>OZ010604.1:53114841-53182341 GCA_963932145.1 Acanthosepion lycidas
GCAGACTCATAACCCCAACCAAAAGTGAACTAAGCAAAATAGAAAAATTCATTAAGAACTAAGGAAGAAGTTAGGAGTAAATCATTGGAAAATCATAAAAAAAAACAACTACATACTAGTTCCGTAACCTGAAAAAACAAATAATTCCGAGTTTATAAAAGATTTTGACTCTTGTATCACAGAATCTATCTGCGTAGCTCAAGAACAAATAAAAATAAACAAAAACGAAATAAAAAACATTAAGATCTTGCGAAAATCATGATTCGACGACGAAAACGCATGGATAAAGAAAGAAAGAACATTTGACATTACAACGGGAAGTTTTGATGGTGCCATAAGCTGTGAGCTTATAGGTATACATTTCCTACACGAACTAAGTAATATAATCGATAAAAATGATATAGGCCTCTACAATGATGACGATCCCATAGTCTTAAGAAACTATCAGACAAAAAACAGATAAAATCAGAAAAACATAAAAATTTCAAAAATATGGGATTCCACATAGACATAAAAACTAACCTAAAAGATGTAGATTTCCTAGATTTCACATTCAACCTAAGAAAAGGTACATATCAACCATATAGTTATCCTAATGACAAACCACTCTATACATAAGCACATCTTCCAAACATCCAACATCAATAATCAAGCAGTTCCTACAATCAATTAATTCGCCCTTGCATGGAGTATTGCTGCCATATATGGTCTGGTGTCCCTTCTGTTTGCCTTGGGGTTCTTGATAGGCTCCAGAGACGGATATGCAATGTAGTTGACCCTACTCTGTCGTCTCGTCTACAGTTACTTTCTCACGTCGCCTCCCTCTGTCTGTTCTACATATACTTCCATGGAAATTGCTCCGAGGAGCTGCATTCGCTGGTTCCCAGACGTCATGAGTTCAAGCGCCATACGAGGCTGGCATCCCGCTCTCACCCCTTCACTGTCGAAACTCCTAAATGTAGCCGTCTCTTCTACTCCAATAGCTTCATGTCTCGCACCTTTCGCCTGTGGAACTCCCTTCCCTATTCCTGTTTCCCTGTGAGCTATAATCTCCAGCTATTCAAGTGTAATGTCAATCGACATCTCCAGTTGCCTTTATCTATCCACTATCCTCATCCTTTCTTCTATCACTCCTATCTAATCTTGCTCTAAATTTTCTGTAACCCCTTGCATCCTAGTGGCTTCCCGCCTTGCTTGGGGTGAAATGCTTAAAAAAAAAAACAAAAAAAACAAAAAACAAAAAAAAAACAGCAGGTTATTTGACAATTCTTCCAGTGAAACCATCTTCAACAAAGTCAAAAATGATTATGAAACAGCCGTCAAAGATAGTAGATTTTCGGCAACATTCGCATACACAGCGCGCAGCACAAAAAAACCACCAGGAAAAGAATCATCATATGGTTTAATCCACTGTGTAGCAAAAACATAAAAACAAACGTAGGAAAAATATTCATCAAACTCATACACAAACACTTCCCCCTTCAAGCCCTCTAAAAATCAGCTACAGTTGCACTGAGGACATGACAAATAATGAAAAAAAAAAAAAAAACGCACGAAAACAACCCGCACAAATAAAACCTATATGTAACTGCAGAGAAAAGAACTAATGTCCCTTAAAATGAAATTGCTTACAGTATAATGTAATATATCAAGCCAGCAAAAAATCAGCAGATAAAGAAGAAAAAATATACGTAGGAGTACACTAGAAACAAAGAAACTACGCATACAAAACATCCTTTAAAATACTAAATACGCGAACAGCACAATACCTTCTAAATATGTATGGGAATTGAGAACAAAAAACAGATCACACCAAAAATATTATAGAAAATAAGGAAAACAGCATACAACAATAAATCCGCAAACCATAAACTTTGTTTGCATGAGAAAATACTTATAATTGCCTTCTGAAACTAACACAACTTACGACATAATTGATTAGAAGTTATATCGAAATGCAAACAAAACAATTTTTTGCTATGTTACTTAAAAATCGAAAAATAAAAACGAACAAAAAATTAAAAGTAAATGAATAAGTATAGTCAATAAATAAGTAAATAAATTAAATAAATAATAAACAAATTAACAAACATCAAACAAAAAAGCTGGGATAAAATAAAATGCGAGGCCAATTTTACTTATTTGAGGCTCTCTCTGGATCAGCATCGCCTCGCCTGTCTAATATCTGCTTCACAACCGAGTAGTGGCGCCTGGCTCAACTCAGTGCCCTCTTCATCTACCGGTACCCTTCCAGATGATGAATGCACTCAAGTCGGAGTCGGGATCCGTCTTGGACTCAAATTAGGTGATTTTCACAGATGCAGATGTAGAGCATCCATCGATAAGTTTGGTTTGCATCCTCTCTCCTGTCGTGGTAGTGCCGGCCGCTTTCCACGGCATGCAGCAATAAACGACATCATCAAAAAGAGGTTTGGATGCAGGCCTCGAGCGTGGTGATGGAAAGCGGCCGAATTACCATTTTCCCTTTTTAAAATGGGGAAGTCGTTGATTTGGGATGCGACCTGTGCGGCATTTTCGGTCGGTAATTTGATCAGTTCCGCAGTTGAGCCAGGATCCGTCGCCCGGGACGCAGAGATGAAAAAAAAAAATAGTTAAATATTCTTCTCTTGCTGATAGATTTTTTTTTACTCCTGTGGCAGTGAAGACTTCTGGTGTTATTGGCCCTCGTTCGATGGCGTTCCTTCGGAGGTTTGTCGCGATTGCGTCTCAATTAAGGGACGAACCTCGCGAAATAGAGTGGGTCTTGCAGCGTGCCTCACTGGCGATGGTTCGAGGTAATGTTTTCTCCATCACTGCGGCTGGCAGAGGATAGAAAAAAAATTGTTTATAGTTTCTGGAATTTCCATCAATGATCAACTGAACCTGCTTTGTTTCAATAAATGTTTATTTTTCTGCAGTAAAAAAAAAAAGCAAACTACAAGCGCACGCATAAACACAAGTAAACGTAATAACAACAAACAACAACAAATAATAACGCATTCAATAATAAAATTAACAAACAACTATTTAAAATAGTCACAAACTGCATTTGGATACACAATTATTTCCACTCAAAACCCCCTAAAATAATACGTAACATAACCATTACCGCTCACCCATATTTGAATAATACAACAGACTACCCATAATGCATCACTGGCCATCATATATACATAGTCGATCCAAAAAAACAACTCACATGGTCTGACGTTTGCGTTTAAGCAGGAAAAAGACTATAGCCGTTGGGTGTTGACCTCAGTGTAACAGCAAAATTGTCCAAATCGTGTAACAGCATAATTGTCTATCCCACGAAATGCATAATCTCTAAAAAAAACTTGTAAACTAATTGAGTTTCTTTTTTCAAGAATTTCGTATAAGCCATCTTGACACCATTTATCATAAGAATCCCTGAAAACACCTTTGAGTTATTCAGCTAGAAACAGAATAGGTTAAAATTGTTCTGTGTCAGCCACACTGTCTTCTCAACTGGGCAATGATGAGAGGAAAAAGATCATTCTGGCCTTCAGTAATAGTGCCAATATTCATACACTGGCTTTTATCTTCAATGTCCATTAACCATTAAGAGAACGGTGAATAAGTTTAAACATTGAAGGAGCATTTGAGAGAAAAAACTGGACCAGGAAGTCACACCAAGAAAAGGGATCATCATTTCAACTTAGAGCTAAAGAGATCAATTAGAAAAGATCCAACTCAATCTATAAGACGTTTGGCACACGTGAGAGAAATTTCAGCTATGACAGTCCAAAGACCAGTGAAAAAAGACTTGTAAATGAAATCTTACGTGAAACTAGTGAGGCAACTTACTACTCCAGGACAGAAAATTAGAATGTTAGAGAGAGCGAAGATCATCGTGAATAAGTTGTAAAATGATCTTAGATTATATATATATATATATATATATATATATATATATATGAACTTTATTTCGATCCTTTATGATCTTCCGATCCTTAGCTCTGATATTGATTAATGAAAATGTCATTTTCGTTTATGATCGATTTCATCACGATTCTTCTGTTAAGATTGGAGAGTAATTATACATTCTTATTGCTCAAAGTAGACACCAACAGTGTTAGAAAAAACACGAAGAATTCCAGTAAGATATCTTTAATCATTTCTAAGATACAACGTTTCAAAGCTTAATCTAACAAATGGGCAATTTTGGTTTTACACGATTTGGACAATTCTGCTGTTACACGCGTTGTGTGTGTGTGGGGGGTGTACTACATACAAATTAAGTTTATTCGAAAAAGTTTCTCCTCTCTTGTTAAGGCAACGAACATATTGAAACATGTCCGTATTCTTTAATTAATTTCATTTTTTTTCCTTTAATTTTATTTTTATTTAATTAATTATTCTTTTACTAATAGATTTTTTTTACTCCTGTGGCAGTGGAGACTTCAGGGGTTATTGGACCTCGTTCGATGGCGTTCCTTCGGAAGATTGGCGTGATGGCGTCTCGATTAAGGGACGAGCCTCGTGAAACGGAGTGGCTCTTGCAGCGTGTCTCACTGGCGATGGTTCGAGGTAATGCTTTCATTGCGGCTGGCAGAGGATAGCAAAAAAAAAAATGTTTATAGTTTCTGGAATTGTCATCAGTGGTCGACTGAACTTGTTTTGTTTCAATAAATTACAATATTTTAATTTAATTTGTTTACTTTAAACTTTGAAATGCTATTTGATTTTTTTATCCATAGGCATAATGGCTGTTCAGAATTAGAGTCGTGTTCCTTTCAGCAAAGTTTGAACAAATTTAAAAAAGAAAAAGAATTATACGTTTTATCTTCTCTTTTGTATATTTTTGCTGAAGACCGCTTACTCACTTCTTTCATGCTTGGATAAAGAAAACAGCAAAAAATAAGAAATAAATAAAATACACAAAAAACAAAACAAACAGAAGACTAAACTTTCAAGTTTTCTCCTTTAAAATATATATATATATATATATATATATATATATATATATATATATATATATATATGTATGTATATATAAAAGGTTTTATACACTTGAATGAAATAATGAACCGAGATTTAGATGAATTCCCTCGATTGAAAAACAGAAAATTAGTTGTGGGCATCGACAATAGTCCCGTTACAAATCAGTTACTTCAATCGATGCGAAGAAAATGACCTATTGTTGCCTTCAAAATCTATGCGAGACGCTTCAGGCGCCTATCGGGGAACGATGTATGTTAGCAATCACGATTCAGAAACCAATTCACTACGGTCGAAAGATTCATTCCCAGAAATGGAAAACTATTTTGATCTTGTGCCACACTAAGAAGAACATAGATATGCATAAATATCAGTTTAAATTTACGAAACGATCATAAATATTGATCAGGTCAACTAAAAAAGTCAGGCAAGTTAGGAAAGACATTTTTTGAGAAAATCTTGATATATATATTTTTTCCAACACTTATTTCATTTTATGAATTTCAGAGAAATTAATTCTTAGACGGTTTAATGTTTTTGTTATATGCAGAACTCTTTGAAAAATTTAAATCTTCAAACTTCTTATTTGTAATAGAGGATCCCCGTTTATCGAAGATTTGCTCTGAATCGTAAAATAAACATGCAATGAAAAGGCATTATTTAATTAGAAAAAAATGTAATTGCTTTTATGAGTAAGATATATTATAGACACTATTACTTAAGAAAAAAACATTTTCCGATGATTAATGAATTTTTGCATGAATTGTTTTAACATGTTTTTAAAAGTTTAATTATAATAATTTATAAAGTTTTAAATCTTTTCAAGTTCTGCATTAATTTCTCCGGGTTAGGTGATATTGTTATTAAGTAAAAACTATTTACTAATCATAAATAAAAACGCTTACTACAATTCAGCGATCGCCACAATTTTAAATGTATTTTTAATTTGTGTGTGTGTGTAAACGTGCCGATTTTTGAAAATAAGGACGTCTATGTTCAAGATTATCAGAAAATAATTGCGGTAGATATAGTAAATTTAAAACAAAAGTAACTTAAATCCCATAGAAATTTAGATTAATAGAATATTTTCCTATATTTCTAAGATTAGTGGTTTGTTAAAAATTATATAAAAAGGCAGACGCATTATATTCCTCGAGTATTTTTACAGATATGTCACCCGCAGAAAGAATAATTTAACTTTCCAGCTGAAAATCTGTCAATAGGGCTGTCAACACCTAACAAAATACCTGCCTCTGTGTTAAAAATGCATTTCTGCGATAATTTAAACTGAAAATAAGTAACATTTATTTAAATTCAGATTAATAAGTTTTAAAATTACTTTTAAAAAATGAAAAATCTTTCTTGAAGTTTTTATTTTAGTTTTAATTTTAAGCTAATAGATTAAATATAATATTTCCAATAAGGAATATACTTTACTGTATTTAAAAACTAATTTTAAATTGACTGGAAGGAGTTTTTGCTTTTAAATTTCTAAACATCGCTGATTTTAGCCATTTTAACCGTCTATCAGCGCAGTGTATTTATCTTTATAAAAAATTCTTTCAAAAATAAAATATACTTTTCTGAAACTTTATTTGAGGAATATTCGCTCATTTACAGTTTAATTTAACTCATTTGAAACAAGTATTACTTGCTTTTAGTTTAAAATATCGAAAAAACGCATTTAATAACATAGAGGTAGGTGTTTATTTAAGGTGTTGACAGGTGGGAGCTTTACTAACAGACAGTTTATCTTATCTTTTTCTAAAGTGGACATAGCTATAAAAATGACTTAAGTAATATAATGTGAGTGCCTTTTTTACATATATTTTTAACTACCCCGTAATTTTAAAATTTAGGAAAATATTCTCTGTAATCTAATGTTTATTGAATTTTAGGTACACTGGCTTTATATTACTATAGTTAGTGCTCTTATTTTCTGTTAATGTCGTGTATGGCCACCCGTATTTACATAAATCGGCACGTTTATACATACACAACCAAAATTGAAAAAATATTTTAAAATATTGGAGGCTTAGTTGAATCGTAGTATGCTTTTGTATTTATGATTAGTAAATATAGTTTTACTTAATAACAATATCACATAAGTGGTACAAATTAGTACAGAAATTTAAAAGATTTAAAATTTTATATATTATTCTAATTATTCTAATAATTTAAAAAAAATGAAAACAATTCTAGTAAAAATCCATTATTTATCGAAAAAAGTTATTTTTTCAGACAATATCTTATTCATGAATGCTATTACCATGTTTGACGGCATATAAAACGAACGGGTGTATAAGACGCACCCTAATTTCAGCAGGGCAAATCAAGAAAAAATTAGTAATTAGTAAAATTAGCAAAATTATTAGTAGATGTTAGTGTCGACTATATTTATGAGGTATTATTTTGGTTAAACAAGCCATGATTACAATTAAACGAAAATAATAGGAAAAAAAAGAACGTGGAAAGCTATGTGTAATATTCACATGTCTTGATTATTACGCACACCGCGCACAATTGATCGTGTATGTAAATAGTTCTCTTGCGCAGTATTTGAGACACAAGTAATATCAGTAAAAAAAAAAAAAAAGCCCGCTAACTACATTCTTCCGCGTTTGACCTTCCGCAGCGAATGTATGCAAACAACGACAATAATGGCTGCCGACAACGACGCGAATGAATTCAAACTTTTACCGTCGATAACTCCAAAACGGTATATTTTATCAAATTTATCAAACCAGATTCGAATGAAGCATGTACAATTACACATAAATGTAAGTATTCGGGAAATTTTTAATGCGAAATTTGCAGTTTAGCACCTGCGCTCAGCAGGTGCTAAACTGCAAATTAACCACAGAAAGATCAAAAAATATAATTAAATAATCGAAAAATCCTTTGTTATTTCCTCTGAATAAGAACTAAAGATTTTGATTAAAAAACTTAGTTTTTCATTAATTTTAGGGCATATATTCATTTTATTAACGAAGGTATCGAGTTTAAACCGTTGTATGTAGGACTAATTTTAAATATTGATTTACCTTTATTGTCTTTAAATAAGATTGTTATAATAAACATCATTGTTTCTTAGATTAAGAACAATATTAGGAGTTTTATTTAACCGGTTATTTGTCGACTATAAGGTAAATAAGTTATTTATATCAGACCTAGACAAAAAAAAAATTGTCTGTTGATAGAAACTCTTGCGAAGATCGGTTAACATGATAAACTTAAGTAGTTGCATAGAACAATATCTTCTGTTCGGCAGATTCTGATTAGAGAATAATTGAGAGGTATTTCTATAAGTCATGTCCCGGACAAATGCGAGAAGTAAAAAGAAAAAAACTAAACGGGTGAATAAATTCGAGTGAGGGTATGTCAATTAGAGCATTGACGTACTCCGGTGACCACGGAAATTATTTTGACGCATGAAGCAATTTTTCGATTACTGACGATAATTGTAAATCTTATCGACATTATTTACATTTGGACAATTGTCCTCATCTTTGCTTTTGTTATCACAACGTTTTGGCCGATGTTTGCTCCTGCCTTCTTCGGCTGTCAGTCAATTTGCATAACTTTCAGGAAATTTCGGAATGTGCCTTTCATTTAATTCACAGGGGTATATTAATCTCGCTCTTGCCATCCAAACCTGGGGATATCCACACTAGTTTATATTCGGTACTGCTCAGCAAATGCTCGACCTGTTTCCAAGAAGTCTTCACTATGCTGCCAAGGGATTGGAGTCAGAATTAGTATGCCACAAAAATCATAAACTCTGTTTGAATCCAGTAGTCTAGGAGTTTAATTGCCACGAGAACAAGCTATACCTGTAGAATAAATAAATTTTTTCACAAATTTCATTTATAAAATCCGGCTTCCGGTATACATGTAGGGATTTCCTCTCTTATAATATTTCAATTACCAACAGCCCGTTTCCGGTATAAGTGTTCAGACGTTTTATCTCATAGCATTCCATTTATATAAACCCGGCTTCCGGTTTACACGTGTACGGACTTTTTCACTCATAATATTTCAATTACAAATAACCCCTTTCCGGTATATGTGTTCAGACGTTTTATCTCATAGCATTCCATTTATATAAACCCGGCTTCCGGTTTACACATGTACGGACTTTTTCACTCATAATATTTCAATTACAAACAGCCCGTTTCCGGTATATGTGTTCAGACGTTTTATCTCATAGCATTCCATTTATATAAACCCGGCTTCCGGTTTACACGTGTACGGACTTTTTCACTCATAATATTTCAATTACAAATAGCCCGTTTCCGGTATATGTGTTCAGACGTTTTATCTCATAGCATTCCATTTATATAAATCCGGCTTCCGGTTTACACATGTACGGACTTTTTCACTCATAATATTTCAATTACAAACAGCCCGTTTCCGGTATATGTGTTCAGACGTTTTATCTCATAGCATTCCATTTATATAAACCCGGCTTCCGGTTTACACATGTACGGACTTTTTCACTCATAATATTTCAATTACAAACAGCCCGTTTCCGGTATATGTGTTCAGACGTTTTATCTCATAGCATTCCATTTATATAAACCCGGCTTCCGGTTTACACGTGTACGGACTTTTTCACTCATAATATTTCAATTACAAATAGCCCCTTTCCGGTATATGTGTTCAGACGTTTTCTCTCATAGCATCCCATTTATATAAACCCGGCTTCCGGTTTACACGTGTACGGACTTTTTCACTCATAATATTTCAATTACAAACAGCCTGATTCCGGTATATGTGTTCGGACTTTTTATCTCATAGCATTCCAGTTACATAAACTCGGCTTCCGGTATATGTATGCAGACTTTCAACAAATCCGTACATTCATACTCAGTCTTCCAAATTTCTTTCTCTCATTTTCACTTTTATTTCTCACGTTCTTCATTTTACCAGTATAACAAACCCTCGCTTACGATCTTCATATCTATAAGAGGCAACGGATTGTTCTATCTTGTCTGATTTCATGGGAAAGTTTAGATGCGACAGTAGTATCATTGCTGCTCCTTGCTTAGCATTTCACGCAGCATTTTGCATAAACTTTGCAGACATCTTTGTAGAACGTCGGTCAGACATATATAACAATCTCGTAAACACTATAAATTCATCCCGTGTTTCATTTCCTCGTGGCATTGCCTTTTCAATCTAACCTGTATTACTCCAGGTAGGCATATTCACGTCCTAATTTTCTTTTAATCATTTAACCACAATGCACAAGGCAATAAAGCCACTAAGATGCAAGAGGTTACTGAGTGTTAGATGTGGTTGGTTGGGTTTTATGGCATATCAAACACTGTGGGTCATTTAATGCCAAATTAAGGTATATAGATATATACATACACACACATATAAACATATACATACATACACACACATATACATACATACACATATACCTATACATATATTAAATATACAGTACTATTAAACATATAGCTGGCAACATGATTTTTTCAAAAACGCATAGCTGGCAACATTACTGTTTCAAAAACACATAGCTGGCAACATTATTTTTTCAAAAGCGTATAGCTGGCAACATTATTCTTTCCAAAAAACGTATAGCTGGGAACATTGTCTCAAAAAGTCATAGCTGGCAACATTATTGTTTCAAAAACACATAGCTGGCAAAATTATTTTTCCAAAAAACGTATAGCTGGCAACATTATTGTTTCAAAAACGCATACCTGACAACATTAGTGTTTCAAAAACGTATAGCTGGCAACATTATTGTTTCAAAAACGCATACCTGACAACATTAGTGTTTCAAAAACGTATAGCTGGCAACATTATTTTTTCCAAAAAACGTATAGCTGGCAACATTATTTTTCCGAAAACATTATCTGAAGCCTTGTTGTTGGACGTAGTTTATCGTCATACCCAGGTTCGGATGTAGTTTATCGTCATACCCAGGACGTAAAACGTATAGCTGGCAACATTTTTTCCAAGCAACATTATTTTTTCCAAAAAACATATAGCTGGCAACATTGTTGTTTCAAAAACGCAAAGGTGGCAACATTATTTTTCAAAAAAACATATAGCTGTCAACATTATTTTTTCAAAAACATATAGCTGGCAACATTGTTGTTTCAAAAACGCATAGCTGGCAACATTATTTTTTCCAAAACGTATAGATGGCAACATTGTTTCAAAAACGTATAGCTGGCAACAATTATTTTTCCAAAAAACGTATAGCTGGCAACAATTATTGTTTCAAAAACGTATAGCTGGCAACAATTATTTTTTCCATAAAACGTATAGCTGGCAACATTATTGTTTCAAAAAACGTATAGCTGGCAACATTATTTTTCCGAAAACATTATCTGAGGCCTTGTTGTTGGACGTAGTTTATCGTCATACCCAGGATGCGGATGTAGTTTATCGTCATACCCAGGACGCGGATGTAGTTTGTCGTCATACCCAGGACGCGGATGTAGTTTATCGTCATACCCAGGACGTTGAGTGTTAGAGAATATGAGAAAAAATATTATTAAGGAGAGAGAACAAAAGAAAAAAAAGAAGAGGAATCAAGATGACAGTAGATAACAATTGACACTGTATTTAAATCTTTTGAGTCGACTGGAAAGCAAGAAACCTGAAGAGACTTTCACACAATTCGGATTGCCATTATTGCCTTTATTGTCATATTCACGAAGTTTCGGCCGTTGTACGACCCGGCATTCATCAGGTGATTGGAATTTCGAACTGAGACCTTTATTTCATCCACCGAGGTAGATTGGTCTCGTTGTACATGCGATGCCTCTTCAGGATATCTCAGTTATCTTCTTTAATTTAACTTTCCAAGTTTTTGTTCACCTCTGCCGTAGCCGGATATTGAACTCACAACTCTTTGCGTCAAATCACTGTATTCAACCAAACCTTTTATCCACTGGGTCATGTGACTACGGCAGTGGTGAACAAAAACTTGGAAATTTGAATTATAGGGCGATAACTGAGATACCCAGAAGAGACATGGCACGTGGAACTAGAACAATTTATCCCGGTAGACGAAATGAAGGGTTCAGTTCAAAAATTCCAATTACCCGAAGAAGGCCAGAGTGTACAACGGTCGAAACGCCGTGAATATAGCAATAAAGATGAGGACAACAGTTTGAGCAATGTAAATAATGTAAATAATTACAATACCTCATGTTAGAAATATAGAAAGATTCTGAAGAAGGCCGAAAAATACAACGACCGAAACGTCGTGAATATGGCAAAAAAGATGAGGACAACAGTCCGAGCAATGTAAATAATTACAATAGCTCATCTCAGAAATATAGACAGAGTTCCACAAGTTCCACAATGTTTTATTGAATTTTAGGTACACTGGCTTTATATTACTATAGTTATTGCTCTTATTTTCTGTTAATGTCGTGTATGGACACCCGTATTTATTTATACACACACACCGCAAATTTAAAAAAAAAAGCCTTTAAAATATTGGAGGTTTTGTTCAATGGTAGTAAGCTTTTGTATTTATGATTAGTAAATATAGTTTTACTTAATAACAATATCACATAAGTGGTACAAATTAATACAGAAATTTAAAAGATTTAGACTTTTATATATTATTATGATTATTCTAATAATTAAAAAAAAAAATTAAATAATTCTCGTAAAAATTCATTATTCACCGAAAAAAAATTATTTTCTTCAGAGAATATCTTATACATGAATGCAATTAAATGCCTTTCGCATTAAATAATGTTTTAGTTTTATTGCATTTTTTTTTTATTTTACAATCGGTGAAGATTTTCTATAACTGGGTATCCAGTTTCACAAAAATATTAGGTTGGTGCAAAAATAATAACGTAATAATGTCGTTTTTTGACGTTAAAGAATACGTCAAAAAACGACATTATTACGTCATTATTTTTGCACCAACCTAATAAATAGATGATTGAAATTGTCCAAGGAGTTCTGCGTATAACTAATATGAACTTTAAGCAGCACAAAGATGAATTTCTCGAAATTTGATGAAGTTAAATAAGCGGAGTGTAACAGATTTAAATAAATATTTTTAGTAAGATTTTCTTAAATAGAAACATTTCTAAAATAATTACATTCATCTGTGAATACATCTTAAAAGTTTCATTAAAATCCGACAATTATTTGATTCTCTTGGCAGAACAACAAAACAGGCCACGCTAGAGTTCATATTCCCTCGTGTTCTATTCTGATACATGGGCCTGATTCCGTATCTGGTAAATTGTTCGAAATCAATTGCTCGACAGTAAATTGCTCGACAGTAACTTGCTCGAAATCAATTGCTCGAAAAATAATTTCTCGAACTATCAATTGCACGAAAGGCAGTTTGCTCGAAACCTGTGGTTAAAAAAAAATAAAACTACATTGTTTCTAATATTTACTATAAAATAAAATAATACAACTTTATTGTTGTTAAATTAACAGTTAAAATTAAAGAACGGGTACACTTATATAGCAGGTCTTATTTTTTTTTTTCTCGAAAGGCAGTTTGCTCGAAACCTGTGGTTAAAAAAAAAAATAAAACACGTGCTAAGCATTTCCGTTTTTTTTTTTTTTTTTTTGCGCATTTCACATTTCCAGTAAATCGTTTTGTCTTTAATATATAGATATCCATCCAAATACAATTTCTTTCATATTTCGCTCTCAACAAAAGTTATGTCCATCACTAGGGTTCGAGATCTCCAAAATTACTGAAATATAAAATAGAAAAGAAATATAGAAAAAGAAAAATCAGGACTACTAAAGTTGAGTGTTGTGGCTCCTTTTATATTCAGCTCCGTTAACGTGTCGTGAGACGGCGCAGTTTACGTGATGGTTCGACATTACTTCGAGCAATCTGCCTTTTGATAGTTCGAGAAATTATTTTTCGAGCAATTGATTTCGAGCAATTTACTGTCGAGCAATTGATTTCGAACAATTTACTGTCGAGCAATTGATTTCGAACAATTTACCGTCGAGTAACTGATTTCGAGCAATTTACTGTCGAGCAACTGATTTCGAGCAATTTACTGTCGAGCAATTGATTTCGAACAATTTACTGTCGAGCAATTGATTTCGAACAATTTACCGTCGAGTAACTGATTTCGAGCAATTTACTGTCGAGCAACTGATTTCGAGCAATTTACTGTCGAGCAATTGATTTCGAGCAATTTACTGTCGAGTAATTGATTTCGAGCAATTTACCTAGTTCCGCCTGATTCTATGTCTATTTACAGAATTTTTCATTTACCGGCTATCTGGTATTTTTCCAAAGTCTCAACGGCTTACGGCCACATTACTTTGTCGTACGAAAGTGGAAGTTAAGTAACGTCAAGCCTGGTCAGTAAGTAGAGGAGTGATCGCTTAGGAATACCGGGTGCTGTAAGGTTACATGTGCGGGTGCTGTAATGGATATCCTCCCGGAATTGTTAATTGGAGAGGCGAGTTCCAATTCCAGTTGGGTTTGTTATAATCACTTATGCGTAAATACCCTTGGGAAATGTAAGAATCCACTTCTTCTCTCCCCAAATATGGGTTAATTAGTAAGATTTATATCACTGCAACCATTATTATCCCCCCCCAAAAATGCGTACAATATATTTAGATTTCGACATTAAAATAACCCATGGATTTTGATATGTTGCTAGACAAAAACAACGCCCCCAAAATGAGCTGTATGGTTGTGCAGGTTGTGTTAGAGTTAGTAGTTTGGTACGCGAAAACAGCGAATTCGAGTTCGAATTCCAATTGAGGTTTGTTGCATTCACTTTCGCACAAATACCTTTGGGAAAGTTATGAATCCACCTTTTCTTTCCAGCTATGGATTAATTAGTAAGACGTGTATCATTAAACCATCTAAAAAAAATCTTAAAATCTAAAAAATATTTTCTAGCTTTAAATAGCCTGCAAAGGGTTGATAAACCGTAAAAAAACGAATCAATCAATCAACTTCACGTCTGTTCATCTGTGAGGAGATTGTTCAACATTTGTTGCCATATAGGAGAGTAGATGCGACAAAGAAAAATATTATTTACATTATTCGGACTATTGTCCTCATCTTTGTCGTCATATTTATTACAAAGTTTCAGCCGTTTTACGGTGCGGCCTTCTTCAGGTGGTTGGAATGTCGAACTGAACCCTTTATTTCGTTCACTGGAGTAGACTGTTCTAGTTCCACGTGCCATGTTTAATGGATGTCAGTTATCAGTTATCTCCTGTTAATTTCCTTCTGAAAGATCTCCACTGCCTGAACCGGATATTGAACTCATACTCTTTGGGTCCTGTCACTGGATCTAACCAACGGTTTTATCCACTGTGCTATGTGTCCAGTGAGCGAAATACAGGGATGAGTTCGACATTCCAACCACCTGAAGAAGGCCAGAGCGTACAACGGCCGAAACGTTGTAATAAATATGGTAACAAAGATGACAATAGTCCGAATAATGTAAATAGTGTATATAATACCTCATCTCAGAAATATAGACAGATATAAAAAAAATATTGTTAGAATAAAAAAAAAAGTATTGTAACAATTTTTTCTATATCTTAATATTTAAGCTTAAAAAAAATATATATATATATTACTTTGGATGTTACGGTTGGTTTAAAAGTACAAAAAATATTTTGAATGCACTACAGGGTGTCCCCCCCAAAAAATTACATCATTTTAAAAGCAATTATCTTGAAAACTATTAAATCTAGCTCAATGAGAACATAAGTTTATTACGGGACCGATTCCATAAGTGTTGAAAATGTGCACCGCCTGTGATACGGCACATGTCAAATCGATAGTTAAGCTCTTGCCAAATACGCTGTAGTATGTCTACGGTAACAATATCTTATGCGGAAGTGATTCTCTGCTTGAGTTCATCAATGCTAGCAGGAAGTGGGGGGACATACACCAATCCTTTCACATATCCCCCATAAAAAGAAATCACATGGGGACATGCCCGGTGACCGCGGCGGCCATTTCATCAGAAAACTGTCTTCATCTCCACCACGCCCGAACCATCTCTCTGGCGGATTCTCTTTGAGATAACAAAAATAAAGCATTAAATGTAAAATCTTGATCTGTTTCTATACATTCTGTGAAAATTTGAGGTTATTTCAACAAGAATTACGAAAATTATTGTCCTGCGAAATGATGTCAAATTTTTGGGACACCCTGTGTAGTAATTGGTAAAGGTTGAGAAAAATAGTACGAATAACAAAGAAAACTGTGCCTCCGCTGTACGTCTCGAGGTCCTTGATAATACACAGAGACGAATATGCATTGTATTAGGTCCTGATCTGGCATCTAGTCTACAGTCGCATTCTCACAGACGTGCCGTGGCTTCCTTCTGTCAAGTATTTTCACGGCAACTGTTCCGACGAGTTACTTTCGCTGGTTCTCGGACTGCATGAATTTAATCGAGCTACTAGTTTGACATTTTGGTCCCACCCTTTCACTGTCAAAACGGTTAAATATAACCGTCTCTTCTACTCAAACAGCTTCTTGTTATTCAGATGACGGTCGTCTTCGAGTATAAAATGCAGAGGTTGGCTGTGAATATTTCGAAGACAGTAGGAAAGCGTAGTTCAGGTTAGCAGTGGATATCGCAGCAAAGTAGCAGAGCGTAGTTCTTCCTTCTGTTTATCTTCGCCTGAAAAGTTGGCACTGGTCATTCGGGTAGGGTAAACAAAAATGTCCGCCTTTATACACGACGAATTGAATGTTCTCTGTCTTCTGATTGGTTAACCTTCTATTGGTGGACTATAAAGTGAGTCCAGGCATTTGGACTAACTCACTAGTTACATATATATATATACACAAAAACCTGTAACACTTCTTTCCTCGCACTTCCCGCCTGTGGAACTCCCTTCCTCTTGCATGCTTCCCTGATAACTATAATTTTCAAATATTCAAGTGTAATGTCAATCGGCATGTGATACCTTGATCTTGTTCCGCGTCCTTTTCTGTATCCTTTCCTCAATCATGTCTCTTTACTCTTGTTCCCAATCCTCTGTAACCCCTTGCGTGCTAGTGGCACTCCCGCCTTGCCTGGGGTGAATTGCTTTAAAAAAATAAAGAAGAAATTTAAAGAAAAAAAAATGTAAGTTGATTCACTACAAATAAAAATACAACATTTTGAATATTAGACTGGGAATTCCCAAACCTTTTTCGAATCGCCGTACCCTAAGTGTATACGGATTATTTTCATGCCTTACATGGGGTAAAATGATTTCTTTAAAAAAGGATGGCAACATGTACATATTTTGTTCTGGTAAATTAAGATGGGCTACAGTAAATATCCCGTTCAGTGCGACAGATTTCCTTGACAGTTACCTGACCTTAACGACTTGAGCATGTTGCCTAGAGGCTGATGAACTGTATATATCTGTTCATTAGCGGGAGTAGTAAGGAACGTCATAGTCGAGTGCCAAGAGGGTTTTTTTATGATTGAAGAATTAGTTAAACAAGGCGACTTGAGAGTGGCATCTAGATAATTATAACCATCTTCAGTTGGACTCCATCTGAGCGAACCGGTTTAACTCTCTTGGAGATATTTTTGAGCCGTATTTGCAATGATATGCGTTCAGTCAGTTACGTGCCATGCGTGATACACGCATAGCCGATCATATACCTTTCGATACTTGACTGACGAAGCGGATTTTTTTCCGTAGTAGGTTGCCATTTCTTTCTTGCGAAGGCTATACAACCCGGTCTGTTCTGCAATTTACCCATAGTTGGGGGGGGGAAGAAGAAAAGGATCCATATCTTTCCCAAGGGTATTGGTACGTAAGTGAAATTAATGAATTCGAGTGGAATTCGAACTCGGCTCTCCGATTCCTCAATCCGAGCCGCTATCCATTACTCCCCCGTATCAAAACATGTCACCATATCGCACATATTTGCCTGTGGTGCATGCGCATGGTATACTCTTATCAGGTTGAGTGCCATGATAGGTAAATTGGGCTTCTTAGATTAATACTTATGCCTTATTTTCTTTGCGTGATGTTTTCCACAACTACTACTACTACTATTACTACTACTATTACTACTACTATTACTACTACTAATAATAAATTCTTTTATTAGCATCAAGCATTTTTCTTGGTTGCTTTTCTTTTCTTCTACGTGTCAATATTTATCAACGCCCTTCTCTTAAATTCTTTCTTTCTTTTTTCCCAGTCTCTCCTGAAGAGTAACTTCTCTTAGCCTATTTACTCGTGTCTTTCAATATTTTCTAACTCCCACCTCCTTTTTTTTCTTTCAATGCTCTTACTATTCCTTTTTTTCTTTTAATACTTTCTACTTTTCCCCCTTATTCTTTCTTTCTCTGATTTCTCTTTTTTGTTCTTTCTTTCTTTCTTTCTTTCTTTCTTTCTTTCTATTCTAGTGTACTTCTTCCTTTTTTTCTTTCTCTTTTGTCATTCATTTTTGTACTGTGTCTCTTTCTTTTATTCTGTATTTTCTCCTTTCCTTCTTCCCTTTTTAATTCTTTTTCTGTTGTCTTTCTTTTTTGTTCGTTCTTTCTTTCTTTCTTTCTTTCTTTCTTTCTTTCTTTCTTTCTTTCTACTCTCCTTCTTCCATCATTCCGTCTTTTGCTGTTGTGTTTCTCTTTTTGTTCTCTTTCTTTTTTCTCTCACTATTTTATACCGTCTTTCTTCCTTTTTCATTTTTTCTCTTCTGTCCTTTTTGTTCTGCCTGTCTTTCTTTCTTTCTTTCATAGCTTTCTACTGACTTATTTCCTTTTTCTTTCTCTTTAATCTTTGTTTTTGTTCTTTCTTTCATTATTTTCTACCGCCTATCTTCCTTTTTCTTTTCTTTTTCTGTAATCTTTCTTTTTAGTTCTTTCTTTCTTTCTTTCTTTCTTTCTTTCTTTCTTTCACTATTTTCTATTCTCCTTCTTCCTTTTTTCCTTCTTTCTCTGCTGTCGTTCTCTTTTTTGTTCCCTCTGTCTTTCTTTCTTTCTCTCATTATTTTCTACTCTCCTTCTTCCTTTTTCTTTCCTTCTCTATTGACTTTCTTTTTTGTTTTTTCTTTCTTTCACTATTTTCTACTACCCTTCTTCCTTCTTTTTTTCCTTCTTTCTCTGATGGTCTTTTTTGTCCTGGCTGTCTTTCCTTATTTCATAATTGACTACTATCTTGTTTCCTTTTCATTCTTTCTCTTTTGTCTTTCTTTATTCTTTCTTTCACTATTTTCTAATCTCCTTCTTCATTTTTTCTTTCTTTCTCTTCTTTTTTCATCTTTCTTTGTTGCCTTTATTTTGTTCTGTCTTTCTCTCTTTTTTTTCACTATTTTCTACTTTCCGTCTTCTATTTTTCCATCTTTCTTTGTTGTCTTTCTTTTTTGTACTGTCTTTCTTTCTTTCTTTCTTTAAGTCTGTTCATCAATCTTTCTTTCTTTCTTTCTTTCTTTAAGTCTGTTCATCAATCTTTCTTTCTTTCTTTCTTTCTTTCTTTCACTGCTGTCTTCTTTTTTTTGTTCTGTCAGTTTTTCTTCCGTTCTTTCCTTATTTTCTACTGTCTTCCATTTTCTTTCTTTTTCGTTAGTCTTTCTGTTTTTCTTCTGTCTGTCTTTCTTTCTTTCACTATTTCCTACTCTCCTTTTCCCCTTTCTTTCTGTCTTTTTTTCTATATTTTCTGAACTAATTCCTTTTTCCTTTCTTCCTTCTTTCTCTGTTGTCTTTCTATTTTTCTCTCCCGTCTTTCTTTATTGGTTTTCATTAATTGTCTACTGTCTTTCTTCCTTTTCCTTTTTATGCTTTCTTTCAACTTCCTCCTTTTAAAATCATTTTTCTTTCTTTCTTACTCTCTTTCGTATATTATATTTATTAACATTATCATTTCTTCTCCCTCATCCTCTTCTTCTTCTTCACTCTCTTATCTTGTCATAAATGTACCATAAGATCCAAGAATGTCACAGGATCTGTCCCCACCCACCACCATGGGATGTGGGTTGCGCCGGCCCATAGTCATTTCTTGATTTGACCCATATTTTTTTTTTATTTTCTTCGCGCAATTATCGTATTGTTATGTGACTGCGTGAAATCTTTAATGACAATCATAATCATGACACCAACAAATGATAATAAAAGGAAATTAGAAATACGTACTGTTTTCTATAACATATTTTACAGGCACTATCCCCAACTATTTATAATAATAATAATAATAATAATAATAATAATAATCTTTGCCAAAGACGACAATGAGTTGAAGGATACTTCCAAAACGAGAAAATGTTTCAGTGATGACATCGGTATGGATTTCGGATTAGATAAATGTGCAAAAGTAACATTCAAGAAAGGGAGAATTACAGAAACACACTAAATAGCTTTAGATTTTATCACAAAGATTAGGGAGCTGGAACAAGAAGAAACCTATAAATACCTAGGAGTCAGCGAAGAAAATGAAATACCGCATACCCAGATGAAGGAGACAGTAAGAAAAGAATTCTAAAGCGTTTGCTGTTAAATCATGAGTTGGAATCACAAAATAGAATATCAGCCATAAACACTGTGGTGCAATACAGTTTCAACATCCTTAATTGGACCATAGCTGACATTAAGCGAATGGATATCAAAATGAGTAAGGTCCTCACTTGGCACCGTATGCATCATTCTGATTTCAACGTCTGTACGTGCCCACATCCGAAGAAGACAGAGGATTAGTTCAAAGTCTTAAAAACAACGAAAATCGGCCCTGAAAGATTCCTGGAAACTATAAAAAAACTCGATGATGTTCTGTGTCAAAGAACATCAAAGAATTAAGAAACTTTATTCAGTAATCGTTATCAGCATTTTTCGACCGCCCTTTCAACATTGTTCAGTTCTGTATTGCTGTCCGTAGATCCACAATGTCAAATATTCAGTAACAAAGGAGACCGATGAATTGAAAAGGTAACTTTAAGTGATTGAAGAAGTGCAAATAAATCATAATACAATAACTGTAGCAGCAAAGAACCTAAAAAGAAAGCAAAATGCAATGTACCAAATGTCGAAACGATGGCAAGATAAACCTCTTCATGGTCAATACTCTGCCCGTAGCAAACAAGCTGATGTAGACAAACCCCGTGTCTATCAGTGCGGGGTTTATTCTTGCTGAAAAGGACCAATGCTTGTTAACCAATTACTGAATATAATTACACACAGACAGAACAACCAAAGCTAATCGCCCAGACATCATGAAAGAACAGAATGTGCTTTCTTGTTGACATGGTAGTTTCCGCAGATTTTAATGTATCTTTGAAGATCTTCAAAAACTATCAAAATATAAGGATCTTGAAGTGGAAATCTAGAAAATATGGCAAATGATGACATCAACAATTCCAATTGTAGTTGGAGCCCTCGGATTGATTGGGAAAAGTTTCGATAGACTTATTGAATGAATTCCTGGTCGCCCATGCCTTAAAGAAATACAAAAATTGTGTTCACATGTATAGCTCACACATTACAAAGAGCTTTATCTATGTAAAATGTGGGTACTTACTGTTTTTTACAAAAATGAACAGTGGAAAATGTCATGAAACCAGAAAAAATTGACCATCTTGAATCAGGTTGCACGGTGTTAGCACGAATTGAATCTAAAACTCAGCATGATAGAGTGATGGGCCGATATATGCACTGGAAAATATGCCACTTTTACGGCAAGGAAACTGCAAGAAATTGGCATGAACATCACCTAGACCCCGTTACAGAGATAGGACCCATTACAATTTTATGAGACGTTACAATACACACTGACAGGGCAATCAAAGCTAATCGCCCAGACATAATTATCAAAGACCACAAAAACAGAATTTGCTTTATTTATTGACATGACAACCCTTGTACATTGTAATGTATCGTCGAAGATCTTCAATAAATATCAAAATACAAGGATCTTGAAGGGGAAATCTCGTAAATGTGGCACATGAGGACATCAGTAATTCCAGTTTTAATTGGAGAACTCGGATTGATTGGAAAAGCTTCCGATAGACTCATTCAGTGGATTCCTGCTAGCCCACGATTTAAAGAAATGCAAAGAAGAATGTTATCAAAATTGCAACTTATACATTACGAAGAGCTTTATGTATAATGTGTGTGATCTTAATTGTTTTTTTGTTTGTTTGTTTCTTTTTTTGCAAAAATGACCAGTGGAAAATGTAATTTAGCCATTTCTGGCGTTAGGTCTCTGGTTGAAACCTGAAAGGAAATGAGTATACAACAGAAATCTAAGGAAATAATAATAATAATCATCATAATAATAATAATAACAATAATAACAACAACAATAATAATAATAACAATAATAATAACAATAATAACAATAATAATAATAACAATAATAATAACAATAATAATAATGATAATTACTGTAGCGATAACGAGCACATAAGTATTGTGAGATCCCCTAAAAATAGCAAGAGTAAATGAAACTGCAAATGGCGGAAACACTTTTTTGTTGGTATCAACCTCTATGGGTTTTTAATGTGGAAATCTAAATATTTTATCGGTTTGGTTTGGATGATTTTGTTTAGCGGCATATCAACCTCTATGGGTTATTTAATGTCGAAATCTAAATATTTTGAACATACTTCAGCTAAATATATTTGAACCTAATTTTTATGGCTTCAACAAAATATATTTTGAACGCAATTGTATGCCTTCAACTACAGATAATATGTATTGCTGGTCATTTTGCTTTCAAAATGTATTGTTGGTAATTTTAATATATAAATAATGATTGTTGGTAATTTTACTATAAATACGTATTGTGTGTAATTTTGCGTAAAAATATATATATTTATACTTTCATAGTTTTTGTTTTTGTTTAGGTGTTCACTAATTGCCCATGGCTGGGACCATAACAGATTGTACCACTCTGACTCCGGGTCAGGGTGGACCTGGGAATAACAAAACTCTTCTCATAACCTCTCTATCAGAGATTTTGCTGCCGGATTTACTTAATCGTCATACCGTGGACTATTGAATTTTTGAGATGAGGAGTTATCAGTATTTATTGTTGCTCATTTTAGTATAAAATGAATTGCTGCTCAGATTGCTTTAACATGTATGTTTGGTAATTGTACTATAAGTATGTTTTGTTGTTAATTTTTTTAAAAATAAAAAAAAAGATTGCTGAAATGTATGTTTATACTTTTATAGTCTTTGATATTTTTCTATTTGTTTTTCTATTTTTCTTTCTATTTTTCTTTTTGTGAGGGGTCACTATTTGTATATAGCTGGGACCCTAGCAGGTACTACCACCCCGAGTCAGGAACAACAACAATTAAGAGGTGGTTCCACGCTCCTCAAAACCTCCAATCTACCGATCAAAAGCCTTGCAGCCGGATGTAGTTTATCGTCATACCCAGAACTACCCGGATACAGGAAAATTTAAGTAAAAGGTATCTTTCTTTATTGTGTATTGGTCTCTGTTTTATATTTTACATTGGGAACTATGTTCCATAACGCTCTTTTTTTTAATAATTTCATATATATATATATATATATATATATATATATATATATATATATATATATATATAGTATTATTATTAATATATAAATATATATATATATATATATATATATATATATATATATATATATAGTATTATTAGTAATATATATATATATATATATATATAGTATTATTAGTAATATATATATATATATATATATATATATATATATATATATATATATATAAATGAGAATAGGAAAACTGTAGTTATTGCTAACGCATTTCGTCCAATGTGGACTTTCCCAAAGCAAAAATCGAAATGAATTTAATTAAAAAAGTAACTAATAATAACAAAAAACAGAATGTTCTTAGCAACTGGAGGCATGTAGAGAACGCTATTTTCATACTGTTAACTGAAACTAATGTCAGTTATTGTCACGTGTGGAGAATATTGTCATTATAGCTGTGTTGGCGGATTCAACCATTTTCTTTTGATTTTACGATATTGTTGTATACGTATAGTGTTCTCTACATTACTCCAGTTGCTAAGAACATTCTGTTTTTTGTTATCATTAGTTACTTTCTTTAATTAAATTCATTTCGTTTTTTTTTTCTTTGAGAAAGTCCACATTGGACGAAACGCGTCAGCAATAACCAGAGATTTCCTATTGTCATTTATATTTATAAATATTGTCTTTTCTACAGGTTAACTCTGAGAAATTTTCATATATATATATATATATATATATATATATATATACGAGAGAAAGAGATCCTGCCGACAAAGTCAAGACACTACCAAACCAACATTATGAATATAGAACAGCGTTCTATAAAAACAGACCCATCAATAATTATGTTTGGCACTCGCCTGTCAAGACGACTGACTCTACATACGTCCGACCAGAGCTCAATACGGACATATTTAAACCAGTATAGAATCGTACCAAACTCAATATTTCCGGAGAACACGAACATCATACGTAACTTTTGGGGAAACTGCTACAGGCTTTAATCAATTATGAATTGGTTCATCATTTCTCATCACACGGCCATTTCTCAGACATGCAATAGGGCTTTCGTTTCTCAAGGTCAACTGCTGATGTGCAGACGATAATTGCGGAACGAGTCTACCATTCTTTAGATAAAAACGGTGAAGCCCGGGCTGTAACATTGGAAATCTCGAAAGCCTTTGACAGGGTCCGGCATACAGGTCTTTCCGAAAAGCTGAAAAGTTACGATGTCTCCAGACACATGTTTGAGCTGATCCAGTCTTTCCTATTAAATTGTGAAATGAAAGTTATCCTGAAAGACAACGTCTTGACCCTTTCGTCCTAACGCGGGTGTCCGCCGGGGCTCCGTCCTTGGTCCTACGCTGTTTTTAATTTTCATTAACGACCTTTTTGATGATATCAGCTCTCAACTTGGCATATACACTGACGACACTACCATTTACTCTTGCCTCAATAATAAGGCTGATCAGTCCGACATGGTCAAATTGGCAACTGATCCATCGTTAACTGAGGTAAAAGATGGCTTGTCAATTTTAAAGCCATCGAAACTAAACTTCTTGGCATTAATCATCTGGGGGACCTCTCTCTGCCTTACCTCAGCATGGCGGTTGCTAACCTCCAGGAAAGTGACTCGATGCGACTTCTTTGGCTAACGTTTTCTGCTGACATGAAGTGAAAAGACTATATTGAATCCATTGCTAGTTCAGCTCTTATGAAAGTCGCTTCATTCTGTCGTGCGCGAGAATTTGCAATATTATTGGTCCTGTTCTGGCGGCTCTGCTTCAGTCCCGTACCAACCACCGTAAGGTTCTTTTCTGTGTTTTTTTTCTTTTTTTAAGACACTTTCATGGTAATTGTTCGGATGATCTCTTCACTATGGTGCCTAGACTCTATAAACTTAAGCGCAGTACTAGACTGGCGTCAAGGTTTCATCAATCTACAGTTGAGCTGGCTAGATGTAGCCGTAGGTTCTATGCTAACAGTTTCTTCTCTCGCCCTTCTCGCCTGTGGAACTCCCTTCCGGCTCCATACTTTCTAGCCAACTTTAATCTTCAAACATTTAAATGCAATATCAGTCACTACGTTTGATCGTCTTCTGATCCTCAATTCTTAGTAATGTTTCTGTTTTCTAATTCTTCCACACTCTGTAAACCATTGTGGCTTTAATGCCTTGCTTGGGGTGACTGCGATTAAAAAAATGTTTTATATCATCGTTAAACCACATTAAAAAAAAAACTATATATATATACAAATATAGATAACTAGACTCGTTTCGAAAAACCCTCGAATTTTTGATTTGCAAATAATCAAATCAATCTCGAGGGAAAAAAGGTTTTAAAAAAAGAAAGAGCTACAAACATGAACTACTGCCGAAAAAAATCGCACAGATGCAGGTCTGAAGCCCAAAGAAAAAACCCCGATACGAGTAAAAAACTAACAAAAGACCTCAATACAACCGTAGAGCAGATCTAGATACACCTTGTGAGCCAGACAAACCTACCTAGGTTTCACCTAAACGGATCGTCAGGGAAAGTACGGCTATTTTCTTTTTTTGAAAGAAAGACTCAAATTTCATTTGTAAATGATTGCAATAGAAAAGAGACTCGCGAAAGTGGAAGGAAAAAAAGAAAGAAAGAGAATTCAGTAAACAATAAAAAGAACTTTCCCTGACGATCCGTTTAGGTGAAACCTAGGTAGGTATGTCTGGCTCACTAGGTGTATCTATATCTATATCTATATATATATATATATATATATATATATATATATATATATATATAAGACTAATAATCTTATAAATATAAGTATTATAGTTATACTCGTCCGGCAAAACATTGGGTGTTTTAGCTTGTAAATGAACAAACCAATACCTAAGGGGGAAAAAAGGATAAAAAAAGAAAGAACTAAGAACATGTACTTCTGGCGAAAATAATCGTCTAGAATCTATCTAAGTTCAGAGTCCAAAGATAAAAACCTCCGACACGAATAAAGTAAAAATAACTAAGCAAAAAGTGCTCAATACGCTAAGCAGAGCAAATAAAGCTCAGTAAACCTAAAGAACCAGACAAACCTACCTAGGTTTCCCCTACGCGGATCGTCAGGGCAAACTGACCGAACTATCCACATAGGTGAACTATCCACATAGGTGAACTATCCACATAGGCTCTTTACGTTTACTTTGCTATATATATATATATATATATATATATATATATATATATATATGACCATAATGATCTATGCTGATTTTGTAAGCGTAACTTAGATGTTGTACAAGGCCGAAAGTATCGGGTACCCAGTGTGGATCGAATTCACTACTCAGTCGTAATTGACCTAGCGAGACAAGCTTGTTAGCCATTACATCACGTCCAAGTCGGGCAAATGTATGTTATTAGTATCGAACCAAGATAACATACTTTTATGTTTTGAGTATGAACCCACAATGAAAAATATTTTTTTATCCCGACGAACACACCATAAAATATTTTATGTACTCAGTATGAACCCAAAATTAAAATAATCTTAAGTTACGTGTATGAACCCACAATAAAAAAAAATGTTTTGATGTTTCCTGCAGTGTCAAATGAACAGGGCTCACAGACTCCTAAATATGTTGATCAGCAAGAATATTAATGAGAGTTCTGTATATTTGAATTGGTGTTGCTTTGTTCCGAGCGGGAGAAATCATAATAATAATAATAATAATAATAATAATAATAATAATACCTGGAAGCCCATGCCTCAAGGAGATACAAAAAATTGTTCTGACAAGTACAGCCCACACTTTACGAAGGGCTCTATCTATGTAATTTTTTATTTTTTTTATTTTTTATTTTTTTTTTGTCAGTGAAAAGTGTCATGATGCCATTTCTAAACTTAGGTCCCTGGGTGGGACCCGGAAAGAAATGTGTAAACGCCAGAAAGCAAAGAAAATAAAAATAATAATAATAATAATAATCCTTGTCGTCTTTTCCAGCAGAAGTTGATATGACGTAGAATTAACAAACTTACTGTTGTGGATTCCGAGATGAATTCGGTCTCCAAGGAATGACAGACGCAATAATTAAATATAAGAAATAAAATGTATTTACACAATCATACAAAGTGTAATACTGTTAGTAAGTCCAGGAACGTGGTTAGTAGCAAATACAGATAGATATATACAGTCTTGAAGTAGGACTTCCTTAGAGTCTACGTGCTTGTAACTGACTTCTACGAGAGGTTACCTCACTCTATCCGACTACAGACTACTGTCCTCACTGACTGTAACTCTGGGTATTTAACGGCAGCAGTCCAGTTACACTTGGTAGAGTCCACTTATATGAAAAAGGGGTGGACCCCATAACACTTACAAAATTTTTCGAGGACTCTTGCGAGATCTTACTTATTTGTGATCAGAGACGGCATCAAAGATTTAGAACGAACAAGCGATAAATTCAGCAAGTATTGTGAAGAGAGTGTAACGGCTTTGTAGAGACTTGTTGTCACTTGTTTCGCAACGAACACCACGAGATACGTCTAATTTGAATACAACTAATATTACTACTACTACTACTACTACTACAAATACTACTACTACTACTACTAATAATAATAATAATCCAAGAATTATTGTGTATAGGAGATATGGCGAGACCCTGTTGTCCCGTTGGTCCTAAACAATAAAGGCTAGTATGACGCTGCGGTGGGTGGATACATGATCGACTTAGCCAAGTAGAAAGACTCAAATTTCATTTGTAAATGATTGCAATAGAAAAGAGACTCGCGAAAGTGGAAGGAAAAAAAGAAAGAAAGAGAATTCAGTAAACAATAAAAAGAAATCAATGCCACCAAGGAAAAGATATAAAAGCAACGAGAAAGAAAGAAAGAAAGAAAGAAAGAAAGAAAGAAAGAAAGAAAGGAAAAGGAATGTAAAAGAAAGAAAGATGATAAAGGAGAAAATCACGTTCAAAAAGAAAGGAATAATGCAATAAAGGATAAGCATGAAGCAAAAGAAAGAAAGAAAGAAAGAAAGAAAGAAAGAAAGAAAGAAAGAAAGAAGGCGGTGAGGAAGGAGAAAAATAAGGGAAATAAAGGGAAAGATATAAAAGTAAGAAAGAAAGAAATAAAACGAGAGTAGAATGGCACAGAAAGAAAAAAGAAAGAATGGAAGAATGCGATAAAGGAGAAAAAACGAAGTGGGAAAAGGAAGAAGGCGATAAAGGTGATAAAAGAAAGAAAGAAAGAAAGAAAGAAAGAAAGAAATAAAGAAAGAAAGAATGCAATAAAGGAGAAAAAACGAAGTGGGAAAAGAAAGAAGGCGATAAAGGTGATAAAAGAAAGAAAGAAAGAAAGAAAGAAAGAAAGAAAGAATGCAATAAAGGAGAAAAAACGAAGTGGGAAAAGAAAGAAGGCGATAAAGGTGATAAAAGAAAGAAAGAAAGAAAGAAAGAAAGAAAGAAAGAATGCAATAAAGGAGAAAAAACGAAGTGGGAAAAGAAAGAAGGCGATAAAGGTGATAAAAGAAAGAAAGAAAGAAAGAAAGAAAGAAAGAAAGAAAGAAAGAAAGAAAGAAAGAATACCATAAAGGAGAAAAAACGAAGTGGGAAAAGAAAGAAGGCGATAAAGGTGATAAAAGAAAGAAAGAAAGAAAGAAAGAAAGAAAGAAAGAACGAAAGAAAGAATGCAATAAAGGAGAAAAAACGAAGTGGGAAAAGAAAGAAGGCGATAAAGGTGATAAAAGAAAGAAAGAAAGAAAGAAAGAAACAAACAAACAAACAAAAAGAGAGTAGAATGGTACAGAAAGAAAAAAAAAGAAAGAATGGAAGAATGCGATAGAAAGAAAAAAAGAAAGAACAAGAAAGAAAGAAAATGAAAAAAGAAAGTACATAAAAAAAAAGAGATAAAGGATTAATGGAGTAGAGCAGTGAAATATTAAAAGAGAAAAAGAAAGAAAAGTAAATAACTTTAACTGACAGAAAGAGGTCAAAATTCAAACTGGGCGCGAAAAAAATAATAGAGAAGAAAAACTTGAATTAAAGAAAGAACAAAAAAAGACCCTCACTCCGTCCCCAAGTAGAAAAAACCCCAAAAGAAGAAAGTCGACGGCATGTAATATAATGATAATGAAAACAAAGATACATTCCTTTAAGTGGCATCCTTGACAAGGTCTAAGACTAATATGGCTGGAGATTGGGCGTGACATGTTGTTCACAATCAGGTGAGAACAAGCGGCTTTATGTTGGATGAGTGTGGCAAACATCTCCTTTTACTCAAGTCGTTTGTTAAATACCAATTTCATCTTGGTATTTACTGAACACGACAGAGCAAGATCGACGTCAAATTTTCAACAGAGGCAGGCCTACTGGTCTATCAAAAACAAAGAATTCTTTTTTTAAATATTTATTTATTTTTTACCAGGGATTGAACAATGACCCTTATCATCATTGACCATTGACAGGGCCGCTGCGTACTACCACCGAACCCTTCAACCGTGGTAAATCTGATTGTTATCTTATCATCATTTGTTTTTTTGTTTTGTTTTGTTTTGTTTTGTTTTTTTTCGACCTACATTTATATCCGTTACAAATTAAACTAAGCCCAATTGACCATTGAAGGATGAAAGATTTTCGCGGATTATGACATCATTGTTAGGTCTTTTTTCAGTCCCAAACCGCGAAATTGTATTGCTCATGTTAAGACTAGAAAAAAAAAACACTATATAAAATCCACTGTTTTTTTTTTTATCCCTAGTGTTGAATGCGTTGAACGTATTCATCTTTTAACAAAAAGAATCTCAAATTGACGTTAAAAATTGCCGCAAAACATTATTGAATCATTTAAGATGAAATGACCTATAATAATAGGTCATTTCATCTTAAATGATTCAACAATGTTATGCTTTTTTTTCTTTCTCATTTGTAATTAGCTACGTTGAACTTACTTTCAATTTTTTTAGTTGAATTGTTCACCTATATTGCATATGATCCATTATTGTACATAATTAGGTTAAAATAAAATTTGTGTTTTATATGAATACTAGCTTACGAAAATTTGCAATGTAAAAAGAGTACCATAGATGCAGTAAGGGCCCATAAGTCCCTTGCGCCAAAGCTGACCTTTGATATTCAGCCTTGTTCAAATTAATTGAAATAAAATGAGTAATTCCTTTAGTATCTACTTTTTATTTTCATATTTTCCCAATGAAACGTGACCCAGTGTCCATGTTGATATTTCGTATGTCCATTACACGTAGACGTTCCTTGCAGATTGACCACAGATTAACGATTGCATTTAAATCAGGATATTTTTCCGGGACAATCCATAGTACTTTACTTACTAGTAAGGCTTGCCTGTGTGTCCGTGCAGCGTTACAATTTGACCGTAGGACAACTAATCGACAGTCGAGACAATAGTGTCTGGGCGTGATGAAAATCTGATGCAATCACGGATGACACAATATTTTTCAAGACCAAACTGATCTCATCATACACCCTGAAAATAATTTCATATTATTTCACACTACTGCAAATGACCTAATCCCAGGAAAAAACTTGAAATGGATTACACCCTTTCATTCCAGTGGGTCTAAAATTGATCATATAGCGAAAGAAAGGAAACTAAATCGGTTGTTTCAATTAATTAGCACAAGGGTGTACGTAGCAGTTTCAGACATGAAATAAAGGATATACTATTTTCTATTCCGTTATTCATTGAGCATTTATCCCAGGTTCATGGACTGATAATTTCTTTAATGTTACTCTCAACAGGTTTCAGTGAAGTTATATTAATTTTGACACAGTTAATAGATTTCTGAATTCGATATTATTTCATATTGCTGTATAAAGGTTGTATTTAGTAGGTAAACCTGTTTGAGTAGATGTTTTTGTTTTTGAAACAGAGAAAGTCATATACCTGCCGCCTAAACATCGAATGCCATCGCTAAAGAAAATGTGCACTCCGACTGAAATCGAATCTGTGATCCTTTTCTAATATGAAAAACCAGTTTCATGCCCAGCGTGCTTTACCATTAAGCAATGTGAAGCCATTACGGCAAGTTACTTCGCTTAAGAAATGTGACGACTTCTCAAGGTTTATTGGTATAACACTTTTTTGCTTGAAATCGGTGACCAGGATTAGAATGAGAATAGGTGTTCCATTCTCGTCGGAAGAGACAGTTTTTTCAGTAGGACTTCCGGTCTGCAGACTAACTTTACTTTTAAAAATGAAACAGGTACGTGTGATAAAGTAATTGGGAATAATCTCCCTTGTTTTATGATTACTTCCCTTTGGAGAACATTTTCATTTGTAGAGGACTATAAATAGCCACTATGCTGGTATCAATTATTCTAAGCAGAATAAAGCTTCCTTAAGTCTACTCTTGCTGTCTTTTGTTATTACAGTATGTCTACTCAAACATATGTACCCGTAAAATATTATTTTTATAGTAATTAGAAAAAAGTTATCAATTGAATGGTTATTCGAACTCTCTAACTAATTGTGTTGCTTTGTTTTTTATGACGTAAACGTTATCACCAATCCAAATCGTCTCTATATAGATGAGACGATTTAGACTGTTGCATGCTGGGAGATCTTGGTCCACGGTGCCAATTCGATAAAATGTTGCATACTCTCTATCGGCCGGTGATAGCACATGTCTTTGGGCTGCAATGAATGACATCAAACTCGGAGAACTTTAACGTAACTATTTTATTAATGTCGGCATGTAATAAATATCCAGCGGTGGGGTCGCTCCCCCTCACCGGGGAGCCGTTCCATACACGAAAAAGAATTGCTACATTGCTTGACAATTAAAACTCGACTCACTGAAACTTTTTCCCACGCTAGGTCAACCAATCAAAATCTATATACCCATATTATGGCTTGTATCTGATCCCTTGGCCAACCTCAGTAAGTCGGAGCAAAAGTACATTTCCTCTAAGAAACAAGAGTCTGCTAAACCATTATTTAACATAAAAACCAGCGCAGCTTATTCCCAGTAATGCGTATCAGAGATATTACTCTATTCTTTGCAACCCATGTAATGCAGGCGATTCCATATTTGTACACGACTATGCTCATCAATTTCTTCCCGGCTAGGCAAAGTGATCTGCATCGTGCTTATCTCCATACAGGCCTTCGAGATTAATGTTTGCTCCTTCGTTTAATTTACCAACTTTCACACGACAACTTCCTTTAGTAACCATCTTACTTGAGTGGCTCTTAGGTCTTGTATAAGGAGATCGAAAATCTAGCAATAGAAACTGTATTTTTTATTTGCTCACCACCTATTAGTACAGAACGGAGTCATTTCTTTCTCGATACGATTTTTGCACTTGAAGGCGGCTGGAGAATCAATCGGCTGAAACGTCGTGGCAATAAGAAAAGTTAACACAAAGAATGAGATCAGTGGTCCACAGACTGTTGAAATGGTTGAAACTATCTCATAATAAAATTATCCCATAATAAAGTAAAAATGTTTTGGCAAGTAACGCTAATTTAATGCCTTCTCAACCTGGAGAGGTGTTTTTGTTGGGCGTACAGAGGCGTTACAAAAGCTGAAGAAAATGACGAGAAACAGAAAAATGTTTTTAGAAACAAAGAAAAGAGTGCTGGACTGCTAGGTGATAACCATTCCTTTTTATATGGCAGTCAATTGCTGAACAATCACGAATAGGAGGGAAAAGCTGAAAGCAACAGAAATATGCTTCGACAAAAAGGACATTGAGAATTCTATGGACGAAGAAAGCAAACAATGACGAAGTCTTAAAGGAAATGGCATAAAAAAGAACGCTTATACTCGGAATCAAGAAGAGGCACCTGGAAGGAGAGCTGAGAAAACTTAACCCTTACAGTGGAAACAGAGGGAAAGAAAGACAATGGGAGGCAGGGTGCCACGTATCTAACGAATATATATGTGAAAAGATGCCGTAACGAAGACGGGAGAGTCTTACAAAAGGAACAACTATTATTTTATTACTTTAAAAAATAATATTTTACGATTACACATGTTTGAGTAGACATACTGTAACAAAAGAGAGCAAAAGTAGGCTTACGAAAGCTTTATTCTCCTTAAAATAATTGATACCAACGTAGTGGCTATATTTAGTCCTCTACAAACGAAAGAGTTCTGCAAAGGGAAGTAATCATGAAAACAAGGGAGATTACTCCCGATTACTTTATGTTGAGAGTAACATTAAAGGAATTAGCTGTCTATCAACCTTCTTTTTTAACAGTAAAGTTAATCTGCAGACCTAGAGATCGAAAGTCATACTGAAAAAACTGTGTCTTCCGACGAGAATCGAACTCGTATTCTCATTCTAATCCTGGTCACCGATTTCAAGCAAAAAAGTGTTATACCAATACGTTTTGAGATATCGTTACATTTCTTAAGCGAAGTAACTTGCCGTAATGGCTTCACATTGCTTAATGGTAAAGCACGCTGGGCATGAAACTGGTTTTTCATATTAGAAAAGGATCACAGATTCGATTTCAATCGGAGTGCACATTTTCTTTAGCGAGGGCATTCGATGTTTAGGCGGCAGGTATATGACTTTCTCTGTTTCAAAAACAAAAACATCTACTCAAACAGGTTTACCTACTAAATACAACCTTTATACAGCAATATGAAATAATATCGAATTCAGAAATCTATTAACTGTGTCAAAATTAATATAACTTCACTGAAACCTGTTGAGAGTAACATTAAAGAAATTATCAGTCTATGAACCTGGGATAAATGCTGAATGAATTACGGGATAGAAAATAGTATATCCTTTATTTCATGTCTGAAACTGCTACGTACACCCTTGTGCTAATTAATTGAAACAACCGATTTAGTTCCCTTTCTTTCTTAAGCGAAGCAACTAAGAACCTCAAGAGATAGCATTTCTTGGAGAGCTATGATCGCCAATGCCCTGAAGAGAGGCAGCACATAGGAGAAGACCTTCCCCAGTTCAGGATGAGGCATAGGTGATTAAACTATCGCACAGCCCCAATACGCCAAATGATGAGGACGGATGTGAGATACTTGGGCGATTATGTCCCTTTTTAGATTCATGATCGCTCAAAGGTATTTCTGCTTATCTGGATGTAACAAACCCGACTTGAATTCAAAACTCGGCTCCGATTTATTTTGAGCCATTATCCCTTACACCTTCCACGGATCCGAATTTATAGCACCTAATATTCCCATCGTGGAACTGACCGGGCCCGTTCTCTATTGTAGAGCGCCCATCCTTGGTTAGGGTAACGCCAAGGTATTTAAAGTCGTCCACATCTCCCAGTTGTTCTCCTTTCATGAAGATCCGCGCCCTGATGTTGGTTGTGCTGTTGACTATACTCATCCATCTCCATACGCTCCTATTCTGTCTGTCAGTCTGTCAGTCTGTTAGTCTGTTAGTGAGACCCTGCAATTCGGAGTTGCTGCGACCCAACAAGTCAATGTCATCAGCGAAGCGTAAGTTGTTAATGATTCTACTCCCTATGGATACAGGGAACTGAAAGTCTTCAAGAGTTTCTCGCATGATGATCTCAAGAAAGAGATTGAACAATGTTGAGGGAAAGCAAACAGCCCTGACGGACGCCAACTGTGTTCTTGAAATATATATATATATATATATATATGAACTAAAAATAACGTTTTAAAAAACGTTATTATAACCACCTCAGTAATTTCAACACGAAACCTATAAACATAGTACAACCCTGTCGACTTATATATGGAATATTAAACAGGAAGACAATAATGATCTCATTTTAAAATGGAAAATATTTAAAAAAAAATGTTATAAATATAAGGCAGGCGATAAATTTTGTTCACTATGCATAGAGGGAAAGCAAACTATCGCTACCCAGAAAGAACTCAAACATTTATTAAACCAAAAATCCGAAATTCTTAGTAGGTGCCGACATAAGAAACGCTGATTAGAGTAACATCTTGGAGGTTTTTTTTTTTTTTTTGTCTCGTGGTCATGGTTTTATTTGGTTTTATCAATAAATATTGTTCCATTATTTGCCTTTTTAGCCAGTTTTACCCTGAAGATCCATTTAGGTGAAACCTAGGTAGGTTTGCCTAGCTCCTTAGGATTGTTTTAGTTTTGGCTCTACTTAGTGTATGTAGATAGATAGATAGATAGATAGATAGATAGATAGATAAAGGAAATAAGAGGAAAAAAGAAAGAATAAAAAGAAAAAGGAACGAAATTGTATATTAGGTTGGTGCAAAAATAATGTCGGTTTTTGACGTATTTTTTAACGTCAAAAACCGACATTATTTTTGCACCAACCTAATATATGTATGTTTATCTTCTTTTGTTCTACGACGGAAAACCATATCCGAAAATCACGCAATTCACTATTCCATTAAGAGCTTTAAATGATATATTCTTTTTGAATTTTTGGCTTGCTAGTTGCTTTTGTTTAGCGGCATATCAACACCTCTATGGGTTATTTAATGCTGAAATCTAAATATTTTGAACATAATTTTATGGCTTCAACTAAATATATTTTGAATGCAGTTGTATGCCTTCAACTACCGATAAAATGTATTGCTGGCCATTTTCCTTTAAATATGTATTGTTGGTAATTTTAATATAAATACATATTGTGTGCAATTTCGTTACGTAAAAATATATATTTTTATACTTTCATGGTTTTTTGTTTTTGTTTAGGTGTTCACTATTTGCCGATGGTTGGAACCATAACAGATTGTACCACTCTAACAAAACACTTCTCATAACCTCTCTATCAGAGGCTTTGCTGCCGGATTTACTTCATCGTCATACCGAGGACTATTGAATTTTTGGGATGAGGAGTTATCAGTATTTATAATATTTGCATTCAGACTATCGCAACTTTTTGCCCGGGTAGCCTACAGGGAATTCCGAACTGAACCCTTTATTTAATCTACGGCTTTAAAATGTCCTCATTTCACTTTTCATATTCATCTCTTCTAATTCTTATTTTTATTACTAATCAGTTATTTCTCGGTCTGTTTCCCCTGAGTCAAGTACACACGGCCTAAGCCAGAGATTGAACTAACAATTAGTATGTCAACAAATTCACCAACCACCGATTTGATCCACTAGGCTATTGTAGGGAATTCGTTATGGAGAAGAAAAGCTTAAAAATCTTAAAACTAACCCTGCCTGCTGCTTAGTGCCGCTACTGTTTCTTGTAAAGGTTTTCTCTATTTCTTGCAGCTGCTGTTAAAGACCTGCTGTCATTTCTCATTCCCTCTTTATTAGCGGCTCCCGTATCGTATTTAGTTCTACGCTATGCCTACTAAGGGGATCCTCATGACCTAGCATATACGCTGATTTTTCAAACACCTAACCCTCTAGCGCTTCTTTGTCAAGTATTTCACACTACACTTTTCCTTCTCTACATGATCAGTCTTGCCCGATTTTATTGCCTCACCCCTCACTTCAGCTTTTCAATGTTCCTCCGGCCTTACTTTTAGGGGGGCGGGTGGTTTTATCTTCCTATTCTTTGACACAACCGAAAGTTATTGGTCATATTCTCTCGTATTGGGCTTGAATCGGCAGCTGTCTCTGAATAATGTCCTGATGTTGAATGGACGCCAGATTTTCTGAATCTTTTCCTATAAGCCCTTGACGTATGGTCGACAGATCGTGGCAATTTTCGTCCCAAGCTCATCTGTTCCCTGCTTTAGACGCTGATGTTATGTTTGCCCGGTAGATGTTATTCTGAAGGGTACCCTTGATACTGATCATTTCTTGTTGGTATGTGTTTGGGTCGCCCCGTTGGTATTGTCCGGTGAAGGTTAGCTTGTGACATACGGATTTCTTGAACCCATTCTCTGTGCGAGTTTATTTGTACATCCAGGAAGGCTATCCTATTATTATTTTCTACTTCTGTTGTGAACTGGATCGAAGGTCTTATTGAGTTTGCATGGCACATCGGTATTATATATATATATATATATATATATATATATATATATATGCTTTAAATAAAATAAGCAACTCCAAAGGGCATCTGCTATGCTACAGAAGTATACCGAGGAAAGAGAGTCGAATGGCATAGTAACTGGTAGATAGATAGACAGATACGAATAGACAGTGATAGATAGACAGATAGATAGATAGATAGATAGATAAGAATAGACAATGATAGATAGATAGATAGATGTTTTTTATAAGTTGTCGATTACTACAATGTTATCAAATCCGTCTTCTATCATACTTTTCCGACTACTTTTCATCTTCTTTCTCTTGTCTCATCATCCTCTTCCCTCCGCCTCTTTCCTTTCGATACGCTGCCAATATATATATATATATATATATATATATATATATATATATATATATATATATATATATACAAAGAAATAACCACACATAGAATCAATGTGTGATTATTTCTTTGTATGTAAATTATATGCTGCCTAATGTTTTATGTTTATATATATATATATATATATATATATATATATATATATATATATATGTCATGAGAACGAAAATAATATATAAATTCTAACGTTCACAGCAGTACTTCAAAATAGGGCTCAATATCGATAGTAGAGCAATAATTATTTATTAAAATTTGTTCATATGGACAAAAACGATTTACATATTACAAAGATGCAACCTTAATTCGGTGCATTTAGTTGCATCTCAACCGGTGTGAACCAAAAAATTTTATTTTATGAACAATTCTTTTTTTTTTTTCTCTCAAAGTATTCCATGAATGTTCGCCATCACTGGTGGCAAGGGTGAACCCATAGTCATGCCTTCCTCTCGTTGTTTTTATATTATAATGTCGCATTCTTCTGTTGCTTAAGATATTTTAATCTAATTGCTTTTTAATTAAAAGAAAACACTTGCATTATCATCGTATTCCCAATTTTATTGCGACTTTTACGTGGTAATATTTTTTGTTGTTGTTTTAGATATATTAACCTAATTTCAAATATGAACTATACAGGATCCGTCCTCGGCCGGACAAAAATTAAAAAAATAAAATAAAATTTAATGTTTGACTTGAAGTTATTTCTAACTGGGCCTCACCTGCAAGATTATTTACTCTCGCCATATCACGCAGGTTTGGCTATGACGCATGTGTCCGGTATACCCTTATCAGCCTGGGTGTCATGGTGGGGATATTGGGCTTTGTAAATTTGTAACCCAGGGTCACTTTATTGGCATCCTACTTTCTCACTCAATAATAATAATAATAATAATAATAATAATAATAATAATAATAATAATAACGATAAAAAAAAGAAATAAATAAAGAAATGAAAGATTTTCGCACAGTAAATTCTTTTTCGGCACAGAAATTATGATCTACATAGGTCAAGCGATATGGCCTTATTTTATTTTATTTTTTGACAACCTACACAGCAGCGGGTCACATCCGAATTTCTTTCTTTGTTTTTTTTTTCTTTCTTTCTTTCTTTCTTTCTTTCTTTCTTTCTTTCTTTCTTTCTTTCTTAGTTACTTTCTTTCTTTCTTTCTTTTTTCGGAAGATACGTCAATAATAATGACAATAATAATAATAACAACAACAGTAATAATAATAATAATAATAATAATAATAATAATAATAATAATAATAAGGATAAAGAGAATAAATGAATAAAATGAAAGATTGGCACACAGTAAAATCTTTTTCGACACAAAAATTATGATCTACATAGGTCAAGCGATATGGCCTTATTTTATTTTATTTTACATGGCAGCGGGTCACATCCGAAATTCTTCCTTTCTTTCTTTCTTTCTTTCTTTCTTCAGAACAAACATCAATAATAATAATGATAATAATAATAAATATTATTATTTCATCAAAACCTGTCACCATATCACGCACATTTTGTTGTGTGCTATGATGATGGTATAGTCGGTTTTGTACATTTTTATGCCAGCCCTACTTTACAGGCGTTTTGCTCTATCAAATAATAATAATAATAATAATAATAATAATAATAATAATAATAATAATGACAACAACGTGGTGGGTTGGGTGGTTTCCATATGCGACAGTTATTCAATGAGAGTTCACTGCAGGTGTCAGCCGATGGAATTTTTCGTTTCTCTTTTTACGAGAATAAGACGATTCGTTTGTCAACAGCTCCGGTTCTTACTGCACAAGGGTGTTGTCGCTTATTGGATTTCAGATCACGTAAGTTGATACCCAGCATGGCCAGTCCGGAACGAACAATCATCATCTGGAACGTAAACTTTGTCAGCATTTAACCAGTATTCGAAGTTGGGACGCGATTACATATGCATTAGTCGCATTCAAACACTACAATAAACTTCCAGAAGATTGGGTCGCAAATTTTGCCCGAATTTTTTGGTAGGCGAAAAATCTTGTAAAACAGACACTTACAAAACAAAAACCGATTCACGCTTGACTCTTAATATATTCAGTTAAAGATTTGCTTAAGTTCATTCATTTTAATTTTAATGTAACGATTTGGTTAAGTTCAATAATTTTATTTTTAATTTAATTTAATTAAGTTCACTAATTTAAGTTTTAGTGTAACGATTTGGTTAAGTTCATTAATATTAGTTTTAATGTAACAATTTCTTTATGTTCAGTAATTTTAGTTTTAATGTAACGATTTGCTATACTACATTCAGTGACAGAACTAAGTTCAACTCGGAACTATTTTAAAATCGGAGCTAATTTCAATACGGAACTAATTTAACCTCGTAATTAATTTCAACTTGGAACTAATTTCAACTCGGAACTAATTTCAAATCGATTTAAATAGCTAACGCTAACCCTAAGCCTAACCCATAGTCCCGAGTTGAAATTAATTCCGAGTTGAAATTAGTTCCGAGTTGAAATTAATTCGGAGTTGAAATTAATTCCGATTTTAAATTAATTCCGAGTTGAAATTAGTTCTGAGTTGAAATTAATTCTACACTCCACCTGATTCATTTTAATTTTAATGTAACTATTTGGTTAAAATCAATAATGCAACCAAGATTCATTTTTATACAGAAGTTCACCCAAATACACAATAATTTTAACAGTAACCCCCTGGCTTGAGTGTCTCTCGAGGTATTCAAAGTAGGGGATTACGGTTAAAATGATTATAATGAATGAGATGTGATATGAGTGAAAGTAGATTCATTGATTGATTGCTTCGTTTTCTACGACTTATCGACTCTTTGCAGTTTATTTAAACCCCGAAAACATTTTTACATTGGAAGAAGATTTTTCGAAATCATAATTTAGTGATACAAATCTTACTAATTAACCCACAACTGGGGGTAGAAGAGATGGACTCATACCTTCCCTATTGGTATTTGCTCGTAGAGAAATACAACGAATCTAACTGGAATTAGAACTCAGCTCTCCGATTAACAATTCTGAGCCATTATCCATTACACCACCCGCACATCCAAGCTTACAGCACCTGGCATTCACAAGCCGTGGCCCATCTAGATACTAATCAGGCACAATGTTACTTAACTTCGGTAATTGTACGGGAATTTAACTTGATGTGGCTGTGAGTGAAAGAAGAGGTGGTTGGAAGTGAAAATCATGAGGATGAGGATAGATAACGACTGACCTTTGATTTGAAGAGGTCAAGAGTTCATGGAAGCATCCACGCGGGAGTCTCTTTCTTAAAGCCGAAATTTTGGGGAGAAAGCTGTTCAAGTGGAATGTTATCTTTGAAACACGGGTGAAATGAGGCTGGTTCGTCTCCGTGAAAATAGCATGATGGGTCCCTAATTTTAAACGTCAGAGCTGTTGGAATAAAAAAGATGCTGCTAATCTGAACATTTAGTGATAGGACTGCGACTTTTCTTCCGTTTCTTTTGTTTTTTTGTTTTGTTTTGTTTTACGGGATATCAACCATGGGTTATTTAATGCCGACAAAATTTCCTTTTTTTTTTTCCAAAAATATATAGATGGCAATATTTTTTTCAAACATGTTTAGCTTGGTTTATTTTATTTTGTGGCATTAATATGGGTTATTTAATGCTGATAAGATTTTCATTTCTGGTAATATTTTCTTTGTTCAAATATTTATTGCTGATACTAAATATTTTTAAAGTATTTCTGGTATTAAAATCTATTTTTACACTTTCATAGTGTTTAAAGTCAGGTTGTGGGGTCAACTATTTGCCCATAGCTGGGACCCTAACAGTTGCTAACACCACGAGTCACGGTGGACCTGGTAACACCAGCAATTAAGAGGTGTTTCCACGCTCCTCAAAACCTCCTGATCAGAGGCCTTGCTGTTAGACGTAGTTTATCGCCTTACCCAGGACGCGGATGTAGTTTATCGTCTTATCCAGGACGCGGATGCAGTTTATCGTCTTACCCAGGACGCGGATGCAATTTATCGTCTTACCCAGGACGCGGATGTAGTTTATCGTCATACCCAGGAGATATTTCTCGGAAGTATACTCGAGGGCGCAGTACTTTAGAAAAAATCTCGATCAAAGCTTCGATCAAACAATCATTTGTCATTTTGTAGGAATCTATTTTTAATGCCGGGCTCTTTCAGCACGTAAGCGATCATGACTTTCCACATATTCCTTTGTCATGTGTTAATTGCCAATGCCATGTCCCTTCGGGACGTAGGCGATTAGAGAAATTACCACGAAAATATTTACAGAAAAGGCACAGGGAAGCTACATTCCGATTACATCTAGCCACTTCAACTGCCAATTGATGGGACCTTTCCGCCAATCTAGTACTGCGATTAAATTCATAAAGTCTACGTAACATAGTGATAAGCAAGAACAATTACAATGATAGTATTTATAGAAAAAGATACAGGGGATCAACTTTACTGCGGTAGGAGATTGACTGAAGCCGAGACGTTAGGTCAGGACCAATAATATTACTGATTCTTCTTTGGAGTACTGATGCCATATCTGAGCTGGTTGGAAAGTGATTGCTTGATCTTATGGGTGATGAATTATTTTCTACTCTGCAACCCCTTTTTTCAACAATAATTAATCACCCACGAGACCACATAATCGCTTTTGAACTACTTCCGTCATTTTCACGGAGTGGAAAATACTTAATCACCCACAAGACCGCATAATCGCTTTTGAACTACTTCAGTCATTTTCACGGAGTGGAAAATACTTAATCACCCACAAGACCGCATAATCGCTTTTGAACTACTTCAGCCATTTTCACGGAGTGGAAAATACTTGATCACCCACAGGACCGCATAATCGCTTTTGAACTATTTCACTCATTTTTACGGGGTGGAAAATAATTAATCACCCACAGGTCCGCATAATCGCTTTTGAACTTTGTCAAGGTTCCGATGTGGCAGAAATGTAGTAAAGAAGAATCAGCAATATTATTGGTCCTGACTTGTAATCTTTGCTTCAGTCAATTTCCTACCACCGTAAAGTTGGTCCCCTGTGTCTTTTCTATAAATACTATCATTGTAATTGTTCTTGCTTATCTCTATGCTACGCAGACTTTATGAATTTAATCGCAGTACTAGATTGGCAGTTGAAGTGGCTAGATGTAATCGCAATGTAACTTCCCTTTGCCTTTTCTGTAAATATTTTCGTGCTAATTTCTCTAATGAGCTTTCCTCGTTTATACTTCGACTTCACGAATTTAAGCACCGTAGGAATGTCTCATAATTTTAATTTTGAAATGGCTCGTCGTAACCGTAAGTTCTATGTTACTAGTTTCTTGTGCCGTAATTCTCGATTATGGAACACTCTTCCGGCTTCTTGCTTTCCAGTTAACTTTGTTCTTCGGGAAAATCGTCATCTTCTCTGATCTTAATTCCTGTTTTATTTGACCTCTCTCAGTAATGTTTATTCTCGTGTTCTTCCACACACAGTAACCCTTTGTGTCTTAGCGTTTTTATCTCCTTACTTGGGGTGAAATATTTTTAAAAAATACTATTTCTTTTCATTCATAACTTATTCGTACTGGCAATCACCAGGCCTCATCATTTTACAGTTCAAAATCGCTAAATGGATCCGTAGACTCTCTGCTAACAGTTTTTTCATTCACACTTCTCGCTTGTGGAAGTCTTTCGCGGCGTATTTGCTTTTCAGTCAACATTGTTTTTCTAAAATTTAAATTATCTTCTATCTTCTTAAATTTTTATTGTTCTCTCTACTTAATAATTTTTTTCTCATATAATCCGTTGCATCTCAGTGGCTTTATTGCCTTAGGGTGAAATAGAGTAGCCAATCAGATTCTTATAGCTATATAAATACTAAGATTTATAGGAGGTAGCCCCAGCCTTTGACATTTTTCTTCTTAGCAAGAATCAAAGCCAGTATTAAGCTGTCGCCAACTGTCACACGCAAAATTCAATTCATTTTAAACAAAATGCCATTCATGAAATACCCCCAAAACATATGTGCTGCGTCTTCAAATATTCTTTTAACAGCATATTTCTTGTGATTCGCATATGGTTTGCAGTCAGTATCTCTACAGATTCGATATATATATATATATATATATATATATATATATATATATATATATATATATATATATATATAAACGTACCTCCACAGATGCGCTAAAAAATGAGCATACCATGATGAAAAAAATGCCTCAAAATTAATAACAAAATTTTATCGTCCAAATCATTATGCTTTTATTAAGATGAAATTCCAGCGGATTTTTTGATTATTCAATTATTATTATTATTATTTTATATTATAAATTATTTTTTTGATCTCGCTTTCTTCGTTATGCGCCCAAGATATTTCAAGACATTTCAGCTACCTCTTCTCCATTCTGAGTATGCGTTCTTTTTGCTAGAATTTTCTTTAAAACTTCCTCGTTGCTTAATCGCTTCGTCCGTGGAATTCTCAGCATCCTTCAGTAGAACTACATTTCTTTTACCTCCAGTTTTCTCTTCATCTGTGAAGGGTTTGTCCAGCATCCACTGCCACATAAGAGGATGGATATTACATAGCAATATAGCACTCTTTTTGTTTCTAACGATTTCTTTTGTTTTTTCTAATTCTCTTTGCTTAGCGTTTGGAAGGCATCTTTCGCTAGTCCAATGCATGTTAGAGTCTCAGTGTCGCGTTTTCCATCCTCTGTTAAAAACACTCCCCACATATTTAAACTTCTGTACCTGCTTGATTTTGACTTCTCCAATTCGTAACGCGCATATTGGCCTTTTTCTCTTGCTGATGACCATTCCACAAAAACAAATAATAATAATAAATATTTTGAGGAATTATGCTACTGGAATTTGCACGCATAGTTACACACTTTACCATGATTTTACCGAATTTTACAGGCATGGCATAATTCTAATTTTTCCGACACTCCATTTAATCTGTTTACAAAGAGTGTTTCAGTTTTTGAAACAAAATGATCGGACACAAATCACTCACCACAAATGATAGAGTAATGGAAATTACTTTTTTTTTTAAGCGTTTCACCCCAAGCAAAGCGAGAAGCCACTAGTACGCAAGGGGTTACAGAAAATTTGGAGCAAGATCAGATAGGAGTGATAGAAAAAGGATGAGGAAAAGGGTAGTGGATAGATCAAGGCAACTGGACATGTCGATTGACATTACACTTGAATAGCTGGAGATTATAGCTCTCAGGGAAACTGGGATAGGGAAGGAAGTTCCACAGGCGAGAGGTGTGAGACATGAAGCTATTGGAGTAGAAGAGACGGCTACATTTAGGAGTTTCGACAGTGAAGGGGTGAGAACGGGATGCCAGCCTCGTAGGGCGCTTGAACTCATGAAGTCTGGGAACCAGCGAATGGCGCAATTGCCATGAAAGTATTTGTAAAACAGACAGAGAGAGGCGACGGCACGTGTGTGAGAGAACGACTGTAGACGAGATGCCAGAGCATTTACTGAAAGGTAAAAGGCTAACAGATATTAAATGTGAATATGTTACTTAATTGAGTAGTTTAGGTTTCTTTTAGTTATTTAGGATTTTATTTAGTTATTTAAGTATTTTTAGTCATTTATTTTCCTTACTTAGATTAGACCATCGTATTATTTTAATCGATAGATTACAAAACTGGTAAGTAATTTCAAATAAACAGCACAAGATAATTTTGTCATGAACGGTTTCATAAAGTTAATGTAAATGGGAGATAGCATTTACGTAAGCATGTCTGTGCTTGTGTATGTCTCTGAGTGTGCGTGAGAGTACATTTACTACATTTATATGTAGAAGCGTGAATGTGCATACATTTTTCTAATTTCGTTTGATTAAGAGTATAAGGTTAGACTTAAAGATTTTTATATAATATCAGGTCATCCCATAAGTTCTGTCCGAATTTTAACTTTTTGTTAAAATGAACGAAATTTAAAGAGTATTTTATAATGTCTAATGGAGCTGAACATTATTTTTATGTTTGGATGCATTTAAACTGATCAAATTTTATTTCAGAGAACAATAAAATTAAATTTTGTTTGATTAAAACCCTGCTAACATGAAAGTACCCAAGAATCATTTGAGGCACATAATGCTTTAGAGTTCAAGAAAGGAAACTGAGCAGCCGAAGCGGCTAGAAACATTCACTCAGTTTATGGAGAGGAATGTATGAATGAAAGAACTTGCAGAAGATGGTTTGCAAAATTCAGAGGTGGAGATTTCACCCTTGAAGATGAAGATCGAACCGGACATCCAGTTGAGTTTGACGAAAAGCTTCTTGAAGCAGCCCTTGAAGAAAATCCTGCTTTATCAGTTGAGGAATTGGCAGTGGTTCTCAGTTCAAACCATACAACTGTTCATCATCATCTTCAACAACTTGGAAAAGTTCCTAAACTTGGAAAATGGGTGCCTCATGAATTGTCTAAAAACAACCTCAAATCCCGAGTTGTCATCTGTTCTCTCCATTCTCGCCAACTTGTTTCACCTTTTTTGGATAGACTTGTGACTGGCGACGAAAAATGGATCTTTTATCGAAATGTTAAGCATCATAGACAGTGGCTTGGTAAAGGGGAAGGACCCCAGCCACAGCTGAGAAGGGAACTTCATGGGCAAAAGGTTCTTCTTTCAATCTGGTGGGATCGCCAATGAATAATCCACTTTGAATTCTTACCACCTAATGCAACAATTAATGCTCAGATATACTGTCAGCAATTAGAGCGTTTGAACTAAGCTTTGAGGGAAAAAAAGACCTGCTCTAGTGAATCGAAAAGAGGTGATGTTTCATAGGGATAATGCACGACCCCACACAGTAAGAATCACGTCACTAAAGATCGAAGAACTTGGTTAGGAGAAAATTCCTCATCCACCTTATTCTCCCGATCTTGCTCCTTCAGACTACCATTTGTTTCGTAGCTTACAGAATCATTTGGAAGAAACAGCTTTTGTAACACAGGAAGAGGTTAAAACTGACATTTGTGAGTTCTTCGAATCAAAACCAAAAGAATTTTACAGTGATGGAATTAGTAAGCTTGTTAATAGATGGAAGGAAGTCATAGATAATCAGGGAAAATACATTGTTGATTGAATCTGTAATTAAATGTAACATTTGGTCACTTGTTTTCTTTATTCAAAATTCGGATAGAACTTATGGGATGACCTGATAGTAAGAATAAAGAATGTATTTTTTTAGGAAAAGTAATCTAGGTGGTATGGTTTAGTTATCGAGTTAGTATTTAAAACGTAAAAAGATTGGATTAAACTATGCAAGAACAAATCCAGCTTAACTCGTTATGAATTCCAGGGAAATGGCGCGAATCAAAACCGGATGAAGCAAAAGTCAAGACTATATAGAAGGGAATGGCGAAAAGACTTTATTTCATTGGCTGATGTTGAATGGCGTATGTCAATAAGAACGGTCGGACTCCTAACCATATCTGAATTGTTCTTTGCAATGTCGAGGTGCTTAGCACGACACTATCAAGGAGATGACCTGATTCTTTTTTAATCAGGTCGGGGTCAGTTGTTTGAGCCGATATGATGCAAAACCCGAAATCGGCGATGAAGACAGTGCATCACTGAAGACCATCCTGAAATGTATTATTCTACTAACATTTTATAATCTGCAACATTTAGCCTCAAACATAAACCAAAAATATTCTTTTCGCTTCGAATACAAAACAGCATATATGGGCTCTCGAGAGAATCTGAAAGAGAGAGATTGTTTAGAAGCAAATAGAACTTTGTTTAATTCTGAGCATCTTCGTAATGAGCGATTAAATCACCCCGGGACAGAAAAAACAAGGGTATATGACCTCTCCGATTCAGTGAGGTGTAGTATCGTATGCAAATTAAATAAAATATAAATAGAGAACAACCGGCGAACATATTTGTTTAACATTAAGAATGTTTCTACTTTTGTAACATTAAGAATGTTTCTACTTCTTTAACATTAAGGATATTTCTACTTCTGTAAGTGTAGTATTGTATGCAAATTAGATAGACCAGTATAAATAGAGAACAACTGGCGAACATAGGGTGGCTATGCCTAGCAAACCCGGTTGCTATTAAGGCTATGGAGTACTGTACTACGACCACGACTACGGAGAGCCAGATGCAAAGCATAACATATTGAAAACTTAATATTCACTTAATCAACAATTTTCTTTCATTTTCTCTAGGGTTTTTCACAATTCTTGGTACAAATAATTGGGCACAAATTAAGCAGCACAAATGCTAGCGTAATGGAAATTACACTTATTGAAAGGTAAAAGGGTAACATTTTAGGATCTGCAATCATTTAGTCTCAAACATGAATCAGAAATATCAAGAGGAGACCAAGATGTCTGTCAGTCAATTGCAGCACTGTTGAATGCAAAATGATCACTTGAATCTTCAGTGATGGCTGCCTTCAATGCAGCAATGGTGTGAACATTGCCCTGGTAGATGTTTACCATGAGGAACCCCCAGAGGCAGAAATCTGGTGGGGTTCAGGTCAGGAGAGTGAGGTACCCATTCTACTTCAACTTTGCAGCTGATGACACTCCCTAAACTTTTCACAGAGTCATGTTAACATTAGAAGTATAAGGAGGAGCACCATCCTGCTGGAACCACTGTCCCGCCTCATCAATGTCCTCACACTCCTTGAACTCTCCCGCAATCTGAGAGGCCATTGCTTTGTTTCAATAATTGTGAAACTGATGCTTTCTTTACAGTAATGATTCACATGCTTAATATCGCTTGCTCCGAGTCACCATTGCACATATTCCAAACAGTTATCATTAACGATGACTATTTACCTTCAATATCCACTTGTGGCTCGAGAGCAATTTACTAGTTTCTATACACACTTTCTGGTAAAATGTCTTCACAAGTGCTTCCATTACAGGCTCATTAACACAAACCCTCCTAATTCATTCATATATACATCTATCTAGACACGGGGATATACAGGGTAATTGAAAAGTAACTCCCTATTTTTTGTATGATGAACTCTCCTGTTTTGTAAAAATTAAATATTCGCTAAATTAACAATTTTTTTGGTTCTTTTTCTCAATTTTTGAAACAAAATGATCTGGAAAATATGGGGAGCCACAAATGAAAGAGCAATGAAAATTACATTTATTGAAAGATAAAAGGGTAACATTTTAGGGTCTGCAACCATTTTGTCTCAAACATGAACCAAAAATGCCAAGAGGAGCAGGAGACTAAATGCTCCAGATGTCCACTAATCAGTTGAAGGTACTGTTGAATGCAAAGTGATTACTTGAATCTTCTCAGTGATGGCTGCCTTCAATGTAGCAATGATGTGAACGTTTCCCTGACAGATGTTTACCTTGAGGAACCCTCAGAGCAAGAAATATGGTGGGGCTCAGGTCAGGCGAGTGAGGTGCCCATTCTACTTCAGCTTTGCAGCTGATGAGATCGGGTAATTGAAAAGTAAGTCCCTATTTTATGTATGATGAACTCTCCTGTTTTATAAAAATTAAATATTCGCTAACTTAATTTTTTGGGTTCTTATTCTCTAGGGTGTTTCACAATTTTTGAAACAAAATAATCGGGCAAATATGGGAAACCACAAATGATAGAATAATGAAAATTACATTTATTGAAAGGTAATAGGATAACATGTTAGTATCTGGAATAATTTAGTCTCAAACATGAACCAAAAATGACAAGAGGAGCTCGAAATTATACGCTCCAGATGACTGCCGTTCAGTTGGTGGCACTTCTGAATGCAAAGTTGTTGATAACGCGTGAACATTCCTCCTGGGTGATCGCTTGAAACTTCTCAGTGATGGCTGCCTTCAATGTAGCAATGGTCCGAGTGTTAACGTGGTAGATGTTGTTCTTGAGGAACCCCCAGAGGATGAAATCTGGAGTTTGAGATCAAGTGATTGAGGTGCCCATTCCACTTCAGCTTTGTCGCTGATGAGACGCCCCCTAAAATTTTCAGAGCCACGCCATGGTAACATTAGCAATGTGAGGAGGAGCCCCATCCTGCTGAACCCACCATTCCTGCTCATCAAGCTTTTCACGCTCTTCGAGCTTTCCTCAAATGAGAGGCCGCTGCTTTGTTTCAGCAATTGCGAAACATCCGGTATATACATTTTGTACGTAGTTTATCCATTGTTTTCGTGATTAGGATTTGGTTTCCGGTCCTTTCTAAATTCTATTTCAACTCTGTACTTCTAACGTCTCGGTTGATTGGTTGTTTTTCTTTAGCGGCATAGCAAACTCTATGGATTATTTAATGCCAAAATCTAAATATCCCGCACGCAATTTTATACTTTCAACTACAGATAACTTGTGCATAATTTTTTACTCTACCTTACTGTTTAGTTATATTGTTTCTTGATCATAAAATGTATTGTTGGTCATTTTATTATAAAAAAGGTACTGTTGATTTTTGTTTGGCCATAGCTTGGGCCCTAAAAGCAACAGCAAATAACAAGTCCAACATCTCATTCGAAACCCTGAGATTTTTTATATTTATTTATTTATTTATTTATTTATTTATTTGTCTTTTTTCCGCAAAATGAATAGATAAGTTCACCTATCGCCAGGTTCACACTCCTTCCTGGTCTCTTGAACAGGAGTAGATGCTTATCCCTTGTTTCCTGTTTAGTATTCGGTTTTCTGGTTCGTTTTAAATTCTCCTTCAACTCTATATGTGTAACATCGCCCAAAATCAGTTTATACTACATGGGTGTTGGTTCCTTCTAAACTCTTTTCCTTCCCTTTCACTTCCAGTAGCCCACTTGAGTCTTAGTGGCGTTATTGCCTTGCTGGGGGTGAATAGATTAAAAACATACACACACATATTTTAAAGAAACTTAAACTACTACGCACATTCTAATGACATCATACATTGAAGACAAATGATGCAGGGGATTTCAGCTGCATATCCCAAAATTCAATCAACTGTACCAACAATAATCCCGATTTGTTGATTGGCAGTCCCTTGAGGTTCCAGGTTTAAACTTGAGTCTTCTTGTAAAAAAGACTGGCTCAAAACTTAACAACAACAACAACAATAATAATAACAACAATAAAAAAAATAATGTGGCACATGGGAACATCAACAATCCCCTTTGTAGTTGGAACCCTCGGATTGGTTGGAAAAGATTCCAGTAGACTGGGTACGCTATAATGGGCTTCGTATATATATGTACCCCTATGTATCCCAGTGCCATTTTGCGGTATGCTGCTCTCTCGTTAAATAATCAGACAACCACAACAGTTAAAAATAAAAAAATCTAAAAAAGAATCATGTTTCTCGGTTAGCCGATAAACTGAGTTTGCTCCCGCCAAAAAAAAATGCAAAAGATCATACCTCCAACATCCTCTCCAACATCCCCAGTTGAGTAAAGTTTTATCAATGTGTCATATCAGGGACATATATATACTACTAGAATTTGCAGGCACATTCTAATATATTCGCAGAAACCTACACATTTGGAATAATATCCCCTTCATATTTTCAAGGTCCTTATGTGAGTTTTACTGAATTTTACATCGGCGTTTATAATTCTAGTTTTTTCCGCCTCTCCCTATTTTATCAGATTTACACATTTTAATTGTGCATAAAATTTACCTTTGCATACAAATACACGTTTTACTGGAAATTTAAACTACTATGCACAATCCTATATTGAAAAGAAAACAAATGAAGCAGGTGATTTCAGCTGCATATTCCAAAATTCAATCAACTGACCCAGCAATAATCTCGATCTGTTCACTTGCGGTCCCTTGAGGTTTCAGGCTGAAACTTGAGGCAGCTCGTAAAAAAGACTGATTCAATGCTTAACAACAACAACAACAATAGCAACAACAATAATAATAATAATAATAATAATAATAATAATAATAATAATTATTATTATTATTATTATTATTATTATTATTATTATTATTATTATTATTATTTCCTTTGATTTCTGGCGTTTACACATTTCTTTCCGGGTCCCGCCCAGAGACCTAATGTTAGAAATGGCATTATGACACTTTCCATTGACAAAAAAAAAACAAAAAGAAAAACGAAAACAACATATTTTACATAGATAAAGCCCTTTGTAATGGACTGTACTTGCGTGAACAATTTTTTGTATTTCTTTGAGGCATGGATTTCCAGGAATCCCTTCAATTAGTCTACTGCAATCTTTTCCAACCAGTCCTAGGGCTTCAACTATAACAGGGATTGTTGATGTTCCCATGTGCCACATTTTTTAGATTTCTATTTCATGGTCCTTTTATTTTGACAGCTTTTTGAATATCTTCAAAGATACATTGCAGTCTGCAGGGACTGCCATATCAATAAGGAGACACTTTTTTTGTTTGTGGACTTTAATAACAATATCTGGGCGGTTGGCCTTGATTGTTCTGTCAGTGTGTATTGTGTTGTCCCATAGAATTGTAACAGGTCCTATCTCCATAACCGGGTCTGGGTGGTGTTCATACCAATTTCTTGCAGTTTCCATCCCGTAGAAGTTGCAGATTTTCCAGTGCAGATATTGGCCCACTCTGTCATGCCGGGTTTTATACTCAGTGGGTGCCAATATCGTGTAACCTGATACAAGATGATCAATTGTTTCTGGATATTTATCACCGAATCTGCATTTTGGGCTAACACATCTTTATTATTATTATTATTATTATTATTATTATTATTATTATTATTATTATTATTATTATTATCTCCTTTGATTTATGTTGTATACGCATTTCCTTCCGGCTCCTAACCAGAGACCGAAGGTCAGAAATGACCTCATGTGATTTTCAACGGTTCATTTTTTAAAAAAACAAAAAATAAAAATAAGATCACACTCATTTTACATAGATAAAGCTCTTCGTAATGTGTGAGCTGTATTTGTGAATATAATTTTTGCATTTCTTTAAGATACGGGATACCAGGAACGCCTCTAATGAGTCTGTTGCACCGTTTTCCAATAAATCCGAGGGTTCCAACTACAACTGAAATTATTGATGTCCTCATTTGTCACATTTTTGATATTTCCAATTCAAGATCCTTGTATTTAGATAGTTTTTTTGAAGAGCTTCAAAGATATATAACAATCTGCAGCGGCGTCCATTTCAATAAGAAAGCACATTCTGTTTTTTGTGATCTTTGATAACGATGACTGTCCGATTAGCTTTGATTGTTCCGTCTGTGTGTATTGTAAAGTTACATAAAATTGTTGCAACTCCTATCTCTGTAACGGTGTGTGGGGGATATTCAGACCTTTTCTTGCAGTTTCCTTACCGTAAAATTGCATATTTTCCACTGCAGATATTGGCCCACTCTGCCATGTCGGGTTTTATATTCAGTGGGTGATAATATCGTGCAACCTGATACAAGATGATCAATTGTTTCTGGATATTTATCATAGGATCTGCATTTTGGGCTAACACATTATTATTATTATTATTATTATCTCCTTTGATTTCTGTTGTATACACATTTCCTTCCGGGACTTAACCGGAGACCGAAGGTCAGAAATGACCTCATCTGATTTTCAACAGTTCATTTTCTATAAAAAAAAAAAAAAAAAAAAAATGATGCGTGGGGAATATTCATACCAGTTTCTTGCAACTTCCTTTCCGTGAAATTGCATATTTTCCTGTGCAGATATTGACCCACCTTATCATGCCGTTTTTGATATTCGGTGGGTGCTAACACCGTACAACCTGATAGAAGATGGTCAATTATGTCTGGATATTTATAGCAGAATATTAATTTCGTTTTTTTTTTTTTTTTTTTTTTTTTTTTGAGGCAATTCACCCCAAGCAAGGCGGGAGTGCTACTAGCACGCAAGGGGTTACAGAGGATTGAGAACATGAGCAAAGAGGCGTGTTTGAGGAAAGGACACAGAGAAAGACGGGGAACGAGCACAGGGTGTCAGATGTTGATTGACATTACACTTGAATATTTGAAGATTATAGCCATCGGGGAAGTAAGTAAGAGGAAGGGAGTTCCACAGACAAGAAGTGCAGGAGAAGAAGCTGTTTGAGAAGAAGAGACGGTTGCATTTAACCGTTTTGACAATGAAAGGGTTAATAATCTTTTAGGATGTTGCTTGGCAATTTCTATTAATTAAGCATTGGTCCCGTGTAGCAAGAATAAAACTTTCTGTTTCAGCTTTTAACTCTGCACTACGTAAAAAAACTGATGTGTACGGGGTTTTGTCTGCATCTGGTTTGTTGGATACGGGCAGATTAACTTGCCATCGTTTCTACATTTGGGTTTGTTTTCTTTTTTAAATTATTTGCCGCTGCGGCAGTTGCATTATGACTTATTTGCACTTTTTCATTCACTTAAAACTCCCTTTTAAATGTTCCTTTAAAGTTTCTTATTATTTTATGCTCTTTCATACATACCATTAGTAATGTTTTTTTGTTTTTTTTTATTATTTCTTCCTTTGATTTCTATTGTATAAACATTTCGTTCCCTGTCACAAGCAGATACCTAATGTCACAAATAGCTTAATGAAATTTTCTACTGATCATTTTTTTGTGTGTTAGTGACAGATGATAGAGCCAAAAGGTGGGTAGCTTGTCATTTCCTGGGGATTTCCATTTTTGTTTTGTTTTGTTTTTTTGTTTTGTTTTTTGTTTTTTTAGACACTGCTCTTGGTTATATTTTTCCCATTCTTGTTCATGTTTATCCTGATCCACTCTACATTGGGATTAGATTCCTTTGGGTTGCTTAAAATATTCTCCCAAAATCCTTGCACATCTTCAATAGATAGTGGCTTTTTCACGTCTATAACTGCTTTTCTAATTTCCCTGCGTCTTGGGTATGACGATAAATTACATCCGCGTCCTGGGTATGCCGATAAACTACATCCGCGTCCTGGGTAAGACGATAAACTACGTCCAACAGCAAGGCCTCTGATAATACGTTTTTGAAAAAATAATGTTGCCAGCTGTAAGTTTTTGAAAAAAAATATTACCAGCTATACGTTTTTGTAAAAAAAATAATATTACAAGCTATACGTTTTTGAAAAAATAATTTTACCAGCTATACGTTTTTGAAAAAATAATTTTACCAGCTATACGTTTTTGAAAAAATAATATTACCAGCTATAAGGTTTTGAGAAAAAAATATTAGCAGAAATGGATTTTTGAAAAACAAAAATATTACCAGGGAAAAAAGTTGTCGGCATTAAATGAACCATTGAGGTTGATATGCCGTAAAACAAACCAAACCAAACCAAACCAATTTCCCTGGAAAACGTTTTTCATATTGACTTCTCCTCTGTGCCTTTAATTGCAGCTTCCGTTTAAGTATTTCCTTGATTGATGAGATCTCGCTTATTGCTTTAATTTTATATTTCTGCTTGATCTTCTGGCTTTTCCGCATTGAAACATTTGAATTTCTTGAAATCTCATCTAATATCAATAACTCACATGTGATTTCCTCAATTTTCCGCTTTAATTTTGCTTTCCAGGTGGACTGTTTTTATCTGGAGCTTAATCTTTTTATTATGGTTTAATCTTTTTATTATGATTTAATCTTTTTATTATGATTTAATCTTATTTTTTTTATTATGGTTTAATCTATTATTATAGTTTATTTGCACTTCTTCACCCACTTGAAATTCCCTTTTGATTTCGTTGGCTTCCTTTATTAATGAATAAATTTTCTTATTTCTTTCATCTTCGTTGACAGAGAATATTTTTATTATTATTATTATTATTATTATTATTATTATTATTATTATTCCCAGATGCTAAAGCTGACATGGCTCTCACGGTTACAGATCTTAATTGATTGGAGATGTTAGCATGAGCCTTATTCCTAGGACGTGGTGGTAAGGTCTATTCGTTCACCAGTTTCTGTATCTCGAAATACCAGCGACCTCTGGAAACCACTTGAGATGATATAAAGCAACTATCTTACGACTTTTGGTACGTCAGTATATATCAAAATCAAGATAAACAGGAAACAGCAAAATAATAAATGTTGATTATGTGAAGATAGACATAATACTGTTGATAATAATAATAATAATAATAATAATAATAATAATAATAATAATAATAATATTGATTGTAAAAGGTTCCATTACACTTATTGATGGGATTTCTGGTATCAAAAGCCTTAAAGAAATAGTAAACATTGAACTCACAAGTACAGTCCACACCTTTGCAAAGGGCTTTATCTGTGTAAAATATGTGTGATCTTAGTTCTCCAAAAATGTTCAGTGGAAAATGCTATGATGCAATAATAATAATAATAATAATAATAATAATAATAATAAGTGAATGTATTGAATTAGGCTGGGAATACACAATCTATACGACTGGGTAGGAAAGGTGATTTACTGAGAAGTGTGCAAACGCCATTTTCCATGAAAACAAGGGTATACTCGCGAAAACAGATGTATTCTAGAAAATGAAAAAAATATTTTATATGATTTTGAAATCCGAACGCTTCATTCAATCCGAGCCAAAAGAACGGAAAATATGAATGTCGAAAAAGAATTGACAAAAAGAGAAACATGCAGATGACAGTAAGACCAATAATAATTGGAGCACATTGATTAGTCGAAAAATGGTTTCTTACTTTCGACTTTTTTTCTATTGTTTTTCTTTCTTTTTTATTCTGTTCTCATCTTTTACCTTTCGATCTTCTTTTCTTTTCCTTTTTTACCTTGATCAATTTCTCTTTTCTTTTCTTTATTCTATCTTTTCTTCTTTCTTTCTTTCTTTCTTTCTTTCTTTCTTTCTTTCTTTCTTGCTTGTTTTCTTTCTTTTTTAGTATTTCTCTTCCTTCTTTGTTTCGCCATCTTTCTTTCTCTTCTTTATTTCTTTGTTTCTTTTTAGATCATCCTCGTTTTTTTCTTTTTAGATCATCCTCGTTTTTTTCTTTTTAGATCATCCTCGTTTTTTTCTTTTTAGATCATCCTCGTTTTTTTCTTTTATCCTTCTCGATCTAACTTTGTCTACTTTTTCTCGGTCTTCTGTCTTGTTTCTTTCTTTCCTTCTGTGTCGATCTATCTGACTGTCCTTTCTTTCTTTCTTTCTTTCTTGTTTCTGTTCTTTTTTATTGTCTTGCTATTCCTTTCCTTTTTTTATATTTTTCTTTCAACCTTGATTTTCTACATCTATTCATTCATTCTGTGTTGGTTTATGGCCATATCATCTTGAATCCCGCCCATCAACGCATTAACATAAAGTCTAGTCCGTACCTAGATGGGTGACTGTTTGGGAATACCAGATGCTGTAAGCTTGGATGAGAAATTGGTGTAGTGAAATTCCAATTCCAATCACATTTGTTAATTCTCTTTTAAGCAAATATCATTGAGGAAAGGTATCAATCAAACATTTCTCCACAACTCCAGTTATGTACTAAATAGTAGGAACTGTATCAGTAAAATCACTATTATCTCCAAAACATTCTTACGATTTATATCCTCTTTCTTCAGTTCAAACAATGTGACACCGAAATCTGAAGACGGATTTGAATAGCGAAAGATGCCTTCCAAAAGCTAAGCAATGTATTAAGAAACAGAACATTTTTATAAAAACCAAAATAACAATGAAATGTTATGAAATATCAGTCATCCTATATTGGCAATCTATTCAAGGATAGAGAAGCGACTCGAAGCAACAGAAATGTGGTTCTATAGAAAGATGCTGAGATTACCTTAGACGTGAGCAACGATGAGGTTTTAGAGAAAATTGAAACAAAATGGTCACTTCTACTTAACATCAGAAAGACACTGATGAAATATCTAAAGCATATAATGAAGAAAGACGACTTAAGAAATTTTCCACTCACAGGACCTATTGGAAGCAAGATGGACAGAGGAAAACAGTGCAATTACCCAACCATCTTGTGTAAATAAATGGCCGAACAAGGTTTGATTTGGTTTAATTTGTTTTACGGCATATCAACGCCTCACTGGGTTATTTATTGCCGACAAATTTTTTAGGATAGGTTTGTATGAATAGAATATGTATTCTTTTGTGTAGCTTGATTGGGTTTATATTGTTTTACGGCATATCAACATCTCAATGGGTTATTTAACCCCAACAAGATTTTAAAGATAGGTTCATATAAATAGAATATGTATTCTTTGGTTTAGTTTGGTTTGTTTTGTTTTACGGCATATCAACACTACAATGGGTTATTTAATGACGACAAGATTTTTTGGATAGGTTCGTATGAATAGAATATGTATTCTTTGGCTTAGTTTGGTTTGATTTATTTTGTTTTAAGGCATATCAACACCACAATGCCGACAAAATTTTTTGGATAGGTTTGTATGAATAGAATATGTATTCTTTTGTATAGTTTGGTTGAGTTTATATTGTTTTACGGCATATCAACATCTCAATGGGTTATTTAATCCCAACTTATTTTTAAGATAGGTTCATATAAACAGAATATATATTCTTTGGTTTAGTTTGGTTTGATTTGGTTTGGTTTGTTTTACTGCATATCAACACAACAATGGGTTATTTAATGCCGACAAGATTTTTTGGATAGGTTCGTATGAATAGAATATGTATTCTTTGGTTTAGTTTGGCTTCGTTTATTTTGTTTTACGGCATATAAACACCTTAATGGGTTATTTAATGCCGACAAGATTTTTAGGATAGGTTCGGATGAATAGAAAATATATTCTTTGTAATTAATCTGTATATCAGGTTTAAATGTCATATTTTTCTAAAGAAGGTTTTTGTCGAGAGTAAAATGTATTGGTGGTATTTATTTTAAAATGTATTGCTGGTATCTTTATTATAAATATCTATTCTTATAATTTCATAGTGTTTTGACCCCAGTTTATGGGTTAAATATTTGTCCATAGCTGGGACCCTAACAGGTGATACCAACCCGTGTCAGGATGGACCTGGAGACAACATCACTTAGGTGGTTTCACGCTCCTCAAAACTCCTCGATCAGAGACCTTGCTACCGGATGTAGTTTATCGTCAAACCAGGACGCCAGGTTTTGGTAGAGATGACAAAATACAAAACTAACAGTATGAAAGCACAGGAAATTGTGGAGAGTCATGATCGCTGACGTCTTGAACGGTCACGGCACATAGAAGAAGATAAAAAAAGAATCCAGTTTTTCCCTCTTCTCTTTTTCAGCTTCTTTCTTTTCCTTCTTCAATCTTCACACGTGTGGTCTGTCATTAAAACAACAACTGGCACTCTCACACTAACAGGATAAGCAGAGACAAAGAAAGAGAAGACAAAATGACCCAAGTGTCTATCATTTCAATATCATTTAATTCTTTATCTCACGCCCACAAAATCGAGTGGGGTTAGGGACAGGAGCCCCGAATAAAAACAAGACTAACATTATATCTTTATCTTATACGTCTATCTTAGTTTTGTGTTGATTAACGCCGTCAGCTCCAACCAACCCTAGGCATAATCTTTCGTTTGCTACGAAGATTCTATCGTGACGTGTCGGTGGAATTAGGAAAAAAAAGTCATTTGAATCAATTTGACTTTATGAAAAAAAAAATGGAGAAAAAATGGAAGAGATGGCCGGCGTATTTCGTGTCTGTCAATCATTGATCAAAAACGTCGTGTTTCAATCAAAAGGAAGGATGAATCACAAAAACTAAGACAAGATTATTAGCGCCATTCGCGTTGCCCGTGAGACACGTGACAGTTTTAATTTCACTCTTATTTCGCTTGTCATATTAAAGAGAAAACAAATTTCAGATTTGTGCTTTTTTCTTTCTTTCTTTTTTTTCCATTTTTGCAATTTCCTCTTTGAATCAATTTCACTTTATCTTCCATTCCATTCTTTCTTTCGTTCTTTCTTTTCCTTTCTGTCTTTTTCTTCTTTCTTTCCTTACTGTCTGTCTTTTGTTCTTTCTTTTCCTTTCTGTCGTTCTTTCGTTCTTTCTTTTCTTTTCTGTCTTTCTTTTGTTCTTTCTTTTCCTTACTGTCTGTCTTTTGTTCTTTCTTTTCCTTTCTGTCGTTCTTTCGTTCTTTCTTTTCTTTTCTGTCTTTCTTTTGTTCTTTCTTTTCCTTTCTGTCGTTCTTTCGTTCTTTCTTTTCTTTTCTATCTTTCTTTTGTTCTTTCTTTTCTTTTCTGTCTTTCTTTTGTTCTTTCTTTTCTTTTCTGTCTTTCTTTCGTTCTTTCTTTTCTTTTCTGTCTTTCTTTTGTTCTTTCTTTTGTTCTTTCTTTTCCTTTCTGTCTTTCTTTTGTTCTTTCTTTTCCTTTCTGTCTTTCTTTCGTTCTTTCTTTTCTTTTCTGTCTTTCTTTCGTTCTTTCTTTTCTTTTCTGTCTTTCTTTTGTTCTTTCTTTTCCTTACTGTCTGTCTTTTGTTCTTTCTTTTCCTTTCTGTCGTTCTTTCGTTCTTTCTTTTCTTTTCTGTCTTTCTTTTGTTCTTTCTTTTCCTTTCTGTCTTTCTTTCGTTCTTTCTTTTCTTTTCTGTCTTTCTTTCGTTCTTTCTTTTCTTTTCTGTCTTTCTTTTGTTCTTTCTTTTCTTTTCTGTCTGTCTTTTGTTCTTTCTTTTCCTTTCTGTCGTTCTTTCGTTCTTTCTTTTCTTTTCTATCTTTCTTTTGTTCTTTCTTTTCTTTTCTGTCTTTCTTTTGTTCTTTCTTTTCTTTTCTGTCTTTCTTTCGTTCTTTCTTTTCTTTTCTGTCTTTCTTTTGTTCTTTCTTTTGTTCTTTCTTTTCCTTTCTGTCTTTCTTTTGTTCTTTCTTTTCCTTTCTGTCTTTCTTTCGTTCTTTCTTTTCCTTTCTGTCTTTCTTTTGTTCTTTCTTTCCCTCTCTGTCTTTCTTTTGGTCTTTCTTTTCCTTTCTGTCTTTCTTTTGGTCTTTCTTTCCCTCTCAGTCTTTCTTTCGTTCTTTCTTTCCCTTTCTGTCTTTCTTTTGTTCTTTCTTTCCCTTTCTGTCTTTCTTTTGTTCTTTCTTTTCCTTTCTGTCTTTCTTTCGTTCTTTCTTTTCTTTTCTGTCTTTCTTTCGTTCTTTCTTTCCCTTTCTGTCTTTCTTTTGGTCTTTCTTTTCCTTTCTGTCTTTCTTTTGGTCTTTCTTTTCCTTTCTGTCTTTCTTTTGTTCTTTCTTTTCCTTTCTGTCTTTCTTTCGTTCTTTCTTTTCTTTTCTGTCTTTCTTTCGTTCTTTCTTTCCCTTTCTGTCTTTCTTTTGGTCTTTCTTTCCCTCTCTGTCTTTCTTTTGGTCTTTCTTTTCCTTTCTGTCTTTCTTTTGGTCTTTCTTTCCCTTTATGTCTTTCTTTCGTTCTTTCTTTTCTTTTCTGTCTTTCTTTCGTTCTTTCTTTCCCTTTCTGACTTTCTTTTGGTCTTTCTTTCCCTCTCTGTCTTTCTTTTGGTCTTTCTTTTCCTTTCTGTCTTTCTTTTGTTCTTTCTTTTCCTTTCTGTCTTTCTTTCGTTCTTTCTTTTCTTTTCTGTCTTTCTTTTGTTCTTTCTTTTCCTTTCTGTCTTTCTTTCGTTCTTTCTTTTCTTTTCTGTCTTTCTATTGTTCTTTCTTTTCCTTTCTGTCTTTCTTTCGTTCTTTCTTTTCTTTTCTGTCTTTCTTTCGTTCTTTCTTTTCCTTTCTGTCTTTCTTTCGTTCTTTCTTTTCCTTTCTGTCTTTCTTTCGTTCTTTCTTTTCCTTACTGTCTTTCTTTTGTTCTTTCTTTTCCTTTCTGTCTTTCTTTCGTTCTTTCTTTTCTTTTCTGTCTTTCTTTCGTTCTTTCTTTTCCTTTCTGTCTTTCTTTCGTTCTTTCTTTTCCTTACTGTCTTTCTTTTGTTCTTTCTTTTCCTTTCTGTCTTTCATTCGTTCTTTCTTTTCTTTTCTGTCTTTCTTTCGTTCTTTCTTTCCCTTTCTGTCTTTCTTTTGGTCTTTCTTTCCCTCTCTGTCTTTCTTTTGGTCTTTCTTTTCCTTTCTGTCTTTCTTTTGGTCTTTCTTTTCCTTTCTGTCTTTCTTTTGTTCTTTCTTTTCCTTTCTGTCTTTCTTTCGTTCTTTCTTTTCTTTTCTGTCTTTCTTTCGTTCTTTCTTTCCCTTTCTGTCTTTCTTTTGGTCTTTCTTTCCCTCTCTGTCTTTCTTTTGGTCTTTCTTTTCCTTTCTGTCTTTCTTTTGGTCTTTCTTTCCCTTTATGTCTTTCTTTCGTTCTTTCTTTTCTTTTCTGTCTTTCTTTCGTTCTTTCTTTCCCTTTCTGTCTTTCTTTTGGTCTTTCTTTCCCTCTCTGTCTTTCTTTTTGTCTTTCTTTTCCTTTCTGTCTTTCTTTTGTTCTTTCTTTTCCTTTCTGTCTTTCTTTCGTTCTTTCTTTTCTTTTCTGTCTTTCTTTTGTTCTTTCTTTTCCTTTCTGTCTTTCTTTCGTTCTTTCTTTTCTTTTCTGTCTTTCTTTCGTTCTTTCTTTCCCTTTCTGTCTTTCTTTTGTTCTTTCTTTTCCTTTCTGTCTTTCTTTCGTTCTTTCTTTTCTGTCTTTCTTTCGTTCTTTCTTTTCTTTTCTGTCTTTCTTTTGTTCTTTCTTTTCCTTTCTGTCTTTCTTTCGTTCTTTCTTTTCTTTTCTGTCTTTCTTTCGTTCTTTCTTTCCCTTTCTGTCTTTCTTTTGGTCTTTCTTTCCCTCTCTGTCTTTCTTTTGGTCTTTCTTTTCCTTTCTGTCTTTCTTTTGTTCTTTCTTTTCCTTTCTGTCTTTCTTTCGTTCTTTCTTTTCCTTTCTGTCTTTCTTTCGTTCTTTCTTTTCTTTTCTGTCTTTCTTTCGTTCTTTCTTTCCCTTTCTGTCTTTCTTTTGGTCTTTCTTTCCCTCTCTGTCTTTCTTTTGGTCTTTCTTTTCCTTTCTGTCTTTCTTTTGGTCTTTCTTTCCCTTTATGTCTTTCTTTCGTTCTTTCTTTTCTTTTCTGTCTTTCTTTCGTTCTTTCTTTCCCTTTCTGTCTTTCTTTTGGTCTTTCTTTCCCTCTCTGTCTTTCTTTTGGTCTTTCTTTTCCTTTCTGTCTTTCTTTTGTTCTTTCTTTTCCTTTCTGTCTTTCTTTCGTTCTTTCTTTTCTTTTCTGTCTTTCTTTTGTTCTTTCTTTTCCTTTCTGTCTTTCTTTCGTTCTTTCTTTTCTTTTCTGTCTTTCTTTTGTTCTTTCTTTTGTTCTTTCTTTTCTTTTCTGTCTTTCTTTTGTTCTTTCTTTTCCTTTCTGTCTTTCTTTCGTTCTTTCTTTTCCTTTCTGTCTTTCTTTCGTTCTTTCTTTTCTTTTCTGTCTTTCTTTCGTTCTTTCTTTTCTTTTCTGTCTTTCTTTTGTTCTTTCTTTTCCTTTCTGTCTTTCTTTCGTTCTTTCTTTTCTTTTCTGTCTTTCTTTTGTTCTTTCTTTCGTTCTTTCTTTTCTTTTCTGTCTTTCTTTTGTTCTTTCTTTTGTTCTTTCTTTTCATTTCTGTCTTTCTTTCGTTCTTTCTTTTCTTTTCTGTCTTTCTTTTGTTCTTTCTTTCGTTCTTTCTTTTCTTTTCTGTCTTTCTTTTGTTCTTTCTTTTGTTCTTTCTTTTCCTTTCTGTCTTTCTTTCGTTCTTTCTTTTCTTTTCTGTCTTTCTTTTGTTCTTTCTTTCGTTCTTTCTTTTCTTTTCTGTCTTTCTTTTGTTCTTTCTTTTCCTTTCTGTCTTTCTTTCGTTCTTTCTTTTCCTTTCTGTCTTTCTTTCGTTCTTTCTTTTCTTTTCTGTCTTTCTTTTGTTCTTTCTTTTCCTTTCTGTCTTTCTTTCGTTCTTTCTTTTCTTTTCTGTCTTTCTTTCGTTCTTTCTTTTCTTTTCTGTCTTTCTTTTGTTCTTTCTTTTCCTTTCTGTCTTTCTTTCGTTCTTTCTTTTCTTTTCTGTCTTTCTTTCGTTCTTTCTTTTCCTTTCTGTCTTTCTTTCGTTCTTTCTTTTCCTTTCTGTCTTTCTTTTTTCCCATTTATTCTTCTTAACTTTTCTCTCCATATTTCTTACTTTATTTTTCTTTCTTTTCCATTTAAGCTACATTTCTTTCTTATTTATCAGTTCCACTTACTTACCTTTTCCATTTCTTTCTTTCTTTTCCCATTTCTTTCGAATTTTTCTTTTTTTTTTTCTTTTTTAATCCAACATGTTTCAGTTTTCTTTTTCTTTCTTTAAATCAAATATTGTCAAATGTTCATTGTTTCTTTCTTTCGTTTGGTTTTTGTGTTTCTCTTTTTTCTTATGCTTTCTTCTTTTTCTTTTCCCCTCTTTTAAAGAACTTTATTTTATTTCTTTCTTTTTCCTATTTTAATGTATTCCTTACACTTCGACATCCATTTCTCCTCTAACAGGTACAATTCTCTTTCTTTCTTTCTTTCTTTCTTTCTTTCTTTCTTTCTTTCTTTCTTTCTTAATCCAAGTTCTCTTTCTTTTCTTTTTTGAATTTCACTTTTTTCTGATGCTTTCTTCATTTTCTTTTCCCCACATTTAAAGGTCTTCTTCCTTTCTTTTTTCCTATTTCAATGTATTTCCTACACTTCGACTTCCATTTCTCCTCGCACGAGTACAAGAAATTTCTCTTGTGTAAGTCATCACCATCATTGACTGCACGCGCGTATGCGCTTTGTAAAAGCAGTCGAGAGTACGGTCAATTCAGAAACCATTTCCGGGTGAAATGTGTCAGGATCTTGCTCCGTGTCATCAGAATTCTTAAATATCTATTCGGCTTTCCATTATCTGAAATTCAATGCTAATTTAAAATTCCTACAGGATTATCTCTCCCTTTTTCTCTTTATCTCTCGCTTCCCACCCTTGATTCCTACGTAGATGTAGCTCCGTATGAGTGTTTACACATTTACAAATAAATGGTTTCTGAATTTACCGTACTCTGTCTGCTTTTACAGAGCGCATGCGCGCGTGCAGTCAATGATGGTGATAACTTACGCAAACCTAATTATTGCTGATTAACAAAAACAAGATTAGGGAAATGTAAGTAAAAAAAAAAAATACAAATCAAGAGAATATTTCGGTGTACGTTTCTCCTTGGAAAAATGCAACAGGATGCCATTTGTCTTATTGTAGGCTTCAGCACTTTTGATGAGATTTTATAAGATCCTGACACATTTCAACCGCAAAGAGTTTTAGGTTGAATCGTGCAAGTCCAAAGAAAAGTAAGACTATTTGATCAAATATCAACAAATATATTGATAGGACATTTTACAAAAGGAAAATGAAATGTGAAAAGTTCAAAGCAACTTTTAGTGTCTGTATTTAAGTACTCACATGCTGCGGGAGCGAAAAGAATACGTCTTTTCGCTATGACAAATCACCGAGAAAGAGATTGATACTTTCAATTACTTTAATTATCGTCAGGGGGCGGTAATTCAAAATCTCCCCGCCTGTAATTTTCGTCAAGATATGGTAATGCAACAGCCTCGATTGATATCAAGACGAACAAATACTCGCTTGTCTATTGCAGGGGTTTTCCGAAAACTGATTGCGATCAAACCCAGCAATACGCCTAATTTTCTGAATCATTTTGAAATATTAAAATATCAGATGGAAAATATTTATCATTCGTTTCATTCAGAACCCAATTCTCTCAATCATCATCAGTTTGCTTAAAAGCATTTAACATTTGTAGCTTTTAATCTGTACAGTAAGAAAAGAAAAACGTTAAAAATACTATTTACATTATTTGGATCATCTTCGTCGCCATATATATTCCAACGTTTCGGCCGTAGTACGCTCCGGCCTTCTTCAGATGGTTGGAATGTCGAACTGAACCCTTTATTTCGTACACTGGGGTAGACTGTTCTAGTTCTAATGGATTTCAGTTATCGGTTATCTCCCGTTAATTCCCCTCACCAAGTTCTGCCTTAAGCAGGTATTGAACTCACACTCTTTGGCCTATGTCACTGGATGTAATTAACGTCTTTATCCACTGTGCCATGTGTCCTTGAGGACATCTGTGTATGAATTTCTGGGTATTATAAACCTAATGTCTTCAGCAACCATTTTTACCGGTGCTCATATTGCAATTTTCTGCTGTTATCACATGTTTTTACCAGAGCTCATATTGCAATTTTTGTTATTATTATCGCTTTTCTCTGGCACTCCTTATTACCGGTTCCCATATTGTATTCATTTCTATGCTTGTTCGGCTCAGGAGATTATTGTGGCTTAGAATATGTGCTGATTTCTTAAGTTTACGAATTTTCCAATGATGTTCTTTGTTTACGATCTCAACCTGATGCCCCTTTCTCTCCATATGTGGTCAGCCACGCCTGATTTTTCAACTTACCCTCGAGTTACAGATTTTTGGTGTTCTTGAGGCCTTACCTTAGGGTGGCGACCTATCTCCACTTTATATTTCTTTACATAGCTGCGCGTACACACAGTCTTTATATGGCGAAGAAGATGAGGACGATGGACTGAATAATGTAAATAGTGTACATAATACCTCATCTTAGAAATATGCTAGTTAAGCAGAAGATCATTCCGGGTCCGCTTCAACATAGGTCGAACTCTTACGGCTATATCTCGATGAAACACCGGTTCTCGTATGATCACCGAAGTTAAGCAACATCTTACCATAACAGTACCTAGATGGGTGACCGCTTGGGAATAACATGTGTTGTAAGCTTGAATATGCGAGTGGTATAGCTACGGCCATATCACATTGAAACAGCGGTTCTCGTATGATCACCGAAGTTAAGCAACGTCTTACCATAACAGTACCTAGATGGGTGACCGCTTGGGAATAACAGGTGCTGTAATCTTGAATATGCGATTGGTATAGCTTACGGCCAAATCACGTTAAAACAGCGGTTTTCGTACGCTCACCGAAATTAAGCAACATCGAGCCTTGTCAGAATCTAAATGGGTGACCACTTGGGAATACCACGTGCTGTAAGCTTGGAATGTGCTCTCTTTTCTACAAATAATAGTTATATTCAACTATGCGCAAATATCCTTGAGAAAGGTATAAACCCATCTCTTCTCCTCCAGCTATGAGTTAATTAGTAAGACTTGTATTGCTAAACCTTTATTAACTAAAAAATCGAAACATACTTTCTGGCTTAAATAACCTGCAATGGGTCGATTGCTAAACCGTAGAACACGAATCAATCGATCTAATTGATCAATCAATCCTGGTATCAATTAACAATTATTATCTTTGATAAAAAACAAAACAAAAAACAAATATAATCAATCAATAAAAAAATTCAATTCGTAATTATTTCTGTATAATGCGAAAAGGAAGGTTTATCTTATTCATTGAATTCCAGAAGTAAATGATGCGATAAATTTAAACAAATACATTGGAACCGCGCTTCACAAATTTAATTCGTTCCTGAAGCCCGTTCGTAACCCGAAATGTTCGTAAACCGAAACTATTTTTCCAATAGGAATCAAAGTAAAATTGTTTAATCCGTTACTGGTCCGAAGATGATTGCTTATTTAAACTTTAACAATAGTACTTTGGTCACAAGTTTATACAAAAAACTAATGAAAATCATTGGATCTAAGAAAAAATAAATAAACCAAAACAGATAAAAACAAATTAAAATTTATTGAAACTAAACAATTATAGTCGACCATTGATGACAATTCCAGAACAACGTAACAATAAACATTTTTTTCTATCCTCTGCCACCCTCAATGATGGAGAAAGCATTATCTCGAACCATCGCCAGTGAGACACGCTTGCAAGAGCCATTCCATTTCGCGAGGCTCATCTCTTAATCGAGACGCCATCACGCCAATCCTCCGAAGGAACGACATCGAACGAGGTCCAATAACCCCTGAAGTCTCCACTGCCACAGGAGTAAAAAAAAAATCTATCAGCAAGAGAAGAATATTTAAACAGATAATATTTACAGATAAAATATAGACGAACATT
>OZ010604.1:53187341-53304841 GCA_963932145.1 Acanthosepion lycidas
GGAACAGAACTGAAGGCCTATTTCAAATACCGTCGTTTCAGTAGTAGCAAACCTTTTTAGTTTCGTTTTTGATTTGCGATAATTCACAGCTGTATTCCGGTTTTAAGATATTCAAAGAAAATAGTGATTAAGAGCTTAATTAATTTGGTTTGAAATGTTACTCCGATTCATCTTAGTATATTTCTTTCTTATCCGAGGAGCTTCAGATTCATCACTCCCCACTTTATGATGAATGGTGTATGAAATGTTATATAGATTTTAATATTTGAATTATCCAACTTTAACAATTGTTTTAATGAAACAAATATCATGAATCTAGAATCATGAAACAAAACTATAACACAAGACAAAATAAACATTAAAGTCATTTTATTAATTTTATTTTTTAGAAATTAAGTAACTATGCTGGCTTAGTTTGTAATAAATATACTCTTTTGTTTAGAGAAGCATTTTGAAAAAATTTATTCTTAAAATTTCAGGGTTTAGTCGAAGTGTTAGGATTAGCGTTTCGTACACATTGTTTACGATATCTAAAAATATCGAATTATATTTTTTGAATTTTATTATATGACATTAACTTTACATAAGAACATTCTTAATACATAACTTTTTTCATTAGTTTGTAGCATAAAAATATTACATTTTCTCCTATTTTCTGTTTTTAACAGTAAACTAAACAAAAATTCAACATATATTGCGGATTTGAATGTATATAAAAATATAAAATATTTTCGTTTTACTGTTTATTTTTACAACTAAATGTTTCTTAGTGTGTATCAGTGTTAAACTTCTTACAGTCATTGTAGTTCTTTGTTAAGATAAAAATAAAATTTCTACGCGTTTATGCGTGACAAAAAGAGGCAAGGAAGAAAGTGGAGAGGAAAGTGTAAGTGTAACGTAGCTTGGTGAGCAAAATGGTTGCAGGAGTAAGGGAATTTTCATTTAATCCCATGCGTCGTGAAACAGTTGTCTTCTACCGTTCCTTCCCCCCTTGCTGATTTGTTTGGTCTAGAAACTTTGCTTAAATACCATTCAAAGGGATCACGAAGCATTTTTTTTTATTATTGTTGGCAGGAACGTGACTCCTTGGTTGAGAAAATGTTAAATATTTATTTTCAGAGCATTAATTTATTAATTGGAATCATGGCCGAATCCTGTGACTCAGTAACTATTTTTTTTGTCATTTGGTGTTTGGCTGTCTTGGTGCTCATTTTCGTCTTCGCTGCCTATATATTTAAATAGCTCTTAGAAAGAAAAGTACGAATTACTCATAAAAATTAAATTTCATCATCAAAAATAAATTTTGGGGGTAGGAATGACGGTTGCGTTTAGCTATTTTAACAGTAAAAGAGTGGGACCTAATGGCCAATCTAGTAGCATGCTTAAATTCATGTAGTAGGTGCACGATGGAAAAAAAGCTCATAAGAGATTTTGTCGAAAAAAATGTTGTCGAAAAGACAGAAGGAAGTCACACTAAGCCGATGAGAAAGTAACTGAAGTCGGGATACCTGGTCAAGAGGAACACCGGAACGGATATGGCAACAGTATTCAATGCACGGACGAATGGGAAATTGATTATAGTTGTCAGCCTTCTCGTTATTTGGCGTAGAACGGAATGAGAGAAAAAATCCGCCATTTTTTTTTTTTTTTTTTTCGCGTTTCGAACCGTCCGATCTGGAAACGAAACACCATTTATTATTTTAATCATCTGACCGCCTCCAACTGCACGGAAAATAAAGAGAATTCAAAAACATACCAGTCTGTGAATGCCACCGCGAAAGTTTAGTGTTTGTTTCCGATATCCATTACCAAATCCGCTTCACATCTGCATCACGTGTTGGTCAAGCGGTAACACGACACATACACTGAAATGTCGTCAACCCTCGCTTAGTTCGCCCAAATATCTTAATCAGTTAAGTGCCATACGTGATACATTTCGATATATGACTGACGAGACAGATTTTTCCCGCAGTAGGTTGCCATTTCTTTCTACGTTATAACGCTGTCCTGTTATTTACCCATAGATAGGGGGAGAAGAAGAGAATTCATACTTTTCACAAGGTCAGTCAGCCAGTTATGTGCCATGCATGATACAGGCATAGGCGATCATAAATCTTTCGAAACATGACTGACGAGGCAGACTTTTTCATTTTTTTTTTTTTTGCCATTTCTTTCTTTAGACCATCCAAGGCTATATAACCTGGTTTGTCCTGCTATTTCCCCATAGCTGGAAGGAGAAGAAGAGGATTCTTACCTTTCGCAAGAGTATTAGCACGTAAGTGAATGTAATGGATTCGACTGGAATTCGAACTCGGCTCCGCGATTCCTCAATCCGAGCCGCTATACTGTCACCAAATATGAGGGACGCGTGCTTTGATCGCGCCACCCGTAACCCTCTTTAGTCAAGCTGCGATGTTGAATAGTACACTTACCAAACCTTTGACGTAAGCAGATGTTGAGTTATATTAAAAGGCAATCTATTCTCGTTACAAACTCATGATAAATACATTAACTAGAATCTGACATTTAAATCCAACATGACAAGTTGTTTTTATTTTTGTTTTATTTTATGCTCTTATTTTTGTTAACGTTGACCTTAGTACCAAGAATCCTACAATGCGGCCGAAAATCTTACATGTTATTGTAACGAAAAGCTTCTACGGTAAATCATAGATTTTAAATTATTCTCAATAATATATTCGTTGTTAGTAATCATAATTAGTGTAATTAATATTTCTATATTCAACTTCGCAATAAATTACCAAATTTTCAGAAACTCGTGTCTACGAAATACTAATATTAAAAATAAGTTCCTATGACACTTTTTGTTACTTTGTTTGATTCTAATGATTGGAGAGAGAGAGTGGGGAGAGACAGAGAGTAGAGATAGAGGGGAGAGAGATTCGTATCGACAAGATTCTTTTATTAAAAATAACTTCATATGCAACGTTTTTGTTATTTTTGTTGATTCTAATTAGAGAGAGAAAGAGAGAGAGGGAGAGAGAAAAAGAGAGGAGGAATAGAGAGAGAGAGAGAGGAGAGAGATTCGCATCTACAAGGTTCTTGTATTAAAATAACTTGCTCTACAACGTTGTTGTTACTTTCTTTGTTTCTAATGATGGGAGATGGGGAAAGAAAGAAAGAAAGAAGAAAGAAAGAAAGAAAAAAGAAAGAGAGGAGAATAGAGAGATAGAGAGGAGAAAGATTCGTATCTACAAGGTGCTTGTATTAGAAATGACTTCATATGCAACGTTTTTGTTACTTTCGTTGATTCTGATGATTGAATAGAGAGAGAAGAGAGAGAGAAGAGAAGAGAGAGAGGAGTGGGAGAAAAAAGAAGAGAGGGAGACAAAAGAGAAGAGAGAGAAAAGAGAGGAGAGAGAGAAGAGAGAGAGGAGAGACAAAAAGAGAGAAAAGAGAAGAGAGGGAGAAAAGAGAAGAGAAGAGAGGAGAGGGAGAAAAGAGAAGAGAAGAGAGGAGAGGGAGAAAAGAGAGAGAGAGAAAAGAGAAGAGAAAGAGAGGAGAGGGAGAAAAGAAAGAGAGAGGAGAGGTAGAAAAGAGAAGAGAGAGAGGAGAGGTAGAAAAGAGAAGAGAGAGAGAAAAGAGAAGAGAGAGAGGAGAGGTAGAAAAGAGAAGAGAGAGAGAAAAGAGAAGAGAGAGAGAAAAGAGAAGAGAGAGAGGAGAGGTAGAAAAGAGAAGAGAGAGAAAAGAGAGAGGAGAGACAAAAAAGAGAGAGAAAAGAGAAGAGAGAAAGAAGAGAGAGAAAAGAGAAGAGAGAAAGAAGAGAGAAAAGAGAAGAGATAGAAAAGAGAAGAGAGGAGAAGGAGAAGAGAGAGAGAGAAAAGAGAAGAGAGGGAGACAAAAGGGAAGAGCGAGAAAAGAGAAGAGAGGGAGACAAAAGAGAAGAGAGAGAGAGAAGAGAGAGAGGAGAGACAAAAAGAGTGAGAAAAGAGAAGACAGAAAAGAGAAGAGAGGGAAAAGAGAAAAGAGAGAAAAGAAGAGAGAGAGAGGAAAGGGAGAAAAGAGAAGAGAAGCGGACAAAAGAGAAGAGAGAGAGAGAAAAGACAAGAGAGAAAGGAGAGAGAGACAAGACAAGAGAGAAAGGAGAGAGAGAAAAGAGAGGAGAGAGAGAGAGAAAAGAGAAGAGAGAGGAGAAAGAGAAGAGAGAGAGAGAGAGAGGAGATAAAGAGAAGAGAGACTCGCATCTATAAGGTACTTGTATTAAAAATAACTTCTTATGGAAGTTTTTTGTTACTTATGTTGATTCTAAGGATTGGACAGAGAGAAAGAGAGAGAGAGAGAGAGGAAAGAAAAGAGAGAGAAAGATAGGAGAGAGAGAGGAGAGAGAGAGATATTGTAACAAAGGAAAGGAAGGGAGAAACAGTTTTTTTTTCGGAAATTAGTTTACTATAAAAATGAATTGCATATGATTTTAATGCATGACATTTATATTATTAAAATGGTTATGTCATTTATTACACAGATATAATATCGCTACTTCATCCTGTTTAAGACGATAAACTTAACCAGGCAACAAGGAAGGTTTAATGAGTGGGGAATCAACTCATAATTGCTATTGTGCCCTGACCCGGGGTGGTAGCACCTATTAGGGTCCTAGCTAATAGTTAACACTCAAATTGGGGTCAAAACAACACACAGAATTTAAGGATTCTTTTTTTTTAGAATTGTAGTATAAGATGACCCCCAATTTTTAAGGGATTTAAAGGCCGTCTTATACACAGAAATAATGGTAATTACAATAGTAACCAAAGTTTTCCTGTAAGGATAGGCGCTATTTGGCTCAACCTAATTCTTTTTCAAGTCGTACCAAGCATATTATCTGTTGCACGGAGAATAATACGGTAGTTATTTGATTATCCAGAACCGGTGGATGCTATTATTCTATGTGCCGTGTCCCTCCCAAAAGCTAAGTAGAGTATTTAGAAACAGAAAAAATATTGTTAGAAACAAAGAAAACAGTACTGAACTCTTATGTAGTAACAGTCCTCCTGTATTCCAATGAATGCTTGACAATCTCATAGATAAAGAAGAGACAAGAAGCAACAGAAATGTGGTTCTACAGAAGGATGCTGAGAATATGGACCGAACATTTTCTAGAGTCAATGGCAACAAGAAGGACAGTTATACTTAAGAGAGACTGTTGAAATTTCTAGGGCGCACAACGAGGGGTGACGCCTTGGAAAATTTGATACACACAAGACGGATTAAAGTTAAAAGCGAACGTGGAAAGCAATGCATAACCTCCCTAGTGAGCTTGAGTTAATGGATAACAGAGAAGGATTTGAGAGAGATGTCGTAAAGGTAAAAAAAATATTAGGAACAACAAAACATTTTTCATAGTAAAGAATTACAAGCGATCTTTTTTGGAAAAGAAATTAATAATGCTACCAAGAAAAATAAATGTCGACATGAAATGACCCATAAGGTGTTGATATGCCACAAAACAAACAAACAATTACTATGATGATCACTATTACGATGTTTCTATAATTCTACTAGGATTATAACGACGATGAAAATTCATCGCTTATTCTTTGCCCATGACGATGATGATACTCTTATGATTATATTATGATGATGAAAATTATTATGATAGTACTTTTATAATTCTATCAAGTTGATACACCTATCACTATTCTATGATGATGATAATGGCCCTCTGATCATTATATTTTTACAGTACAGGGCCCTGTTATATAATGATAGCGATGGTGATACTCCTATGATTATTGTATTGTGATGGAGATGACGATATTCATATAATTATTATATGATAATGGCTATGATGATACTCCTCTGATTATTGTATGATGATGGCGATGATGATATTCCCATGAGTATGGTATCATATTGGCGATGGTGATACTCCTATGATTATTCTATGATCATAACGATGGTGAAACTCCTATGATTATTATATAATGATAACGATGGTGATACTCCTATGATTATTATATAATGATAACGATGGTGATACTCCTATGATTATTATATAATGATAACGATGGTGATACTCCTATGACCATTATATAATGATAACAATGATGATACTCCTATGATTATTATATAATGATAACGATGGTGAGACTCCTATGATTATTATATAATGATAACGATGGTGATACTCCTATGATTATGATATAATGATAACGATGATGATACTCCTATGATTATTCTATGATGATAGCGATGGTGATACTGCTATGATTATTGCATTGTGATGGAGATGCTGATACTCCTATGATTATTATATGATAATGGTGATGATGATACTCTTCTGATTATTGCATGGTGATGGTGATGATGATACGTCTTTGATCTTTCTTTCCCGAAGATGGTGACGCTATAAGTTCTATAATTATACTTATGATGGCGCAGTCAACTGGCAATGCTTTAGAAATTAGGGCGAATTTTTTTATAAAATAGAACCTTGGGCTTTCACCACAATCCCTGGACAAATGCCTGTGTAGCAGTTCTGTCAAGATACAACTCCAAATTTGGGTCCGTGTCTTTCCACAGACTGCAACAAGAGCTGGAGACACCCAGGCAAATATAAATAGCTGTCACTTGTAAGTACGTTGTCGTTTTTCTTAAAGGCAACTTGTCATCGTTAGAATGTGTGCAATAGAGGCCCAGGTCACCAAGTGCAACGTGATGTAAACAAAGAAGAAAAAAAAACGATAAAGAAAGCTCAAAGCGGAGATAGAACATTTTGTTGACAAGGAAGATTACATTAAATTGATGCCAAATGGGGAAGCCAGGAAGATGTTAACGAAGTGGTCCATTACATAACTCGACGGTGAGGCGCGAACAAATGGAAAACACTGCCACCAGTATCATCACTACGCGTAACGTCGACGGCCATTATCTTACCACAATGATATCACTACGATCGTTATGCTTATAATGGTACTATTAAGATATTAACTCTAGAACACTAACCATGGGTATATAGTACCCAGCGCAAATTTTCCTATTTTTATTAGGTTGGTGCAAAAATAATGACGTAATAATGTCGTTTTTTGACGTTAAAACATACGCCAAAAAACGACATTGTTACGTCATTATTTTTGCACAACCCTAATAATTACAATTTTCAGTACCTGATTTTCTTACCTAAATAATATGCTTTTCAGTTCCTCTTAATGTTAACTCAAAGTACAAAGTTTGAAGTGCATGCAAAATATTTCAAATAAAGATTTATATTTAATTTTTTTTTTTTTTTTTGATATTTTCAAAATCGGGTATGATATACCCATTGACTTTTCATAAGACTAGGATAGCTAATGAAGACCAGCCTCACCCTATTTCCTTTTAGGCCTTTTGTATTTTTTAAGAAATAAATAATCTCACCTAAATAAAATTTATTTGTCAATCATTCTGTGTTTGTTGTAAAACTTGCTTTGCTTTAAAATACGATAAATAACAACACTTGTCACACGTATATTAATCACTTCATAATAGTAGTAATTGGCTAAGTTTGGTCTAGGAGGGCAGGCTGACTGATTTTCTTACCGAAATAATGTTTTTCGGTTCCTTTAATGTTAACTCAAAGTACAAAGTTTAAAGTGCATGCATGTAAAATATTTCAAATAAAGATTTATATTTAATTTTTTTTTTTTTGATATTTTCAAAATCGGGTATGATATACCCATGGTTAGTAGTTTTTTTGTTTTTTTTTAAGCTTAGCGCCCCGAGCAAGGCATGAAGCCACTAGGATGCGGGGGGGTTGCAGAAGATTTGTAGCAAGAGCAGATAGGAGTAATAGAAGAAAGGATGAAGGGAAGGGTAGTGTGTAGATCAAGGTAACTGGAGATGTCGATTGACATTACATTTGAATAGTTGGAGATTATAGCTATCAGGGAAACAGTAATTGGAAAGGGTGTTCCACAGGCGAGAGGTGCGAGGTATGAAGCTACTGGAGTAGAAGAGACGGCTACATTTTAAAGTTTCTACAGTGTAAGGGTGAGAGCGGGATGCCAGCCTCGTAAGGCACTTGTATTCATGGAGACTGGGGATCAGGGAAAGCAGCTTATCGGAGCAATTGCCATGAAAGTATTTGTAGAAGAGAAAGAGAGAGGCGACGGCGCGTCTGTGAGATAGTGGCTGCAGGCGAGACGCCAGATCAGGGCCAATCACATTACATATCCGGTGGTGTAACTTTAATTGATGGCTAGTGTTCTAAGGTTAATATGAGAATCGTAAATTGGATTATATTATTCCAAGGATTCTATTGTTGTTATAACGATGATGGGTGCATAGCTGGGTGGTGAGAACGTTCTCTTTCGGACCATAAAACTCTGGTTCGAATCTCACCATGGTCAAATTGAAGCTATTCATCGGAAAGTGCCTAAAAACCATATCACGGGTTGAGCTAAGTCTTATGAGTGAAATTAGGTAAACGGAAGAAGACGACGTCAAGCGTTATGCTAGCAAGAAGTCACAAGTCATCTTGACCGAGGGTTTTAAAAAAAAATGTTATACGCTTTCTCTCAAAGGCTATGACTTCGGTATAGTTCTATACAGTTGCAGTATAAACCACTGTCGATGACTGTGGGCAGGGACCAAACACCTATGCACCTGAGCAAGGGAGATTTGTTAAATCTTCCTAGCAGACGGACCTGCTCGAAAAATGATCTGATGTAGATGATTTTACTGCGATGGTGCTGATGATAAAATTGCCATATTTCTCTCATGAGGATGTTGATATCTCAATGCTATTCCTACTAGGATATTGATTGGTTCGATTTTTACGGTTCATCAATATTTTACAGGTTATTTAAAGCCAGAAAAATATTTTTAGAGTGTAAGAATTCTTTTTTTTTTTACAGATAATACTGATTTAGTCTTACTAATTAACCCATAGTTGGAGAACCGGTGGATTCAGGTATTTCCCCAAATGGTATTTGCGCGTACGTGAATATAACGAACCCAGCTGAAATTGAAACTCGAACTTACAATTCCGACTCATTATCCATTACACCACCCGCACACCCAACCTTACAGCACCTGGTATTGCCACCTAGAAGGATGATAGTGATTCTACAGCTCATATAACTTTTCTACGGTTATGTCTATTTTGATATTGTTTCATTATGCTACACTGATGAAGATGATGATGATAATACTCCATTCCGAAATATTGATAGCGATGATGATACTATTCTCGTTATTCTATGCTGGCGATGATATTCTGAGGATTATACTATGATAATGATAAAGTCTCGCTGCCGACACTTCAGTTTGAACATAGATCGCCAGTGAGCAAAGACAGGCGATCTCATTATTGAATTAAGTGGATTACATGATCATGGGAGAAATGCATGAGTAGGTAGTAGCGTGACGTCTAAATGATCGCTATTTCTCGTCGATCATCTATTACTATTCGGATCCGTATTTCTATTCTATTTTCTATTACTATACGGACCACTATTCTCTACTCTATTCACTGTACTATTTCTCTCTTCGGGTCACTATTCGGTAGATATTATTAGAACGAGTATTATCGAGCAAGTACTATTAGAGCGAGTGATATTCCAAGTCATCTGACACCAGCATTGTTCAACGGCGTTACTATAGTTGTATCTGCGATTACAAAGTCTCTACTACAACGAGCATTACGAAAGTGACAACGATTATTCGTTGACATCACAAAAGTGGCAACGAGTGTCCGTTGACATCATAAAACATTTATGCGATGACAATGATGATTATGGTACTACGAATATGCGACGACGATGATGATGATGATTTTGATCTTGATGACCCAATATATGGTATATTAAGACGATGGTGATGCTCCTATAGTTATTCTATGACGATGGAGGCAAGGATATTCCTAGGTTTATGCGACAATGATAGTGATGATCATATAATTAATTATACAATATTAATCATCATACTCTTATGGAGGTATCGCCATAAAAATGCGATATCTAACGTTTTAAATGAATTTTAAAAATGAAAAATCTTTCACTTTTGTTTTAATTTCAATCTAATAAAATAATTTTAATATTTCCAATAAGCAAAATACTACATTTCAAAACTAATTTAAACTGATTGGAAAAAGCTAAGCATCGCTGATTTTAGCGCCATTATTTAATCATCTTTCATCACAATATAATTCTCTTTATTAAAAAATCTTTCAAAAATAAAATATACTTTTCTGAAACTTTATTTGAGGAATATTAGCTGATTTAAAGTTTAATTAATCTGGTTTTAAAATAAATATTACTTAGATTAATTTTAAAATATCACAGAAAGGCATTTACTAACACAGTGTTAACTGTTTAAGGTGTTAAACGTTGACACCTTGAATGAAAGACGGAAGTTTATCGAATTTTTTCTACGGGGAACATATCTGTAAAATTCACTTGAGGAATATAGCGTGAGTGCCTTTTATATATAATTTTTACCTACCCGGTAATCTTAAAATTTCAAGAAAATATTATCCATAATATAATGTTTTATCGGATTTTAGGCACTTTTACTATAAATTTATTATAGTCATCGATCGTATTTTTCTTAATGCCGTATTCCGTATTTACAGAAATTTGCCCGTTTATACACACATACAAAAAATTCTTTTTAAAAATATTGGGGATCGATGAATTGTACTAAGCTTTTTTCATTTATGATTAGTAAATACAGTGTTTACTTAATAATAATATCACCTAACTAGTACAAAGTAATACAGAAATTTAAAATAGTTAAATTTTATCAATTATTCTAATTAAAATTAAAAAATGAAAATAATTCTTTTAAAAATTATTCATCGAAATATTTTTTCTTAAGACAATAGTGTCCATAATATATATTATTCATAAAAGCATTTAAATTCATTTTGTAATTAAATAATGCCTTATTTTTATTGCATTTTTTATTTTACCATTCAAAGCAAATTTTTGGTAAATAGGTGTCCTTTTTCACAAAAAAAAAAAAAAATTGATGATTTAAATTCTCCAAGGCTGTTTGCTTTTAACTAATATAAAAATTAAGAGTTGCCAAAATTTAATTTTCCGAAATTTCGTAAAATTAAATAAGTGGGGATAATTGATGTAAAAACAAAAATATTTTTACCAAGATTTTCTAAAAAATTAACTTAAGTCCTGAAAGTTTCCTTAAAATCCGACAATTATTTGATTTTTGCAAGAATTTCCAAATCAATGTTTTTTTCACCGCAAAAAAGACACTAAAATTCCCTATATTAATATTTAGCAATGCCGAATTTCATCACAATATTGACCGTTTTAAAAAGAATAAAAGACATATACAGGGTGTCCATAAAGTTCGTGTGCACTTTAAAAAATTATAACTTTATTTGTATTTGCGATAGAAATAATCTGTAAAAAATGTTATAAAGTTTAATGTACCTAGTTTTAAGTATAGCTAAAATAACTAATGTGATTTCAGTTAAATCAGTTGGCAAATGTTTTTCGTGAACTGCAAAATCGTATTACCCATTGTTTTGCTAATGATGGAGGACATGTGGAAACAAATAAAATTTCAATAAAAGCTTAAAAATATAGATTTACTTCTTTCTAATCCTTTTTACAAATTATTTCTAGAACAAATAAAGTTATTAATTTTTTAAAGTGCACACCAACTTTATGGACACCATGTATATTATATATATATATATATATATATATATATATATATATATATATATATACAGGGTGTCCATAATGTTCGTGTGCAATTTAAAAAATTTATAACTTTATTTGTATTTGCGATAAAAATAATCTGTAAAAAATGTTATAAAATTTAATGTACCTAGTTTTAAGTATAGCTAAAATAACTAATGTGATTTCAGACATTACTGTAAATCAGTTAGCAAATGTTTTCCGTGAACTGCAAAATCGTATTACCCTTTGTATTGCTAATGATGGAGGACATGTGGAAACTTAAATAGGCAGTAGGTTGCCATTTCTTTTTGCTGTAGACCAGATGCCATCAAAGGCTACAGAACCCGATCAGTTCTACTGTTCATGGGGGGAGAAGAAGAGGATTCATACATTTCACAAGGGTATTGGCACGTAAATGAATGTAATTGATTCGACTGGAATTCGAACTCAGCTCTCCGATTCCTCAATCCGAGCCGCTATCCATTACTCCACCGTCCTCATCAATTATGATAATACTATTTGGTTGGTGCAAAAATAATGACGTAATAATGTCGTTTTTTGACGTTAAAAAATTCGTGAAAAAAACGACATTATTACGTCATTATTTTTGCACCAACCTAATATTATTATGATACCCCTAACACGATATTATGATGATTATAATATCGTGTTAGGGGTATCATGATAATATTAGGTTGGTGCAAAAATAATGACGTAATAATGTCGTTTTTTGACGTTAAAAATACGTAAAAAAAACGACATTATTATGTCATTATTTTTGCACCAACCTAATATTAACATGATACCCCTAACACGATATTATGATGATTATAATAATGTTACGTCCATGATTATGTCATGAGATTTCATCATTACGATGCAGGGTGTTTCACTGATTTTGATTTGAAAGTTTCAGTGTATAGTGTCTCATCTCTATAATTAATACTGAAGACTGAATAAGGCGCATTTTCGAGAAAAGGTAACATCGAAAAATCAATATTTCTTTTATCAAAGAGATTGTTGATTTAAATGAAACATTGATTGATTCTCAATATTTGCAGTACAACGCCATAACCACACAGCTTCTTTTTTTTTTAATCATTTCAGCCCAAGCAATTTCAGAATGCCACTAATACGCAGGGTGTGAAAGTGAGAGAAAAGACTAGGCATAGGGGGATATTGAGGGAAGGATGAAAGATGAACGGGAGTCAAGAAGATAGAAGATGGCGATTGACGTTGCACTTAAATTTTTGAAAATTATCAGAGAAGGAAATAAACAGTTGGAGTAGAAGTGGCCGTTACATTTAACGATTTTAACAATAAAAGGACGGGGCCTAGAAGCCAATCTAGTAGCATGGTTAAATTCATGTAGTCGGGGTAACAATGAAAAAAGCTTATCAGTGCAGTTACCATGAAAATATTTTTAGAAAAGACAGAGAGAAGCCACGTCATGTCGGTGAGAAAGAACCTAAAGTCGAGATGTCAAGTCAGGATTGATTACATTACAGATCGTTCTAGGATTTTGTCAAGAACCTCGAGATGAATAACAGGAGCACTAGACCAGATATGGCAACAGTATTCAATGCACGAACGAATAGTAGATTTGTAAGTGTGCAAGATGGACTCTGACGAAAAAAAAAAACTTTTCTGATACGACACAGCTCCACCACGTGTTCTTCAAATTCTGCCGTATCGTCAAATTCTCCCTATTTCTTTTCTTTTTTTTTTACCCAAGAACGACGTAGAGCAGAGGCTGTTCGTTGTATTAGGTTGGTGCAAAAATAATATCGTTTCTTGACGTATTTTTTAACGTCAAAAAACGATATTATTTTTGCACCAACCTAATAAAACAAGCTCTGTTGCAATTTTCTCGCCGGCGTCGACATTGGAGAAATAATGAATATAAATTCTGTTTTAGCCTTTCTATCATCCTCCTCTTCTGCTAACTGTTTGCAGCACTGGCATAGGGTCAACGCAAAGGTCACTGAGGTTAGTTTGCATGGTGACCTGGTGCATCGACAAAAGCGGTCGCATATACAAATGTCAACAACTTCTTTTTTTTTTTTCAATGGAAGGTACAGATGTTACTCGATTTGCAAACCTAATTACTTGGTTCCTAGGTTTCATTTTGCATTGTCTTTTTTGTGTGTTTTTATTTTTAATTTCCGTTTATTTACAAGTTTACTCGTACCCTCGAAAAATGACGGAAATATATGAGTAATTTTGGAACTGCGTTGTACTTATAAAATATCAAAAAGAAAAAAAAAATACATTTTTAATTGCTTATGTTCCGTACTTACAGAAGATTAAATCAAACAAGTGTCTCGCCCAGATAATGCCAAAATGGACGTCCGCACTCAGTGTCCTGCAGAGAAGCCAGACGGAGGGTCAACCTGAGAGGTATCCACTTGGCTGGCTGGTTCAGATCTGCGCAACATATGAACAAGTGGTCGACAATGCTGCACCTGGGTTGCAAGCGTGGGAGAGAAGCATATTGCAGGGAGTTATATAATAGCCAAAGCAGAATATTCTCTTGTATTGACGTGGCAGTTCCTGCAAACTGTAATCTATCTTTGAAGTGTTTCAAAAAGCTATCAAAGTATAAGGATCTTGATTTGGAAATCAAAACAATGTGGCACATAAGGACATCAATAATTCGAGTTGGATTTGGAACCTTCGGATTAACTGGGAAAGATTTCGATAGACACATTGAAGGGATTCCTGGTAGCCCATACCTTAAAGAAATACAAAAAACTATACTCACAATTATAGTTTACACATTACAGGGGGGGGGATTTATATATTTAAAGTGTGTGTGCTTTTTGATTGCTTTATTTTTATTTTTTTTACAAAAAAGTTGAGTGAAAATGTCATGATGCCATTTCTGACCTTAGGTTTCTTGTTGGGACCTAAAAGGAACTGCCCTCGGACTAATTGGAAAAGGTTCTGATAGATTCATTGAAGAGATCTTTGATAGCAATACCCAATTTCTGGCCTTAGATCTCTGGTCGGAACCCGGAAAGAAATAAGTACACACAATAAATCAAAGGAAATAATAATAATAATAATAATAATAATAATAATAATGATGATGATGATGATGATGATGATGATGATGATGATGATGATGATGATGATAATGATGATGATGATAATAATAATGATAATGATAATGATGATAATAATGATAATGATGGTGATGATGATAATAATAATGATAATGATGGTGATGATGATAATAATAATGATGATGATGATGATAATAATACTAATGATGATGATGATAATAATAATGATGATGATGATAATAATAATCCCCTACCCATTAGTGATTACGTAGTGCAGGGTTAAAAGCTGACACGGGCAGGTTTTATTCTTGCTGCACAGGACCGATGCTTGCTAACTAGAAATTAACTAAGACACATACTGTGTTGACCCCAAATTCAGATTTTGTGATAAATATCCAGAAACAATTGACCATATTGTATCAGGTTGCACGGTGTTAGCACCAATTGAATATAAAACTCGGCATGATAGAGTGATGAGCCGATATATGCACTGGAAAATATGCCACTTTTACGGCAAGGAAACTGCAAGAAACTGGTATGAACACCCGATTAGAGTTAGACCCTGTAACAATATTATGGGACTTTACACACAGACAGAACAATCAAAGCTAATCACCCAGACATCGTGATCAAATACCACAAAAACAGAATATGCTTTCTTATTGACATGCCAGTCCCGGCAGATTGTGATGTGTCTTTGAGGATCTTAAAAAAAAAAAAAAAAAAAAAAAACTATCAAAATACAAGGAACTCTTGAAGTGGAAATCTCAAAAATGTGATGCATGAGGACATCAATAATTCTAGTTGGATTTGGAACTTTCCGATTAACTGGAAAAGATTCCGATAGACTCATTGAAGGAATTCCTGGTAGCCCATGCCTTAAAGAAATACAAAAAATTGTACTCACATTTATACCTCACACATTACGAGGGGATTTATATATTTAAACTAACAGCACGGCCCGGCGTTGCCCGTGCTTGATTCAAAAATCGTACTCATACAGCAATCGCTATCACTTCACTTAAAATATTTTTGCCCTTCCTTGCCTTTAAAGGAGTGCCCTTTGCCGTCCTGATGTTGCTACATGCCTTACTTCTTGCCCATCTCACACTGCGAATTTTTCTAAGCTCTATACTAAACATTAGATCTGTTACGAAAAAAGAACTAAACAAAATGAACACAAAACGATCAGCTTTAAAAAAGGACTCGTAACTGGAAAAACCGAATGAAAAAAGAATGTTAACAACAAATAATTTTTCATACCCAACCCAGTTCTGCGGAATCAGAATCAACGTTGAGTTTAAGCAAGCGAATGAGCCAATTGGAGTAAAGTGCCATGCAGATTTAAATTTTTCCCACTTGGAACGAATGCAGCTATCGATTTTTTTTGCATGATAGCATGCTAGTTAACATTTGTGTCAGTCAGCAGTTGGCTCTCATGCTGGCCAATAGAATCGTCCTGCCTGTTCGTGGCAGCCAGCTATAGGCTCTCACTCTGGCCAGTAGAAAATGCCCGCAAACTACATGAAGCATGAAAAAATCGATCATTTCCGCTGTCGTTGGGAAATGCAAAGTCGGTCTTGGCCTTCTCGCTAACTTGGAGCATGTGCATGTAAATTTTGGTGCAAATCAGTGGAAAATTGCGGCCGTGCATTCGTTACACAGACACACACACACACATTCTGCCTTTTATAGATAGAGATTGTGCGTGCTATTTGGTTGCTTTTTATTTTTATTTTTTTTAAATTTTCAGTGAAAATATCATGATGTCATGTCTGACCTTGTGTCTCCGGTTGTGAGCTGGGAGGAAATGCGTATACACGGGGAATCAAATGTAGTAATAATAATAATACGCAGAAATGTCTGATCATCGATATGTCTTTCTCCTCGGAAGAAAGACGCCTCTAAGGAAAATTCGCCAGATATAAAAACCTAGAAAAAATAAATTGGGCGAATGTGGGGAATGAAGACCACAGCCGTCGCAGAAGTGATAGGTACCCTGAGGCTGGTAAAGAAAACGAAGGAAAAATACACAAACTAAATCACTGTCAATATCAAAAGCTGAGAAGATCGTCCTCATTGGCACAGCTCCCATGTAAAGGAGGATTCTATGCATCAAATAAATCCCTCACGCCGTAACTGTAGCACTGAATTCAAAAGCAGAATATCAAGGACAGTTTCTCAATAATAATAATGATAATAATAATAATAAGAAGAAGACGACGAAGAAGAAGAAGAGTACACTAAACCTAAACCATACAAACGGGTCATTAATATCGAGACCAATCAACATCTTCCAAGGAGGTTCATTGTCGTCACTACTTTTCTACCCAGCATTAGCGAAACTCAGCTTCCTATTTGATGTAATAGAATAACCTGTCACCCCCATGAGTGACTACACTATAGGTAGTAACTACATATAAGTATCTGTAAGTCAACGGACTACAGAGTCTAACTGAGATCTGTTATTCAGTTCTTGGCTGTTGTCGAACTCTCTGCCCGAAGCCAGAGACAACTCGGACGAGACTCTGCTGAATGACAGAGTCTCGTCCGGGGAAGTAGACAAGCCCGAACCCGTTTATGAGGGGTTACGGGGAATTTTTGGCCGAGCCTACGGACTCAGATTGTCACACATTAAATCCGGCCTAGTGCTACATCCTACTTCGTGGGGAGGCTGGTAAATATTGTCTAGGTGGATCTGTTACTCAGCTCTAAGCTGTTGTCAAACTCTCTGCCTTCGGACAGACAGGAACCCGGACGAGGCTATGCCGAAAGACTGAGTCTTGTCCGGGGAGGTAGACAGACCCGAACCCATTTATGAGAGGAATGTTTTGCTGAGCCTACGGTCTAGGATTGCCCTTCAGTAAATCCGGCCTTGTACCACATCCTACCTCGTGGGAAGGCTGGTAAATATTTCTAGCTAGGATCTGTGGAGTAAAACTCAGACTTACGCGCGAACTAACGACCTTCTAATAGTAGCACTCACTACAGAATTGACTTGAGATGACCTTGTGCATAACTGTTACTTTTATTCTTATTGTACTGGTTTTTATACAATAAATCTCTACTTATTTTATCCACCCTGTTTTTTCAAGTATATATTCCTATTAGCACGGAATATAACATTATTGAACAACAGTAGCTACAGATACAAGTCATAGAATGGCAAACTGAATCACTTATTCTATATTGATCTTAAAACGTTTGCCAGCCGGCAAAAAACCTACACACCATTGTCAAAACCTTCAGCGAATAGATTAAGATGGAGTTCGGAATCGACAAATATGCCAAAGCCACCTTCAAAGGCGGTAAACTAACGAAAATTTAGCCATTGATGCCAACAAGAAGATTAAGGAACTAGACCAAGATGGTACGTACAAATACAAAAGACCGGAAAAGAATATAGGAGAGTGCGTTTGATATTAGAAAGCGAAATTAATGGGGCCAATAAAATGAAAGCTATCAACACCTTAGCTATACACGTAGGAATATACAGCTTCAATATTATTAAAAGGAAGTTGAATGATATTAAAAGATTGGAAGCCAAGACCAGAAAAATGCTTACCCAACTGAGGATGCACCACTCCAAATCGGATGTTGGTTAGCTTTACGTACCAAGAGCTTTAGGAGGATGAGGTCTAATCCAGCTTGAACTAACTCTAAAAACTACAACAATCGGATTGGAAGCATACCTCACAAAAAAAAAAACAATGACCCTACAAACAGTAAAACACTAAATCCACTCCATCAATAAAGAAGCTGTACTCTTCAAGAAACAGCTTAATATGCCTGAAACCCCGCCAACAAAAAACGAAGCGAATACTATGTGCGCCAAACGAATAAAACAGAAAGAAGAACTTGGCCAAATGAAATTATAAAGAAAGTGGGAGGACAAGGCGCTGCAAGGCAAAAACCTAAAAAGAACGAAAGAAGCAGATGGGTTTCAACAGTGGCTGCAAATCACCGGGTTGAAAGCTGAGGCAGAAAGCCTAATTATTGCACTTGAGGACCAAAACTATCACTAGCACTACCAGATAATCAAGGATGGAAATAACCCAAAAAGCAGGATCTGCGGAAAATATGATGAAACTGTCGACCATATCAGGATGCTTGAAACGAACAAAAAATGAATATACCCACAGACATAACAAGTCTTAACAAGGTAGCGACATATGTGTACTTGAAGATATGCAAGAAGCACAAAATCGAAACCACTGAGAGATGGTATGAGCACCAACCAGACACAGTTACCCAAAATGCCGATGTAACTATCCTCTGGGATATGCTTATTCAAACTGACAGGGAAATAAAAGGTAACAGAACTGATATTATCATAAAAGACAAGAAATTCAGGAAGTATATATTTACTGACATAGCACTACCATCTGAGAGAAACACCCCAATGAAAATTATCGAGAAATTGTACCAATACAGAGACCTGGAGATCGAGATTAACAGGATTTGGGTAATGAAAACTGAGACTAGACCAATAATAATTGGAGCTCTGGGCCTCGGGAGAAAAATAATAGACATTTTTAATAACAGTGTCCCAAGGTAACATCAACATACAAGTTGCCCAGAAAATCGCCCTGCAAGGAACATCACATATACTAAGAAAAGTGCTATTAATTAAATGACAATGCTCCTATAGGGCCTAAGGACCATAGTTTGGACCCGGCTCTACAGGATACAAAGCAGGAAACATAACATACACAAATAATAATAATATCAGGTTGGTGCAAAAATAATGACGTAATAATGTCGTTTTTTGACGTATTTTTAACGTCAAAAAACGACATTATTACGTCATTATTTTTGCACCAACCTAATAATGATACCATTCTGTTATTGTGCCATAAGAAAAATAGTCCAGAATTGTTTGAGTGCTTGGAACAATCCCAATAATTTAACAAAATAATTATGAGAAGAGAAAAATTGATGGGTAACGTTGCTTCCTCGTGTCTTTTCTATAAATACTTTCATGGTAATTGTTCGGATTAACTCTTCATTATGGTAACTAGACTTTATGAATTTGAGCGAAGTAATAGACATGGTTACATCAATTTACAATTGAAATTGCTAGATCTAACCGTAGGTTCTATGTTGACAGTTTCTTCTCTCGCACTTCTTGCTTGTGGAACTTTCTTCCAGCTTCTTGCTTTGCAGTTAAATTTGATTTTCAAAAATTTAAATGCAATGTCAATCGTTATCTACTGTCTTACTGATTACTCTTCTATTGTTCTCATTCCTTAATAATGTTTCTCTCTTTTCTTATTTCTTCACACTCAGTAACCTATTCTCTCTTAGTAGCTTTAGCACCTTGATTGGGGTGAAATGATTACAAAAATTTTATCCGGTTAATAAATATACATTTGTTGGGAAAAAATGTATATTTATAAATTTTAGATAAAATCACTTACATCTGAAATAATATTGGAAAAATTCTAACTGTGGAAAAGAAGAATTTTATTGTAACTTTTCCATAAAAAGAATCCTCTATCAGAAATTTTTTTAAAGGACTGCTTGTTCTCAAAATTGAATAGAAAAATGAATTGTATTATTATGATTATCTCTGTATTTAAGTACAGAGATAGATTAGCTACAAGATCTCATCAATTTACAGTTGAATTAGCGAGATGTAATTAAGTTCTATGCTAATATTTTCTTTCTTATCGCACTTCTTGTTTGTGGAAACTTTTCCATGAAAAGAATCCTTCCTCAGAAATTTTTTAAAGGGATAGTTCTTATCAAAAGTAAATAGAAAAATGAATTGGATTATTATGATTATCTAGTTATTTAAGCGTATTACTTGATTAGCTATAAAGTCCCATAGTGTATTAGGTTGGTGCAAAAATAATGACGTAATAATGTCGTTTTTTGACGTAACGTCATTATTTTTGCGCCAACCTAATACATTTAAAGTGGCTTGATGTAACTGTGTCATCACCTACACTCGATTACAGACATAGGACCTATAAGAATTTTATGGGACTTTACAATACTCACAGAGAGAATAATCAAAACTAATTGGCCAGACATCATGACCAGAGACTACAAAAACAATGAGCTTTCTTCTTGATATGGTAGTCGTTGTAGATTGTAATGTATCTTTGAAGATCTTCAAAAAACTATCAAAATATAATGATTTTGAAGTGGAAATCTAAAATCAAGTCATATGAAGACATCAATAATTCCATTTTTAGTTGCATTCCTCGGATTGATTGGAAAAGGTTCATATAGACATATTGAAGAGATTCTTGGTAGTCCATGCCTTAAGAAATACAAAAAAATGTACTCACATGTACAGCCCAAAGATTACGATGGGCTTTATGTAAAAATGCGTGTGTGATCTTAGTATTTTTAGGGGGGGAGGTTAGGGGTTTTTTTAGGGGTTTTTTTAGGGGGTTTTTTTAGGGTTTTTTTTTTTTTACAAAAATGATCAACGGAAGATGTCATGTAGCCATTTCTGACCTTAGGTCTGTTGTTGGGACCCGGAAGAAAATGTGTATACAACTGAAATCAAAGGAAATAATAATAATAATAATAATAATAATAATAATAATAATAATAATAATAATAATAATAAGAATAATAATAATTTTTTTATGTCTTTAGTAAAATGAATTATTGTACGCGAAGGCGACCGTTGAGTTCATCATTGTTGGAATGCCTTGAAAAGTTACGAAGAGCTTAACGATATAACTCTGCGAATAGGAAACTTGGGAGAAAGTAAGTAAGGATAATGTTTGAGTACTGAGAGGATTTCATGTCACTTAGTCTTTTGTGTCAGACACCAGATAATACTAATGTCGAACTTCAATTAGTGCAGTACTATTACTACTACTACTACTGCTAATAATAATAATAATAATAATAATAATAATAATAATAATATATTATATTATATTATATATATATTGAAGTTCTTTAAAAAAACGTACTTAGATGTCGAAATGATTGGCCCACTACGCCGCCATGTAGAAAGACTTCAAAAGACCCAGAGACGAATCTAAAAGTTCAGCATTTTATTTTAATATTTTGTCAGTAATAAAATGTCAATAATAAACACACACACACACACGCACAAATACACACACACACAAATATATATATATATATATATATATATATATATATGTGTGTGTGTGTGTGTGTGTGTGTGTGTGTGTAAAGAGAAAGTAGGTCATTCTCTTTGCCACTTATTTAAATGGGCGCATGTGCGTTCTTTCTCAATTGGAAAAATATTAATGGCCTTAGGAGTTGGGGTCAAGTCTTTAAATTCTCATAAAAGTAAGTTGTGTTTGATCAAGAAATATCGCATGACTTTAGAGCTGTGGGGTACTTGGTTAAAGTTCTGGAAAAATTATGAGCAGGGATTTCAGTACACTTGATAGATATTTATTACCCTCTTTGCCAAGCGGAAAAGAGGATATTTGTAATTGGCTCAACTTGGACAACTTGGTAAGATCAATCAAAATCATCTTGGTAAAGTGTTCCGATTGGTCAAAAGAACTGTGAAGAAAACGTCTTAACGTGATTATAATGGATTTCTTTTCATTCCTTCTTTATTTATTAGGATTTTATTTTATATAAATCTTTCCTTGTCCTTTGTTGAGGTTCTTTTTTTTTTATCTTTCGTTCTTCGTATTTATTTAGTTCTTTTCCGTCTGTCATTTCGTGATTTTATTTATTTTTATTCTTACATTGTTTTCTTTATTTCGCGGTTCTTTTCTGTCTTCATTCAGGCTTTCTTTTGTACATTTTTTTTTTTTTTTTTTTGATATTTTTTATGCTTTCATTTTTGGTCTGTTTTCTTCTTTAATTTCTGGCTCTTAGCTTCCCTTATATTTGGTTCTGCCTTTATTTCTTATGAAACCATTCCTACTTGACTGTTCAATCTTTCTTTCTTTCTTTCGTCTTCTTTAATTTCATCATTGTGTATTAGGCTTTCTTCATTTTACAGAATCTTTCGATTAATTTAGCTTTCCTTTACCTCCTTTTCCTATTCTTTCTTTCTTTCTTTCTTTCTTTTTCTCATTTGTCCATTTCTTTTTCGTCTTTCATTTCATCTTCATGTTTTAGGCTTTCCTCATCTTACAGAATTTTTCTATTAACTTGTCTTTCTTTTCTTTCTTTTCATTGCCTTTCTTTTTTTTTCTTTTTCTTTCTTTCTGTTTTCATTTTCTCACTTGTTTCTTTCTTTTTCCTCTTCTTTCCTTTCATATTCATGTTTCAAGCTTTCCATAATATTAAAGGATTTTTGTATTTATTTTCCTTTTTCTTTCTTTCTTTTCTTTTTCTTTCTTTTCTCAATTTTTCATTTCCCTCTCTTCGGTTTTCATTTAAAAGGAAAAAAAATGAGATCGTAATTCGTTTTCTTCTGTTTATTTATTTTTGTTTTTTCATCGATCCTTTTGCCTTGTTTTTTCTTCCATTGTTTCAGACTGATTCATTTTACTGTTTTTTTGTTTTTTGTTTTTCTTCATTTAGTTCTGTCTTCTTTTTTTTCATTCTTTAATTTTTACTTATTTTTTAAATCGTTTTGTGTTCCGTTTTTCTTTTTTCACTCATATTTTATTTATTTTCTGCTTCTTGGTTTTCTTATTTTTATTTATTCATTTAGGTTTCCCAAAACTTTTTCCTGATTTCTTTTTTCTTTCTTTCTTTTGTTTCTGTCTTTTCGGATTCATTTAAATTCATTCTCCAGTATTCCTGATTTTTTTTATCTTTTTATCATTCCAATTTCTTATATTCTCTTTCTTTCTTTCTTTCTTTCTTTCTTTCTTTATTTATTTATTTATTTAGTTCTACCTTTTTTCTCACTTTCTTTCTCTTTCTTTTTCTTCCTTTATTTTCGTATGCATTTTCATTCATTCATCTTTCCAATTTCTTATTTTCTCTATCTTTTTTCTTCCTTTCTTTCTTTTTTATCTTTCTTTCTCTATTTCTTTTTTCTTTTTAAAATTCTTTCTCTTTCTTTTTCTTCCTTTATTTTCGTATGCATTTTCATTCATTCTTCATTATATCTGATTTTTATATTTCTTTATCTTTCCAATTTCTTATTTTCTCTGTCATTCTTTCTTTCTTTCTTTTTTCTCTTTCTTTCTTTTTCGTTCTTTCTCTGTTTCCCTTTTCTTTTTTCAAACTCTTTCTCTTTCCTTTTTCTTCCTGACGTTCCGTATGCATTTTCATTCATTCTTCACTATTCCTGATTTTTGTATTTCTTCATCTTTCCAACTTCTTTATTTCTCTGTCTGTCTGTCTTTCTTTCTTTCTTTCTTTTTTCTTTCCTTATTTTCCTACTCACTTTTTTATCTTATTTCTTTTTGGTATAATGAATAGAGAGTAGGGAATAGCGGTCCGTACAGTAATGGAGGATAGTGTAGAAATAGAAATCCGAATGGTAATAGTGGATAGACTAAAAATGCAGATCATTAAGACGGCACGCGTCTTCCTCTTTGGTCACGTGGTCTACTTAATGCAATAATGGGATCGCCTTTGTTTGCTCACTGGCGATCTATTTTCAAACTCAAGTGTTGGCAGCGACACTTTATTCTTGTATAATAGGCGTATAGATAAAGGCTGATCCTAGACTTGAAGAGATTAAGATCATAGTAATCTGGGAAGCATCACTTTGGGAGTTTGTCCCACAAAGTAACTGTTCTAGGGAAGAATCTGTTAGAGTAGAACCTCCTCCTTACCAATGGAATACGAAGGGAATGAGGATGAGTCGACCATGTGTATGCGGCATGGCGTGTCCTAGATTTGAAGGCATGAACTCGTGGAATTAAGAAATTTATCCAGTCTGAACATTTGCCATGAGAATAGCGATAGAGTAGAAAGAGGGTTAGCCGTAAAGGCCTGAACTGGTGTAACTAAATAATATAGAACATCTGTACATTTTCCATGGAAATAGCGATAGAGAGAGGTTTAGCTGTAAAAGTGTGAGCTGGAGGAACTAAAGAATGTATCTCATCTGAACATTTGCCATGGAAATAGCAATAGAGTACAGAGAAGATTTGTCAAAGAAATAGCGATCGAATAGAGAAAGGGTTAGTTACAAAGGATTGAACTGGCGGAATAAATCAATGTATCTCATCTGAACATTTGCCATGGAAATAGCAATAGAGTACAGAGAAGATTTGTCAAAGAAATAGCGATCGAATAGAGAAAGGGTTAGTTACAAAGGATTGAACTGGCGGAATAAATGAATGTATCTCATCTGAACATTTGCCATGGAAATAGCAATAGAGTACAGAGAAGATTTGTCAAAGAAATAGCGATCGAATAGAGAAAGGGTTAGTTTCAAAGGATTGAACTGGCGGAATAAATGAATGTATCTCATCTGAACATTTGCCATGGAAATAGCGATCGTGTAGCTAGAAGGTTAATTTTAAATGTATGATGAAAGTTAAAACCGACCATATTTGGCCAAAGATGGAATGTTACATGCCTATCGCTAGTCTCTTACTATTTACATAGTAAATGTTGTGAACAGTTCCGCTTTTTATCGAACTAGTTCAGACCTTTACTGTTCGGATATGCCATGCTATTTCTACGGAGTTGACTCATCTGCATTTCCCCAATGTTTCAAATGTAAAAATGAACTTCCACTCTGACAATAATATCAATATTGCCTGTAAAAGTCGTTAGCATAAGTGTGTGATATCGCAAGAAGTCTAGTTTGAAGAGGACTAAGGCGCCATCACTAGATTTTTTCCCGTTAATATTAAAACGGCTGAGTCATATAGGTACAAACATTTTTACACAAACTGGAAAAAATGAAAAAAAAAATCAGAACTGGAGTTATGTTTAAACGTAACAACACAAAATTGTCGCTAGGGCTTTAACTTCATATCTTTTGCGAAAATTAAAAAAAATATGCGACTGTATCAATTATTATAGTACATAGAATTGATTGATTAGTTTGTTTTTTACGGTTTAACAACTTTTTTCAGTTTATTTAAAGCCAGCAGTTTTTTTTTTAGATTGTAAGAACTTTTTGGAGATAATAATGATTTTCTGATATGCGTCCTACTAATTAACCCATAGCTGGGGTGATAGAATAGATGGATTCATAACTTTCTCAAAGATATTTGCGTGAAAGTCAATATAATGAACTTGACAGGAATTGGAACTCGGCTCTCTGATTTCCAATTGTAGCCGTTATACTAGCCGCTCACCTAAGCTTACAGCATCTGGTATTCCCAAGCGGTCACCCATCTAGCTACTGATCAGGCTTGACGTTGCTTAACTTCGGTGATATGTTTCAGTGTGATATGGCCGTAAAAATGGCACAGATTAAGCAGATTCATAATTCAAATAAATATTAATTTCTTATTAGTAAATGTTAATTCAAATGTGTATTTTTGATTATTTACCGACATTTTTAAGAACATTTCAAATTCCGAAAATCTGTTCTTTATTTTGGCTTCCTTGTCAGATTATTTTATACTCAACTTTATGTGTTGTTTCCTCTTAGGACGTAGGCGATCATGGCGCTTTACAGCTTGTTGTTTTATGTTTTTTCGCCTAAGCCTTGTTCTTTATATTTACTCAAGCTCGCGTATATTATGCGTTGTTTTCTTCTGTCCCTCTTGCCCTCAATCCGTCATGTGAGTATCAGATTTTCCAAGCCCTCCTTCCTCATTATGTGCCTTCGAAACTTCAACCGTCTCTTCTTCCTGTATTAGTTTCCTTTTTGTTTCCACTTTCTCCAATACCTCGTCGTTGCTCACCAGTTCGGTTCAGCTCTCCTCAGCATCCGTTTGTAGAACCACATCGCTGTTGCTTCAAGTCTCCTTTTCATCTTTTAGGAGATCGTCCAGCACTTACTGCCAGACCTGAGGACAGATATCCCGTAGCGGTTCAGCATTCTTTTCCTTGCTTCTAGCGAAATTTTTTTATTTCATAGTACATAGTTTAGCTTTTATCTACTCGGCCATGTGTCCATGGCCTAGTAGATAAAGACGTTGAAGAGTTGAGTTAAAGAAACATCCGGAAGAGGCATGTCACGTGGAACTAGAACAAGCTACCGGTGAGGGGCAAAATAAAGGGTTCGCTTCGAAATTGCAATCACCTGATAAAGGCCGGAGCGTACAACGGCCGAAACGTTGTGAATATGCCAATGAAGATAACAGTGTGAATAATGTAAATAATCATAGTACCTCATCTCAGAGATATAGACAGATATTTTCAGTTATTTTCACGTTTTCTCTTTTCGTTTACACCATTCGTTTTTAAGTATTCATCACGTATACTTTTCGTTTACACTTAATATATTCATCCGATTCGTTTCCTGGAGATGTTTATTTATCCTTATTCGACATATTCCAAACATCGGAAAACCTGCCATAAGCATTCCTGTTTATATATATATATATATATATATATATATACGTCAGCCGTCTCTTCCACTTCTCATCTACTGCATATCACTCATCAAAATGCTCCAAACATGGTCAGGCCTGCACGCGTCGCTCGTTTCTTCTCTAACGGGTTATTGAAGATGAAAGCCAGTAGAACGTACCAAACTGGGAAAACGTTACCGAGGAAAGATGACAATAAAAGAGAAGCCATCAAGGAGGCCATAACCTGACGATTGACATTGCATCTAAGTTTTTTTTTTTTCCTCCTCTTCTCCTCCATCTATTATCTGACACCCCTGAAAATGTTCCAGATGTCGTAGGATTTCCTCCCCCCCCCCACTCGTTCCATTTCTCACGCTTATTTCTTTCTTCTCTATCACTTTCTATGAAGTCTTTTCAAACAACGTCATACCTTCATTCCATTCTTTTTCGGTATCTTACTGATTCTTTTATTTACCTTTGCGCAAAATGCTTCAAAAAACGTACGACCACCACGTTCACTCCGCCGACAGCAGATATTTCTCTTCGTATTTATTAGGTTGGTGCAAAAATAATTTCGTTTTCTCACATAGTAACATATGTTAGAAAACGAAATTATTTTTGCACCAACCTAATATATATCTACTAGATTACCTGTGACCCGTTGAGTCACCAACGGTTCAGGTTATAAAACACTGAAGATGATTTCAGCATTCCACTGAAATGAAAGTTAGCTTTATTATTGTTATGGGGTCCACCCCTTTTTCATATAAGTGGACTCTACCAAGTGTACCTGGACTGCTGCCGTTAAATACCCAGACTTACAGTTGGAAGTCGATAGTAGCGGATATACGGAGCGGATATACGGAGAGTGAGAGCATATACGAACGGAGATAGAGTGAGGTAACCTCTCGTAGAAGTCAGTTACAAGCACGTAGATTCTAAGGAAGTCCTACTTCGAGACTGTATATATCTATCTGTATTTGCTACTAACCACGTTCCTGGACTTACTAACAGTATTACTCTTTGTATGATTGTGTAAATACATTTTATTTATTATATTTAATTATTGCGTTTGTCATTCCTTGGAGACCGAATTCATCTCGGAATCCATAACAATTATAATTCAGTTAAAGATTTCAATTCGTTCGTGTCTTCCTTTGTCTGGTTTACAAGTTCATTTTTATCCTTTTACTGATTGTTTACAGCATTTAATACGAATAGAACTTCCGGGATAAACTTGAACTTTAAAACAGATTAACTTAAAAATATTTTGGCATATTAAAAATCTATTTTTTTTTACATAATCTGAATCACATTCACTTGAAAATATTTTTAAATATGCCAAACAAATTTTTTTAAATATTTAAAATATTGTTTGTTGAAAGAAAGCTGAAATATAAATAATTATATATTAATTAATTCTTTCGCGACGTTGGCGGCTGCCATTACTGGTTTTGTTTGCATACATTTGCTGCGGAATAGCTATCAAGTGTAATATTTACTTGTGTTGATTATTACGCACGTTCCGCACAACTGAGTATGTGTACGGAAATAGTTCTCTTGCGCAGTAATTAAGATAAGTAAGATCAGTAAAAAAAGCCGTTTACTATATTCTTCCGCGTTGAGCTTTCCGCAGCGAATGTATGCAAACAACGCCAGTAATGTCTGCCGCCAACGACGCGAATGAATCCAAACTTTTACTGTCGATATTTTCAAAACGGTAGATTTTACCAAATTTATCAAGGCAGATTCGAATGAAACATGTAGAATTAAATATAATTGTAACTATTTTGGAAATTTTTATGTCGAACTGAGTGCGGGTGCTAAACTGCAAATTAACCGAATTCACAATTCTTCCAAATATTGCACTTCTGCAGCCCCCGAAAAAAAAGAATGTTTTTTTCATATTTATATTATTTTGTTTAGTAATTCTATTGAGGGTTACTTTTAGGATGGAAAAAGTTAGGGGTGCAATTCTCTGGGGAAAAAATTGCAACATTCTGAATCTGCTCTCTATTACTCACCAGAGGGAACCATCCCTGCTCCCCATTAGAATGTCTGAAGATCAACTCCACGAGAGCGTCTCTTTGTGACTGCTAGGACTCACATTGTCCGCTGACCTGAGATGGAACAAATACATTGAGTCAGTAGCTTCGTCCACCGCTAGGAATGTTGGCTTCCTATGCCGCGCTAGGAAATTTTTCCCACCGGAGTCGATCCTTCAAATCTACAAATCAACCATTCGCCCTTGCATGGAGTATTGCTGCCATATATAATCTGGAGCTCCTAATTGTCTCAAGATCCTTGATAAAATCCAAAGACGGATATGCAATGTAATTGGCCCTGATCTGGCATCTCGTCTGCAGCCCCTCTCTCACAGACGTGTCGTTGCCTCCCCCTGTCTTTTCTACAAATACTTTCACGGTAACTGCTCTGGGGGCCTGCTTTCGCTGGTTCCCAGACTTCATGAATTTAAGCGTCCAACTAGGCTGGCATCTCGCTCTCACCCTTTCACTGTCGAAACTGTTAAATTTAACCGTCTCTTCTACTCCAATAGCTTCATGTCTCGTACTTCTCGCCTGTGGAACTCCCTCCCTATTTCTTTTTTTCCTGATAACTATAATCTCCAACTATTCAAATGTAACGTCAACCGACGTCTTCATATGCCCTGATCTATCCCATAACCGTCTCTTCATCATTTACTCTATCACTCCTCTTTGTTCTCGCTCCTACTCTGAAACCGTTTGCGTGCTAGTGGCTTCCCACCTTGCTCAGGGTTGAATGCTTTAAAAAAAAGTGTTTATTCATCCAAACACATTGCTGCAACATTCTAAATGTGACCTCCCTTGTTAGTGCTCGTGACCAGTCAAAAATCTTAGATGACGATTTTTTTATTGTTCATGTAACCTTCGGTTTATGGTGGACATGTGTGTGTCGTAAAGGTAACTGACACGGATTAACTCTAATCAAAGTGCACAGATACTAGGCTGATCCTAATCGCAACTTTCGAGAAACGATCCTTGGCAAAGTGCACCTATACTATGCGAATCGGAAGGATAGTGACACTTTCCGTTATAGTCAATGCTCACAGATACTTCACTGAGCCTAAGCGAAACTTTAATACACTACAGAGTACACAGTTACTAGACCGATCGTAGGCAAAATAGATAGAAAATGATCATTTTATTTTTAGGTTCCCAGACTTCATGAATTTAAGCGTCCAACTAGGCTGGCATCCCGCTCTCACCCTTTCACTGTCGAAACTGTTAAATGTAGCCGTCTCTTCTACTCCAATAGCTTCATGTCTCGCACTTCTCGCCCGTGGAAGTCCCTCTCCATTTCTTGTTTTCCTGATAGCTATAATCTCCAACTATTCAAATGTAACGTCAACTTCATATGCCCTCCACATTAACGCAAATTTCTAGAAAACCAAAAGATTAATTTGAAAACTCGAATCGATGTTCTTAAATAGCCTCGTCAAATGGAAACTTTCATATTGATGTCATGCGTGGTACCCAAGCCGTTCAGAAATGGCTATACTGTATACACAGGGCCGGATTAACCATTAAGATAATTAAGCACCTGCTTAGGACATCAAGGGAAGGGGATACCACAGAAATTGTTAAATGACGTTGTTGTACACGTCTAAATAAATAAGCCGAACACGATTAACATTTGAATTTTATCGGGTGGCATTACGAACACGCTGAGAAACTTTATTGCGATTTTGATTGGTTAATAAGGGAATGAGCTAAGGGAGATAATGAGGTTTGTATTTACTCAATACATCACATCTTGTCTCTTGAATAAGTTAGCATTACTAAATAATTTTATAGGATTTAATTTTTGTGAACAATCACAAGGGTAGACTACTCTTATATTTGTTTGACATTATTCTGGTCATATACTTATCTGATTTTGTAATGTGCTAGTTTGTTGATTACATGGCCATTTCTGTTCACAGTTCTGTTAGAATCTGGTCATGGTTCATTTGACAGTGGCTGTTCATCTGCGGTTGGTTCTTTACGGTTGGGTTCCCGGGCTATAGGAGTTGTTCTGGGTTGAAAGTGCCGAATCTATATGTACAGCAATCTTTGTGGTTTGGCGCTACAGAATCACAAACAAACAAATAACAGAAACCGTATCAATTGAGGAGTTTCAACAGCAGTAATAAGTAAAATGGATTGCACATGCAACCCGAAGAGAAAATTTAAAAAATAATCAAGATATTGACGTTCCACACTATCACAAACAAAAGGCTAGGAAGGAAAGCCCGTATCAATACTGGGAAGAGAAATAACAATTACTTGACTGAAGAAACCTATTTTTCCCAAAAAAAAACGTTTTAATAGAAACAGTTTTAAAATTTCGACTGACTACAACACTGGCTGCTCGGTCAATGAATGCCGAATGTTTTCTTATAAGGAAAAGGCTAATAATGATACCATGTTCCTTATAACCATCACCGTTATTATTATTATTATTATTATTATTATTTTAAAACTTTCTTTGCCATTGGTCTTATCATATCAACAGTAGCAATAGCACTTACAGCCGCAGCAACACTAGAAGTAGGAGTAAAATTTGTGTTGAAAGCTTATGCCTTTCATCAAGATTCCTTTTCTTAAGCAAGAAAAAAATCCAATAAAAATGAATAATCAAGAATTGTGAATGACCCATTGGATGAAAACCGAACGAGACGAAAAATTGAAGAAGAAGAAGAAGAAGAAGAAGAAGAAGAAGAAGAAGAAGAAGAAGAAGAAGAAGAAGAAGAAGAAGAAGAAGAAACAGTTAGGTTCTAAAGCAATCAAATGCAACATCACCTTTTTCTTTTCTCTCGCCTTTATACCTCCTTTCCACATCCGGGTATGTGCGTGCACTGAAAGGCAATAATGTGAAAAACTCGTGCGTAACCATGGCAACATAGTGCATTTATTACGATTGCGAATTGTGCCAGCCTACGAGGTTACAGGCGTCAGCCGAGGTTACGGATCGGTTTTGACAACGTCTCATCGACCTAGCTAATCCGAGGTGACAGGCTTTTTCGGCACATCACAAGACAATCGCATGCTCTGGGCTCCTTGATTATGCGAGAGAGTCAGGGCCAGCCAGGGCAGCGCATAACAGGAGAGTCTCGGTATATGAACACGCTACGAACTTTTCTGAGATGCGAACTCTTTGACACAATCAGGGAAAAGAAAATTTCACATCATTCCACTCAGATTCCCATCGGTATGAGAATATTCGAGTTACGAACATATTAGAGATATGAACAAGGTTCTTTACGCAATCAGTGGAAGAGATTCAGTTTATTTTCATAGGATTTCATCGGTAAATGAATGTTCGAGTTACGAATATTTTAGAGATATGATCGAGGTTCCTTTACGCAATTTTCAGTACATTTTCATAGGATTACCATCGGTCTTACAATATTCGAGTTACGAACATATTAGAGATAAGAACGAGTTTCATTTATACAATCAGTGAAAAGATATCAGTGCATTGTTATAGAATTGCCATTGGTCAGAGAATATTCGAGTTACGAACATATTAGAGATATAAGCGAGATTCCTTTATGCAATCAGGGGTGAGATATCAATACATTGTCATAGAAATGTTATTGGTTTGAGAATATTCGAATTACGTACACGGAAATATGAACGATGTTTCTTTGTGCAATCAATAATGAAATATTAGTTTATTGTCATAGAATTATGTTATGGTAATTTACCCACGCACGCATTGACTCTCCCTTCTATAAATAGGAGCAGGTACTGCCTTTTGGAGAGGGAAGTTTCCAGCAGTCAGCTCTAACAGTCGAACCGAACATTCTTGCTGTAACACTCTCGTTTGTATTACTGTTTCTGTTAATATATTTGTTTAACACAATTTTTCTCTTATCTTTAATTCTGGCCTTAACAAAGCCACAACAATATTATTAATAACTAGTTATTCACGCTCGAGATAAAGTAACAGCAAGTCTCTTGACGCTCCAGCCAACGCACTTTTTTAATATTCCCACTGTTTATTATTATTATTATTATTATTATTATTATTATTATTATTATACACTCATCGCATGTTTATATTAGGTTGGTGCAAAAATAATGTCGTTTTCTCACATATGTTACTATTTGAGAAAACGACATTATTTTTGCACCAACCTAATATGTGTTATAGTAATTTCCCCACGCATGCATGGACTCTTCTAGCTATAAATAGGAGCAGGTACTGCCTTTTGGAGAGGGAAGCTTCCAGCTGTCAGCTCTGACAGTCGAACCGAACATTCTTGCTGTAACACTCTCGTTTGTATATGTTTTTATTACTGTTTCTGTTAATATTAGGTTGGTGCAAAAATAATGACGTAATAATGTCGTTTTTTGACGTATTTGTTAACGTCAAAAAACGACATTATTACGTCATTATTTTTGCACCAACCTAATATATTTGTTTAACTCAATTCCTCTCTTGTGTCTTTATTTCCGGTCCTAACAAGACCACAACAAATTTCCATCAATATGTTCAAGTTACAAACATGTTTGTGAAATGAACGAAGCTCTTTTAACTGATAATTCAGTTCATTTCAATAAGATTGCTCACCAAACGCACCTTCCTATTAATTGATTCAAAACAAAAGGTATATTAATTTATTTTTAATGTGTTTATTATTACCTATATTATTTATGGATATATTCCTTATTATTTTTATTATTACGTTTTTTTCTCGCAGTGTATGTTTTTAATATCTTGGGTACATTAAATTATCTATCAAGACACAACAAAGACTTCAGACAGACAACACTTTCCTAAACTTATGCGTAGTGCCCCCAAAACTGACTTTTCGATGATCCCAGCTGCTCCACGAAGTCACACATTTTTAATGTGATTGATTCCAGTGCGCTAATCACTACTGAAATAACCTTGGCTTAACCTTCCTTCGTTCCGAACAATATTGCCATCTCAACTTTCAAATCAGAGAAGTTTGTAATTTTTCTCAACATCAATAATATGACAGTTTTTGGCGCCTTTCTAGTACAATAATATCCGGGCGGGGAATAGTTTATAACTCTGTCTATCTGAAAATCAGTCCCAGAGTATTGTGGGCTTTCCAACTTCAACTATTCTGCAAGGCACATGCTCGTACTAATTCTTTCAAACTAGGTATCCATACTCTTGACTCCTTATTCAATGTACATAAAAAGGTACCTTATCATGGCGCCTCTTATAGTCTTTTTAGGCTAACGTTTTACATCTACTGAACAAGTGAGTCACATTCTTTAATAATTAATAATTTTTAATAATTATTAATAATTTTTAATGATTTTTTAATAATTTTTTAATAATTTTTAATACTTCTTAATACTTTTTAATAATTTGTAATACCTTTTAATAATTTTTAATACTTTTTTAATAATTTTAAAATAATTTTTAATACTTTTAATAACTATCAAGCTTTCATTTGCACGTTCCAAATCTCCACGTCTAAACCATAGCGATGCTGCTGCTTTGTCTTGAGCATCTTGTGTAACTCTCTGAAACTGGTCATTCAATATCCTTCATCTTCACATTCATCATTATCCTTATTATCTTTATTTTATTTATTTCTGTTGTATACACATTTCCTTCCGGATCCTAACCAGAGACCTAAAGTCAGAAATTGTTCATAACATTTTCCCCTAATCAATTTTGTTAAAAAAAGAAACTAAAAAGAAAAACCTAAGATCACGTATATTTTACATAAATAAAGCCCTTCGTAAAATGGGGGCTGTACTTGTATCTTTTTTTTTATTTCTGTAAGGCATGGGCTACCAGGGATTCCTTCAATGAATCTATCGGCGCCTTTTCTAATCAATCCGAGTGTTCCAACTACAACAGGGATCGTTGATGTTCTCATGTGCTGCACTTTTGAGATTTCAATTTCAAGATCCTTGTATTTTGATAGTTTTTGAAGATCTCCAAAGATAGATTACAATCTGCAGCGACTGCCATATCAATAAGAAAGCACATTTTGTTCTTGTGGTCTTTGATCCTGATGTCTGGGTGATTAGCTTTCATTGTTCTGTCTGTGTGTATAGTAAAGTCCCAAAATATTTTTACAGGTCCTGTTTCTGTAACCGGATCTGCGCGGAATGCATATCAGATTCTTGCAGTTTCCTTAACGTAAAAGTGGCATATTTTCCAGTGCAAATATTGGCCCACTCTCTATCATACTGAGTTTTATAATCAATAGGGGCTAACCTTGTGCAACCTGATACAAGATGGTCAACCGTTTCTTGATATTTATCACAGAATCTGCATTTGGAGTCAACATAATTTTTTATGTATGATTGCTTGGTAATTTTCTAGTTAGCAAGTGCTGGTCCTGTGCATCAAAAATAAAAACTTCAGTTTCAGCTTTTACCCTATACTAAATAACCACGGTGTTTGACTACATCAGCTTCTTTGGTACGGACAGAGTATTGGCAATTCTACTTCATCTTCACCATTATTATTATTATTATTATTATTATTATTATTATTATTATTACTACAACAACAGCAACTCCCAACGTAGAAAGAGAAATATAAATTTAAATAGGAAAAACAAAGTGTAAATTTAAAATTAATTTTGTCGACGAACAATAACGCTATGAAACGTACATAATAATTTCTATCCTTAAATAAAATAAAAATTATTAGTGACATTATTTGTACTTATCCGGGGTTTGATGCGAGATCAAGGATTCTATAAAGGAAGCAATATTGTAAAACATTTGGGGATACCTGGGTTATACTGACCAAATCAATATTAAGGAGTCGGGCCATGGAAATTAACAACACCTTAACCTTCCACCTAGTGTGAAGCGGGAAAATAACATATCGATTAGGCCACCATTCTACAATACGGATATGTGGTGATATTATCTTAGATATACTAACTTCAGATATTGTTATTTTTAAACAGTAATTATATGAATTATATATATATATGTTTTAGTGGACTCAGTAGTTTACAATCTGATTGTCTGAATCATCTTCAAGAAACGAAAGCAAGACCTAAAAGGTCAGCCAATCTAACAGTAATCGCACCTCACAATCCTCACTCTTGCTCTATATGCGGCCTCCTTTGTAAATCACTAGCGGGTTTTAAGTGCCACTTAAGATTATCGCACAAAAATTCATAATTGAATCAATTAAGCTGCTAGATCTTCATACGTCGAAAACGACAGAAGAGTCCATTATATATATATATATATATATATATATATATATATATATATTTGTGTGTGTGTGTGTGTGTGTGTGTGTGTGTGTGTGTGTGTGTGTGTGTGAAAATATTGTAGAAAATAGGAAAGAAACTGGTTTGGTAAATAATCCAAAGCTCCTTAGTATTTTTGTTATTATTTTTAAAAAATAGTGCTCGATACGAAAGTAGAGCATAAATATAATTATTTATTTAAAAATATGATTCCAATGGAATCATATTTTTAAATAAATAATTATATATATATATATATATATATATATATATATATATATATATATAAAGCTGGAGCCAGCTTTCCCTGACGAACCGCTTAGGTGAAACCTGGGTAGGTTTGTCTGGCTCACTAGGTTTGACTAGGTCTGGTCTACGGTTTTATTGAGCTCTTTTTAGTTAGTTGTTTACTCGTGTTGGGATTTTTTCTTTGGCCTTTAAACCTGTATCTGTGCGATTTTTTCGGCCGACTTTCATGTTTCTAGCTGTTTCTTTTTTTAAAACCTTTTTTCCTTCGACATTGATTTGATTATTGGCAAATCAAAAATTCGATGGTTTTTCGAGACGAGTATAGGTACCTATATATATATATATATATATATATATATATATATATATATATATATATATATATATTAAATGAAGAGAGGAACCGCAAATATTTTTGGTTGTATTTTAAAAAAATATATATTATGCTTTATTTTCCATAATTTTGCAACACATAAATATTAAAACACATTTTATAGTAAAAATACTAGTAATGCATTTTTAGATAAAAATATTACGAGCAATACCTATAGTAAAATTACCAATAATATGCCCGAGAAAATGTTCTATTAATCTGAATAAAAGAAAATGTGGAGGCGTTAAGTGAAGAAGAATTCTGGGATGGATCCTCCCAATTTGACGGTTTGAGCTTCTGAGGTTATTTTACTGAGTGTTGGCATGCATTGTCCTTATTAGGAATGAGATGAAAATCATTCTGGAAGTCTACGTTCGACAACAAGGCCTGTGATTGGGAGATTGGAACTTTTGAGGTGCACAGAACCATCTCGTAATTGCTGTTGTTCCCAGGCCCACCCTGACCCAATGTGATAGCACTTGTTAAGGGTCCCAGCTATGGGTAAATAGTGAATCCCCAAACGAAAACAAAACGCTACGAAATTATAAAAATACATTTTTATAGTAAAAACTCCAGCAATACAATACGCTTGCTGAATTCAGTTCTTGCCCCCCTTTTTTTTTTTAAAGAGTTTACCATTAATCAAAAGAAAAGAAAATGTCGAGCTGTTAAATCAAGTGAATAAGGAATACTGAGGTAGATCCTTCCAATTAAATGGTTTCAGCTTCTGAGGTTATTTTACTGAGTGTTGGCATGCATTGTCTTGATTAGGAATGAGAGTAAAATCAGTGTGAAAATCTACATACGACTGCAAGGAGATTGGAACTTTTGAGGTGCACGGGCCCACCTCGTAATTGAAGTAGATCCCATGCTCATCTTGACCCTGGGTGGTAGCACCTATTAGGGGTCCCAGTAATGGGAAAATAGTGAACATTCAAACAAAAATAAATCACTATCAAAGTACAAAAACACATTTTTATAGTAAAAGTACTATCAGTGGATTTTTATATAAAAAAACTACGAGCAATACATATTTATAGTAAAATTACCAATAATATGCACATACTTACAAACTGTAGCAACTTCACCCATAAATCACACTTCACCACCTCTATGCCGATACAAATATGTATATATAGAAAAGCTGAGTTTTATCTACCATGTATTCAAATGTGAAAGCAGAATGACATATTTTTATTATTTCAAAACTCCCATGAAAATTAACCATGACATGCCGTTAAAAAAAGAAAGAAAACAAAACAAAACATACTTGTTCGGTACACTTTGCTTGTAACGGAATTTCCCTACTAGATAAGTTCACCTATCGCCCAGTCCCTGTCTTTTGAGCACTTGTAGAGGTTTATCCCTTGTTTTCTGTTTAGGATTGGGTTGCTGGTTCCTTATAATGTCTTCACATTCTTTTTCACTCCCGCGTCTTAGTGACATTATCACCTTTCTTAAAATCTCTTATTACTTCTCTTTGAGTTTCTGGGAGTCACATCCGCTAAGATTGTGACATATTTTCCTTTGCCCTTTTTTCTATTTTATTTTATGTCTCTACAAGGTGGAGATGATGACGGTCTGTCACAGCTCCCCTTTATTTATTATCTATGAATAACCATGATTTTTTTTCTTTGGGGAAAGAGAGTGGGTGGGATAGATATGACAAAGTAAGAAAGGCAACGAACACACTAGGAAAGATATGACGAAGAAAGAATGAAAATGAACAGACGGGGATAGATAGAAAATGGAAATTCTGCGACGTCGTTCTCATGTCTAGTACAACCGACATAACAAAATTTAATCTGATAAAATCCTGAATGACGAAACACGTCAGAAGTAAACTTTTTCCTCTTTATCATACAATTTACCCATATGTATTATACATATATTTATATATATGAAGAGTGGTATATAGCAGTGCTTATCTTAAATAGACTGAACACATATATATATTGTATAAAATATGGAAAATAAAGTATAATATATATATTTTAAAAACCCAAATTACAACCAAAAACATTTGCGATGTCTCACTTTTTTTTAAAAAAAATACGTTTCTCTCGTTGGAACAGCTATAACATATTCCTGATATATATATATATATATATATATATATATATATATATATATATATATATATATATATATAAAGATGACAGACATGCTTGCGGGGGTGCTGAGGACTCACACTTATACACACACCCATACTACTAAACACACATCATACTCACTCACTCCCTAACAACCAAATAACACACACACTTAACAGAGACACATCTCCTTTTCAGGAACCAATAAAACTGTCAAAATGAACAAGGGAATTCAGAGCATCATGAATCCATCCAGCTCTTATCTTAAATAACAACTTAAAAGAGACTATTTGAAAAGACTGACCAAAATTCATGATAAAAAAATAAAAATAATAAAAAAAACAAAACGAATTAAAACTACAGATAAAGCTCATTTTCTCCATTAAGTCATTCATTTCTGTACAAACAAGCAGATTTTTTTCTCCTGATGATGGCCAAGCTAGCCGAAACTAGTCGAGGAATCTAAGTGAAATAATAAAAATGAAAGAATATTAATATACAACCCAGTGTATCTGAAGATTTTAATTTTTTAATATTTTTTATTGTTCAAAATGTGTGTGTGTGTGTCTGTGTGTTAAACAAAGCGGGAAGGAGAGCAAGGATAGGAAAACCGTACTCTCCGTAAAGCAGAGAGTTTAAAACTATAATAAAAAATATACAACAAAAAAGTTCTAACCGATTATCCCACCTCGGAACCAATGTAGGACGAAATAAATATGTGTATAACGACTTGAAAAAAGGGGAGACAAATTTGCCAGCAGACAATCAGTTTGTATAAATCACAGACAAATTCCAGTTTTTACTTTAACCAAGCGAACCGCTCAGCTTACTCAGCAGCCATATTTAAATATTTTTTTATTATGATTATAACCACTATAACTTGAAATGGCAAGAGCTCGTTTTGATGCGAATTCTTTTATTCTCGTTTGAAGGAATCTTAAATTCTGGATTACAATAATTCTGAAATCGATAAGTACAACTAATATTAAACTTTTAAACCTGTTGCCTCTAAGAAAAGTCTAAAGAAATAGAAATGCGAAGAGAATCCTAATAAATAGCGACAGATTCTTCCAATTTAATGTTTTCATCTAACTTTATTTGGCTGTGTTAGTTATGGTCATCAGTAAAAAGATGAGCTCGAAATTCGATTTGCTGGTCGGGAACACTAGAATCAAGAACAGGAAGGCATCTACTCAGGAGGTTTTGAGGAGCGTGGAACCAGCTCTTTATAGCTGGTGTTCCCAGGTCCTGGATAAGACGATAAACTACATCCAACAGGAAGGCCTTTGATCAGGAGGTTTTGAGGAGTGTGGAACCACCTTTTAATTGCTGGTGTTCCCAGGTCCACTCTGACCGGGGGCGACAGTCCCAACTATGGTAAAATAGTTAACCCCGAAACTGAGTTAAAAGCATTATAAAAGTGTAAAAATAGGTTTTAATATCAGAAATACCTTGTAAAAGAATTATTACCAGAAATAATTTTTGTAAGAAAAAACAATATATTTTGTACGAAAAAACAACATATTTTTGAAAAAAATATTACAGTGTAACCCGGATATAAGAGAGTTGTCAGGAACGGAGAAGTCTCTTATATCCGAGTTTCTCTTATATCAAGATTTGGTCTATTTTGTTTACATTAACACAGGCTCTAATTTGGGACCAGAGAAAATCTCTCTTATATCCGGGTTTCTCTTATATCCGGATCTCTTATATCCGGGTTACACTGTACCAGCAATACGTTTTCGAAAAAAAAAAAAAAAAAATTACCAGCAATACATTTTTTTAAATAATATTACCAGCTATACATTTTTGAGGAAAAAAAATATTACCAGAAATAGATTTTTGACAAAAAAAGTTGTCCCCCTTAAATAACTCATTGAGGTTGATATGCCGTAAAACATAACAAACCAAACCAAGAATCAAGAAGTTTAAATATCTGGGTAGCCTTTTCACAGAGGACGGTAAATGTGACACTGAGATCCGTAGACGTATTGGGATGGCCAAGGACGCATCCCAAAAGCGGGAAAGGAGGATTGCTTTGGTAACAAAGAAAAGAATACTGTACTGTTACGTGAAATCTGTTCTTCTTACGGCAGCAAAGATGACGGAAAGACTCTAGGTGACGGCGATGTGGTTCTACAGAAGGATGTTAAGGATATCATGGACCGAGTGTGTGAGCAACGATGAGGTCTTAGAAAGCATTCAAACAAGGAGGAGGCTTATATTTAACAACAGGAAGAGGCAGCTAAAGTTTCTGGGACACGTAATGAAGAAGGAAGGCCTTGAGAATGTGATACTCACGGGTCGAATAGAGGGAAAGAGAGACAAGAGAAAACAACGCATGATATACCTAGCGTGGGGGGGGACTGTTAAATATAACAGTTCCAACGAGTATTGTCGGAACATAACAGTCGCAACGAGGATGTTTGAAACGAACTCACACCAACATAACGATTCCGACAAGGATTGTGGGAACTTAACAGTGGCAACGAGGATGTTTGAAACGAACTCACACCAACATAACGATTCCGACAAGGATTGTCGGAACATAACAGTGGCAACGAGGATGTTTGAAACGAACACACACCAACATGACGATTCCGACAAGGATTGACGGAACATAACAGTGGCCACGAGGATGTTTGAAACGAACTCAGACCAACATAACGGTTCCAACAAGGATTGTCGGAACATAACAGTGTCAACGAGGATGTTTGAAACGAACTCACACCAACATAACGATTCCGACAAGGATTGACGGAACATAACAGTGTCAACGAGGATGTTTGAAACGAACTCACACCAACGTAACGATTCCGACAAGGATTGACGGAACATAACAGTGGCAACAAGAATGTTTGAAACGAACTCACACCAACATAACGATTCTGACAAGGATTGTCGGAACATAACAGTGGCAACGAGGATGTTTGAAACGAACTGACACCAACATAACGATTCCGACAAGGAATGTCGGAACATAACAGTGTCAACGAGGATGTTTGAAACAAACTCACACCAACATAACGATTCCGACAAGGATTGACGGAATATAACAATGGCAAGGAGGACGTTTGAAACGAACTCACACCAACATAACAACGGCAACGATGATGTTTGAAACGAACTCACACCAACATAACGATTCCGACAAGGATTGACGGAACATAACAGAGTCAACGAGGATGTTTGAAACGAACTCAGACCAACATAATGATTCCGACAAGGATTGTCGGAACATAACAGTGGCAACGCGGATGTTTAAAACGAACTCACACCAACATAATGGTTCCGATAAGGATTGACGGAACATAACAGTGGCAACGGGGATGTTTGAAACGAACTCACACCAACATAATGGTTCCGACTAGGATTGTCGGACCATAACAGTGGCAATGAGGATGTCTGAAACGAACTCACACCAACATAACGATTCCGACAAGGATTGTCGGAACATAACAGTGGCAACGAGGATGTTTGAAACGAACTCACACCAACATAACGATTCCGACAAGGATTGACGGAACATAACAGAGTCAACGAGGATGTTTGAAACGAACTCACACCAACATAATGATTCCGACAAGGATTGTCGGAACATAACAGTGGCAACGCGGATGTTTAAAACGAACTCACACCAACATAATGATTCCGATAAGGATTGACGGAACATAACAGTGGCAACGAGGATGTTTGAAACGAACTCACACCAACATAATGGTTCCGACTAGGATTGTCGGACCATAACAGTGGCAATGAGGATGTCTGAAACGAACTCACACCAACATAACGATTCCGACAAGGATTGTCGGAACATAACAGTGGCAACGAGGATGTTTGAAACGAACTCACACCAACATAACGATTCCGACAAGGATTGACGGAACATAACAGAGTCAACGAGGATGTTTGAAACGAACTCACACCAACATAATGATTCCGACAAGGATTGTCGGAACATAACAGTGGCAACGAGGATGTTTGAAACGAACTCACACCAACATAATGGTTCCGACTAGGATTGTCGGACCATAACAGTGGCAATGAGGATGTCTGAAACGAACTCACACCAACATAACGATTCCGACAAGGATTGTCGGAACATAACAGTGGCAACGAGGATGTTTGAAACGAACTCACACCAACATAACGATTCCGACAAGGATTGACGGAACATAACAGAGTCAACGAGGATGTTTGAAACGAACTCACACCAACATAATGATTCCGACAAGGATTGTCGGAACATAACAGTGGCAACGCGGATGTTTAAAACGAACTCACACCAACATAAAGATTCCGACAAGGATTGTCGGAACATAACAGTGGCAACGATGATGTTTGAAACGAACTCACACCAACATAACGATTCCGACAAGGATTGTCGGAACATAACAGAGTCAACGAGGATGTTTGAAACGAACTCACACCAAGATAAAGATAACCGACAAGGATTGTCGGAACATAACAATGGCAACGATGATGTTTGAAACGAACTCACACCAACATAACGATTCCGACAAGGATTGTCGGAACATAACAATGGCAACGATGATGTTTGAAATGAACTCACACCAACATAACGATTCCGAAAAGGATTGACGGAACATAACAGAGTCAACGAGGATGTTTGAAACGAACTCACACCAACATAATGATTCCGACAAGGCTTGTCGGAACATAACAGTGGCAACGAGGATGTTTGAAACGAACTCACACCAACATAATGGTTCCGACTAGGATTGTCGGACCATAACAGTGGCAATGAGGATGTCTGAAACGAACTCACACCAACATAACGATTCCGACAAGGATTGTCGGAACATAACAGTGGCAACGAGGATGTTTGAAACGAACTCACACCAACATAACGATTCCGACAAGGATTGACGGAACATAACAGAGTCAACGAGGATGTTTGAAACGAACTCACACCAACATAATGATTCCGACAAGGATTGTCGGAACATAACAGTGGCAACGCGGATGTTTAAAACGAACTCACACCAACATAATGATTCCGATAAGGATTGACGGAACATAACAGTGGCAACGAGGATGTTTGAAACGAACTCACACCAACATAATGGTTCCGACTAGGATTGTCGGACCATAACAGTGGCAATGAGGATGTCTGAAACGAACTCACACCAACATAACGATTCCGACTAGGATTGTCGGACCATAACAGTGGCAATGAGGATGTCTGAAACGAACTCACACCAACATAACGATTCCGACAAGGATTGTCGGAACATAACAGTGGCAACGAGGATGTTTGAAACGAACTCACACCAACATAACGATTCCGACAAGGATTGACGGAACATAACAGAGTCAACGAGGATGTTTGAAACGAACTCACACCAACATAATGATTCCGACAAGGATTGTCGGAACATAACAGTGGCAACGCGGATGTTTAAAACGAACTCACACCAACATAAAGATTCCGACAAGGATTGTCGGAACATAACAGTGGCAACGATGATGTTTGAAACGAACTCACACCAACATAACGATTCCGACAAGGATTGTCGGAACATAACAGAGTCAACGAGGATGTTTGAAACGAACTCACACCAAGATAAAGATTCCGACAAGGATTGTCGGAACATAACAATGGCAACGATGATGTTTGAAACGAACTCACACCAACATAACGATTCCGACAAGGATTGTCGGAACATAACAATGGCAACGATGATGTTTGAAATGAACTCACACCAACATAACGATTCCGACAAGGATTGACGGAACATAACAGAGTCAACGAGGATGTTTGAAACGAACTCACACCAACATAATGATTCCGACAAGGATTGTCGGAACATAACAGTGGCAACGAGGATGTTTGAAACGAACTCACACCAACATAACGGTTCAAACAAGGATCGTCGGAACATAACAGTGGCAATGAGGATGTTTGAAACGAACTCACACCAACATAATGATTCCGACAAGGATTGACGGAACATAACAGTGGCATTGAGGATGTCTGAAACGAACTCACACCAACATACCCGTTCTGACAAGGATTGTCGGAACATAACAGTGGCAACGAGGATGTCTGAAACGAACTCACACCAACATAACGATTCCGACAAGGATCGTCGGAACATAACAGTGGCAATGAGGATGTTTGAAACGAACTCACACTAACATACCCGTTCTGACAAGGATTGTCGGAACATAACAGTGGCAACGAGGATGTTTGAAACGAACTCACACCAACATAACGATTACGACAAGGATTGACGGAACATAACAGTGGCAACGATGATGTTTGAAACGAACTCACACCAACATAACTGTTCCAACAAGGATTGTCGGAACATAACAGTGGCAACGCGGATGTTTGAAACGAACTTACACCAACATAACGATTCAGATAAGGATTGTCGGAACATAACAGTGGCAACGATGATGTTTGAAACGAACTCACACCAACATAACGATTCCGACAAGGATTGTCGGAACATAACAATGGCAACGATGATGTTTGAAATGAACTCACACCAACATAACGATTCCGACAAGGATTGACGGAACATAACAGAGTCAACGAGGATGTTTGAAACGAACTCACACCAACATAATGATTCCGACAAGGATTGTCGGAACATAACAGTGGCAACGAGGATGTTTGAAACGAACTCACACCAACATAATGGTTCCGACTAGGATTGTCGGACCATAACAGTGGCAATGAGGATGTCTGAAACGAACTCACACCAACATAACGATTCCGACAAGGATTGTCGGAACATAACAGTGGCAACGAGGATGTTTGAAACGAACTCACACCAACATAACGATTCCGACAATGATTGACGGAACATAACAGAGTCAACAAGGATGTTTGAAACGAACTCACACCAACATAATGATTCCGACAAGGATTGTCGGAACATAACAATGGCAACGATGATGTTTGAAACGAACTCACACCAACATAACGATTCCGACAAGGATTGTCGGAACATAACAATGGCAACGATGATGTTTGAAATGAACTCACACCAACATAACGATTCCGACAAGGATTGACGGAACATAACAGAGTCAACGAGGATGTTTGAAACGAACTCACACCAACATAATGATTCCGACAAGGATTGTCGGAACATAACAGTGGCAACGAGGATGTTTGAAACGAACTCACATCAACATAATGGTTCCGACTAGGATTGTCGGACCATAACAGTGGCAATGAGGATGTCTTAAACGATCTCACACCAACATAACGATTCCGACAAGGATTGTCGGAACATAACAGTGGCAACGAGGATGTTTGAAACGAACTCACACCAACATAACGATTCCGACAAGGAATGTCGGAACATAACAGTGTCAATGAGGATGTTTGAAACGAACTCACACCAACATAACGATTCCGACAAGGATTGTCGGAACATAACAGTGGCAACGAGGATGTTTGAAACGAACTCACACCAACATAACGATTCCGACAAGGAATGTCGGAACATAACAGTGTCAACGAGGATGTTTGAAACGAACTCACACCAACATAACGATTCCGACAAGGATTGACGGAACATAACAGAGTCAACGAGGATGTTTGAAACGAACTCACACCAACATAACGATTCCGACAAGGATTGACGGAACATAACAATGGCAAGGAGGACGTTTGAAACGAACTCACACCAACATAATGATTCCGACAAGGATTGTGGGAACATAACAGTGTCAATGAGGATGTTTGAAACGAACTCACACCAACATAACGATTCCGACAAGGATTGACGGAACATAACAATGGCAACGAGGATGTTTGAAACGAACTCACACCAACATAATGATTCCGACAAGGATTGACGGAACATAACAGTGGCAAGGAGGACGTTTGAAACGAACTCACACCAACATAATGATTCCGACAAGGATTGACGGAACATAACAGTGGCAATGAGGATGTTTGAAACGAACTCACACCAACATAACGATTCCGACAAGGATTGTCGGCACATAACAGTGGCAACGAGGATGTTTGAAACGAACTCACACCAACATAATGATTCCGACAAGGATTGACGGAACATAACAGTGGCAAGGAGGACGTTTGAAACGAACTCACACCAACATAATGATTCCGACAAGGATTGACGGAACATAACAGTGGCAAGGAGGACGTTTGAAACGAACTCACACCAACATAATGGTTCCGACTAGGATTGACGGAACATAACAGTGGCAAGGAGGACGTTTGAAACGAACTCACACCAACATAATGATTCCGACAAGGATTGACGGAACATAACAGTGGCAAGGAGGATGTTTGAAACGAACTCACACCAACATAATGATTCCGACAAGGATTGACGGAACATAACAGTGGCAAGGAGGACGTTTGAAACGAACTCACACCAACATAATGGTTCCGACTAGGATTGACGGAACATAACAGTGGCAAGGAGGACGTTTGAAACGAACTCACACCAACATAATGATTCCGACAAGGATTGACGGAACATAACAGTGGCAAGGAGGACGTTTGAAACGAACTCACACCAACATAATGATTCCGACAAGGATTGACGGAACATAACAGTGGCAATGAGGATGTTTGAAACGAACTCACACCAACATAACGATTCCGACAAGGATTGACGGAACATAACAGTGGCAAGGAGGACGTTTGAAACGAACTCACACCAACATAATGATTCCGACAAGGATTGACGGAACATAACAGTGGCAATGAGGATGTTTGAAACGAACTCACACCAACATAACGATTCCGACAAGGATTGTCGGCACATAACAGTGGCAACGAGGATGTTTGAAACGAACTCACACCAACATAATGATTCCGACAAGGATTGACGGAACATAACAGTGGCAAGGAGGACGTTTGAAACGAACTCACACCAACATAATGATTCCGACAAGGATTGACGGAACATAACAGTGGCAAGGAGGACGTTTGAAACGAACTCACACCAACATAATGATTCCGACAAGGATTGACGGAACATAACAGTGGCAATGAGGATGTTTGAAACGAACTCACACCAACATAACGATTCCGACAAGGATTGACGGAACATAACAGTGGCAAGGAGGACGTTTGAAACGAACTCACACCAACATAATGATTCCGACAAGGATTGACGGAACATAACAGTGGCAATGAGGATGTTTGAAACGAACTCACACCAACATAACGATTCCGACAAGGATTGTCGGCACATAACAGTGGCAACGAGGGTGTTTGAAACGAACTCACACCAACATAACGATTCCGACAAGGATTGACGGAACATAACAGTGGCAAGGAGGACGTTTGAAACGAACTCACACCAACATAATGATTCCGACAAGGATTGACGGAACATAACAGTGGCAATGAGGATGTTTGAAACGAACTCACACCAACATAACGATTCCGACAAGGATTGTCGGAACATAACAGTGGCAACGAGGATGTTTGAAACGAACTCACACCAACATAACGATTCCGACAAGGAATGTCGGAACATAACAGTGTCAACGAGGATGTTTGAAACGAACTCACACCAACATAACGATTCCGACAAGGATTGACGGAACATAACAGAGTCAACGAGGATGTTTGAAACGAACTCACACCAACATAACGATTCCGACAAGGATTGACGGAACATAACAATGGCAAGGAGGACGTTTGAAACGAACTCACACCAACATAATGATTCCGACAAGGATTGTGGGAACATAACAGTGTCAATGAGGATGTTTGAAACGAACTCACACCAACATAACGATTCCGACAAGGATTGACGGAACATAACAATGGCAACGAGGATGTTTGAAACGAACTCACACCAACATAATGATTCCGACAAGGATTGACGGAACATAACAGTGGCAAGGAGGACGTTTGAAACGAACTCACACCAACATAATGATTCCGACAAGGATTGACGGAACATAACAGTGGCAATGAGGATGTTTGAAACGAACTCACACCAACATAACGATTCCGACAAGGATTGTCGGCACATAACAGTGGCAACGAGGATGTTTGAAACGAACTCACACCAACATAATGATTCCGACAAGGATTGACGGAACATAACAGTGGCAAGGAGGACGTTTGAAACGAACTCACACCAACATAATGATTCCGACAAGGATTGACGGAACATAACAGTGGCAAGGAGGACGTTTGAAACGAACTCACACCAACATAATGGTTCCGACTAGGATTGACGGAACATAACAGTGGCAAGGAGGACGTTTGAAACGAACTCACACCAACATAATGATTCCGACAAGGATTGACGGAACATAACAGTGGCAAGGAGGATGTTTGAAACGAACTCACACCAACATAATGATTCCGACAAGGATTGACGGAACATAACAGTGGCAAGGAGGACGTTTGAAACGAACTCACACCAACATAATGGTTCCGACTAGGATTGACGGAACACAACAGTGGCAAGGAGGACGTTTGAAACGAACTCACACCAACATAATGATTCCGACAAGGATTGACGGAACATAACAGTGGCAAGGAGGACGTTTGAAACGAACTCACACCAACATAATGATTCCGACAAGGATTGACGGAACATAACAGTGGCAATGAGGATGTTTGAAACGAACTCACACCAACATAACGATTCCGACAAGGATTGAAGGAACATAACAGTGGCAAGGAGGACGTTTGAAACGAACTCACACCAACATAATGATTCCGACAAGGATTGACGGAACATAACAGTGGCAATGAGGATGTTTGAAACGAACTCACACCAACATAACGATTCCGACAAGGATTGTCGGCACATAACAGTGGCAACGAGGATGTTTGAAACGAACTCACACCAACATAATGATTCCGACAAGGATTGACGGAACATAACAGTGGCAAGGAGGACGTTTGAAACGAACTCACACCAACATAATGATTCCGACAAGGATTGACGGAACATAACAGTGGCAAGGAGGACGTTTGAAACGAACTCACACCAACATAATGATTCCGACAAGGATTGACGGAACATAACAGTGGCAATGAGGATGTTTGAAACGAACTCACACCAACATAACGATTCCGACAAGGATTGACGGAACATAACAGTGGCAAGGAGGACGTTTGAAACGAACTCACACCAACATAATGATTCCGACAAGGATTGACGGAACATAACAGTGGCAATGAGGATGTTTGAAACGAACTCACACCAACATAACGATTCCGACAAGGATTGTCGGCACATAACAGTGGCAACGAGGATGTTTGAAACGAACTCACACCAACATAACGATTCCGACAAGGATTGACGGAACATAACAGTGGCAAGGAGGACGTTTGAAACGAACTCACACCAACATAATGATTCCGACAAGGATTGACGGAACATAACAGTGGCAATGAGGATGTTTGAAACGAACTCACACCAACATAATGATTCCGACAAGGATTGACGGAACATAACAGTGGCAAGGAGGACGTTTGAAACGAACTCACACCAACATAATGGTTCCGACTAGGATTGACGGAACATAACAGTGGCAAGGAGGACGTTTGAAACGAACTCACACCAACATAATGATTCCGACAAGGATTGACGGCACATAACAGTGGCAACGAGGATGTTTGAAACGAACTCACACCAACATAATGATTCCGACAAGGATTGACGGAACATAACAGTGGCAAGGAGGACGTTTGAAACGAACTCACACCAACATAATGATTCCGACAAGGATTGACGGAACATAACAGTGGCAATGAGGATGTTTGAAACGAACTCACACCAACATAACGATTCCGACAAGGATTGTCGGCACATAACAGTGGCAACGAGGATGTTTGAAACGAACTCACACCAACATAATGATTCCGACAAGGATTGACGGAACATAACAGTGGCAAGGAGGACGTTTGAAACGAACTCACACCAACATAATGGTTCCGACTATGATTGTCGGAACATAACAGTGTCAACGACGATGTTTGAAACGAACTCACACCAACATAATGGTTCCGACTAGGATTGTCGGACCATAACAGTGGCAATGAGGATGTCTGAAACGAACTCACACCAACATAACGATTACGACAAGGATTGACGGAACATAACAGTGGCAATGAGGATGTCTGAAACGAACTCACACCAACATAATGGTTCCGACTAGGATTGTCGGAACATAACAATGGCAACGAGGATGTTTGAAACGAACTCACACCAACATAACGATTCCGACAAGGATTGTCTGAACATAACAGTGGCAATGAGGATGTCTGAAACGAACTCACACCAACATAACGATTACGACAAGGATCGTCGGAACATAACAGTGGCAATGAGGATGTCTGAAACGAACTCACACCAACATAACGATTCCGACAAGGATTGTCGGAACATAACAGTGGCAATGAGGATGTCTGAAACGAACTCACACCAACATAACGATTACGACAAGGATTGACGGAACATAACAGTGGCAATGAGGATGTCTGAAACGAACTCACACCAACATAATGGTTCCGACTAGGATTGTCGGAACATAACAATGGCAACGAGGATGTTTGAAACGAACTCACACCAACATAACGATTCCGACAAGGACTGTCTGAACATAACAGTGGCAATGAGGATGTCTAAAACGAACTCACACCAACATAACGATTACGACAAGGATCGTCGGAACATAACAGTGGCAATGACGATGTCTGAAACGAACTCACACCAACATAACGATTCCGACAAGGATTGTCGGAACATAACAGTGGCAATGAGGATGTCTGAAACGAACTCACACCAACATAACGATTACGACAAGGATTGACGGAACATAACAGTGGCAATGAGGATGTCTGAAACGAACTCACACCAACATAATGGTTCCGACTAGGATTGTCGGAACATAACAATGGCAACGAGGATGTTTGAAACGAACTCACACCAACATAACGATTCCGACAAGAATTGTCTGAACATAACAGTGGCAATGAGGATGTCTGAAACGAACTCACACCAACATAACGATTACGACAAGGATCGTCGGAACATAACAGTGGCAATGAGGATGTCTGAAACGAACTCACACCAACATAACGATTCCGACAAGGATTGTCTGAACATAACAGTGGCAATGAGGATGTCTGAAACGAACTCACACCAACATAAAGATTCCGACAAGGATTGTCGGAACATAACAGTGGCAATGAGGATGTCTGAAACGAACTCACACCAACATAACGATTACGACAAGGATTGACGGAACATAACAATGGCAACGAGGATGTTTGAAACGAACTCACACCAACATAATGGTTCCGACTAGGATTGTCGGAACATAACAATGGCAACGAGGATGTTTGAAACGAACTCACACCAACATAACGATTCCGACAAGGATTGTCTGAACATAACAGTGGCAATGAGGATAACTGAAACGAACTCACACCAACATAACGATTACGACAAGGATCGTCGGAACATAACAGTGGCAATGAGGATGTCTGAAACGAACTCACACCAACATAACGATTCCGACAAGGATTGTCTGAACATAACAGTGGCAATGAGGATGTCTGAAACGAACTCACACCAACATAACGATTACGACAAGGATCGTCGGAACATAACAGTGGCAATGAGGATGTCTGAAACGAACTCACACCAACATAACGATTACGACAAGGATCGTCGGAACATAACAGTGGCAATGAGGATGTCTGAAACGAACTCACACCAACATAACGATTCCGACAAGGATTGTCGGACCATAACAGTGGCAATGAGGATGTCTGAAACGAACTCACACCAACATATCGATTACGACAAGGATTGACGGAACATAACAGTGGCAATGAGGATGTCTGAAACGAACTCACACCAACATAATGGTTCCGACTAGGATTGTCGGAACATAACAATGGCAACGAGGATGTTTGAAACGAACTCACACCAACATAACGATTCCGACAAGGATTGTCTGAACATAACAGTGGCAATGAGGATGTCTGAAACGAACTCACACCAACATAACGATTACGACAACGATCGTCGGAACATAACAGTGGCAATGAGGATGTCTGAAACGAACTCACACCAACATAACGATTCCGACAAGGATTGTCGGAACATTACAGTGGCAATGAGGATGTCTGAAACGAACTCACACCAACATAACGATTACGACAAGGATTGACGGAACATAACAATGGCAACGAGGATGTTTGAAACGAACTCACACCAACATAATGGTTCCGACTAGGATTGTCGGAACATAACAATGGCAACGAGGATGTTTGAAACGAACTCACACCAACATAACGATTCCGACAAGGATTGTCTGAACATAACAGTGGCAATGAGGATGCCTGAAACGAACTCACACCAACATAACGATTACGACAAGGATCGTCGGAACATAACAGTGGCAACGAGGATGTTTGAAACGAACTCACACCAACATAACGGTTCAAACAAGGATTGTCGGAACATAACAGTGGCAATGAGGATGTTTGAAACGAACTCACACCAACATAACGATTCCGACAAGGATTGTCGGCACATAACAGTGGCAACGAGGATGTTTGAAACGAACTCACACCAACATAACGGTTCAAACAAGGATTGTCGGAACATAACAGTGGCAATGAGGATGTTTGAAACGAACTCACACCAACATAACGGTTCAAACAAGGATCGTCGGAACATAACAGTGGCAATGAGGATGTTTGAAACGAACTCACACCAACATAATGATTCCGACAAGGATTGACGGAACATAACAGTGGCATTGAGGATGTCTGAAACGAACTCACACCAACATACCCGTTCTGACAAGGATTGTCGGAACATAACAGTGGCAACGAGGATGTCTGAAACGAACTCACACCAACATAACGATTCCGACAAGGATCGTCGGAACATAACAGTGGCAATGAGGATGTTTGAAACGAACTCACACTAACATACCCGTTCTGACAAGGATTGTCGGAACATAACAGTGGCAACGAGGATGTTTGAAACGAACTCACACCAACATAACGATTACGACAAGGATTGACGGAACATAACAGTGGCAACGATGATGTTTGAAACGAACTCACACCAACATAACTGTTCCAACAAGGATTGTCGGAACATAACAGTGGCAACGCGGATGTTTGAAACGAACTTACACCAACATAACGATTCAGATAAGGATTGTCGGAACATAACAGTGGCAACGAGGATGTTTGAAACGAACTCACACCAACATAACGGGTCCGACGAGGATTGTCGGAACATAACAGTGGCCACGAGGATGTTTGAAACGAACTCACACAAACATGACGGTTCCAACGAGGATTGTCGGAACATAACACATAATTTTTCAACGAACTGTTTTTATTTTTATTCGTGCCATAAATATCATCAAAAACATTGAAAGCAATATATCACAAGAAAATTAAGAACTATAGAACATATTTATAATACAGGTTGTTTCAAAAGTCTTTGTCACATTACGACATTGATAGCTAGTGATGATATCAAAACACAACTTCTTTTTCCTGAAAGAGTGACCTGTGTGTATAACTGTCTGGTATTTCATATTGTACTGGTTGTGTACAATAAACCTTTTTTCTAGTATCCACCTGGTGTTACTTATTTATTCCCATAGGACGGAATATAACAGTTCCGATTAGGATTCTCGGGACATAACCGATATACACCTTTGAAAGATGATCCCATTTAGATTCACTTGACTGTAAATCATAGTATGCGTCTCGTTAACCCAGAAACAGCATCTCACACTCAGACCATCGAAAGTAACTGGCGGAATTTCAAAATGAAGAATAAACCCCGTGTTTAGTTCCCATCGCACCATGACAAGCTCTTATTTGTGTCAGTTTCTCTGAAGACAAAAAATAATCATGAATGATTAACAAATTTTAAAGGGAATTTCTGATTTTTGTTGGGAAATTTAGTAAATACACATTATTTTTATTTTGAGGTGAATTAACAAAAAAGATCCCTATGATCTTCAAAATACAAGTACTATTATTTAACCCGTAGCTTGGGGGAGATGGATTCATAACTTTTCTAATGATATTCGCGCGTAAACGGATTTAAGCGATCAATCACTCAGTTATGCGCCATGCGTGATACACGCTTAGGCGATCATTTATCTTTCGATACATGACCAGCGAAGAAGATTTTTTCCCGCAGTAGGTTGTCATTTCTTTCTGCGGCAGAGAAGTTGCCATCCAAGGCTATAGAACTCGGTCTGCCCTGCCATTTTAATTCAAAATGTGTTTAGCTTACCATGAAGTCGTTAGAGTTAATCCTCTCCACATTATTGGACACAATCCGAAGCTCTATTTTACCTGAGACTACGATTATGTCAGGTTGTTGGAAAGGATATACACCTTTGAAAGATGATCCCAATTAGATTCATCACAGTATCAGTCAGTTATGTGCCATACGTGATACACGCTTAGGCGATCATGCACCGTTCGATACATGACTGACGAGGCAGATTTTTTTTCCTGCAGTAAGTTGCCATTTCTTTCTACGGTAGGCCAGTTGCGATCCAAAGGTATAGAACGCGGTCTGTCCTGCAGTTTACCCATAGCTGGGGGGGAGAAGAGGATTCATACCTTTCCCAAGGTCTTTAGCAGGTAAGTGAATGTAATGAATTCCACTGGAATTCGAACTCGGCGCTCAGATTCATCAATCCAAACTACTATACATTACGCAAAACATGCCTCCATATATATATATATATATATATATATATACAGACACACACACACACATATATATATATATATATATATATATATATATATATATATATATATATATATATATATATATATATATATGTATTTATATATGAAGCAAAACATCTTAACCGACGTTTTTTGTCCTCTGAAGGACGATATCAAGGCAAGGATTTTATTTTTTTTTAACAAGTATTTATATAGAATAGTAAAAATGTTATTTGCTTTTTCAAAATTAAAAAATTGAAGAACGGTCATAAATATTCATTAGATTAGTCGAAAAGTCAGGCAAACTATGGAGGACGCGAAATAATGAAATCCCCAGAGGATTCATACCTTTCCCAAGGGAATTAACACGTAAGTGAATGTAATGGATTCCACTGGAATTCGAACTCGGTTTTCCGATTCCCCAATCCGAGCCACTATCCATTACTTCACCGTATCTTATGCAAACAACCGCAACTGGCGGACCTCCAAAATGAAGAATAAGTCCGAATTAGTTACCCATCACAATGGGACAGGCTCTTATTTGTCTCAGTTTCTCAGAAAACGTAAGACAAAAAAAAAAATAATAATAATATTGAATGTATTTTTAAACAAATTCTAAAGGGAATTTCTGATTTTTGGTATGGATTTTAGTAAATACAAATTATTTTAAATTTTTGGCTAATTAACAGAAAAGATCCCAATTATTTTCAAAATACAAGTACGACTATTTAACGCCCCCCCCGTGCCTCCTAATGTATACAAATAATAAAAAAGCAAGAAAGCGTGGCAGAAATGTCGGCAGTAATGCGTTCGTCAAGGGGGAGAGTAAGGAATTAAGCTAATTTTAAGCAACAAAAATTGATCCCAATTATTTTCAAAATACAAGTACTACTATTTAACCAATAGTTTGGGGGAGATAGATTCATAACTTTTTCAAAGATATTCTCTCGTAAATGTATGTGATAAACTCAACTAGAATTCGAATACGGCACGCAGATTTCTTATCCCGAGTCGCAATCAATCACACATCCGTGGATGCTGGACGTATGCATCAGTCAGTCAGTTATGTACCATGCGTGATGTATCTTTCGATTTTTCCCGCAGTAGGTCGTCATTTCTTTCTGTGGCAGACCAATTGCCCTCCAAGGCTCCAGAACCCGGTCTGTCATGTACGATTGGGCCATAAGAAGAGGATTCATACCTTTCCCAGGGGTATTAGCCAGTAAGTGGATATGGCTGGAATTCGAACTCGGTTCTACTGATTTCTCAATCCGGGACGTTATCCATTACTCCCCGTGCCTCCTAATGTATACAAATAATAAAAAAAGCAAGAAAGAGTGGCAGAAATGTCGGCAGTAATGCGTTCGTCAAGGGGGAGAGTAAGGAATTGAGCTAATTTTAAGCAACAAAAAACTCGGTGTGAAATAGCAGAGACCCTGAAAACTCCAGCCCCGACCGTCAAAAAAAAAAAAAAAATGTAGAAATTGATAAATAATTAAATATATGTTCTTACTGGCCCCTATCTACTCATTCTTTCCCTCCCCATTCCTAACCACACCCCTTTCTATATACGTCTCTCTTCTTCCCCCCAGCAAACTCTTTCTAGTAACCGCTAAATAGTAAATAGGATCAACACAATCTGCGTCATGTTTTAAATTGGCCAACCACACTCCTACCAATCCGTACTAAAAACAGCGGATAGGCTTTTAATGTCGCGTCCATCTGGCGAACAGTCAAGTCACAATATCTTCGTTAGAAACTAATTTGGCGATTAGGACTGCCCGTGTAATAATTGGGGCGCGCTTGAGGAAGCGAAGTGGCGCGCATACGAAAGAGGAGGAAACGATGTAATGGGCGCGCAGAAATGGAAAGAGTAAAAGAACAAAACCAATAAGAAGCTTCAAACCAAACGGACGCCGAAAGTTCCCCCGTCTCCCACAGAAACCAAAAAAAAAAAAAAAATTGTTATGACATAAAACCAACAAAAGAAAACTTCGTTAATGCAAATCATTTTATCGTTAATAATACTGTACATTTCGAACATTAGACATTATAGACTTTTTCTTTTTTCTCTTCTTCTTCTACCACTTTTTTCCTTTTCTTCTTTTTCATCTTCTATTTCTTGTTCTTTTTCCTCTTCTTTTCATTTTGCGTCTTTTTATTTTTATTTTTGTTCTTCTTTTTCCTCATCTTTTCATTTTGTCTCTTCTTTTTTCCTCTTCTTTTTTTCTCTTCTGCTCTTCTTCTTTTCTTCACCCCCACTTCTTCTTTTTCCGCATCTTTTTCTTTTTCATCTTCTACTTCTTTTTCTTCTTCTTATTACTTTAACGTCTTCTACCTCTTTTTCATTTTCTTCCTTTTTTTTTAAATTCTATTTCTTTTACTTTTTCCTCTTCTTCTCCCCATTTTGCCTCTTTTTCTTCTTCTTTTTCCTCTTCTTTTCATTTCGCCTCTTCTTTTCATTTCGCCTCTTTTTCTTTTCCTCTTCTTCTTTTCCCTCTTCTACTTCTGTTTTACGCTTCTTCTCTTCCTTTTTTTCTCCGCTTCTTTTTTCTCTTCTTCTTTTTCTTCTTTTTCTTCTTTTTCTATGTTACGTCTTCTTTCAGGAAGTTGGTGGACACTGCTCTACACAACTTCCTGACTGTTGTAGATCTAAGCAACGTTTGAGTTTTCACAGCCCTTCTTTGCTTCCACGCCTCAATCTATTTACCCATTCATTAGCTACGTCACTTATTGATCTCCCACATCTTTCTTCTACATGTAGCTGTGAGTTTTAAACTCTGCAAGCATTATATCGACATTACGTATCGCAGACATTTCAACTCTTGCTTCTTTTAACTTTAAATATCCGTTCAGTTCCCATTTTCTTGAAGACTTCCTCGTTTCTAAAATGTTCCGTTCATAGTAACTTTCGCCATAATTTCTTGAAAACCAAATTCCTCTTGTCGTCCGTCCCCTCGTCATTTGTGAAGAAACTTTTTTTTTAGCACACAGAGTTTGTCTCTGACCAAATATTCTTCGATCTTCCCATTCTTTAGGAACGGTGGAGTAATGGATAGCGGCAGAGAATTGAAGAATCAGAGATCGGAGTTCGAATTCCAGTTGAGTTCGTTACATTCACTTGGAAAAGGCATAAATCCATCACTACAGCTATAGGTAAATAGCAGGACAAACTGAGTCCTTAGCCTTGGTTGGCAACCAGTCTGGAAAAAAAACTCTGAATTGAATACCGTATGCAGCTCTAGAGGAGGACATATTATGCAGCTAATAAAAGGATCATAGAATTCAAATCGATAATCCCGATTATGATCGGCCTTCTTCCATTCATTAACACTTTGCTTAATTTCAGGAATATATACACACACATACACACACACATACACACACACACACAGAGTATGAGCTCAAAAAATAGACGCACTTATCAGTCAGTTAGGTGCCATCCAAGGATATAGAACCCGGTCTGTCCTGCAATTTACCCATAGCTGGGGGAGAAGAAAAGGATTCATACCTTTCCCAAGGGTATAAGCACGTAAGTGACTGTAATGGATTCGACTAAAATTCGAACTCGGCTCTCCGATTCCTCGGTCCGAGCTGCTAGCCACTACTCCACTATGTCTATACAAAGTCGATGCTCGTATTTTTTCCAACACACGTGAGTAATAGAATTGGTTTATTAATATAGGGTATTAATACAGGTGTACATACGGACCATATACAAGTCAAAAATGATTTAGTACTTGGTTGAGAGACCTCTTGCTTTAATAATGGCCTTAATTCTTCGTGGCTTTCTACAGATTAATTTCTTTAGTAAGTCAACGTTCTTCGACAATTTTTTCTAGCATACCTTCAATTCTAGAAAAAACTCATTTTCTGTGTTAGCTTTCCTACTGCGGGCATGTTTGTCCATTGTCGTCCAAAGTTTTTCACTTGGTTTAAATTCAGGACTCTGACTAGACCACGGGAAGAATAGCAATTTACCCTTGACGGACTTCCCCTCTAGATAATGTTTATTCTTTAATGTAGTATGCTTAGCATCTTTATCGTTACTATTTATAAAAAAAAGGACTCTCTTAGATTAAAAAAAAAAATTCAACCTTAGCGTTGCGACTGCAGGCCCCAAAAGTTTGTATCCGTTAACAATAACACATTTAAAAAAATAAACATATTTCGATTCGCATTTAATTTGTTTGCGCCGGATGCTCCCTGAATTTTACGAAAAACAAAATAATTTCCATGCCTGAGGATGACTGAATGTACAGTTGAAAGTACTAGCGTATAAAAAAAAAGACATACAGTTTATAATTTTTAAAAACAAAGATCATAAGATTCATCGAATGATTTGTAGGTTAATGCACCTTTGAAATTTTGTTTTCGAAAGGATTTCGTCATTTTAGATCATTAACTATACTAATCTACTTTTTGTATGGTTGATTCATTTTAACATATATATATATATATATATATATATATACACACACACACACACACATATATATATATATATATATATATATATATATATATATATATATATATATATATACATATATACATATATATATATATATATATATATATATATATAATAGAAATATAAAGTTTGTCACTTAGCTGATTGGTGTTACCTTCAGCATCCTGATTCCGAACATTCAAGCAATCACTCTGTCCGCTCCTCAGGGGGTATCAAAATTTTACTGTTTATATTTCTCGTTTTTTTTTTCTTTTATATATGCACTTTTTATTGACGTAATAATGTCGTTTTTTGACGTATTTTTAACGTCAAAAAACAACATTATTACGTCATTATTTTGGCACCAACCTAATAAATAAAAAAATAATCATAATTTGGTTAAATCATATTTTAGATTTATTTAAAAATAAATTTAAATGAAAAATCTATATAACTAAATAGGCAATAATAATTGATTTCCTCAAAGTGCAAAAGAATAACTCTCCATTGATTTAAAAAAAAATCTAATTTGAAAACAAGTCTCCAAAAATAATAAACACACTTCTAGATGAGAACTGAAAAAAAAACCCTTTCAGATAACCACGAGCACGCATGCGTGCCAAAACCTTATGAAGAAAGACACCCAGTTCCTAAGAAATGAACAATTATTTCATTCCATCTCTTTCTTCCTTTTGTTGTATTTTCTCTTTGCCTTTACTCGATCTATAAATTCAAGTTGAATAAGACAGACGTCTTCCTTGTGCCGTTTCTGTTCATTCTTCTTAATCTTATTACTGTTGAAATCAGTGCCCTATTTCAACGCTAATAGACAGAGAAAAGAAAATGGTAAAATCAGACGATATCAGGCGTCCATTTTGTGGATATGCAACATGCAATGCCACGCTAGATTTCTGTACGGGACCACGTTTAGGAAGAGGCAACAAAGCTTCTCCATCAATTTGTTCCTCTTGACGATTCGATAAACAGATTAAGGCAACTAAGAAAGTGTGGCAAATAAAATTATGCTAATGGGCATTTTTCAGTAAATTATCGAACTGAGCTCGACGTTTTTTTCTCTTCCATCGTTCGTGTGTATGATAAGCAATGCTAATCCTGATTTGTCGCGCGATGAATAAAGAATTTCAGGTTGAACCAAAATAAATAAACAAATACAATTTTAAAAAAATGGAAACTAAGAAAATGAATATTTTTGCTAAACGAAATTATCTTCCACATTTTTTTAAAAGACGGAAAAGACGCATGTGAATTTGTTAGCAAACAACATCTGGTGACAAATAAGATTAATGTGTGATTTGTTAATGTCATTTACATCTTCATATCACTCTCAACATTGCACATTTATAAGTCTGGCATTCTTCCGTGTATCAAATATTGCAACTAAAAAAATCTGCAACGTTATCGTTCTTGGCCTGGCATCTCGACTTCAATTATTCTCCTATCGCCGTAACGTAACTTCCCTTTGCCTCTTCCATAAATATTTCCACGATAATGGTTCTGATATGCTCTCCTCTTTGGTATTATTTTCTTTACTTTCTTGTAAATAGCTTTGCTTTCATATTGTAAATACTCATTAGGGATAGTTTTTAGAATTGTTGTTTTATTCCCCTCCCCACACAGACAATTAATTGTAAATATGGGGGACTAGTTAGTATTTTCATAGAGACATGAGGTATTATGGTGAATGTAGTAAGATAGGCACGTAAGAATGTGTTGTCTTGGTGTAAGGAATATTCTTTGTATGATTGGGTCAGTGTTCGTGTCTAGCTAAGTTATCATTAGGACAGAAGAAGACCGTCCTTTCCCCCATTCCCCTCTTCGGCCTTGTGCCACATTTCTGTATATATCAGAATAAATATTGCTTTTCTCTTTGGTCGCTCAACTTCCCAAATTTTAGGGTAGTACTAGATTGGCTTTTTGATCTCATAATTTCAAAGTTGAAATAGTAAAATATAGCCGTAATCTCTATGCCACACTTCTCAATTGTAGAACTCTCTTTCAACTTCCGGTTTTCCTGTCCACTACGATCTTCAAAATTTTAATGCAATGTCAATCGTTATCTTCTGTCTTCGTGAATCATGTCCTTGTATTGTCTTCTCTGTTTCTTTCACTCTTAGTGACGACTTGCATCTTAGTGGCTTTTAACGCATTGCTTGAGGTGCAGTATATATATATATATATATATATATATATATATATATATATATATTTCTTAGGAACTGGATGTCTTTCTTCATAAGGTTTTGGCACGCATGCGTGCTCGTAGTTATCTGAAAGGTTTTTTTTTCAGTTCTTATCTAGTAATGTGTGAACATTGAATATATATATATATATATATATATATATATATATATATATATATATATATAAGTGAACATTGAAGTCAACACTAGGAGGCGACAGGGTGTTTTATGCTGAACGCGATCGTCAGGCGGCCTGATGGTATCTTAATTTCGTTTGTATGAAATATATATTAAAAATATATATATTTTTAAAAAAACATCGAGGTTTAAATGTGAATCAGTTTTAATATTTAATATTTTATATTGTGTATTAAGGTCTGAGTGTTGCACTTCCCGTCCTCTGTTAGAACACTTCCCAGATATTTAAATATTTGTACTCATTTGATTTTAGTATCCCCGATTTGTAATTTGCACTTTCTGCAAATCCTTTTGCATATGGCCATGCATTCTGTCTTCTTGTAGTTTATACTTAGTCCATTCTTCTCGCTTTCCTTCGGTAACTTCTATAGAAGCTTTTGTGGTTTCCTTTCTGTGTCTGATACCAACACTGTGTCAGCTGCATAATGAGCTTATTGGCAATTTTTAATAAGGAAGTCTTTACGGTAAGTGATAAAATGCGAAGGAATCAGTAAAGATAGGGGCTGAGGCGAGACGAAGAATGAATAAATAAATAAAACAAAAAATAAATTTTTTCTCTTTCTTAATACTCTGCTTAGCTTTTGGAAGGCATCTTTGGCCATCCCAATACGGCTTCGTATCTCAGTGTCGTATTTTCCGTCCTCTGTTAGAACACTTCCCAGGTATTGAAATATTTGTACTTATTTGATTTTAGTATCCCCGATTTTTAATTTGCATTTCGGCCTCATCCTTTTACTGATAACTATGCATTCTAGCTTCTTGTAGTTTCTTGTAGACTCCTAATTCTCTCAGAATTGCCTCGCTGTATAGGTTTTAAAAAATCCGGCGAGAAGACACATCCTTGTCTTACACCGATTTCTATTTTTGTATATCTGCTGAACTCATTTTCTGTCTGTAGAAAAAAAAATTCAATTCCGGAGTCAATCCACTCAAAAATGTAGAGGGCCGTGCTGACCCTAAAAGGACATAACATTAAAAAATATACGAGACTATAGTTTTCATATAAAAAGGAAAAATACCTGAATCTGCAATATTATTGGTCCTGACCTGGAATCTTAGCTTTAGCCACTTTCAGTTATATAGGAATAAAGTGTCACTGCCGACACTGGGGTTTGAACACGGATCGCCAGAGAGCAAAAACAGGTGACCCCATTATTGAATAAGGAGATCACGTGATGACAAAGGAAATGTATATATGGGAATTAGAGTGGCGTCTAATGATCACCATTTCTATTCTATCCTCTATTACTATACGAATCGCTATTCTCTACTCTAGGCATGATTTCTATCTCTATACTATTCACTATACTATTCGGATCACTATTCGGAGGGTACTTTGCGAGCGAGTATTATCAAGTATTATTAGTGCGAGTGATATTCGAAGGCGTCTGACACCAGTATTGTTCAACGGCGTTACTATAGTTGTATCTGCGATTAAAAAGTCTCTACTACAACGTGAATTACGAAAGTGACAACGACTGCTCGCTGCCATCACAAAACCTTCCCAACTGTAGCTTCCCTCTGCCTTTTCTATAAATATTTTCATGGTAATTGTTCTGACAAGATTTCCACTTTGGTACGTAGAGTTTATGAATTTAATCGTACCACTAGATTCGGATCAAGGTCTTATCATCGTGCAGTTGAAATGGTCAGATGTAACCGTAAGTTCTATGCTAGCAGTTTCTTCTATCACACTTCTTACTTGTGGGACACTATTCGGACTTCTTGCTTTCCTTTCAATATTGATCTTCAAAAATTTAAATGCAATATCAATCTTTATCTTCTGTCTTCTTCATTCTTGTTCTTTTATCGTTTTCTTTCCTTAATAATGATTACTTTTTTCCATATTCTCTCACACTTAGCAACGCGCTTGCGTTTTAGAGGCTTTATTGTCTTGCTTATGTTAAGAGGATAAAAAACAACTAATCCATAAAAAAAATCTTGGGGCTTCCCAAACAGGAACGTCTAACAAAGAGCATGTCAAAAAATAAGTCCCGCCCTTTTTAAATTTAAGCTAGTTACCTTCAATGTGTGAATTACGATTTGTTGACGGACATGGAAAAGATTTAAGCAAATGGAAAACTGTCGTCTCTTTAACAGCGTTGGCAGGTCAGTTGGAATCACAGAGATTTCAAGGATGAAAACATTTTCATCGCATTCACCTTCAGAAATTATTAACATTCTTCGAACACGAAGCAAGAACTCCGATCGTAATGAGGTAGCACTTATCGGTGTCCTGTGGCAAAAATATTCACTGGGAACCTTCAACTTGAGACCTTGTGTCATACTATTTATATAGTTACCTATATTATTGAATATTTACTGGTAGTTACAAAGTTATACTTAGTCTACAACTAACTAAAGCACACACACACACACACACACACACACACACATATATATATATATATATATATATATATATATATATATATATATATATATATATACACAACGAAAAACAATACCCTGGCCGGTGACAAAAGCTGCTGGTGGTGCCAGGGGTGTCAGTACCGCCATAGCCACCGAAATTGAGTTACCTCGCCTGATTAGCGGATGATGAGGGCAGACTATCGGACTTGCTTTCACACGCTAGATATATATATATATATATATATATATATATATATATATATATATATATATATGAGGGCAGACTATCGCACTTGCTCTCACACGTTGTATATATGAGCATATGTGAGATCAAGTGCGATAGTCTGCGCTGTATATATAGGAGTATAGACAGTTTGCGTCTATTGAATTATTTAATTACACCTCAACAAAGCCATTTTGTTTCAACACTTCTGGTGTCTTATCAAGTGATGGTGTTGAATGTATAATTATATATATAATTGAAGATTATACATTCAACACAATCACTTGTTAAGACACCAGAAGTGTTGAAACATAATGGATATTTTTGGAGTGATTTTATAACATATTTATGTCATAATTTTCGAATAAATAATTATATTTGTTCTACTCTGTATTGAGAACTCTTTTATGAATATTATTTTTTGGTTATTGGAATTTATTCCGTATACACCAATCTTATACATGGGTATCTATATCTATCTATCTATATCTATATCTATATATATATATATATATATATATATATATATATATATATATATATATATAAAAGTGAACATAGAAGTCAACACTAAGAGTCGACACGTGGCCTGACGATTGCATATAGCATGAAACAGACTGTCGCCTCTAAGTGTTGACTTCTATGTTCACTTTTATATTTACACACGCTCTATCTCTGATATTGAGCACTTTATCCCATAAATATAGCACACCTTAAGACTATATTTCTTCATATATATATATATATATATATATATATATATATATATATATATGAAAAGTATGTGTGAAAATATTGTAGAAAATAGGAAAGAAACTGGTTTGGTAAATAATCCAAAGTTCCTTAGTATTTTTGTAATTATTTTTAGAAAATAGTGCTCGATACGAAAGTAGAGCATAAATATAATTAATTATTTAAAAATATGATTCCAGCTCGCTACATAAGAGGTTTCATGTTTCAAAACAAGAGCCGAAAACTTCAAAATAATATTCGAATTAACTTGAGTTAAAGTAGGCTCTGTTCCATCTTCAGTCGAAATTTTTTTTGGAATGACGTATTTCTGAAAATTACGAGTTTTAATAGTATGGTCAGAATTGAAATAAAAAATTTCCATGGTAACATCAAGGGCGGATTGTTTAGAATCGGTAGGGGTGGGGTGTTAATAATTTGTATCAGTATAGAGTTACTTTCATAGATGCCGGGTCACGGTAAGGTGGGGGTGGCTAAATTTACGACGGAGGAAGGTTTCGCATAGTCTGGCTTGAGCGTCTACGGAGATTTATTTATTTATTTTTATTTTATTCTTTTATTATATCTCTTTGTGAAAGGGATTTGTGTATATGAAAAGGCCGTAACGTTTGTTATTTGACGACTTCATAAAGGGTTATCATATATATATATATATATATATATATATATATATATATATATATATATATATATATATAATTATTTATATATTATATGCGCGGTACTTATTAGAAAGCGCTCAATATCAGAGATAGACCTAACATATTTGGTTGGATTGATGTGAGTTTGAGACGATCGCAAAAGCGTGAAACCCAGAGTCACAAACTCACATCACTCCAACCAACATATATATATATATATATATATATATATATATATATATATATATATATATGTATGTATGTATATAATTATATTCATTTTCAATATTTGCCCTTTTCATTCAAACAATTTACAATTCGAATAAATGTTTTTCGATTAATTATTTTCGAACAATGTTCACATAATCGCAGATCCAGAAATATATTAGGTTGGTGCAAAAATAATGACGTAAGAATGTCGTTTTTTGACGTATTTTTAACGTCAAAAAACGACATTATTACGTCATTATTTTTGCACCAACCTAATACATAAACATATGATATTTACACCAACACATGTATCTACTAATTATAACGTTTCTAATAATAATAATAATGATAATTTGCTATGACGAATTCAGTAATGTCTTGTTCCTGGAGATCCGGCTCCCAAGCAACACTTTCCCAATTGCACTTATGGAGTAATGTCAGTGGGTACACTTTAACGACAGCAATGGCAGTGACGACTGAAATGGTCAGTCTTTGCACCTACCGACGCACAAAGATATATCACTTCATACATTTAAAAATGTCTTACACATCATTTAATCTTCGTGGGAAGATGGCTAAATACTCTTTTTCTTTGTCGTTTACTTCTCCGTTTTATTGTTTTTTTTTTGTTTTTTTTTTTAATTTCTTTCTTCTGTTTAACTTTCTATCTGGCATTTTCATTTCTTTTTTTAACTTTTGATCCTTCTTTCTCTTGACCTCCATTTTTATTTTTTATTTTCTATCTGGCATTTTCATTTATTTTTTTTTCTCTTTATCCCGTTTTCTATTTTATTTTTGTAATGTTTTTCCCCCCATTTTGATGGACTTCGTGTTGAAATGGGCAATTGATGCCTACTCCTCCACCCACCCACCAACTCGAACCGCCCGAACGTTTTACATGCTGGCTTGAAGAAGTTGTCTAATTGTTACTGTTGACAACTCAGTCAGACAACATGGCCTCCAATTTTCCTGGTGATAATGGATCGAAAGTTGTGGCGGTTTCTTCACGGTTAGCGCCAAGTGTGGACGCTGGGTGTTGAAAGATTTGTTAGTTTCCCCACAAGGCACACGCATAAAGCCTTTTATGGAAATAAGGCGGAGATAGATAGATAGATAGATAGATAGATAGATAGATAGATAGATAGATAGATAGATAGCTAGGATAAAAGCAGACTTAGATAGATAGATAGATAGATAGATAGGATAAAAGCAGACTTAGATAGATAGATAGATAGATAGATAGATAGATAGATAGATAGATGTTAACAGAGTAAAAGTATGAGTGTAAAGAGATTTATTTATTTCAGTGGGTTAATATTGATATAGAGAAAATGAGGTAGACTGATATTAATTATTTGATAGATAGATAGATAGATAGATAGATAGATAGATAGATAGATGTTAACAGAGTAAAAATATGAGTGTAAAGAGATTTATTTATTTCAGTGGGTTAATATTGATATAGAGAAAATGAGGTTGACTGATATTAATTATTTGATAGATAGATAGATAGATAACCAGCTGTCTTACACACACACACACACACACACACATATATATATATATATATATATATAAATTTAGATTTTAGATACATTTAGAATGAATGCACTGTGATAAATAGGTTTGGTTCATTTTCTTTTTTTTTTTACGGCATTTCAATCTCAGTGGGCTATTTAATGCCGACAAAATCTTTATTGCTGGTAAAATGTTTATCTTCAAAAATCTATTTCTGGGAATATTTTTCCTTGAAGAAATCTATAGTTGGTCATATTTTTTTCAAAGAATGTATAACTGTTTGCATTGCTGTTATTTTTTTAAAAAAATTGCTGATAATTTTTCCTTCAAAAATTATTGCTAGTAATATTTTTTTTTTATTCCAAAGTATTTCTGGTATTAAAAATCTATTTTTACACAAGTTTGGGTGTTAACTATTTGCCCATAGCCCGAGTTGTGGACCTGGGAACACCAGCAATTAAGAGGTAGTTCCACGCTTCTCAAAGCCTCCTGATCAGAGGTCTTGCTGTTGGACGTAGTTTATCGTCTTACCCAGGACGAACTGTGATAGATAGATAGATAGATAGATAGATAGATAGATAGATAGATAGATAGATATTGACATATAAACACACACACATATAAACAGAGAGAAATAGATAGATAGATAGATAGATAGCTAATGAACAAACTGTAATAGATAGATAGATAGATAGATAGATAGATAGATAGATAGATAGAAATTAGGTTGGCACAAAAATAATGACGTAATAATGTCGTTTTTTGACGTATTTTTTAAAGTCAAAAAACGACATTATTACCTTATCATTTTTGCACCAACCTAATAGATAATGAACAGACTGTAATAGATAGATAGATAGATAGATAGATAGAAATTAGGTTGGCGCAAAAATAATGACGTAATAATGTCATTTTTGACGTATTTTTTAACGTCAAAAAACGACATTATTACCTTATTATTTTTTCACCAACATAATAGATAATGAACAGACTGTAATAGATAGATAGATAGATAGATAGATAGATAGATAGATAGATAGATAGAAATTAGGTTGGCGCAAAAATAATGACGTAATAATGTCATTTTTGACGTATTTTTTAACGTCAAAAAACGACATTATTACCTTATTATTTTTGCACCAACCTAATAGATAATGAACAGACTGTAATAGATAGATAGATAGATAGATAGATAGATAGATAGATAGATAGATAGATAGATAGATATTGAGTGTTTGTTTTCTAGGTCTTATCATCCCGTTGCAGGTTATTTAAAGTCAGAAAATATTTTTAGATTGTAAGAACTCAGTGGAGGGAGATTATTTTGATTACTAATTAACCCATAGCTGGGGAGAAGAAGTGGATTCACACCTTTCCCAAGGGTATTTGCACGTAAGTGAATATAATGAAGACAACGGGGATTCAAACTTGTATTTCCGATTAACAATTCTCTTCACTGACGCCTTCTCATTTTTCTTCTCTCTCAGTTACCTTCACCGTCTTAGTGGCATTATCGCCTTGCTTGGGGTGGAATGATTTAAAAGAATCCTTTTTGGTCAAACGAGCACCCTTATTGTAGTCTTTGTAAGATGAATAAAAATATTCATAAAAGTATTAACTGTTGTGAAATATTCCTGTAGCGGAACAAGAACGTCTATTGAATAAAGTGTCAATTCGACATTTTAATAAAGCGAAGACAGATACCTGAAAATAGCCGAAGGCTATTTAACACTCGAAATCTTATGAGAACCGATTAATTAACTGATTTATTTTTACGCCCTATCAACCATTCACGAATTTAAACGCATTACCAGATTGGCAGTTAGGTCTCATCATTTTACTCTTGAAATTGCTTGTTGTAATCGTAAGTTCTACCCTAATAGTTTCTGGCAATTTTCGCTTGTGAAACTCTCTTCCGGCTTCTCGCTTTCCCGCCAGCTACGATCTTCAAAAAATTTAAATGCAACATAAATCGTTATCGTCTGTTTCCTTGAAACGCGTTTTTTTTATTGTCCTCTCTTTTTTTTGGGGGGGGGGTTGAGGGGGGGTACGCTCAGTAACTTCTTGCATCCTAGTGGCTTTTATTGGTTTGCTTGGGGTAAAATTATTTTTTAAAAAATAATTAAAAATGACCCTATAAAAAAAAAAATGGCCCTATAAAAAAAAAACGAAAATGAAAATGGCCCTATAAACCTATATAAAATGGCGCTCCGGTACATTTTACCTCATATTAACCTCAGCCAGTGTTAAATATAATGATCATGATCGTACTACTACTGCTGCCACTACTATTACTACTATTACTCCTTCAGCGGCTGCTGCTGCTGATGATGATGATGCTCTTGTGGCATGACTGATTTAGGGCAAAATAAATCGTCTGCTCGTTATAAAAAGCGGTTCCGTCAGTTTCTCGGGAGATGTTAATTAATAAAGCCCTTAATGACAACATGGGGACTAGTAAAGGATAAATATAAAATATAATGGATTAGATACATGTATGGATCAGTAAATGGATCGGAAACTAGTGGTTATTAGTCATTCGCAATCCATTAGAAATTTGCCTCGATATAAAGCAATAAAATGAAAAATAATTCATGGCTAGGGACAAAGATGGACGCGAAAAATTGACCATTAACAAAGAAATCATGCAGCCATCTCTCCCTCCCTCTCCCTCACTCTCACACTTCACTCTAGTTGCTTCTTTCTACTTTTTTCTGCTTCTTTCTTATCAAATAAGACACAGAGCACTTAACCTCTTCCTCTCTCTTTATTGTTCTAGTTCATTTCTTTTTTTTTCTTTCATTTTTTCTTTTTTCTCTCTTAACTAAATGTTGAGCCATAATCTCAGTTTATCTATTTCATTCTACATTTTGCTTGCTTCTTTCTTTCTACGATTTGCTTCCTTCTACGCTTTGTTAGCTTCTTTCATATGACCTTTTGCTTACTTCTTTCTTATTACGTTTTGCTTGCTTTTTTTTCTTTCTATTATTTGCTTTCTTCTTTCTTTCTACGTTTTGCTTTCTTCTTTCTACGTTTTGCTTTATTCTTTCTTTCTACGTTTTGCTTTCTTCTTTCTACGTTTTGCTTTTTTCGACGCTTTGCTTGCTTTTTTCTTATTACGTTTTGCTTCCTTCTGCTCTTTGCTTACTTCTTTCTTATGACGTTTTGCCTGCTTCTTTCTTTCTACGTTTTGCTTTTTTCTAAGCTTTGCTTGCTTTTTTCTTATTACGTTTTGCTTCCTTCTGCTCTTTGCTTACTTCTTTCTTATGACGTTTTGCCTGCTTCTTTCTTTCTACGTTTTGCTTTTTTCTAAGCTTTGCTTGCTTTTTTCTTATTACGTTTTGCTTCCTTCTACGCTTTGCTTACTTCTTTCTTATTACGTTTCGCTTCGCTTGCTTCTTTTTTTCTACGATTTGCTTGCTTCTTTCTTATTACGTTTTACTTGCTTCTTTCTTTCTACGTTTTGCTTCCTTCTACGCTTTGCTTTCTCCTTTCTTTCTACGCTTCTTTCTTTCCGCATTTTCTTTGCTTCTTTTTTACTACGTTTTGCTTCTTACTTCCTGTCTACATTTTGCTTATTTCTACGTTTTATTCTTTTCTTTCTTTGTTTATTTCTACGTTTAGCCTGATCTTTTATTTCTTTCTGTGTTTTGCTTACTTTTTTTTTTCTTTTTCTCTTTCTACGTTCGACTTAGTTTTTTCTTCCTTTCTTTCCACACTTTGATTGCTTCTTTCTTTCTTTCTTTCTTTCTTTCTTTCTTTCTTTCTTTCTTTCTTTCTTTCTTTCTTCCTCACCCCTGTCTCTCTCTCTCTCTAACACGCATACACATACGCATTTTCTCCTTTTGCACTAAGTGCCGCATTCTCGATCACAAATTATGGCGATCGATTCTATCTTTTGGGCTTTGAAATTGTTACTTGGTATTACTCGGTACCAGATGTGGTTGTTCGAATCCAAATATAAGTAAGAGCTTCAAATGCTGATTTTTAAGGCGAGCAAACTAAACCTCCTTTATTTAAAAGTTTAGAGAAATACAATATTCCTTCCCCATTTCCTTTAATTAGTTTCGTACGACGCTAAGCTTTGGAAATATAATCCAGAGTATTTATTACTTTGACTCCAGTAGTGTTCCATTGTGTTGGACGAAGTAAATATTAGGTTGGTGCAAAAATAATTTCGTTTTCTAACATATGTTACTATGTGATAAAACGAAATTATTTTTGCACCAACCTAATATTATATATTTCAAATAATGGTACATCGCAGTCTTCCTCCTCTTTTTTTTTTCTCACTTTGACCTTGTACTGCGTAAATTACTTTTCGTATAGTCTACCAATGTTTTGTGGTTATGTCGAAGGAAGTTACGCAGAGTAAATATTTTATATTTTGAATTATGGTGCCATACTCTTTCTATTCTTATTACTTTTAATGTAGGTATGTTCATGAGATCAATAAAAAAAATAGCATACCATGTATAAAAAAGGCCTTAAACTTGATTAAAATAATTTTTTATCGTCTAAATGTTAATGTTATTATCAAGAAGAAGGATCAAAGTATTTTTTGAATATTTTTTTAGATTTTTTAATAATTTCTAGCACGTCCAAAATTTTCGTTAAAAATCTTCAATTTTTTTGAATTGGAAAAATTGACAGAAAATCGATAATCTCCCGTTTTTTAAACTTTTGTTTACAAAAGTGAATGTTGCCGTTTAAAATTTATTTAAAAAATCAATTATGATTTTTTTTTAAATAATTTTAAAAAAATTAGAAATTATAAAGTTTATTTAATATATTTTGAAACAAAGATTGCTTATTTTCTGTGATGAAAACATGTTTTTTTCAAATGGGAGAAAGCGGGTCTGAACTGCGGTGTTAATTGACAAATGACATGTGCCTGTTTTTCATCACGCACTGACATATTACGTGCGGAAATTTATAGTACGGAAGGTCATAAGTGACAATTTATCTTTACGTTAACAACTTATTTACCTCGTTAGTTTTAAGTAGGCATAGCATGAAAAAAAGGCCTTAAACTTGACGAAAGCAGAATTTTATTACTAAAATGTTTATGTTACTATTAAGGGGAAAGAACAAAGTAATTTTTCATTATTTTTTAAACTTTTTCTGTCTTTATTAGAACGTTTTAACTTTTGATTGAAAAATCTTGTTTCTCGTCATAACCGGAACTCTAGTAAATAACATGGCAAATTTTTTAATCATTTTTTTCTTATGAAACACAATAATTTTGAAAATCTTGCAAAAATAGAAATAATTGTCAGATTTTAATGAAACTTTCAGGAATGATGGAAATTATTATAATTTTTTTAAAGTAATTTTATATAAATGTAAAGGCCGTTAACAGTGCCATACAAATCAAGTCACGTGATGTTTTTATTGTATCATGTTTCTTCCGTGCCTCCGTACATTTGATTTAACTTCTTTTTTTTCCCCACATAGGGTAAAGAACAGTAAGATTATTCTCACTGCTGTTTCGTTGACTGTATAAACCTTGTGCTATTTATAATCTGTACAGATACAGGCACCTAAAAAAACATTATATAAAGGATTCACCAGTACCGCTAATTTTAGAATATTTAACAACGTTTAGTAACTTTATGTAAAAATAATAAAATAATTTATGAAATAACAATTTAATTCATTTAAAAATTCATTTTTCATCGAAAAAGTTTTTTGCTTTCAGACAATATTATGCATATTGATAAAAACAAATAAAAGCAACGAAAAGCATTTAAAATTAAATAGTATCTTTGTTTTATTGGGTTTTGTATGTTACAATTCAGAGCTGATTTTAGGTTTACGAGGTCAGATTTAAAAAAAAATAAAACATGATTTACTTTTCTCAAAGCCTTGAGTTTTTAACTAGTATAATGACTTGCGTGCTTCGTCAATAAATTTTTAGAGTTTTTATTAATTTATTTATGGGGGTGTAATATATATATATAAAAATATATTTTTATAATGACTTAAAAAAAATAACATATTTATAATAATTTCCATCATTCTTGAATAGTTTCTGAAAGTTTCATTAAAATCTGACAATTATTTCTATTTTTGCAAGATTTTCAAAATTAATGTGTGTCATAAGAAAAAAATGTACAAAAAACTCACTATGTTATTTTTACTAGACTTCCGGTGATGACGAGAAACAAGTTTTTCAATCGAAAGTTAGAATGTTGTAATAAAGACAGAAAATTTTTAAAAATAATTAAAAATTACTTTGTTCTTTACTCTTAATAGTAACATAAACATTTTGGCGATAAAATTTTGTTTTCATCAAGTTTGACGTCTTTTTCATCAAACTATGCGCTTTTTTTAGCGATCTCATGGAGGTATCTATTTTAATGATATTAAATTATGTATTACTTTTATTCTTATTACTTTTAATGATATTAACTTATTATTACTTTTACTCTTAATACTTTTAATGATATTAAATTAGTATTACTTTTATTCTTATTATTTTAATGATATTAAATTATTATTACTTTTATTATTATTACTTTTTATACACTTTTCCAACGTTTTCAGGATGTTTTATTTCATGACGTAAACACAATATTTTTTTAATTTACTTTAATGTAATACAAAGCCTAACGGGGTGAGATATGTGATAGAAAGAATGTTTAGCGCCAGCTACATAAGCACTGTAAGAGGAGCTTCTTCATGGATCAATGGCTAATAAGTCAACAACACAGATGACTGGCTGCATATTCACATGTGGTCTCTTCCGAAATAAGCATGGATAAGTGGATGTAAAAGGCCTACCTCGTGGATGAGGTAGTTGTGTAATTATCATTGAATGCTGAAATGATTATGATCGAATTCAGATGAAATGATTTTTGAGTTTCGAATGCTGATTTTCAAGGCATGCAAGTAGGACCTTCCCGCTTAAAAATTGTCAAAATTCGAGTTTATTTAATTCCGTGTTACATGAGGGAAGTGAGCTGTTGAAGGGTTTGAAAACAAAACAAACAAACAAAGAAAACAAAGAAAGAACGAATGAATGAAAGAAAACAGAACACGGAAAGAAATCGAAAAGATCAAAAAAGAAAAAAAAGTAATGAGAGAAAGGAAGACAGAAAGAAAAATTAGAAGAAATAAACGAAAGAAAGAAAAAAAGAAAGAAAGAAAGAACCAGAACAGAACGAACCAAAAAGATAACAAAAAAGAAAGAAGGGAAGCGAGCGAAGAAAGAAAGAAAGAAAGAAAGAAAGAAAGAAAGAAACAAACAAAGAAAAAGAAAGAAATATGGAAACAGAACAAAGAAAAAAAGAAAGCGAAAACACTAAAAAAGAAAAAGTAATGAAAGAAAGGAAGAAAGAAAGATGAGAAGAAAAGAAAGCGAAAACAACAATAAACAAAAGGAAGAAGAAAGAAAGATGAGAAGAAAGAAAGAAAGAAAAAGACTAGAATAGAACGAACAAAGAAGAAAACAAAGAAAGATGGAATGGAAATGGGAACAAAAAGAAAGAAAGAAAGAAAGAAAATAGAAATAAATATGGGAACAGAAAGAAAGAAAGAAAGAAAGAAAGAAAGAAAGAAAAGAAAAGAAAAGAAAATAGAAATAAATATGGGAACAGAACAAAGAAAGAAGAAATGAAAGAAACCGAAAAACACCAAAAAAGAAAGAAGAAAATGAAAAGAAAGAAAGGAACAAAGATAGAAGAAAAAAGAAAAAGAAAGAAGAGAAGCGAGAACAAAAGAAAGAAAATAAAAAAGAAAACAAAAGGCGAAACAGAAGAAGACCAAGGAAACAAAGACAAATTTACGAATCAAAGACCATTCCAAAATATTGAGAAAATATATTAGAAAACAATTAATTTGGAAGAACGACAAGGATGAAAACAAAAAAAAAAGACAGGAAGAAAAAAAAGACAGGAAGAAAAAAAAGTCAAATTTTTTACCTTAACTCAGAAAGAAAAAGAGTGCTGGAAAGAAGAGCAAAATAGAGAATGAAAGTAAAAGTGAAGAAAGTAAGATAATATTTTAAAGTACAACAGAGAGAAAGGGAGAAAGAAAGAAATAGAGAAACAGATTGAGAAAAAAAGGGCATGAAAAGGAAAGGAATAGAAAGAAAACGACGAAGAAAAAGAATACAAAAAGATGAGAACAAGTAGAAGGGAAACTGGGAATAAGGAGCGAGAAAAGGAGAGCAATAAGAGATAAAAGGAGAGAAAGGAGAAAGAAAAAGCCGAGAAAAGGAGAGCAAGAGGAGATAAAAGGAGAACAATAAGAGATAAAAGGAGAGCAAGGGATAAAAGAGGAGAAAGAAGAAAGAAAAGGAGAGCAAAAGGCGAGAAAAGGAGAGCAAGGGGAGATAAAAGGAGAACAATAGGAGGTAAAAGGAGAGCAAGGGATAAAAGGAGAGAAAGGAGAAAGAAAAGGAGAGCAAAAGGCGAGAAAAGGAGAGCAATAGGAGATAAAAGGAGAGCAATATGAGATAAAAGGAAAGAAAGGGGAAAGAAAAGGAGAGCAAAAGGCGAGAAAAGGAGAGCAAGGGGAGATAAAAGGAGAGCAAAATATAAAAGGGGAGAAAGGGGAAAGAAAAGAAGAGCAAAAGGCGAATAAAAGGAGAAACAGGGAGAGAAAAGGGAGCAAGGGAGAGAAAGAGAGTAAGAAAGAAAGAGATCGTGATGGGAAGAGTGTGAGAAGGAAAAGAATAAGAAAAATAAATAAAATATCTACAAAAAGACAGAAATAAAGAAAAGAAAAGGCTAGTAAGAAAGAAAGAATGAATAAGAAAAGGGCAGAAAGGAAGAAGGAATCGAAACAGGGTAGAAAGAAAGAAAGAAAGAAAGAAAGAAAGAAAGAAAGAAAGAAAAAAAGAAAGAAAGAAAGAAAGAAAGAAAGAAATAGTACCCGCCAAATGAAAACAATTTTGAATCTGAAAGAAAGAGAAATGGAAGCGTGAATTTATTACGTATCCATATAATATCTGCTTTGTCCGGTCCTGATTTAACCACCCTGATTTCCAAATCAACCCTTACCCCTAAATGTAATAACACATAATTGACAGGTTACACCTCTGCTATCTCCGCACCGAAAACATCCCAGACACTACCCGCGTTATCCACCCTTACAACCAATAGATAGAGAAACCAATGACATGACCCACGACCCTGTGTTTTGAGCTGACCAATAAACACCCAGCCCAAAGCCGATACCTCCAATTGATTCTTGAAGTGACGTCATCGTGTCTGTTTGAGCGTGAACGCCGACTTTCAAAAATTCCCGCTCCTGATTTACGAGAAACTCGAAATAAACGTTAAACTCCACCAGCATCTCTTCACTGTCTTCTCCACCAGTTCATTAATTTAGCCTCAATGGCTATGAGTATTGGACGGTGTTGGGGAAGGGATCTTTTTAGGAAAAATGGGTGGGGGTTTGAACTGAATGGTGAGGAATTATTTCTTCCAGGGTCAAAGCCCCACTCCTGCACTGCCGAGCCTGCCCACTTCCTATTGGCAATTTCTGAAAAGCGCGGATCGTCTAAAATCTAGATTCATTATTTTTCGGCCATCTTGCCAATAGATTCGACGAAGTGGTTATATCGCCTTGTGTAAATCAGTTAAGATTGTTGTTGGTAAAGGTCCTTTGAGATTTTTCCTGGTGCGTAAGTGTACCTGAGATATATGTATTCATATCGTTGGCCGGTTGGCTGATATAGATATATTTATCGGAGGATGAGAGGGTAGTGAGAGCAGTTAACGGCACGGAAAGATGAAATCGACAAACCAGGGACAAATTCCCGCCTTGGCAGTAGCATTCATTTTCGCACATATGACTTTGAGGAAGGCATGAATTTATTGTTTCGCCCTCAACGACGTGTTAAATATTGTTCTGAGGAACTTTCCACGATAGTACCTAGAATTTATGAATTTAAGAACAGTACTAAATTGGCAGCAAGATCTCGTGATTTTACCAGTTCAAATGGCTAGATGTAACCGTAAGTTCTATGCTAACAGTTTCTTCTATTGCACTTCTCACTTGTGGAACCCTCTTCCTTCTTGCTTTCCAGTCTGGTCTTCAAAAATTTAAATGCAATGTCAGTTCGTATCTTCTGTCTTCTTAATTCTTGTTATTTTACTGTCCTGTCTCTTTAATAGTAGTTTTTCTTTTTCTTCTATTCTTTCACCTTCAATAAACTCCTTGCATCATGGCGGTTTAGGTCTCATCATTTTTAGAGTTCAAATGGCTAGATCTAACCGTAAGTTATAAAATCAAAAACTTAAAGTATTTTGTCTTCAAGTTTTTGATTTTATAAGGAAAAAAACACATGCCTGATGATGAATAGAGGACTGTTCATAAGTACTAGCATTTTAACATCAAATAAACTGAAAACTACAGACATCAATGGTTTCGACGAGGATCACTTCACTCTATGGATTAACAGTATTTTAATGCATATATTATGTGTCTAGTGACGGATGTCACAATTAATGGCATTAATATTTCTGATTGATTCTATGTGTGATTATTTCTTTGTATGTAAATTATATGCTGCTTAATGTTTATATATATATATATATATATATATATATATGAGAAAAATGTCTGGACATTAAAAGGTGATAAGCTAACGTGATTAATTTGATTTATGAGGCATTTTCTTCACACACATTTTAGTCTTTCTTTCGCGATAACCAGAGGAAGCCAAAGAGAGCATACGCTCTCCGGCGAAACGCGTCGTCAATAAAAAATTTCCACTTTGTCTCATTAATTTCACTTTTGTTACAGATACTCTAATACATCCTACAAACACGCATAGTATCATATATGGAACTCTCTATGTATCTACGTATGTGTATGTGTATGTGTATGTGTGTGTGAGTGTGTGTGCGCGTGCGCGCTCATGGCATTAGTGTAAACATAATTATCGTCTCTCAACAGGATCCGTGTCGTTGAGAATGAACCTTGAGGCTCGTAAATAATGCCAGTAACAAATTTTATTTGACAACAAAGATTGTAAAAAAAAAAAAGACATTTCTTAATTACACTTTTCATTTGTGTCGCTTTGGTCGAAGGATATATGCGCAACTACTATTCAGGTGTAAGGCATCGTTTTACGATCATTATAAGCTGCTTCGACGCAGTTCTTGAAATCTTACCCGGCGATAGATGTGTACATCAGCAATAGTTTTATTATTATTATTATTATTATTATTATTATTATTATTATTATTATTATTATTATTATTATTTTGTGTCTAGATGATATAAACTCAGAAAATAGTGGGAATATACAGGGTGCGATGGGTAAATTGTCGCCATTTTATATTTTTAATTTTAGTGCATACGCATTGTTTGTTTGTGACTTCGTCAGCTGCAGTGTATAGTAGGGTCAGTTGGGCACCGTTTCTGAGAAAAAGAGAACTATGACGCATTCACTCCGCCAGAAATACACACACACACATATATATATGTTTATATATATATATATGTTTATATATATATATATATGTTTATATATATATATATATATATATATATATATATATATATATATATATATATATATATATATATATAATGAAATGAATTAAGTCCGACAATTACTTAATCTGTTTATACCCTATTTTGGTAGATACAATTTATTTAAGTAAATCCACTGTTTTTAATTAAATACTATTAATTATATTTAACTGCCGGAATATTTGAAATTTTTCGTAGAAACTAGGCTTCGTCCGACAGGTATTGAACGTGTATTCCTATACGGAAACTGTCATTTGATCTGACGTGATGTGCTATTTAGCTACAGAGAAGCGTCTAGTTAACAAAGACTAAATTTCTGTTTATAATATTCGACATTTTTTCTTGATCGATCATATCTGCTCACGAGACATATCTTAACATTCGGGCCGCTAAATGTAATTAATACTGTTTAATTAAAAACAAAACATTTACTTAAATAAATTGTATCTATAAAAATAACGTATAAACAGAAAATATATTAAATAATTGCCGGACATAATCCATCTCATAATATGTTGTCATTGTTTACGTTAAGATACGTTTCGTGAGCAAATATGATTGATCGAGAAAATCATCTAGGATTGTGTGTTTATAAGCAGAAATTTAAATTAAATTGCTGTTGTTACCTGGTTTACTCTGACCCAGAGTGGTAGCACTTGTTACGGTCCATCTATGGGCAAAGAGTGAACGCCCAAACAGGGGTTAAAACATTATGAAAGTATGAAAACAAATTTTTATAGTAAAAATACAAGCAATACATATTTGGAAAAACATATTACCAGCAATGAATTTGATTCTCGACAAAAACCCTCTTTCCAAAAATGCGTAAATGAAACTTGATCTACACACTGATTTCCTACAAAGAATGCATATTCTATTCAGACGGAACTATCCAAAAAATCATGTCGGCATTAAATAACCCACTGAGGCTGATATGCCGTAGCACAAAATAAATCAAACTAAGCTTAAACCGGAGAATTTCTGAATGATTTTCCAGAAAATGCAATCTACGTTCCTCTGCCGTATCGGGTAGATAAAACTTGTCACATTAAAAATGGAGACAGTAATCGTGAGAATAACTGTTTCCATGCAGGAAACATTCGGTATTCATTGACCGAACAGTTAGTGGTACAGTCAGTTTAAATTTATAAAATCTTTTAAAAAATCTTTTTCATAAAGCTATTAATTTAATAATTGTGTATCTGGGCAGCAATCCCTCTTTTATACATGTTTCATTAAAGATGACTGAAAAGGTATTCGTTTAAATTTTAAATTATTATATATTAAATTATTAAATAACTTGACCCGGCAGTGAACAAGAAAAATAACATTAAATAAAAGAAAATTTAACCGAAGCATCTTGTCAGTCTTTTTCAATAAATTTTTTATAAAAGAAGGATTTCTGCCTAAAAACACAATATATATGTATAATGTCCCTCTGTATTTCTCTCTCATTGTCTCTCTCTCACTTTTTCATCTGTCTGTCTGTCTCTCTCTCTCTATATATATATATATAACGAAAGTCCGACAATTTATTTATTAAAGACATTTTTATGTTTAACGTTCTTTTTATAGATACAAGTATTTAAGTAAATGCTCTGTTTATAATAAACAGTATTAAATAACATTTACCGGCCTGAATGTCCAAGAAATTTTCATAGAAAATATTCGTCCTTTGACAGGATTCGAACCTGCATCCTATACGGAACCGTCATTTATCTTGACGTGCCTAACCGCTTGGCCATTTCCTCGGACATTCAGGCCGGTAAATGTTATTTAATACTGTTTATTATAAACAGAGCATTTACTTAATTACTTGTATCTATAAAAAGAACGTTAAACATAAAAATGTCTTTAATAAATATATATATATATATATAACATTGTTTATTAAGCATCAATACTTCGTATAAGCATTTTCTGTTGTCATGTTCTATTTAACAGAACGGATATGGAATGTCTGTTAATCCTTTTGGTGTGTTTCTGCTGGTGTCGAGTCAACCGTTTGATGTCAGGTGTGAATTTGCAAAGGAACCTGCCAAAAGTACTCAGAAGATAGCACATCATTGCGGCAAATTCCTTTACAGGTTTCCACCGAACATCAAACGAACTTATTCGACTCCGGGAGAAATTCATCAAGAGGTTTAATTGATAGCTCCTGCCCATTATATGTAAGGAAACAGACGGATGTGCTGGCAGTGTAAAGTACAGAGGCTTGAAAGGCATAGATATGTACAGGGGATTGCAAAAGTAGGTATACAGTGGCAAAACTTGCGCCTAAAATATACTGTATATCTACTTTTGCACACACACACACACACACACACACACATATATATATGTTTGTCTTACACCGATGTATTTGAACATTTACATGTACATTTATTTATATTTATTCATTTGAGTATATATATATATATATATATATATATATATATATATATATATATATATATATATATATATATAAAATATATGTATGTATGTATATATATATATATATATATATATATATTCCGCGACCATTATTCTTTTAACAATTATCAAGGATGATTCTATTTTTATTTTATGCTACTTGTGTATAAATTACAGTTTAGTTTACGACAGGAAGTTGCATATTCACATGTAAAATATATATATATATATATATATATATATATATATATATATATATATATATATATATATATATGTATGTTTGTGTGTGTGTGTGTAAGCAAATATATGGATATAGATCCGACAGTATGAAGAAAAATATACGGAAAAAACAAACAAAAATCCTTATATGCAATTATGCTGTTTTAATATTAATATGTCAACGTCGGACGTTTCGGTCTAATAAACCATCTTCAGGACATATTCATAAAATATAATTAACATTATTAATTCAACATGACAAAGACGATGGATAAGTTCTTATGTCTTGTTCTTATGTCCTGTAACAGGCATAGCTTGCTTAGAAATTTTTTTTTTTATTAGCTTGGTGCAAAAAATAATGACGTAATAATGTCGTTTTTTGACGTTAAAAATACGTCAAAAAACGACATTATTACGTCATTATTTTTGCACCAACCTAATATCTCACTCCCGACACGTCTTAAGTCTATTATTAATAATAAAATGCAAAGAAAAAAAGAATCAGATAGAACTATTTGTGTTAACAGTACAATTGTACAGTTGAAATAAAAAAAAAAGTCGGGGGAAATCTTAGTTAAAATGTAATAATGGCACCCCTTTAAGGTTTTAACATCCATCAAACATGGCACGTGGAACTAGAACAGTCTACTCCAGTGATAAAATATATTTAATAATATATAAAAAAAATAAATATTCAACCAAAGTCGTCTTTTCAATAGATAAGTTTTTACATATCTTCTTTTTTATTTTCATTTTATTTAATTATTTTTTGTGCACCTCATGCAGAGTTGATATGCCTATAAAGGGGGCTGCGCTCACGTAGGCATTCGCTACATTACAAGTCGTCGGTAAGCATGCAGAAAAATTAATACGCCATTTCTGTTAGGTGCCTTCTATTTACCACGGCTTGTGGAGAGAGTGCAAAAAGCCGACGCGAATAGCTACGCGCAGACAGGGCGCCATCTTAACTTGTCCGTTTCGCACTCACTACACCCTCGAAAAAGAAAAGAAGTTCACGATAAAGTATAAAAGAAAAAAAAATGTAATATTAATATTAAAAACAAACTTATTTTGGGGGCAAGTTTTTGGGAGACGGGTAAGTTTTTATTGCATGGTCGTACGCTTTTAGATTAATCTCTCCTCAATCTGTCGGCACTCATCTCTCTCTTATTTTGTTTTTTACAGAGAGGATTACTCTGTACAAGGCCCGGGGGCCACTCAAGATAGAGGGTTACAGAGTAAGAGGCAGTTTATGCGGATACAAAAGGAAGGGGATTAGCCCTAGAATATGTTAACATTGTCGTGATCGGAGAAACATCTACTTGGGAGTCGGATCCACAGAGCAGTAGTTCGAGGGGGTGTGATTTGTTACAATGTTCAAAGTCCAATCAAGAACCATCAGGAGAACGGTGAATAAGTTTAAAAAAGAGGGAACAGTAGAGAGGAAAACTGGATCAAGAGGTCACAATAGGGAGAGGATCATCATTTCAACTTAGAGCTAAAAAGATCAGTGAGAAAATGATCCAACGTTTGGCATGTGAGAGAGGAGTTTCAGCTATGACAGTTCAAAGAGCAGTGAAAAAAAAAACTTGAAAATGAAATCGTGCGTGAAACCTGTGAGACATCTTGTTACTCCAGGACAGAAAGTTAGCCATGAAGGTTAGAACTGGAGGAACCATGGAATGCAATTCGTCCGAGCACTTCCCATGGAAGTAGCAACAGAAAAAGGAGTGGCTTGCTACATCCGTTCTGTGAGAGAAGGGTTAGATGTCGGAAAAAATTTATCATCCACAGGTCTCTTTTTGGACACTACCGAGAATGGAAAGCGAGTACTCGGCATACATAAACCATTAAGTCTAAAAATATTTTTGTCTAATCAAATGAATTAATTAGAAACACATCAGATCCAGCAATGTGTGTTAATCACGCTGTCATACAGACTTCATTTTTTAAATTATTCAAGGAAACTTTTCTTGAAAGGAAACATCAAATTTTCCCCATTTCTAAGACAGATGCTTTTGTTGGGAAAATGATTGTGGTATCTTTACTAAAAAAATAATTTACTTCTTTCAATAGTGCGACCCGCCTTATGATCTACTGTATCTCATTCGACCCTCTGTTCGAAAAAGGTTGCCTATACCTGTTTGAAACTGTTACCTAGGTGGTGCTAGTAATCTTAAGCAAATAGCAATGGTGTCTTCCTCAAGCTAATGTCTTACCGAATTTTTTTAAGATCAGTTACCATCAAGTCTTGAACTGGTGCAAACTGTATATTTGCTGTTGAAACGTGCGTCCTGGATATGACGATAAACTACATCAGGCAGCAAAGCCTCTACTGGTGGCATATCTTACCTAAATATGACAACAGTACTCCATTTTAGGCCTGATCTGGTTCTTATAAAGAAAATGTATTTTAGCGACTGTTATTCTACGTCCACATCTATATCTTTGAATTTTAATACTCAAATATACAAATATGTCTCATTATTCGTCTATCTATACATTTCTTGATTTACCGGACTGAACGTCGACTGTCGCGTGAGGGCTCCGTTTGTTTGACGGACAGAGCAGGTGGAGTATACTCGATTGAGATAAGAAATATCTAAAGCAGACAAATACATACATTATGTGTCGCTTCTATATTTATCACTGTTTTTTAGTATGTATGCATATAAGTATCTATCTTCGCCTATTATACACATAAAGGTATACATTATGAAATGGACAAAGTCCGACAATTATTATAAGACATTTTTATGTTTATACATTCTTTTTATAGATGGTATTTATCAATCCACCCACGAGGATTGAATGTGGCACAAGGCCTTTTTAATGTGTGTATCTCCGAGCCCGTAGGCCCAGCCAAAAATAAATAACCATCCAAACCCCCCGAGGGGGGGGGGCAGTTCCGTCAACCTCCCCCAACGAAACTCTACCCTTCGGCGGAGCCTCGTCACGGTTCCTCCCTGCAAGCAGAGAGTTCGACAGACAGCCGACCCGGCAGCTCACAAAGCACAGATACTACACTTTGATCCTAGCCACCGGGCCGAGCGGGTATGATTTTTATAGATGGTATTTATCAATCCACCCACGAGGATTGAATGTGGCACAAGGGCTTTTTAATGTGGGTATCTCCGAGCCCGTAGGCCCAGCCAAAAATAAATAACCATCCAAATCCCCCGAGGGGGGCCAGTTCCGTCAACCTTCCCCAACGAAACTCTACCCTTCGGCGGAGCCTCGTCAGGGTTACTCCCTGCAAGCAGAGAGTTCGACAGACACCCGACCCGGCAGCTCACAAAGCACAGATACTACACTTTGATCCTAGCCACCGGGCCGAGCGGGTATGATTTTTTTAGATGGCATTTATCAATCCACACACGAGGATTGAATGTGGCACAAGGCCTTTTTAATGTGTGTATCTCCGAGCCCGTAGGCCCAGCCAAAAATAAATAACAATCCAAACCTCCCGAGGGGGGGGGCAGTTCCGTCAACCTTCCCCAACGAAACTCTACCCTTCGGCGGAGCCTCGTCAGGGTTCCTCCCTGCAAGCAGAGAGTTCGACAGACACCCGACCCGGCAGCTCACAAAGCACAGATACTACACTTTGATCCTAGCCACCGGGCCGAGCGGGTATGATTTTTTTACATGCAAATATTTAAGTAAATGCTCTGTTTATAATAAACAGTATTAAACAACACTTACCGGACTGAATTATTATAAACAGAGCATTTACTTAAATATTTGTATCTATAAAAAGAATGTATAAACATAAAAATGTCTTAAAATAATTGTCGGACTTTGTCCATTTCATAATGTGTGATGTCATTTGTTTACATTTGATACGCCATGAGCAGATATGAATGTACGTGAGAGATTCATGGAAGATTGAAGTTTAAATACTGTAAATTCGACCTTGCTGACCAAACACGCCTCTGTGGCCAAATCGGTTAAAGGCACGTCAAGCTAAATGGCGGTTCCGTATAGGGTACAGGTTCGAATGCTGTCGGAGGGCGAATATTTTCTGCGAAAATTTCTCGGACATTCAGGCCCGTAAATGTTGTCGTCTAATACTGTTTATTATAAACAGAGCATTTCCTTAAATATTTGTATCTATAAAAAGAATGTTAGACATAAAAATGTCTTAAAATATAAAGGTACATATTAGTTGTGTGTTGAAGTTACCCAAGATTTATTTGAAAACCGGTTTTCAGCAGTAAAATTTTGTTTACATGTCTATTTACCTCTTTGTCTATCGCAGTCTCTTTTTAGATTTACAAATCTAAGACATTTAAATCTATCTGTCTATGACGTTCAAATGGGAGTAGATAGATTCGCCTGTTATCTGTTTCATACTACTCCTCGTTTTTTTTAACAGGAGTAGTTTACCCTTTTCAGAATTGGGTTTCCGGCTCCTTCTAATGTATTTTTTCTCTTTTACTCCCAATAGACCCTTTGTGTCTTAGTGACAGTATTCCCTTGCTTGGGGCGAATTAATTACAAAAAATCATATCTATGACATTCAAATCTATCTATTTATCTATCTAAGACTTTGAAATCTGAAACATTCAATAGGAGTAGATAGGTTAGCCTGTCAACCGGTTCACACTGCTCGCCGGTCTTTTGAACCAGAGGAGTTTACTCTTTGTTTCCTTTTCAGGATTGGGATTTCGGATCCTTATAATGTATTTTCCTTCACTTTTACTCCCAATAGACACTTCGTGTCTTAGTGGCAGTATCCCCTTGCTTGGGGTGAATTAATTACAAAAATTAAAATCTATTACATTCATATCTATGATATTCAAATCTATCTACATGTCCATCTACCTCTTTGGCTGTCTATTTCGGTCGCTTTTAAGATTTACAAACCTAAGACATTCAAATCTATCTCTCTATCTATCTAGCTATGACGTTCAAAACTGAAACATTCAATAGAAGTAGATCGATTTGCCTGTTATCTGTTCACACTGCATATCTATGACATTCAAATCTATCTATCTATCTATCTATCTATCTATCTATCTATCTATCTATCTATCTATCTATCTATCCAAGTCTATTCATTATCTATCTATCTATCTATCTATCTATCTATCTATCTATCTCAGTCTATTCATTATCTATCTATCTATCTATCTATCTATCTATCTATCTATCTCAGTCTATTCATTATCTATCTATCTATCTATCTATCTATCTATCTATCTATCTATCTATCTATCTATCTATCTGGTTAAGGCAGTGGAGAACTTTGAGAGGGTAATTAACAGGAGATAACTGATAACTGACATCCATTAGACATGGCACGTGGAATCAGAGCAGTCTACCCCAGTGAGCGAAGTAAAGGGTTCAGTTCGACATTCCAGCCACCTGAAGAAGACCTAAATTTTCTTGTGAGCTTTGGTAATTTTTTTTTTTACTTTTAAAATCTATTGCTGGAATTTTTTTAACTATTAAAATCTATTGTTAGAATTTTTTCCCTGTTAAAATTATTGCTGGTATCTTACACTAAAAAAATATATTTGTACACATTCATAGTGTTTTGGCATCAGTTCTGAGGTTCACTATGTTCGACACGTGTAATCGTGGGCCTGGGATCAACAGCAATTAAGTGTTAGTTCCACACTCCTCAACTCCCCCGGTTAATGCAGTGGAGAACTTGGAGAGGGGAATTAACAGGAGATAACTAATCACTGACATCCATTAGACATGGCACGTGGAACTAGAACAGTCTACCTCAGTGAGCGAAATAAAGGGTTCAGGTCGACATTCCAACAACCTGAAGAAGGCCGGAGCGTATAACGGCCGACACTTTGTAATAAATATGGCGACAAAGATGAGGACAATAGTCCGAGTAATGCAAATTATGTAAGGAAGGAAACGTAAGATATGACATTTCATAGTTAAATAAACTATTTAATTATTTTTTTTATACTATGAGTGGCTGTCTAATCTATCAGGCTATGTCAGACCATTTTGGGAGCCGCCAGACTTTGTCGGGCGGTAATTAGAATAACTTACTTGTTACAGATTTGCTTTTTAGCGTCCATTTAACTACATACTTTATTTATTTACTTATTATTAACTGCTCTTTGTGTCTCGTTTCACCAATGCTATTTTTTTCTGTTTTTTTTCCCCTTTTGTTGTCTATACTTACCTTAATTCACTCCATGTGGTTTTCCCATTATTCAGATTAACGATGGGCTTCCGGTAAGTTTTAGAAGAAAATAAAGTGGGCGGAAGTGGTGGGGTTTCTAATTTAAGAGTTTTATGTAAAGGACAATTTTCTTTACCTATCATGAGATGAATTAATTTCTCTTTCTGTGACCCTCTCTTTTTTTCTATCTCCCTCCTACAAACTCTCCCGCTTACGTTCTTTTCAATTTTTTTTAATCATTTCACCCCAAGCAAGACGGGAGGGCCACTAGTACGCAAGGGGTTATAGAAAGTGAAAGTGAGAGAAAAAAACTCGGTATTGGGTAGATCGAGTAAAGGATAAAAGATGAACGGAGTTCCAGACAACAGAAGATAGTGATTGACGTTGCCTTTAAAATTTTTAAAGATTTTAGTTACCAGGGAAGCCAGAAAGCGGAAGGGAGTTCCACTGACGGCAAGTGTGAGAAAATAAACTGTTGGAGTAGAAATGGTGGTTATATTTACCTGTTTCAACAGTAAAATGGTGGGACCTAGATGCCAATCTAGCAACTCGCTTAAAGTCACGTAGTCGGGGCACCAGGGAAAAAAGTTCGTCAGAGCAGTTGCTATGAAAATATTTGTAGGAAAAAATCAGAGGGAGGCCACAACACGTCTGAGAAAGTGACTGAAGTCGAGATGCCAGGTTAGGATCGATTAAATTGCAGACTCTTCTTTGGATTTTGATCATAACATCGATGAGCAGGAGGTGAACCAGAGTAGATATGGCAGCAGTATTCAAGGCATAGACGAATGATAGATTTGTAAATGTGCAAGATAAACTCTGACGAGAAAAACCCTTTAGGCACGACAAAATGAACCAACTTTCCTTCACCTCTTTCCTTTCCTTCTCTTTATCGTTCTTTGCATGTATCGCTCTTTGTCTCTGTAATCTCCCGCTCTCCCTCCCTCCACTCTCTCATATATATATATATATATATATATATATATATATATATATATATATATATATATATATATATTGGAGGCACGTGGGGTAATGGTTAGCGGCTCCCCGGTCGATTCGACGTATGAGGGTCAAGCAGATCAGTTACTAGGAACCGACAGCCCGACAACAGCACATGAGATTTGATTATAGTGGTGAAGGTTTCGTGAAGGACCATCCACATTTTCTGAAGGGCCGAATACAGAGACCTGGTGCACTACGTGCCACATGGTCCCCAAACGATTCTCCGCAGGTTTTGAATTTAGAGTTGTCCTATTCCTAGACCAGTTGCCAATCAAGGCTATAGAACTCAGTCTGCCCTGCTTTTTACCCATAGCTGGAGGGAGAAGAAGATTCATACCTTTCCCAAGGGTATTAACACGTAAGTGAATGTAATGGATTCGACTGGAATTCGAACTCGTCTCTCCGATTTCTCAATCCAATCGACTGATTCCTGGTAGCCCATGCCTTAAAGAAAATACAAAAAAATTGTACTCACATATACAACTCACACATTATGAGGAGTTTTATCTATGTAAAATGTATGTGGTCTTAGTTTTTTTTATGTTTTTTACAAAAATGATGAGTGGAAAATGGACTGAAGATATTTCTCATCTTAAGTCTCTGGTTGGGATCCGGAAGTAAATGTGTATACAACAGAAATAAAAGGAAATATAATAATAATAATAATATATTACTGTAAGACCTTCGATAGCGTACCCCATTCATAGATTTTAAAGTCTTTAAATATGTACAAAGTAACACCCGTCGTCATCAGTTTCATTAAACAAATTATGCCGATATAGCAAACAACTCTTCAACTCTGTCATATAAATGGAGTGTATGAGTCTGGTGCAAATAAACATCATCAGATGAATATTTCAAGGTGACTCTTTGTCTCCCTTAATATTTTGTATATCCCTAATAGCATTAACCAGCGAGCTTAACAGGACGGAATATGACTATAAGATATCTCAAAAGAAAATAAGCAATCTGTTTTATAGGGATGACTTAAAGTTGTATGCTAGGAATGACAGTGAGTTGGAAGGTCTCCTCAAAACAGTAAAATGTTTCAGGGATGACATCGGAATGGAATTCAGTTTGGATAAATGTGCTAAAGCCACAATTTTACGAGGATCACTCCAACAAACCTCCTCTATTCGACACTGGAGTAACACTCAAAGATTTAGAGCGAGAAGAAGCTCATAAGTACTTCGGTGTAAATGAGAGTGAAAACATTCACCATAAAAAATAAAAAAGAATTAGTGCGAAAAGGGTACTATAGAAGGGTACGATATTAAGAACTGAATTGAATTCCCAGAACAGGATTATGGCCGTTAATAGCCTTGCTATCCCAGTGATTCAATATAGTTTCAACATCTTGAACTGGACTCTAAATGATATCAGACGAATGGATTTTAAGACAAGAAAGCTTCTTTCTAAGTATAACATGCATCATTCAAATGCTGATGCAGACCGTCTATACATAACCACGTAAAGAAGGTGGAAAGTGTCTTATTCAGCTAGAACTGTCATACAAGATAACTATTGGCTTACTAACATACATAGAAACAATAAAAGAGTAGATGATATAATTAGTCAAACAACACAAAAACAAAGAAAAAATATTCACTCATGAAATAAGGTTAGAAATACAAATGACATTTACATTTTATTAGATTCTGTTTTATGCATATAGCTTCATTTCTTGAAGCTATATGCATAAAACAGTTGCAATATAACCTGAACAAAATAAACTATGAAATCTCCACAAATATTCTTAAATACGTATAATTGATAACAGAAGCCATTGGTTTATACCAACGGCTTCCCGCACTTAACACTTCTCGTTTTCACTCTCGCGTGGTCATGTTTGATGTCACGAGTTGCGGTGCGATTTTTTTCACTTCCGCGTTTCGCATACACGAGTTTGACGTGGTTTGGAAATCTTTCATGCAACAAAAACAGACTATCATTATTGTTTTGTCAGCGTATTGTTTAATATATTGAAATGTAATATACGACATTATGAAATGGACAAAGTCCGACAATTATTTTAAGACATTTTTATGTTTATACATTCTTTCTATAGATACAAATATTTAAGTAAATGCTCTGTTTATAATAAACAGTATTTACCGGCCTGAATATCCGAGAAATTTTCACAGAAAATATTCGCCCTCCGACAGGATTCGAACCTGTGTCGTATACGGAACCGTCATTTAGCTTGACGTGCCTTTAACCGATTTAGCCTCAGAGGAGCGTGCGTGCGTGTGTCTGTGTGTGTGTATATATATATATATATATATATATATATATATATATATATATATATATATATATATATATATATATATATATATATATATATGTGTGTGTGTGTGTGTGTATATATATATATATATATGTGTGTGTGTATATATATATATATATATATATATATATGTGTGTGTGTGTGTGTGTGTGTGTGTGTATATATATATATGTCAGTGCAGAATCGTTAAACTTAGTTTGAATTTATTTGTTTTTCACGTAAGGCATGAAACCAATTCCCCTTACAGCAGAAAGAAAAGCTTATTTCTTCTGGAACCAATTCTCAATTCAAGACCAAGCCCTGTACGTGTGTAATCGCTTCTCTCTCTTTCTATATGTGTGTGAGTGTGAGGGTTAGTGTGAGTGTGACGGTTAGTGTGAGTGTGAGGGTTAGTGTGAGTGTGAGTGTGAGTGCATTCTAATTGGGTCTAATTAATCTCGTTCAAATTCTCATCTTCGGTAACGGTCGTTAAAAAATTGTCTGCTCAGTGTTTCGTGATTTGCGGATATGGTTTTTCCTACGCAGAACAAAGAAGATGAAGACACGTGTTTATGATTTCATTTTGTTTCTTTTTTTTATTCTTTCCTTTTTTTTTTCTTTCAAATTCTGTTTTTCTATTTCTTTTTCTTTTCTTTCCTTTCTTTTTCTTTTTCTTTTTTTTTTTTTTTCGTTTTGATTTTTTCTTTTTCTTTCGAGGGAAAAGCTGCAATCCATGTGTCAATTACTCAATCCTTTCTTCAAAAGAAACGGCTCCCTTATTTAAAGTCCCTCCGCCTCCACAAAAAAAATTGCAACAATATATACATATTATTTTGTCTAGGCAAGCATTTTTTTTTCACTGTCTCCCTTTTTTATTAAGTTATGAGTGTGCCCCTCCAGACCCTTATTTTTTTTTGGGGGGGGGGAGGAGGAATCTTTAAAAGAAATTAAAAAAAAGTGCGTTCGTGTATAGACATGTGTTTGAAAAATGGAAATAATTTATTTATTCCATTTTATTTTTATTTTTTTAGCTCTCGAAGCAGTTGTTAGTTAAGGCTGCATAGATAATTTTCTTCTGTCTGTTCACACAATAGAAGGCACAAGAGCCGCTCAAGGTATAAAAAGGTGGAGGTAAGGAGTACAGGTTATGAGGTATTAAGGAAAGATGTTGAATCTAGGAGATTGTAACGACCGGAAAGCATCCTCTCGGGCGCCTGTTCCACAAGATAGGGGTTTTTGGAAAGGTGTTCGAATGGGGCTTCCATACGAAGGGAATGGGGTATAATTTATTCTAGTGTATGTGTCATGGCGAGTCTTAGCTGTAAATGTCTGAATTGCTGGAACGCAGCTCATGAGGAGATTTTCTCTGGAAATAGCAATAGAGCAGCCAGAGGTTTGTGGCGTTGTGTCTGTGGAAAAGGGGTTTAAGGATGGAAAATAATTAATCACCCACAAGTCCGCGTAGACGCATCTAAACTCAAAACTGGAAAGTGAGGACTCGGCATCTCCAACCGAGATATGGCAGCAATAATCTATAGAGAATTGTGCTGGGTTCACATAACATAGCGTAGACGCTTCTGGACTTAAAACTGGAAAATTTTCTGAGACATTTCTTTGTTTGTTACTGGGCATCTCCAACCGAGATATGGCAGCAATAATCTATTTTTCTCCTGCTCTGGCTCTTGTGAAGATAGAGAATTGTGCTAAGCATACCAGGAAGGACCGCAAAACCTAGCATATGCGCTGATTCTTTTAAACGTCTAACTTCTCGTCTAGTACTTTTATTTCATTCTACAGATGTCAGTGACCATTTTGTCCTTTTATACATGATCGGCTATGCTTAATTTCATTGTCTCGTAACGTCTGTATTTTTCATTCTCAAGTGCCGTATACCGGTGGCGTTTTTCTTCTTCAAACAGTATAGGACCACTCAATCAGGGACGCTTGAACCCTGAGATTCCAAATCTGCGGCAGAAGGCGGGCTATGTATGTGAAACTGATCATATGTCGCCTCCTCTGCTGAGGGGTGAGTTGCTTGATGCCACATCAGTCGAGGTGGCTATTTATGCACTCGCGCATCGATCGTCAAAGTTAATGTTAATGGTTATATTAATTGTTTCCTTATAGAGAAATATTCTACATTCGTTGGCACTTTCGACCGAAATTATAAATTCTTTCACTTAAAAAAATTGCCAGGAAAATAGTTTTCTGATGTCCAGTACCTGTTATCGCTCTTGCCAATATTAATGGGAGTTTCCTTCCTAACCTTTTGTTTGAAGTCGTGTGGAACGTCGACATATTGATTATGTCATTATTTTCTTTTCGAGTTTTATGGGCTACCCATTTTATTTGTTACTGCTGTTGAATATCATCAGGTGACGTGGTTTCTGTTATCTGGTACAGTTCTTTGTTTGTGATTCTGTAGCGCCAGTCCACAAGTTTCGAAGGAGTTTGGTCTAAGCTAAGACCTGTGGCTTCGTTCGCTCAGAGCCATTGTCAACCAATGATCTGAGAAAGTGCTTGGATACTACTGGCAGTTGAGATATTTTAAAATATTTAAAAAGAAAATTTATATATTTTCTGCTATTTTTCAGGAAATGTGCTAATTTTATCCTCCCATGGCTTTTAAAAAAAAATCATTTTCAGCAAATAATGACTCTCGTGGCTTTTTACACTCTTCTGAGAAATCAAAATTCAATTCCACGACGAAAGAGAACACCCGGCAATACACAGAGTTACTGGTAGACCTGAAATTCTAAAAACCGAATTAGAAGCTGCACTGGCTAAATTAATATTCGAATAATTCTAATATTCACTTTTTAAAACAATAAACACTGCCGAAGAGCGAAGGTAGTTAAAAAAAAAAGCTGTATTATAGGAAAAACCGCCCTTTTGCCACTACGTCTAATTGGGAGCACATTTATCCATGTTTGCCAAAATTTTATTCATAAAAAAAGGCTGCGTAAAGTTCAGACTAAACAGAAATTCCAAAAGTGTAATATCAGCTGAGGAAACCTTTCCATGCCAAGCTGAAAGAATTTTTTCTTGGTCATCAAAGAAACATATAGTCCTGTGGTATACTGATAGAATAATTCAGCTTTTCTCTGACGTTTCTTCCAGACGTACCTCATCAACAGTTTTTTTGTTTTTTTTTATAATCAGTTCACCCTAAGCAAGGCTACAATGCAACTAAAACGCAAGGGACTACTGGGAGTGAAAGAGAATGAAAATACTTTAGAAGGAACCGGAAACCCATTCCTAAGCAGGAAACAAGGGATAAACATCTACTCCTGTTCAAAAAAAAGGAAGAGAGTAAACTGGGCAATAGGCGAACCTATCTACTCCTATTGAGTAGTAATAAAATAATAAACAAACAAATAATTAGTAAATAACATTTTAGGGTTTAGGCGAGGGCGTTAGAAGTAGATAGCTGAAGTAGACTTTAGAAGGAACCAAAAACCCAATCTTAAACAGAAAACAAGGGATAAACCTCCACTCATGTTCAAAAAACTGGGGAGGAGTGTGAACCGGGCGAATGGCGAACCTATCTGTTATATAGGAATAAATTGTCGCAGCCGACACTTGAGTTTGAACATAGATCGTCAGTGAGCAAACACAGGCGATCCCATTATTGAATTAAGTAAACCACGTGACCATTGAAGAAACGCCTAAGTAGGAATTAGCTTTGCGTCGAAGGGATCGTCATTTCTATTTCACCTCTATCACTATATGGGCCGCTATTCTCTATACTCATCTCTACACTATTCTCTATTCGGATCAATACGGTGGTTACTATTCGAGCGATTATTATCGAGCAAGTACTATTAGTGCAAGTGATATTCGAAGGCGTCTGACACCAGTATTGTTCAACGGCGTTACTATAGTTGTATCTGCGATTACAAAGCCTCTACTACAACAAGCATTACGAAAGTTACAACGAATATTCATTGACATTACAAAAGTATCAAACGAGTGTCCGTTGAGTCACAAAACTATCTAATCCTATATATTGTCTAATATATTATGCTGTTTTTAGATGATCTGTCTGGGAGCAATAATTCTTCAAATATTAAGCAACATTTTCATTCAAAATTGGTAATAACTTTAATAAAGTAATATCGTCATTTCTTAAAATAAGTGTCCCGTTTAATTTAATGCATTTAAAATATTTAAAATCAATTTAATACAGTTTCAACATCCTTAACTTGACCATAGCTGACATTAAGCGAATGGACGCCAAAACGAGAAAGCTTCTCACCGAGCCACCGCATGCACCATCCCAAAGCTGATTTTGATCGTCTGTATGTGCCCAGATCCGAAGGTGGACGAGGATTAGTTCAACTAGAACTGTCTTACAAAACTACAATTAGCTTTCAAAGATAACTAGAAACTACAGAAAACTGGATGATGATATGTGTCAAAGAACATGAAAGTAATAAGCAACTTTATTCAGTTATAAAGGAAGCAAAGTTCAAAATAGAGTTTCATGTGGATGAAGAAACTCAAGTAAAGCATAATACACCGACTGCAGCTGCAAAATACTTAAAAAAAGATAAACCAAACGCAAATGCAACCGACCAGATACAGAAACGATGGTAAGATAAACGGCTTCACGGTCAATACTCTGCACGTATCAAGCAAGCTAATTTAGACAAACTGCGTATCCATCAGTGGCTACGTAGTGTAGGGTTAAAAGATAAAACCGGTTTTATTCTTGCTGTACAGGACCAACGCTTGCTAACTAGAAATTATGAAACAGACATACTGAAAAATTGTGTTTGCCCAAAATACAGATTCTCTGATAAATATCCAGAAATAATTGACAATTTCGTACTAGGTTGCGCGGTAATTGCACTCACGGAAAAGAAAACTCGGCATGACAGTGTGGCCAATATCTACACTGGAAAATCTGCAACTTTTGCGGAAAGCAAACTGCAAGAAATTGGTATGAACACCACCCAGGCTCGGTTACGGAGATAGAACCTGTTACAATTTTATTGGAATTTCAAATACCAACAGATAGAACAATCAATGCTAATCGCCCGGACATCGTGATTAGAGACCGCAAAGACAAAAAGTACCTCTTTATTGACATGGCAGTCTCTGCAGACTGCAATGTATCTTTGAACATCTTCAAAAAACTATCAAAATACAAGGACCTTGAAATCGAAATCTCAAAAATGTGGCATATAAGAACATCAACAATTCCAGTTGTAGTTGGAGACCTTGGATTGGCTGAAAAAGATTCCAATAGACTCATTGAATAGATTCCTGGTAAACATTAAAGGAATCCAAAACAGTTGTTCTCACAATTACAGCCCACGCTTTACGAAGGGCTTTAATTATGTAAAATGTGTGATTTTTTTTCCAAAACTGCTCAGAGGAAAATTTCTCTGGTCGGAAAAGGAATAATAATAATAATAATAATAATAATAATAATAATAATAATAATAATACAATCAATGTTTCTTATTTTCATTCATTTACAGTGTTAAAACCTATAAACGAAAACGCAAAATTTTGGAGATCTAAAAAGGAAACATACACGTTGTTATAACAGTTGACAATACAGTCAAAAGCGATCTTTACGTTGGCTATAACTAAACTCTCCTAATACTATCTAACGACAAACATAACGAACATTTTATGTGTGTATATCAATTGTCTATATCAATCACGCATTATTTACGTATGGATTTAAAATGGTAAATAAAGTATTTAGAAAACGGAAAATGTCGTTAGAAACAACAAAAGCGTTGAACTGCAAATAAATAGCAAACGATTTATTCCAAAACCTAAGCAAAGTACTAAGAAACAGAAATATTTCATTAGAAACAAAGAAAAGAGTGCCAGACTGTTATATCCATCTCCCCATAAATGTTCGACAATTTCATCATAGATGAAGCGAAAACTGGAAAATGTCCGTTCTACGGAAGGATGCTGAGAATAGCTTGGACGTAGCATGCAAAAAACTAAGAGGTTTAAAAGAAAATAGGAATGAAAAGAACATTTGTGCCTAGGATCAGAAATTTCATTTGAAATTTCTGGGATACATAATGAGAAAAGTGGGCTTGGAGAATTTGACACTCACAGAGCATATTGCAGTCAACAGGGACAGAGGGAAGCAATGATCAACCTACATTAAGGGCTTTGTCCAAATGGTTGGCGGGACAGGGACTGAGAAAAATAATAAGGAAACACACGTTACTTACAGCTAACGGGAATAGGAAATTGTAGAAATCCCCTAATCGCTCATGACTTCAAAATATCACGGTACATAACAGACAGAGGGAAGTTCTTGAATGGGGCCTCTCTCATGGATGTGAAATATTTCAGAGCCAGCACTTGAATGCTAATTTTCACAACGCTAATATATATTTGGACTTGTAGCGAATGTTGGACGGTCTCCTCAAAGATGAAGAAGAGACTCGGGGCAACGGAGGTATGGTTTTACAGAAGGATGCTAAGGATAACATGGACCGAAGATGTGAGGTTTTAGACCGGATGCAAACAAGGGGAAAGGTTATAATGAACATCACGAAGAGGCAGTTTCTGGGACACGTAATGAGAAAGGATGGGTTGGAGAAACTGATACTCACAGGGCGGATAGTGAAAAAGAGAGACAAGGGAAAGCAACTCGTGACATACCTAGCTGGATTAAGCAAATGGATAGCAGAACAGAATCTATGAGAAACAGCAAAAGGACAAAACATATTGAGATCTACAAGTGATAGGGGGAGTGGAGAGCCATGATCGTCCACGTCCTGAAGGGACACGGCACATAAAAGAAGCAGCAGTAGAAGAAGAACAAGAACAAGCAGAACAAGAAGAAGAAGAAGCTGTATTAAGTTATTCTTGGTAACCGCTGTAGAAGCATACGTGCGCGGATAGGCATCTGTACGGACAAGAGCGATGTCTGTGGTATTTTATCGTTGTAATAACAAACTAGTCTTGCAAATTTTAAAAATATCTTTTTAAAAAAAAAAACAAAAAAAAAAACAGAAAAATAAAAAATAAACCAGTCATGAGTTACTTTTTAGGTTTTTTTTTTTTTTCTTTTTAATTTATTTATTTTATTTTCTCTTCAGTTGTTCACATAGAAAAGGGTCTTTTCCCTGTGTGCCCCGGGGTCAAACGACCGACCCTACTTTGTTGTTTCGACTCTATGTTATCACAATCACTGCCCAACGAAAGCACAATCACAATATTTTGATAACCGATCTAATACACCAGTGAAGACAAAAAAGGGTCCCATTTTTGCTTCCTACGACAGGCCGTATATTTTCTTCTTTTCGAATTTATGCAGACGATAAAAGCAGAAGGAAGAAGGGTTGACATGATGCTAAAGCCCGTTATGTATCGTAATTGAGGCACCAAAAATCTAGTCTTTAATAATAAAGGACTATTTTGCTTCTTACTTTAAAATTATTATTATTATCATTATTATTATTATTAATATTATTTTTATTATTATTGTAAATAGATTATAAATTCAGGTCGGCAAAAATTCACATATGTTTTCGTTTCTACACTGTTCTATCTATCTATCTATCTATCTATCTATCTATCTATCTATCTATTATATCTATCTATCTATCTATCTATGAGTCTGTCCATTATCTATCTATTACAATCTGTTCATTATCTATCTATCTATCTATCTATCTATCTATCTATCTATCTATCTATGAGTCTGTTCATTATCTATTACAATCTGTTCGTTATCTATCTATCTATTAGGTTGGTGCAAAAATAATGACGTATTAATGTCGTTTTTGACGTATTTTTTAACGTCAAAAAACGACATTATTACGTCATTATTTTTGCACCAACCTAATATCTATCTATCTATCTATCTATCTATCTATCTATCTATCTATGAGTCTGTTCATCTATCAGACTGTTCATTATCTATTTATCTAATACTGTTCTGATCTATCTATCTATTTATCTATCTATCAGTTTGTTCATTATCTATCTATCTATCTATCTAATTATCCATGATTCTGTTCAGCTATCAGACTGTTCATTATCTATCTACTTATCTAATACTGTTCTGATCTATCTATCTATCTATCTATCTATCTATCTATCTATCTATCTATCTATCTTAATTCTTTCCTTTTCTTTTTTACCTCCCTCTCTTTTCTTCCACTCACTTCTGGTTTCTTTTTCTTGCTCTTTTCGTCTCTTTTTTTTTCATTTTCTTCTTTCTCCTATTCCTCCTTTTCTATCACCTCTCCCTCTCTCTCGTTCATCCATTCTCTCATTCACTTCCAATTTTCACTTTGTTATTGTCTTTATTTATTCATATTTCTCTCTCATTCTCTCATTTTCAACCTCGCTCTTCCCCACTTCTTTGTCTTTTGTCCCTTTTTCATCACTTCTGCCTATGCTTGGACTTTTCTTTCGTTTTCATTCTTCGCCACCTTTCCCTCTCTGTATTTCTATCTCTGTCTCTTTCTCTCAATTTCTCCCTCCCTCTCTCTTTCTGTTGTATTATTTCACTTTGTATTTTTCTCTATTTCAATTGCATTGGTGTCCTTTCTTTCTATCTTTCTATTTCCTTTATATATATATATATATATATATATATATATATATATATATATATATATATATATATATATATTAGGTTGGTGCAAAAGTAATGACGTAATAATGTCGTTTTTTGACGTTAAAAAATACGTGAAAAAACTACATTACTACGTCATTATTTTTGCACCAACCTAATATATATATATATATATATATATATATATATATCACTATTTTTTTTCTTATTTCTATTTTTGCTTTTGGGTTATTCCATCTTAAATCAACCAACGGTCATAGGTAACTCTCTTAGAAAAATCTGGGAAAATTCACAGGTGTCTCTTGATAAAATTTACTGAGAAATCCCAAACATTAGAATTGTATCTTTAATAGATTTAACATCATAGCATGTAAAAATTTCACTGCATTTTTTTGCGTTTTAGTAAATAACATTTTCAATGGAATTCTAAAATTCATTCTGATATTGATTCTACAGATTTTAAGCTTGGTGACATTAATTGATATTTACTGTAAATTACAAAAATAAAAACAGCTTAGGTTTGCCTTTTTCCTTTGAAATTTAAAAGGAAATAAAAATGGTTGAATTGGCAAAGAGCAAAAAGATGCTGTCCATTTTGAGAGTTTCTCATTTCCAAAGAATGTTTGATACAGCATCCAAAGCAAAAAGGAAAGAGAAAGAGAAAAAGAAAAAAATCAAGAAAGGGAGAGGGGGAAAACAAAATCAAAAGAATGGAAAAAAGAAAGAAACAAATGAAAAAGAAAGAAAGAAAGAAAGAAAGGAAGAAAGAAAGGAAGGAAGGAAGGAAGGAAGGAAGGAAGAAGGAAAAGAAATGTGTGAAATTTTTTTTAGAAAATACTATAATAATCAAATGGAAAGAGAAATAGCGAATGAGAAAGACGTACGAAAAGCAAGACAGATTAAACAGAAAGAAAGAAAGATTATGAAAAATGTCGGAAACGGTATTAGAAAGCAAGCAAGCAAGAAAGAAAGAACGAAAGAAAGAAAGAAAGAAAGAATGAAAGAAAAAACGGAAGAAAGAAAGAAAGAAAGAAGGAAAGAATGTGAGAGAAAGATAGAAAGAAAGAATGAAAAAAGAAAGAAAGAAAAGATGAAAACAAAGAAAGAAAGAATGAATGAATGAAAGAAAAAAGAATGAAGGAAAGAAAAAAGAGCGAAAAAAAGAAAGAAAGAAAGAAAAAGCAAGAAATAAAGAAAGAAAGAAAGAAAGAAAGAAGGAAAGAATGCATGAGAGAAAGATAGGAAGAAAAAATGAAAAAAAGAAAGAAAGAAAAAACGAAAACGCAGGAAGAAACAATCAAGGAAAGAAAGAAACAAAGAATGTATGAATGAAAGAAAGAATGAATGAAAGAATGAAAGAAAGAATGAAAGAAAGAAAGAAAAAAGAATGAAGGAAAGAAAGAAAGAAAGAAAGAAAGAAAGAAAGACGAAAAAAGAGGGGAAGAAAAAAAGAAAGAAAAAAGAAAGAAAGAAAAAAGAAAGAAAGAAAAAAGAACGAAAGAAATGTGTGGCCAAAAGAGAAAGAGGGTATAGCATAAAAATAAAAGAATAAAGGAAAAAAAGAAAAGATGAAGTCCACTATAGAAAGACAGGAAAGAAAAGAAAAGAAAAGAAAAGAAAAGAAAAGAGCAGTAGAAGAAAAAGATCGATGAAATAATAAAGTGTCAGACTCTATCTTACCACCGCCTACTCCAAACAACATTTGAACGGCCTATCTAACAACTTATCTGTTATTCCCCACACCCGGCCCCTTTTGACTATGCGCTGAGAGCCGCGTGCTCCCACCAATCCCTAAACTACCGATTTTTTCAAAACCCGAGCCAACTATGCGCTTTACCGAGAATATGTCAGATGGATTTTTAATCTACCTCATAATGACTGAGAAGTTTCGAAAAGTCTGGGAAGGGGAGATAATTGCTGGCAGACCGCCACATTGGACATTACATGAGTTCAGAGAAGTTAGGGTTAGAGATACTAATGTGGACCGATATATCTCCTTCGTTTCACATGTTCGCCTGTTATTTACTCGGGGTTCGTTTTTGGCCCTGTGTAAAGAAAGTCACTGCTTCCCCCCCCCCCAAATCGCAACAGAACCGTACTCTGGGCAGGAATTTACAGCATAGTCTTCTTCTACGCGCCCTGTCCCTTCAGGTCGTGAACGACCGTGCCTCTCCACAACTACCTACCCCACATAGCTCTTAGCAACGTTTGTCTCTTTGACAAGACTCTCACCCGACTCCTCCGTCCATACACGCAAGTTGGTCAGGCATGTATTCTGCTGTCTTCCCCTGTCCATTTTGCCTTCGGTATGTCTTGTGAGTGTCAAATTCTCCAAGCACACTTTCCTCATTATGTGCCCAAGACATCTGAGCCGTCTCTTTCTGATTCTGAGTATGAGCCCTTTTTTTATTTTTCCATCTCGATTTTTTTTTTTGTTGCTTACGCGCTCCGTCCATGGTATTCTCAGGATCCTTCTGTAGATTTAAATGGCTTTTGTTTCCAGTTTTCATCTATGAAACGATTGTCTGGCATGTACTACCTTAAAAAAGCTAAGCAAAGTATTTTAAGAGACCGGAAAATTGCATAAGAAACAAAAAAGAGTGTTGAACTGTTATGTAATATCGGTACTTCAATATAGCAGTGAATGTTGGACAATCGCCCCACACAAGAATGCGAGACTTGGGGCAACTGAAATGTGGTTCCACAGAAAGGTATTAAGATTACCATGAAGGGAACATGCGAGCAACAAAGAGTTTTCAGGAAAATGCAAACAAAATGGACACTTAGAATTAGAAAAAGACAATTCAAATTTCTAGTGAAGATCATGAGGAAAGAGGACTTTGAGAATATGATACTGACAGGTCTTATTGAAAGCAAGAGAGGCAGAGGAGAATGGCGAATAACCTACCGAATGAACCTGTGAAAATGGCTGGCAGAACAAGGGATAGTAGTGATAAAAAGACAATATTTACTCAGATCTACAAAAGACAGGAAGTTATGGAGGCCCGTTATCGCCCACGTTCTGAAGAGATACAGAACATAAAAGAAGAATGGTGAAAGTAACCGCTTCTATACAGAAAACTTTCGACATTCATTCAATTTAGAGTTACTGTTGTTTGAAATAAAATCTTTATCTTAAATCAGTTTTCAGGTAATTAGACTTCAATGTAAGGCGTTTTCATTGTAAAATCGTATGCAATGCATTTTTAGAGTAAAATCATTTCCAACACATTTTTAGAGTAAAATCATTTTTTAATGCATTTTTATAATAAAATGATTGGCAATACAATTTTTTTAAATCTTTTTCCAATGCATTCTTAAAGAAAAATATTTTAATGCATTTTTATCGTAAAATAATTTTCAGTATATTTTCGGTGCATTTTTATAGTAAAATGATTTTCAATGCATTCTAATAATAAAATGATTTTAAATATCTTTTAGAGTGAAATAACTTTCAATGAATTCTTATAGTAAAATCATTTTAAATGCATTTTTTATTGTAAAATCATTTCCAATGCATTTTTATAGTAAAATTATTTCAAACTCATTTTTATAGTAACATCATTTTTAATGCATTCTTATAGTAAAAACATTTACAATGTATGTTTTATAGGAAAATCATCTACCATTCGTCCGTCCATTGAATACTGTTGCCATATCTGGTCTGATGCTTCTGCTGTACATCTCAAGATTCTTGACAAAATCCAAAAAAGAATCTGTAATATTAATGGTCCTGACCAATCATCTCGACTTCAGTCACTTTCTCACCAACATGATGTGGCTTCCTTCTGTCTTTTCTACAAATATTCTCATGGCAACTGCTCTGACAAGCATTTTTCCTGCTGTTCCGACGACATGAATTTAAATGTGTTAATAGATTGGCAACTAGGTAACACAACTTTTAATGTTGAAATAGCTAAATGTAACCACGTGTTTCTTTTCTCGTAATTCCCACCTGTGGAACTACCTTCCGTTTTCTTGCTTCCCTGATAACCAAAATCTTCAAAGATTTTAGGTGCAACGTCAATCGCCATTTTCTATCTTCTTGCAAACTTTTCCTTTTTTTGTTCTTCCCTCAATCTTCGCCATTCTGTCTTTAACTTTCGCTTTCATTCTCTGTAACCACCTGCAATCTAGTGACTTTACCGCTTTGCATGTAGTAAAACTAGTTTTTTTTAAATTATTTTAAATGATTACCAATGAATTTTTTTTACAGTAAAATCATTTCCAAACATTTTCATAGTAAAAGTATTTTCAATACATTTTATACTAAAATCATTTCCAATGCATTTTTACAATAAAATCATTTTCAATGGATTTTTATACTAAAATCATTTCCAATGAATTTTTATACTAAAATCATTTCCAATGCATTTTTACAATAAAATCATCACCAGTGCATTTTATATTAAAATCATTTCCAAAGAGTTTTTACAATAAAATCATTTTTAATGGTTTTTATACTAAAATTATTTCCAATGAATTTTTATACTAAAATCTTTTCCATTGCATTTTTACAATAAAATAATCTCTAGTGCATTTTTTACAATAAAATCATCTCCAGTGCATATTATATTAAAATCATTTCCAATGCGTTTTTACAATAAAATCATTTTCAATGGAATTTTATACTAAAATTATTTCCAATGAATTTTTATACTAAAATCATTTCCAATGCATTTTTACAATAAAATAATCTCCAGTGCATTTTTTACAATAAAATCATCTCCAGTGCATATTATATTAAAATCATTTCCAATGCGTTTTTACAATAAAATCATTTTCAATGGAATTTTATACTAAAATTATTTCCAATGAATTTTTATACTAAAATCATTTCCAATGCATTTTTACAATAAAATTATCTCCAGTGCATTTTTATATTAAAATTATTTTCAATGAATTTTATCGTAAAATAATTTGACAAGCTAATTATAATGGGGAAATAATCTGTTTCTATACTGTTAGCGTTAGTGTCTGTTAAAATTTATAAAACTTTTTTCGGAAAATTAGTCTTTTCAATACCCCTAACTGTTATAGCTCTTTCGAGGTACCGATGGGAGTTTCTTTGGACTCTTCTGGTGCCGTATTGTTTTTTTTATTTTAATCATTATTATTATTATTATTATTATTATTATTATTATTATTATTATTATTATTATTATTTTTATTTTCTTTGCTTTCTGGCGTTTACACATTTCTTTCCAGGTCCCACCCAGGGACCTAAGGTTAGAAATGGCATCATGACACTTTTCACTGACAAAAAAAAAAAAAAAAAAAAAAATTACATAGATAGAGCCCTTCGTAAAGTGTGGGCTGTTATTATTATTATTATTATTATTATTATTATTATTATTATTATTATTATTATTATTATTATTATTATTATTATATCCCGCATTGTATAGTAACCAATATTTATACATATATGTATGTAACTTTTTACATTCTTTCAGTTCTATCCAGTGGTCCGCAGAAACTTTGAAATTCACCACCTGGCATTATTTTAATGACAAATCGGGTTGGGTTATTGTTTAGAATCTCAAAATTCTATGGAATTTTGCTTTCATTTATTGTAACAGAACCTAGCTTGTGTAGTTACGATTTGTCTTTTAGTCAAAATATATACGGATTAGTTAATTGAATAAATCTCTATGTAGTGGACTCATCCGGTGATGTAGCCGCCCTTTCCCACTCTTTAGCTGATTTGCTGCTATTCCAGTCTTTTTCCCTGAGTTCTTCAGCACCATTCCTGGTTCTCTAATAACTAATATCATTATCATGTTTCACAACTTGCTCACCTCTCTGACAAGGTTGAAATATTTATCTGTTTTTTTTTTTTTTCTTTTCACTTTCCTGCAGATCTATTTTGTTTTCTGCTAAACAGGGACAGCCAGCACCTAGCATATTATCTTCATTTTGTTTACAACGACCGGATCCGGTATCCTGTCCTGGAATGTACGGTCTGTTTGAATCTCAAATTCCCAGAGTATAGGAAGTCAAGTTTCTTTCTTTTTATATATATATTTTTCTTTTCCCTTCATTCTCTTTTTTTCTTTATTTCCATTTCCTTTTCTTTTTCTTTGTTTTGAGAGAGAGAGACAGTGAGAGTAAGAGAGAGTGAGAAAAAGAGAGGGTGGAAGAGAACGAGAGGGAGTGAGAGAGAGAGGGAGAGGGATGGAGGGAGAGATATTTTTCATATGCTTTTTTTTTGCCTTGCATTACAATGAAGAGACTTCAATACCAGTAATCCTCAAGAACACATGGCGCAGTGGATAAAGGTGTTAGTTAGATCCAGTGACAGGACCCAAAGAGTGTGAGTTCAATACCCGGTTAAGGCAGTGGAGAACTTTCAGAGGGAAATTAACAGGAGATAGCTGATAACTGACATCCATCAAATATGGCACGTGGAACTAGAACAGTCTACCCCAGTGAGCGAAATAAAGGGTTCAGTTCGACATTCCAACCACCTGAAGAAGGCCGAAAACGTTGTAATGAATATGGCAACAAAGATGAGGACACTAGTCCGAATAATGTAAATAATGTACATAATGCTTCATCTCAGAAATATAGACAGACAGTAATCCTCTATCTTACAAAGCACTGCGGCCTTAGAGTTACGGGAACATATAACCAGAGACTTAACTGTTAGAATCTTATCCTCTATATACCATGTTTCTTCAGGAGGTAGGTGATCATGACTCTCCACAATTTCCTGTCCTTTGTAGCTCTTAATAAATTGTATCTTTTTGTTATCTCTCCTAAAGCCTATTCCGCCACTGAACATGTTATGCGTTTTTTCCTCTGTCCCTCTTGCTTTTAATCTGTTCTGTGAGTATCAGATTTTCCAATCTCTTTTTCCTCATTATCTGCCCAATAAATATCAACTGTCTCTTCCTGATGGGAAGTATCCTCATCATCATCCTGTAGCGATTAGGATAGACTTAGATAAATAATATATAAGGGTCTTTAGGCAAAATATTACATACGTTGACTCGATCAGATTTCCAATTTTGTTCATGTTGCGGCCTTGTTAGGGCCAGAAATAAAGATACAAAGAGAGGAATTGAATTAAACAAATATATTAAAAGAAACAGTAATACAAACATATACAAACGAGAGTGTTACAGCAAGAATGTTCGGTTCGACTGTCAGAGCTGACTACTAGAAACTTCAATCTCCAAAAGGCAGTACTTGCTCCTATTTATAGCTGGGAGTGCCTATGCTTGCGAGTGTAAATTACAATGATAGATAGATAGATGGATAGATAGATCAGAATAAAAAGCCAGTTAGCTAGCTAGATAGATAATGATCATACTGAGATAGATAGATAGATAGATAGATCAGAATGAAAAGCCAGCTAGACAGACATACAGACAGACAGATAGATAGATAGATATATAATGATTATACTGCGATAGATAGATAGCTAGCTCGATAGATAGATAATGATTATACTGAGATAGATAGATAGATAGATCAGAATGAAAAACCAGCTAGACAGATAGATAGATAATGAACATACTGAGATAGATAGATAGATATATAGATAGATTATGACGGTTTGCCTATTTTTCGTTCCGAGAAGCTAACCATTACACCTGGCCGTGTATACCTCTCTACTAGGGTAGCTAACCAATCCCTGTTGAAGGCGCCTTCTCAGGCACATTTGTGTTTGTGCAACAAACCACCGTGGTTTATAATGCAACTCCATTGAGCGGACCTTTGTTACAGTTTCTAAGAAAAGAGCAAGTTATCTCGCGTGGTCAGCAGTGAAAACAAGGCCGGCACGTTTACGATGGCTTTCGACTTGCACAGCCATTGACGGCTCCCAAATAGTTCTGTCTACCCACTTTCACCGCGCGCTCGGATCGATAACATCAAGTAGCCACCTTCCTGATAGATCGACCACTATGAGCTTCGAACCCGGGTCCACATGGTCGGAAAGCGAACATTCTAAGTACACGGCCACGCACCCATACCATTACACCAACTGCATATACACATAAATACACATGATGTTAGTATATTAAAGACTGCTGCTGTTTATTAACTGCCCTTTACTCTCACGACAAAATTAACGGTAACAGACTCAATAAAAGATATTCGAGACCCTTCTTAAACTGTCCATTTTGGGGGCCCTTACTAAACTGAACACGAGACGAACTGCAAACTTTGGATCAGAGAATGGGGAAACTGATAAGCATGCATAGAACCTTGCACTTCGTATAGGATAGACGAAAAATCGTAACCAAGCAGACACTGAATTTTCACCTATCGTGATGAATGTTCAAGGTGGGTGTTTGTCTTGTCCACCTCACACTTCAAGCGTAACTCATATATACGATCCATATATCTTTAAGATGTTAGAAAAATAGTTCCTTGTACTTCTTACTTTTTTCTGATAGGTTCTATCTTTACAAGAGTCAGACCAATCCGAAAATGGAGTACTGATGCTAAACTCTACCAGTCCTCACTTTCCAGCCTTTATAAATTACAAAAGGCTTGCAGTGGTGAACAGACGAGGTACATTCATTAGTTCCCGCAGTCCAGACTATTACAGATATGACCAGCCAGGCGAATGGCGCAATGCTCTCGGTAATCTATCGCTATTTCAAGGTCAGGAAAATTCATAAGCAGACTATGATGGATTGATGCTAGAGCTGTGAAGTATTCCATGCATTCATTTCAATTATTATTAATAACTGCATTGGTTCTTTCCAGCATTACTGCTTCATAGTCAGCCTAAGAACTTTTCAGTCCACCCTCCTACCTGGAAAGAAATAATGCAGTTATTAATAATAAGAGTTGAAATTAATACAGTGTAACCCGGATATAAGAGAGTTGTCGGGACCGGAGATGAAGTCTCTTATATCCGGGTTTCACTTATATCCGGGTTCGGTCTATTTTGTTTAGGTAAGTATGGCTCTAATTTGGGACCAGATAAAATCTCTCTTATATCCGGGTTTCTCTTATATCCGGGTTACACAGTACATTAAAGATTTCACAGCTTTAGTACCACTGCTTCATAGTCAGCCTATGAACTTTTCAGCCCACCCTCGTACATGGAAAGAAATAATACAGTTATTAATAAGAAGATTGAAATTAATACATTCAAAATTTCACAGCTTTAGTACCACTGCTTCAATAGTCAGCCTATGAACTTTTCAGCCCACCCTCGTACATGAAAAGAAATAACAGTTATTAATAAGAATCGAAATTAATACATTTAAGATTTCACAGCTTTAGTATCACTCCTTCATAGTCAGCCTATGGACTTTTCAGCCCACCCTCGTACATGGAAGGAAATAATACAGTTATTAATAAGAATCGAAATTAATACATTTAAGATTTCACAGCTTTAGTATCACTCCTTCATATTCAGCCTACGAACCTTTCTGCCCACCCTCGTACATGGAAAGAAATAACAGTTATTAATAAGAATCGAAATTAATACATTTAAGATTTCACAGCTTTAGTATCACTCCTTCATAGTCAGCCTATGAACCTTTCAGCCCACCCTGGTTACTATTAAAAGGCTTATGATAAACGAATTGTCAGAAAGTAGTAGAATGTGGTAAAAAAATAATTTTCTGTGCCTAGATAATGACTGATCCTTGAATTAAAAAGTTATCAAAACTGTAGTGTTCTGGGAAGCAGTCCACAAAATAGCAGTTCTCGACAAAAAAACTGTCTGAACGAGACTTTCTCCTTGCATTCAGAATACGGAAGAAATGAGGATGAATGGACTCTGTGGATGTAGATCGGTGTGTTCTAGATGTAAAGGTGTGAACTAGCGGAACTAAAGAATCTGAACATTTATCAGCGTCGCGAAAGGATTCCCGTTTTGCGTCTGTAAGAAAGAGGCTACACAGTTAAGATTGTCTTCCCCCAAGGCTAAAATGTGTTGATTGTGTAGCTCCAGGCTAAATATGACAGCACTATTTCATTTGGGGTCTAATCTGACTCTTGTAGATATAAAGCATAGGAAGAGAAGTCTGCTACTGGCTGGAGCGAAAGAAAGAATAATAAAAAAAACTTGTGTGGAGAGAAAAAAATATCTAAAAAAAAGTCAAACTCTTTTTCTATCACCAATTTCGAGCAATATTTTGAAATTATATTGTCTGAAATCGATCCTAAATGACATTTTAGCAAGGTGGATTTTACAAGCACACTAACTAAATTGGGCGGTAACTTCATGACGTAAAGCGCATTATTTGGCCATAATTCCTCCACTTAGTGTTACACATGAATAGGCCGACCGGTCGACCGCACATTCCAGGCGCTGACACGTACCCCTACTGGTTTTGATATTGAATAAACTATGTCATCTCTATGCAAAATGACACCTTATTTCTAAGTCAGTAATCTCATCTACCGCAAAATACTGTTCTTTCTTTCACGGTTTTATTCTTTAAGGATTTTTTTTCTTGTTTCTTTTTTTTTTCCAGTTATTTATTTATTTTTTTATATTATTATTTTTTTTTATTTTTATTTTTATTTTTTGCTTTATTCAGTCGTTTTTTAACTGGCATCTACGAATCTTTCTTCATCTACTTGCCTTTCTTTCTTTCTTTCTTTCTTTTTTATTTTCTTTCGCCGTTTCTGTCGTTCTTTAATATTTCTCTTTCTTTCTTTATTTAATGTTTTTTGTTGTCATTTATTTTCATTAATTCCGTCATGCTTAGTCAATTTTCATTCATTTTTAATCGTTTACTTGTCTTCATTCTCTACTACTCTTTTGTTTTCCCCCTCTTTTCTTTTTTCTGTCTTTTTTCCTTTTCTTTCTTTACATTAGTCGATTATTATTATTCCTACTTTCTCTTTTAGCCACACATTTATTTCTCTCCCTGTTCCTTCTTTCTTTCTTTCTTTCTTTCTTTCTTTCTTTCTTTCTTTCTTCGGTTGAATCTGTTTTTTCCCCCTTCAATGTTTATTTTATCTTTCTTTTATTTACGTTAGCCTGTCTTTCTATACTGGCCTCAAGTTTCTTTCACCCTTCTTTCTTTCATTTTATATTATTCGCACTTTCTCTTTTAGTCATACATTTCTTTCTTTCTCTTATTCTTTCTTTCTTTCTTTCTTTCTTTCTTTCTTTCTTTCTGTGAAGCTGTCTTTTTTTCTTCATGCTTTCTCTTTTTCCCATCATTCTTTCTTCGTTTTTATCGTTCTTTCATTATATTAGGCTGTCTTTCTACAGTGGCCTTCATCAACTCTTTTTTTCCTTTTTTTCTTTTCTTTTTATGCTATTCCCTCTTTCTCGTTTGGCCATACATTTCTTTTTTTCTTTCTTTCTTTCATTCATTCTTTCATTCATTCTTATTTTTATTCGTTCATTCTTTCTTTTTTTCTTCATTCATTCTTTTTTCTTTTCATTCATTCTTTTTCATTCTTTCTTCATTCATCTTTCGTTGTTTGTTTCATTCTTTTCTTTCTTTGTTCCTTCCCTTCTTTCTTTCATTCATTCTTTTATTCTTTCTTTTTTTCATTTCTTTCTTTCTTTCTTTCTTTCTTTCTTTCTTTCTATTAGCTCGTCTTTCCTTACCGTTTTCTTTATTTTATTTTAATAAATATTTATCGCTTTTTTTTCCTATTTCGTTTCTATTTTTGCCTCGCCTTTTCTTTCTTTCTTTTGTTTAATACATTCCATCAATGGTCTTTACGCACGGCCAGTCGTCTTCAGTTCTTTAAAACGACATGGGCGTTGCGAAGGTCTGCTCCTTCTTATTTTGACTTTTTTTTTTATAAGCAGCCAAAAGCAAGATGAAACTTTCTTCCCAAACTTCTCAGAGTGTAACAACTTCACATCTATGTACAAATGGACACAATACAGTATTTTAAAATAAGCATGACATCCTCAGACGCTGAAGAGGAAAAAAAACGTTCACAGTATTGTCCCTCTGCAAAATTTGGCAGCCTTAAAACTCTCATAAAATCTTGCCAGACTATCTATAGTTAATATAACCAACAAAGACGTATCTTGACAAAAGACTCTCCAGAGGCAAGCTATATATATATATATATATATATATATATATATATGTGTGTGTGTGTGTGTGTGTGTGTGTGTGTGTGTGTGTTTTTCCAAATAAAGAAAGAACAGATGGAGTAAAGATCTACAGTTCGTAGCATTTACTTTTTCAAAAGTGCTCAATACAAAGGAGAGCAAAATATTATAATAATATTTTTATTATAATAGATTATAATAAAAACATTTTACATCGCTACACAAAAGCTTTCATGTTTCAATAATACTGAAGTTATTTACACTCCCCACCCACGTTAACCTCCCAAAAGGTAACGATCTGTTTTTAAATTTCCGAAATAAGTAATTTTTATCACAATTTATCTACCTTCGCCTGAGGAAGTAAAATCATAGTATTGAAACTTGAAATCTTTTTTGTAGCGATGTAAAATGCTTTTATTATAACCTATTTTAAATATATATATATATACATACATACATACATATATATATATATATATATATATATGTATATATATATATATATATATATATATATATATATATATATATATATGAAAATTTCTCCGAATTAATCAGTAGAGAGACAATATTTATGAATAAAAATAAGAAAACTGGTAATTGCTGACGCGATTTTTTTTTTTCGTATTTTGCTTTGATAAAGTCCACATTGGACGAAACGCGTCAGCAATTACCAGTTTTCCTATTGTCATTTTTATTCATACATATATATATATATATATATATATATATATATATATATATGTGTGTGTGTGTGTGTGTGTGTGTGTGTGTGTGTGTGTGTATTGGGACACAATTCAAGTCTCTTATACAAGTCTCTTTAAAAAAAAAGACTGACAAGATAATGCGATTAAACTTCTTATTTAATTTTTCTTGTGATCGTAGAAGAGTTTTCTTTTTTGGACATGGTGCAAATGTTCTGTATATCTGAACGCTTTCGGTTATTCTGTTTTGCATTATCTGGACAGATTGTGTCCTTGGATGGCAACCAGTCTAGGAGAAGGACAAATCTGAATTCAAAACCCGAGGAGAGTCGTTTGAAGTCCTTATGCCACACTATGGGCATCGGTTCTCTTCCAAAATCTGTGGTTGGTTCTACACAAGCCTCCTCGACTATAATGAAATCGTATGTGTGGATCATACGATGAAAACGACAGAACAGTCCAGTATATATATATATATATATATATATATACATATATATATATATATATATATAGTGTATTTGGGTAGAAATCTCATTAAAAACGACTGATAAGGTACTACTGTTAAGCTTCTAATTTAATATTTCTTATGTTAGCAAAAGTTATTTCTTTTCTGGACATCAAGTGTGTAAAATTGTCAAAATGTCCTATATATCCGTTTTTTTCGGCTTTTATAATAGTCATTTTCAAGGATGTTTTTAGTATTTAATTTTTTAAACTGAATGTATAGATTTTTCTATATATATCTGGAGTGACAGCATTATTATTATTATTATTATTATTATTATTTTCCAAACACGGTCAGAACATTGTGGCCGTGATCATAGTTGTTTTTATTGTATGTTGTCTTTTTTACTTTTAAAGCTTCCATTATGTTGAGCCCTTTTTTACATGTAGATGACGATATTTTTTTTGTGTTTTCTACAAGCATGTTGCGAAGGGAGTTTGGTAGATTTTAACGGGTGTTTAAAAGTGTCCTAATTGAGCTATGTTCAGAGAGATGTAACGTGAGTCTTCTTGATAGTCATGTAGTGGTATGTCTAATATAATTATTCATGAATATTTAACAACTGTAAACATTACTGTGAAGGTAGTTAAACAAAAGTGGTATCATAAGAAATTACGTCTTATTGCGGGCACATACGTCCATGTTTACCATCAGCTATTTTTAAAGAATTTTAATTATCTTTTTTATTATAAATTATAATTTTTTTTTTCTTTTTGCCCCAGTGCTTTGCTTTGTGCCAAAGACGAGTTTGTCTATTTGTTTAACAGCATATCAACTCCTAGTCATTTAATGCCGAAACTTAACTTTCTTGGGAGCTTTAAATTAATAAAAATATATGTTATTCTGCTTCCACAATTGAGTACATGGTAGATGATACTCAGCTTTTGCGCATATACATTTTTGTGTGGACATAACTATTAGGTTAGTGCAAAAACAATGACGTAATAATGTCGTTTTTTGACGTTAAAAATACGTCAAAAAACGACATTATTACGTCATTATTTTTGCACCAACCTAATAGAAGCAGTGATATGTGTGTTTTATGTCATAGATTTTAAGTTATATTTTTGAAATCAGTTTGATTTAAGAAATTTTTAGGATAGTGGCTCGGATTGAGGGATCAGAGAGCCGACTTCGAATTCTAGTCAAATCCATTACATTCACTTACGTGCTAATACAATTGGGAAAGGTATGAATCCTCTTTTTACTCCCCCCCACCACCTATGGTTAAGTAGCAGGACAGCCTGGGTTCTGTAGCCTTGGATGGCAACTGGTCTACCGCAGAAAGAAATGGCAACCTACTGCTAGAAAAAATTGCCTCGTCAGTCATGTATCGAAAGATACATGACTGACGAGGCAATAAATTATTACTTTCAATATTACTTTGAAGTAATAAATTAATAAAGTAATAAATTATTACTTTCAATATTACTTTGAAGTAATAAAAATCTAATATATGTTATTCTGCTTTCACAATTGAATATATGGTAGATGATGCTCAGCTTTTGTGCATATACATGTTTGTACGGACATAATTAGAAGCGGTGATAGTTATTTTTTATGTTGAAGATTTGTTGAAGTTATATTTTGGAATAGAGTTTGATTTCTTTTGGAAAATTTAAGATATTATATGGAGTAATGCCAAGAAAGACTTTTTATGTTGGTTGTTTTTGTTTAATGACATAACAAAGCCTATGGATTATTTGTAGGGACATAATTAAAGGCGTTGATATGTGTGTTTTTTAGTTTGTTGGAGTTATATTTTGGAATACAGTTTGATTTAAGAAATTGTCATACAAAAATGTATTGCTTGTTTTTTTACGAAAAATTATTGATGGTAATTTTTTTTATTTTTTTACAAAAATATATAGATGGTATTTTTAAAATTTTTCTTTTACAAAAATATATTGCGGGTATTTAATTTTTTTTTACAAATATATATTGCATGCTATTCATAGGATCCCATGTCCTCATTCACATAAATACAGTAGTAAATACTGTATGTTGGTCTGCAATTTGAGATTTGTCTCCAGCTGTGCTGGTCAAACTCTCTGCCTTCGAGCAAAGGGATCTCCAGATGAAACTTTGTCAAAGGGCAGAGTCTCATCTTGGGAAGCAGCTACCTAAGCACGTTATATACGTGATATACGGGAAATTTTTCGCCGGGCCTACGGGCTCGGATACCCCACATTAAATTCGGTCTTGCGCCACATCTGACCGCCTGAGACAGTTGGAAGATATTCTGCAGTTGGAGATTCCTTGAGGAATTAAGTTGACTCACTTCTAGCAGTTGACTACTTCTTCTACACACCACTGGCAACTCTTATATGTGTTGTTCTTGTCCTAAGTATTATGGTTCATTACCAAACTTCGCGTGATTATTGTATTCAGTAACCTTCCGTAGGTATTACTGGATTACTGGGATGAGGAGTTATCATTATTTACACTATTTATATTCGGACTATTGTCCTTATCTTTGTTGTTTTTATCACAGTGCTTCAACTGTTATGCACTCTGGCCTTCCTCAGGTGTATATTACTCTGGTAATCGACAGAGAATTCTAAACCAAACCCTTTATTTAATCTACACGAGTAGACTGTTCTCGTTCAAATTCACATGTCTAGGAATATTGCCTGTTTCATATTTTTATTTAGTACTGTTCAGTTATTGCTCGCCTGTTCCGACTGAGTGTAAGTATACAGTGCCCGACACAGGGATTGAACTCAAAACCTCGCCCGTTTCCACTGAGCGTAATTCCATACTTCCTGACCCAAAGTTTGAACTGTATAAAAGATGTCACTTATTTGTTTAGTAAATAATTTGTCATTTCTGTAGCAAAACACATTCCAATGAAACATAATGAGGAAAGAGGGCTTGGAGAATCTGATACCCACAGGACGTGTTGAATGCAAGAGAGACAGAGGGAATAAAACACATAAACTGACTGAAGAGGTTATATTAGGTTGGTGCAAAAATAATGTCGGTTTTTTTCGACGTTAAAAAATACGTCAAAAACCGACATTATTTTTGCACTAACCTAATATAAATGGTTGGTAGGACAGGGATTATGATTTTTTTTGTCTGAATTTATGGGAGGAGGAGCTATCATTATTTACACTACTTATATTCAGGATTATTGTCCTCATCTTTGTTGTTGTCACAACCTTTCGGCGGTTATGCCCTACGGACCGCAATATAATATACTAGTAGATTAAAGCGTGATTTCATGAATTTGGTGGCATAGTAGTTTTAGGTTTAATCTCAGGCCCGGCTTGAAGTCAATGGAAACAGGCAATAAATAACTGGACAGTACTATAAATAAGAAGTAGATATGGATAGTGGAGCGAGAACAGTCTAACCTCGTAGATTGAATAAAGGGTTTAGTTCAGAATTCTCACTAGGTTAACCGAATCGATGTAGACCTGAGGGCACAAAGCCGTAATTTTCTGGTAAACAACAACAGAGATTAGGACAGTAGCTCGAATAGAAAGAGCGTGAAGAGTGTCGAGAGATGTTTTTGCGGTGAATGTTGGATGCATGCGTTTCTTGCAGAAATTTTGAAGCTAATCAGAAAAAAAAAAAAAAATATCACGTCAAGCAGGATTTGAATTTTGCTCAGCGGCTTTTTTTTTTTTCTTTTTTTTTTTTTTCGAAAAGAAAACTTGACACCAAAAGCTAAAACCTTAGTTTAAGGACAGCCCACTTTGCTACCAGTTAGGGCGGAAAAGAGAGAGAGGGAGAAGAGAATGAAAGGGAGAAGGGAGAAAGAGAGGGAGAAGAGAGTGAAAGAGAGAAGAGAGAGGGAGAGCGGGAGAAGAGAGTAAAAGGGA
>OZ010604.1:53314841-53347341 GCA_963932145.1 Acanthosepion lycidas
CAGACATTAGTTTTTTTTCTTCATCCGTAGGAAGACTGTACATCGAAAACTGATAAAAGTTAAGTAAAGTATTATGAAACAGGAAAATGTCGTTAGAAACAAAGAGTACTGTTCTGTTATGTCATATCAGTCCTCCTATATGCCAGTGAAGGCTGGACAATCTCAGCATAGATGAAGAAGTGGCTTGTGAAAGCAGAGATGTGGTTCTACAGAAGGATGCTGAGAATACCATAGACTGAACATGTGTGAAATGACGAAGTTTTAGAGAAAATGGATACTAAAGAAGAACAGTTATACTTAGAACCAGAAAGAGACCATCGAAATTTCTAGGGTGCATAATGAAGAAAGAGGGCTTAGAAAAATTCACACTCATAGGACACTTTAAAGGCCAGAAGGACGGAGGAGGGTGGAGAACAACCTACTCAACGAGCTTTTGTAAATGGTTGTCAGAATAGGGATTAGAAGAGATAGCATAAAGACAGACACTGCTTAAAGTTACAAAAGAAAGGAAGTTGTGGAGAGGCATGATTGCCCATCAAGGCAAATAGAAAAAGAACACTACTACAATGAGCACTTTAGCCCTGAACCTCCTGAACTTTGCTTCGGTTTATTCAACTGGCTGAACTAAGTGGTTTAGTGGCCCAAATAAACAAAGAAAATTAGTACAGATAAGTGGGATTGCTTTTTTTTCTTTTTTTTTTTTTTTTTTTTTTTTTAACAAAGTCTTGCTAACATAAACGAATGCCCCAATTAGCCGAAGTTACAATTAATTGGATTGGTCCACATTTTTAACGGATTGTGCACAGCGATTGAAAAACTAGTATCCACTTTGTCCAAGATTTAACGTTTTTCTGTGAACGTCAAGTCGACGAAGTGTACAGAACAGCTTAAGGTTTTTACTTGTGAAATTTTCAACGAGTTGTGAAGCGTGATATTGATAATGGTAGTCGATAGGAGAAAATTATGAAGGCCAGAAATTGAAAAGCCTTTTTTTTTTTAATTCGGAACCTGTCAACAATTCAAACAGTACACAAATGTTGCCGAAAGATAGAGAGAGAGAGAAAGTAGACTGTAGTAGTAAGAAAGCGAAACAAAGACGATGGAAGATAGAAACAGGGGGGGGGAAGAAAGATAAAATGAGAGACGGGGGAAAGAAAGAGCGGGACGTAGAAGGAGAGACGGCAAAAGAAAAGAAAGAGAGAATGAATGAATTAAGAAATACATACGGATACGGTGGTAGAAAGAAATAAAGGGGTGGTAAGAGAGAGAAAGACAAAAAAAAGGAAAGAGAAATTAAGAGACGGTAGGAGGAGAGACGACAGCAGAAAAAAAGAAAAGAAGAATGAATAAATGGAATGGAAGGTACTAGAAAGAGGGGAAAAGGCGGTAAGAGGGAGAGAGAGAGAGAAAGGGGAATAAAATAAAAAAAAGAAAAAGAAGTCGGTAAAAGAAAGAAAGAAAGAAAGAAAGAAAGAGAGAAGATTGTAGAAATAGAGAAATGGTATGCGAAAGAGATATAGAGGCTGTACGCGAAAGAGTGAGAGAGAGAGAGAGAGAGACAGTAGAAGAAAGAAAAAAGACAGAAAAGAAAAAGAAAGAGAGAAAGATAGTAGAAAAAAAAGAGAGAATGAGAGAGAGTACAGAAAAAATGGAAATACAGTAAAAGAAGGATAGTGAGATAGGGAGAGAAACAATACATGAAAGAAAGAGTGAAATAAGATAGAAGAATTACAGGGAGAGAGACGGTAGAAGAAAAAACATAGGAGAGAGAGAGAGAGATGTTGCAGAAATAAGACATAGAGAGTAGGAGAAAGGGAAAACGGAATTGGCATAAGAAAGAAAGAGATGATAGAGTGGGTATTGATAATCTATAAAAGGCAGGATGTGTGTGTGTGTGTGTGTGTGTGTGTGTGTGTGTGTGTGTGTGTGTATGTAACGAATGCAATTTTCGACGGATTTGCACCAACATTTACATGCACATGCTCCAAGTTAGCGGGAAGTTCCAAGAACGACTTTGCATTTCCCAACTCCCATCGATAGTGGAAATAATCGATTTTTTCATGCTTCTACGGCAGTTTTTATGTAGTTTGCCGCCATTTTCTACTGGCCAGAGGGAGAGCCAATAGCTGGCTGCCACGGATAGGGAGGAAAATTCTATTGGCCAGCGTTTGAGCCAACAGCTGACTGACACGAATATTAACTAGCATGCTAGCATGCAAAAATAATCGATAGCTGCATTCGTCACAAATGGGAAAAATTTAAATCTGCATGGCACTTTACTGCAATTGGCTCATTGGCGTGCTTAAACTCAACGTTGATTCTAATTCCGCAGAACTGGGTTGGTTGTGAAAAAGTATTTGCTGTTAACATTTTTTTTTCATTCGGTTTTTCCAGTTACGAGTCCTTTTTTAAAGCTGATCGTTTTGTGTTCATTTTGTTTAGTTCTTTTTTCGTGACAGATTTAATGTTTAGTATAGAGCTTAGAAAAAATTCGCAGTGTGAGATAGGCAAGAAGTAAGGTATGTAGCAACATCAGCACGGCATAGGGCACTCCTTTAAAGACAAGGAAGGGCAAAAATATTTTAAGTCAAGTGATAGCGATTGCTGCATGAGTCGTACGATTTTTGAATCAAGCACGGGCAACGCCGGGCCATGCTGCTAGTTGGTAATATCCAAAGTATATTGTTAATATTAACCGTTTCCTTATTAGGAAAAAATATCTACAAGGCTCGGGTGTGTTAGGACGCCATTTTTCTGTATAGGAGTGGAAGATAAAGTCTAACCCTAGACTTGAACAGGTTAAGATTGTAGTGATCGAGGAAACACCCTGTTGGGTGTCGGTTCCACATGACAGACTTCTCACTAATGGAATATGGAGGGAATGTGGGTGGTTTACTACAATGATTACAATAATTAAAGAAATATATCAATGTATATTCCCTCTAATGATTACGTATATAGTGATAAAGTAGAGATCAAAATGTGCTGTTAATATTTTTTTATAAATATGCATTGTAGATACTTTTACTATAGACTTGCATAACAAACCTTTTTTGTATTGAAAATCAAGGGAAAAGCGATAATCCCTGAATTTTTCTGTGGAAGTTGTGGAGAGTAATGATCAATTACGTTTCGAAAGGATTTGTCTCTTAAATAAAAGAAATATAACAGACAGGGCTTTCTAACCTTTGTAGATTAACCTGTCAATAAGAAAACTAACTTTTACAGTAGGATTCAGATTGTACAAGACCCGGAAGCCACTCAAGGTAGAGGGTTATGTTAGAAGGGAGTTCATACGAACAGGAAGGAAGAATAATGGTTAACCCGAGACTTAAAAGGGTTAAGATTGTAGTGATCGGGGAAATATCAACTTGGGAGTCGATTCCAGAGGGCAGCGGTTCGCAGGAAGAAGGTGTTCGTGTGGTACTTACTTCCCGCCGATGGAATATGGGGGGAATGTGGGTGGTTTGATACAATGTAAGTGGCATGGCGTGTTTTTGTCGTGAAGGTTGACCTCGACCCAACCAGGGAATGTAGTTCGTCCGAGCACTTTCGGTGGAAGTAGCGGTATAGTTTTCCTTCCTCACTTTTGGTTTAAACTTATGTGGAACGTCAACATCTTCATTATTCAATTAATTTTCTCCTCGTAATGGCAATATTAACCGTTTCCTTACAAGGAAACACTCGGCATTCATTACTCAAGTCTTCAGTATTGCTGTCGGTTAAGATTTATAAAATCTTTCTCTTAAAACAATTTTTCACGAAAATAGGTTTCTAAATCCAGTAACTGCTGTCGTTCTTCCCAGTATTAACAAGGGTTTCCTTCCTAAACCCTGTCCTGTGCATGACAATAAACTGCATCCAGTCGCAAAGCCTTTGATCAGGAGATTTTGAGCAGCGTGAAACCACCTCTTAATTGCTGATGTTCCCAGGTCCTGGGTAAGATGATAAACTACATCCAACAGCAAGGCCTCTGATGAGGAGGTTTTGAGGAGCGTGGAACCACATTTTAGTTGCTGGTGTTCCCAGTTCTACCCTGACCCGGGGCAGTAGCATCTTTTAGGGACCTAGCTATCGGCAAATAGTTAACCTGCAAACTGGGGTCAAAGCACTATGAAAGTGTAAACACAGTTTTTAATACATTTTTTGGGGAAAATTGCCAGCAATAACATCTTGTCGGCATTAAATATTGAGATTGATATGCCATAAAACAAAACAAACCAAACCTTCCTTCTAGATATTTTTTTCGAAGTCTCGTGGAACGTCAATATCTTAAGGTTTTTATTTTTTCTTCGAATTACATATGCTATCCATTTTATCTGTTGCTGCTGTTGAAAGTCCTGAAGTGATGCAGGTTCTGTTATCTACTACAGTTGTTTGTGCTTCGGTAGAGCCAGTTCACAAGGTTCGAAAAAGTATGGTCTTTGCCAGAATCCACAGGTTTCACTTACGCAAAGCCATTCTTAACCATTAATCTTAGTATTGTTGTATATAGGAGGAATAATGGATAGCGACTCGGAGTGTGGAATCGGAGAGCCGAGTTCGAATTCGAGTCGAATCCATTTCATTCACTTACGTACTAATATCCTTGGGAAAGAGATGAATTCTCTTCTTCTCCTCCCGCCACCAGCTATGGGTACATAGCAAGACCGGGTTCTATAACCTTGGATGGCAATTGGTTTACTGCAGAAAGAAATGGCAGCCTACTACAGGAAAAAAACCTGCCTCATCAGTCATGTATCGGAAGGTACATAAGCGCCTAAGCGTGTATCATGCATGGCACATAACTGACTGATAGTTGTATGCAGCTGACATTTTTCATATTATCTGAACGGGTTTGGCGCCATTCATGATTATTTTCTAAGCGTGGCACAAGGCCGAAAGTATAGGGCACCTAGTGAGAATCGAACTGATCTAGTGAGACAAGCTTCCTAACTATTACACCAGGGTGAGATGCCCAATTTGGCGCCATGCATGACACCGATCAGAAAATTTAAAACTGACGAGGCTATTTTCAGGTTAACGTTTTGGAACCACCTAGCCGGGGTGGTAGCGCGGTAGCAATTAGTGAACCCCCGAACGGAGGTAAAAAAAAAAAACAACTGAAAGTATAAATTTAAATTTAAAACAAAAAAGAAAAAATACTAGCATTAGATTCTCGTAAAATGCAAGAATTAGTCCAACTTCCAAGAAAATTAAAATTACGACGTTAAATGGCCCATAAATTGTCGATATGCCATTAAAAAACAAAGAAACGGATTGAGGAATCGGATAGCCGAGTTCGAATTCCAGTTATGCATGTATCTCTTCTCTCCAACATGCTCAGGTATGGGTATAGCAGGGCAAACTGGATGGCCTTGATATCAGAAAGTCTTGAACTGACGTGGCTATTTTCAGGTTAATGTTTTGGTTTTGTAGCAACTGGTTGTGTTGTTCGAAACTATCTCTAAATGCAGCTTATTCAATGTCCAATTTCCTTCTCTCTGTAACAGGAGATAACTGATAACTGACATCCATTTAACATGGCACGTGGAACTAGAATAGTCTACCCCAGTGAGCGAAATAAAGGGTTATGTGTGACATTTCAACCACCTGAAGAAGACCGGAGCGTACAACGGCCGAAACGTTGTTATAAATATGGCGACAAAGATGAGGACAATAGTCCGAATAATGTAAATAATGTTCCTTCTCTTTTGCATAAAATTTGTTATAACTAATCCATCCATCGAGGTACATGAAGTTATTCGTATTTCTTAAATACTAATTCTGAATTTCTATGATAAAGTCAGGGCCGAAGAGGGATAGTTGGAGAGAGATGGTAAGGGAAAAATGAGTGACAGAATGTAGAAGAATAGAAAGGAGGGGGGGCGTTAGAAGAAAGGAAGTGGGAGGGAATGACGACAGAAAAAGAGAAATGGAAGTGGGAATAAAGAAAAAAGAAACAAGAAAAGAAAGTAGAGAGAGAGAGAGAAGGTAGAAGAAATAGAGGGAAGGTGGAAGCATGGAAGAAAGAGAGAGAGAGAGATAAGATAAAAGAAGAAAGTGTGAGAGATAGACGGTAGTTGAAAGGAAGTAGGGGAGAAAGACTACAGAAAAAGAGAAAAGTGCGGACTAATAGAAAAAGAACAAGAAAGTAAAGGGGAGAGAGAGAGAGAGAGAGAAGGCATAAGAAATAGAGGGAAGGTGGAAGCATGGAAGAAAAAGAGAGAGAGATAAGATAAAAGAAGAAAGTGTGAGAGATAGACGGTAGTTGAAAGGAAGTAGGGGAGAAAGACTACAGAAAAAGAGAAAAGTGCGGAATAATAGAAAAAGAACAAGAAAGTAAAGGAGAAAGAGAGAGAGAGAAGGCATAAGAAATAGAGGGAAGGTGGAAGCATGGAAGAAAAAGAGAGAGAGATAAGATAAAAGAAGAAAGTGTGAGAGATAGACGGTAGTTGAAAGGAAGTAGGGGAGAAAGACTACAGAAAAAGAGAAAAGTGCGGAATAATAGAAAAAGAACAAGAAAGTAAAGGAGAGAGAGAGAGAGAGAGAAAGAGAAGCCATAAGAAATAGAGGGAAGGTGGAAGCATGGAAGAAAAAGAGTGAGAGAGATAAGATAAAAGAAGAAAGTGTGAGAGATAGACGGTAGTTGAAAGGAAGTGAGAGAGAAAGACGACAGAAAAAGAGAAATGGGCGTGAGAATAAAGATAGAAAGCAAAAGAGAGAAAGAGAAGATTGAAGAAATAGAGAGAATGCAGAAGAATGGAAGAGAGAGATACGATAAAAGAAGAAAGTGTGAGAAATAGAATGGTAGACGTAAGGTAGTAAAAATAAAGAAAGAACAAAAAAAGAAAGAAAAAGAGAAGCTGCTCAAGTGGAATTACAAAAGGAATGAAAAGGGAATGAGGGCGGTTTGCTACAATGTCCGTCGCATGGCGCGTCTTAGACATTAAGGCTAGAACTAGTGGAACTAAGAATTGTAGCTCATCTGAAGACTCTCCATGGAAATAAAAATAGAGCAGCGAGTGGTTTGCCACGTTTTGTCTGGCGTAAAAGAGGTTGTTAAATGGAAAATAATTAATCTCTACAAGGACACGGAGAAGATTTCGGACTCTATCAACTCTGGACAGCATACGACAGCAGTACTTCATTTCCGGCCTGATCTGGATCTTTTAAAGGGTGAACCAGTCCTACTGTGTAGATCAGAAACGTAGACATTATCTGCTCGTTTTTAAAAACGACTGTCTGGATGAATCAATAGCTTCATCTATCGCAAAGAAAGTTGGTATTCTATGTCGTGCCAGAAAGTTTTTCTCGTCTAAGACCATCCTTCAAATCTATGAATCAACCTCCGTCCTTGTATGGAATATTGCTGTCATATATGCTCTGGTTCCCCCACTGTATGTCTCGAGGTCCTCAACAAAATCCAGAGCCGAATATGCAATGTGATAGATCCTGATCTGGAATCTAGTTTACAGTCGCTTTCTCACAGACATGCCATGGCTTCCCTTTGTCTCTTCTTTACGGAAACTGTTCCGACGAGCTACTTTCTCTGGTTGCCTGACTGCATGAATTTAAGCGAGCTACAAATCTGGCATCTCGGTCCCACCCTTTCACTGTCGAAACGGTTAAGTGTAACTGTCTCTTCTACTCAAACAGCTTCTTCCCGTATGTAGACCTCCCTTCCCCTTGCTTGCTTCACCGATAACTATAATCTTCAAATATTCAAGTGTAATGTCAATCGAGATTTGATACTGTTATGGGGTCCACCCCTTTTTCATATAAGTGGACTCTACCAAGGGTACCTGGACTGCTGCCGTTAAATACCCAGAGTTACAGTCAGTAGTCGGATAGAAGCCAGTTACAAACACGTAGACTCTAAGGAAGTCCTACTTCGAGACTGTATATATATCTATCTGTATTTGCTACTAACCGCGTTCCTGGACTTACTAACAGTATTACTCTTTGTATGATTGTGTAAATACATTTTATTTCTTATATTTAATTATTGCGTTTGTCATTCCTTGAAGACTGAATTCATCTCGAAATCCACAACAACTTGGCGAACGAGGATTCGAAACTCACACGGGGAAAGAAAAACTTTTCGTACGCCTAACCACAACAACTTGGCGACGAAGATTCGAACACACACGAAAAAAAAAAAAAAAAAAGAAATAGAAAAATCCATCCCTCGTCGCCCACAACAAAGTAGCGACAAACAATTTCGAGGAGTAAAAATACATAAAATTGAGTTATCATGGAAGATTTTAAAAATATGTTGGTAGAACTGATAAAACACCAAAATGAGCAACAATTACAAATGCAAAAATACCAAAATGATCAACATTTACAGCTACAAGAAAAATGGTAAAAGCAAATATTACAAACGCAAAAGGAAAAATCAAGATAGACAAACAGAGCTTCCGGAACTAATATTGAAAGTAGCGGGCAACAAGCAATTAGATATGGAAAAAGAAGCAACATTTTCGCAAGACGCAGTGTGGAATACCATAGAGATTTTCAAATATTCTAGATGAGGACCAAAATTTTGGAGATTACTTCAGAAGACATGAAGACATCTTTAACATAGACTGTCAAAATTGTACAGAAGCAAAAAAGCAAAAAGAAAATTAGGAACTGAAGAATATACAAAGTTCGTGGATTATATCTTGCCAAAAAAGACGAACGAATTAACATTTGACGAAGCAGTGACATGTCTTAAAGAACACTTCAGCCCCAAAACATCACTCTTCCATAGGAGGTGGAAATGCCTTAACTTGGTAAAGGGCGACAATGAGGATTATTCCACGTTTGCCGCAATCGTAAATAAACATTGTGACGACTTCAAACTAGCGGAAATAACACCGGACAATTTTAAATATCTCATCTTTGTTCAAGGGCTAGTTTCTACAAAAGATAGCGAAATGCGTAGAAGAATGCTTGCAATATTACAAAATGAACCGGGTCTAACATTACAGCAATTATCGGAAGATTGCCAGAGATGTTTAAGTATAAAGAAAGACGCAAAGGACATTGAAGATTCAGCTGTTTCTCATATACGTAAGTTAAACAAAAGTCTACGTTCTTCACCCTCCCCGGAAAGAAAACTAAAATTTTATGACAATGAAAAAAGATTCTCACCCTCCCCGGAAAGAAAAATAAAATTTTATGACAATGAAAAAAGATTCTCACCCTCCCCGGAAAGAAAAATAAAATTTTATGATAAGAGAAAAAGTACAACATACAGGACAAATTATGACGAATATCGAAACAAATATAAGCCCCCTCCATCAGGATGTTATCGATGTAGAGGATTACATTGGAACAAGGATTGCCGCTTCAGATATAAAAACTGTCATGAATGTGGAATCCCAATGTAGAAATAGAAAATATACTAATAGAATAAGAGCTACAGGGATGAATAATGATGACAACACCAATGTAAGGAAATATGTGGAACTGGAAATTTTAAATAAAAAGATTAAATTTCAACTGGATTCGGGTTCCGACCTCACGATAATCAACTTACAGACATAGAAAAAACTCAACAGACCTACCATGTTACACACTCAAAAAATTGCCAAGTCGGTTACAGGCAAACGAATAAAATTTGAGGGAGAAATAATAGTGAATGTTAAATTTCACTGCAAAACAAAAAAACTTAAGATATACGTCATGAAAGATAATGAAAATTTAGTAGGTATCGACTGGATGTAGAAATTCAACGTTTGGGACCTACCTATCAAATCGTTTTGCAAAAAGTTAGAGGTTGAACCATCAGATACCATAAAATTGAAGGAAGAATTATATAATCAATTTCCTGAGGTATTTTCAAGCGGGTTGGGACGATGCAACAAATTTAAGGCCAAAATAGAATTAAAAGAAAACGTGCAACCAATTTTTAAAAAGAAGCGAAATGTACCGTTCGCTACTATAGAAAAAAAGATAAAGAATTGGAGAGACTTGAACAAACTGGGATTCTATCTAAAACAGAGTTTAGTGAGTGGGCTGCGCCGGTGGTTTATGTAAAAAAAAAGTCAGGAGAAATTCGCGTATTCGCAGATTTTTCGACGGGACTCAACAAGGCAATAAAGGACCACCGTACCCACTACCAAGCCCAGAGGTAGTAAGATATTTTCAAAAATAGATCTTAGTGAGGCTTATCTACAAATTCCAGTACAAGAAGAGAGTACTAAAATCCTTTGCATTAATACACACAAAGGGTTGTACAAGTTCAACAGACTACCATTCGGAATAAAAGTTGCACCTGCAATTTTTCAGCAAACGATGGACACAATGCTCACGGCCCAGAATTTCGCGACCGCTTATCTGGATGATATTCTAATTAAGAGCGACAATGTTGAAGAGCACACATCACGCATAAAAGAAGTTTTTAGAAGACTTCAGGACTTCGGCTTCAAAGTAAAAGGAGGAAAGTGTGATTTTTTCCTAAATGAAATTAAATATTTAGGTCAGATAATAAATGAAAATGGCAGGAAACCGGACCCAGAGAGGACATCGGCAATTAAAAATATGCCGAAACCAAAAAATATTGCAGAACTGCAAAATTTCCTGGGCCTAGCTAACTACTATGGCGAATTTATTGATAACATGTATAAACTGAGGGCTCCATTAAATGAGTTACTAAAAAAGGAACATAATTGGAATTGGACAGAGGACTGTAAAAAAGCGTTCAAGGAAATAAAACAAAAATTAACTTCAGAGTTAACACTGACACATTTTGATCCCGAACTCGAAATCATTATTGCAAGTGACGCGAGCTCACATGGGGTAGATGCGTGTATTTTACACAAGATGCGGAACGGTGCAAACAAACCCGTTGCACACGCATCTAGATCATTATTACCGGCGGAAGGAAATTATTCACAGATCGAAAAGGAGGCATAATTTTTGCAGTAACTCGTTTTCACAGATATATTTATGGGAGAGAGTTCACACTCCAAACGAACCACAAACGACTTCTTACGATTTTTGGTTTAAAAAAAAGCCTACCAGTCTACACAGCGAACAGACTTTTAAGATGGGGAAGTATGTTATTGAACTATAATTTTAAACTGGAATTCTTACCATCAAAGAAAACAGGACACACTGACGGACTATCACGATTAATACCTGCGCAAAGCGAACCATTAGAAGATTCGGTAATTGCAGCATTACAAGCTGAAGATGAAATCAGTAAGGTACTATGCAATACAATAAAGGAACTACCTGTAACGCTGCTAGAGATAAGACGAGAAGCAGAAAGAGACGAGTTTATTCAGGAGACCAAGAAAAAAATAGAAGAGAAAGTGAAGAATTTAGCAGACAGTTTCTCAATCTGTGACAACATATTGTTGTATAACGAGAGAGTTGTAATACCAAAGTCACTACGAAGAAGGATCCTAAAAGATTTTCACTTAGGACATCCCCGGAAAAAACCGGATGAAATAACTCATGAGAAGTTTTGTATACTGGCCGAAAATGGACGATGATATCACGCAAATGGTGGAAAGTTGCAAAGGTTGTGCTGCTGCACCACCCTCTATACAATGCCATGGCTTAAAGTAGACAGACCGTGGTCCAGAATACACGTGGATTACGCAGGACCCATTGAAGGTTACTATTATCTAATAACAATAGATAGTTTTAGTAAATGGCCAGAGGTTGCCAGATTTAAACACCCAACAACGGAAAACACCATAAATTGTTTAATCGAACTATTCGCGAGATTTGGTGTCGCGGTTTGCGTGGTAAGCGATAACGGCATACAGTTTACCTCCAGTGATTTTAAAGAATTTTGCGAGACGTACTAAGTAAAGCATATTAAGATACCGCCATACCACCCGAGGTCTAACGGACAAGCCGAGAGATTTGTCGACACATTGAAAAGAGCACTAAAAAAAGCTGAGGACGTACCGACGACAAAAGCTATACTGCAATTTCTACAAGAATACAGGATAACACCCAACGTAAACACGCCATCGGGTCTTTCTCCAGCAGAATCGATGTTTGCGCGGAAAATAAGGTCGGTGTTTGACAAATTATTGCCAAACAAGAGCAAAAATCAATATACACCGATGGTGCCAAAGAGGTCATTCAAACCTGGAGAACGGGTTTATTTCAAAAATTTTAGAAACAATATGGCTTACTGGGAGCCTGGCACAGTAATCAATAGAATCGGGAATCTAATGTACACCATAAAAGGCGAAAAGTTTTCACACAGAAGACATATCGACCAACTACAGAAAAGACAAATGGAGGAGCCAAGCTCGTCAACCGCAGATAATGACGATGCTATGGATACAAACTTTGAAGCGTTTGACATACAAAGACCGCAGGAAAATACAGTAATGAGAAGGTCAAACAGGAAAAGAAAATTCGCGAACCCCTGATCATCAACCACAAGAGACAAAAATATTAACTCCCCCAAAAAGAGATGTAAGGGGGTGGGTGTTATGGGTTCCACCCCTTTTTCATATAAGTGGACTCTACCAGGTGTACCTGGACTGCTGCCGTTAAATATCCAGAGTTACAGTCAGTAGTCGGTAGTCGGATAGAGTGAGGTAACCTCTTGTAGAAGTCAGTTACAAGCACGTAGATTCTAAGGAAGTCCTACTTCGAGACTGTATATATCTATCTGTATTTGCTACTAACCACGTTCCTGGACTTACTAACAGTATTACTCTTTGTATGATTGTGTAAATACATTTTATTTCTTATATTTAATTATTGCGTTTGTCATTTCTTGAAGACCGAATTCATCTCGAAATCCACAACAGATACCTTGATCTTGTTCCCCCTCTTTCTCTGTTACATTTCCCCAAACACGCCTATTTACTCTTGTTATTAATCCACAGTAACCCCCCCCCACCTTGCGTGCTCGTGACACTCCCGCCTCACCTGGGGTGAATTGTATTAAAAAAAATACAAATCTACTTAGAAAAATCCTGAACATAATTTGGAGATCCCATGTAATGCTTAACACAATTTACAGAGAATTGAGACTAATCTCTCTTAAACTCAAACAAAAATGATTACAGTTTGTCGGCCACTGCCGCGAAGAAAATTTAAAAGGGAAAATAGAAATATTTAAAGAGAAAAAAAAACTTATTTATTCTTTTCACAAGATTTGGCACTCACAACCTTCCATCCTCTTTAAAAGTCCAAACCTTTCGAACATTGATTGAACCAGTCCTACTGTATGGATCAGAAACTTGGACATGATCTGCTCGTCTTGAAAGACGTTTAGATGAAACATATAGAAATCTACTTAGAAAAATCCAGAACATCACTTGGAGATTCCATGCAATGCTTAACAAAATTTACAGAGAACTGAGACTAATCTCTCTTAAGCACATACAAAAACGATTACACGCTTAAAAAATGAGAGATATACAACCTGTTGAGATTTTTGACTGACTTCTACAAAGAAAATTTAAAAGGGAAAAATAGAAATATTTAGAGAAAAAAAACAACTTATTTATTCTTTTCGTATGCGTCAAGAGCTATGTAACCCCAGGTTATGAAGGAATATATTTTTATATAAAAACATTACCAACAATACTCACTTATATTAAAATTTAAACAAATTTCACAAGATTTGGCACTCACAAATCCTCTTTAAAAGTCCAAACCTTTCGAACATTGATTGAACCAGTCCTACTGTATGGATCAGAAACTTGAACATGATCTGCTCGTCTTGAAAGACGACTAGATGAAACATAGAAATCTACCTAGAAAAATCCTGAACATCATTTGGAGACCCGATGCAATGCTTAACACGATTTATGTAGAACTGAGACCAATCTCGCTTAAGTTCAGACAAAAACGATTACAGTTTGCTGGTCACTGCCACCAAGCTGACAGGGAAATCGTCTTACTCCTATGGCATCCTTCTGGAAGTGTCTTCTCACAAAAATTGACCTTCACAGACATCATAGCTCGGGACTCAGGGTTGGACATTGGGCATGTGGCAATGAAGGACCGAACCGTGTGGAAAGGGATTGTGAATGGAGTTCCGACCAGCTATAGGGAGGTCGAAAGATGATGATGATGATGATGATGATGATGAAAGGGCAGAGGGTAACAGAAGATGATGATGATGATGATGATGATGATGAAAGGGCAGAAGGTAACAGAAGATGATGATGATGATGATGATGATGATGATGAAAGGGCAGAGAGGGTAACAGAAGAAGTCAGGTACTCATTAAAGTGGTACAGAGACCCGACCATTTTTCCTGTGTCTTTAACGATGAATCATATGTACGAGTTCCATTTGAGGGACGGATCCTTCCTGGTAGGACGCACATAGGGTCCGCTCGGTGATGATGGAAGGTCACCAGTTTGGTTTTCGAGGCACTGAAATTGACCAGCCAGTATTTTTCCCCCACTGAGCTGTTAAAGCGCGCTCAGAGGAAGGAAAGATCAGCTGCTATTAACAGTAATTGTCGATAGAACACGATGGGAGGCGAGATGTCCTCTTTTGCGCTACAGATGAACATAGTCCTGTTAACCTTAAAAAAAGTCAACTTGTCCTTAACCTTAATGTACATGCCATTGGCTACCAAAATGTATATGGCAGTCTTCTTCTATGTGTCTCGTCACTTCAAGATGTGGACATAGGCGACTATGACTCTCCAGAACGCGTTATCTCTTGTGGCTTTTATTAAAGCTGGTCCTTTTTAGTTTTACTGTCCCTTCCAATCCTTGTTCTGCTGTCCATTTACACAAATTCGTTAGATTGATTATTCGCTGTTTCCTTCTTTCTAACGTACTGTTATTACGGTTTATCAACCCTTTTCAGGTTATTTAAAACCAGCAAATATTTTTAGATTGTAAGAAATTCTTTTAGGTAATAATAATGGTTTTAGTGATAGAATTCTTAATACTTAACCGATGTTCATAGGGGCTAGAAGAGGTGGATTCGCACCTTACCCCAGGGTATTTGCAAGTAAGGGAATATCACGAACACAATGGGAATTCGAACTTGACTCTCTGATTAGCAATTTCGAGTCATCATCTATTACACCATCTGCACACCCAAGCTTACATCACCTGGTATTCCGGAGCTGTCAACCACTTAGGTAATGACCAGGCTCGACGTTACTTAACCTCGGTGATCGTACAGGAACCGGTGTTTCAAAGTCATGTGGCCGTAAGCTCTATCAGTAAAATGTGGTTCTACAGAAGGATGCTGAGGATACCATGGATCGAACATGTGTGGTTTGGGAGAAACAAAAAGGAAACTTAGATTTAACACCAGGAAGAGGCAGTTGAAATTTCTGGCGAGCGCAATGAGAAAAGAGGGATTGGAAAACCCGATACTCACTAGACAGATTTATGGAAAGATGAAATTTTGTTAGAAATGAAATAATGAATGTCACTGTACACAAGTATTGCTCCGATCTTGTTCCATTCCATGCAGAAATATTCCTCTAGTTTATTTTAGGAGACGTTTCTACTGATTTTGCCCTCGATTGCACACCATTCAACCAACCTTTAGCTCCATCTGATATCCTTTCTCTCGCTCTTTTGAAAACAAAAATGGAATTTTGTTAGAAATAATGAATGTCACTGTGCAAAAGTATTACTCCGATCTTGTTCCGTTCCATGCAGAAATATTCTTCTAGCTTATTTTAGGAGACGTTTCTACTGATTTTGCCCTTGTTTGCACACCATTCAACCAACCTTTAGCTCCATCTTATATCCTTACTCTCGCTCTTTTGAAAACAAAAATGGAATTTTGTTAGAAATAATGAATGTCACTGTGCAAAAGTATTACTCCGATCTTGTTCCGTTCCATGCAGAAATATTCCTTTCGCCAATTTTAAGAGACGAATAATGATTAAAAACAGTTAATATCCGACATTGTTTTTGTTTTGACAAAGGGGAACTGAGAATTCCGAACATCGCGTATCCCCCCACAAAAAAAAATAATAACGTTGAATAAAAGCAAGAATAACAGCTTTATTCTTGTCTACACAATTTTACCCTCCATTGAAGAAGCAGCCACAAGGGAATTTGCAGTGTTTGTTTTTCATTTATAGCAAGTTCCCTTTCTCTATCTATCTCCCTCTCTCATTTCTTCCTATTTCTTTCTTTCTTTCTTTCTTTCTTTCTTTCTCTCTCTCTCTCTCTCTCTCTCGCTCTCTCTCTCTCTAGGTTTGGAATTTTGTATTTAATATTTTCCGACATCTTCAGTGGACTTTCCCACGAAACGAAGTGAGTCGGAAAATTTTGGTGCCTTAAAAACTTATTTCTCAGAAAGGGACAGCTTCATCTCGAAGTTTCTCAAAGAATTTCTTTCCATTTCGAGCCAAAATCTCGCGAATTATGAAGGAACCATAGCAAGATTTCTGTGATAGCTTGAACAGACATTTTTATCGCTATAAAAACTATTGAATAATTTTATGTTTTAAATACTATAAATTTAAGCCCGATTATATTTTATCAAAATACACATATTACGGTCTTTGTTAGGTCGTGTTACAAATTTTATGAAACCCCATCTTACAAACTGTATTATATTACAATGTATATTACTGATTTTATTAGATAAAATGTTACAGATTTTATTAAGGCACACGTTATATAATTTATTAGATTAGACTAGCAGCATGGCCCGGCTTGATTCAAAAATCGTACGACTCATACAGCAATCGCTATGACTTGACTTAAAATATTTTTGCCCTTACTTGCCTTTAAAGGAGTGGCCTTTGCCGTGCTGATGTTACTACATGCCTTACTTCTTGCCTATCTCACAATCCAAATTTTTTCTAAGCTCTATACTAAACATTAAATGTGTTATGAAAAAAGAACTAAACAAAATGAACACAAAACGATCAGCTTTAAAAAAGGACTCGTAACTGGAAAAATCGAATGAAAAAAGAATTTTAAAAACAAATACTTTTTCACACCCATCCTAGTTCTGCGGAATCAGAGCCAACGTTGAGTTTAAGCTAGCGAATGAGCCAATTGCAGTAAAGTGCCATGCAGATTTAAATTTTTCCCACTTATGACGAATGCAGCTATCGATTTATTTTGCATGGTAGCATGATAGTCAACATTCGTGTCAGTCAGCTGTTGGCTCTCACGCTGGCCAATAGAATCTTCCTGTTTATTTGTGGCAGCCAGCTATTGGCTCTCCCTCTAGCCAGTAGAAAATGGCCGCAAACTACATGAAAAGTGCCGTAGAAGCATGAAAAAAATCGATTATTTCCACTATCGATGGGAGTTGGGAAATGCAAAGTCGTTCTTGGCATTTCCACTAATTTGGAGCACGTGCATGTAAATTTTGGTGCAAATCCGTCGAAAATTGCGGCCGTGCATTCGTTACACACACACACACACACATCCTCCCTTTTATAGATAGAGATATCACAGATTTTATTTGGCCACGAACATGTTTAAAAATGTCGAAAGAAGTCATAAGAATTTACTTAATATTTATTCACACGGCCTAAATTTATTCCCATCCTGATGAGCGGCTGTACATTCAATTTTATAAATGTTATTAGATTGCGTTACAGATTTTATTAAACCACATATGTCACACATTTATTAGGCCGCATGTTACAGATTTCATTAGACCAGGAGTGAGCAAACTTTTCAGTGCATAGGCCACATTCAAAAAATCACAATTTTGTTGGGCCGCATTGTGGTGGACTTCACCACATTAATTTAACTCAGATTAGGAAAAAAGGCTCACGCAGAAAAGGATAACGAAAAGACATTGTTACACATAAAATACGTATTTTAACAAGATGTACAATATCAAACAACGATGTAAAAGAAAACATGCATTTACGTAAGAAAGGTTGAATTAACCAAGAGTTGCCTCTCTTTAGCTGTTATTTTAGTGTTCAGTGTTTAGTTTAAGGTTCACGGGAAGAATGTTCATGAGAATCTCTTGTAATGATTGTTCTTGAACGATATTGCTGTGTAAGAAGAGTTTATGTGAGTGTGTACAAGTCATGTTCAGCATGTGAGTGCGTGTGTGTGAGTGGTAAGGTTGGAGCATGGTTTCAACTGTCGTGGATTCGTTTGGCTGTTGAATTCTCACTAATTGAGATGAAAAATATCTTGGTTTAAATAAGCGACTATAGGCTCCAAATCGTTGCGTGGGAAGAATTATTCTTCACGTGAAAACGATGTGATTGGTTGACACCGACCAATCAGCGAGCGAGCTTTGGGGAAACTTAAGAAAGCTTTCCGTTTCTCCCAAAAGTGCACAAAACTGACTACTTAAAAATAGAGCGATTTCAAAATTGTCGCCATTACTGTGATTTGTAAATTGCCTGTAGTAATGTAGTGGTGATTTATTAACCAATGAACGCTTGGCATTGTATGTGATTTGTATTTTTGTATGTCTGTATGTTCGTGCGTAATAGATCCGCACAGCATAGTATATTAAAACAAAATAATTAAAATTTAAAATAGACTAAAAAGGGCTTTTAAAGAAAAAAATGTAATTAATTTTTATTAATTAATATTTTAAAGTACTGTAGAATACTCACATGAAACTCATTTATTTGAAAGACAAAATCCGTTGAAAGTAATTTAAGGGGAAAAAATTAATAAATATTTTTAAGTTGAATATGTACATGAAACACATTTGAAAGACAAAATAACCTCGTTTCAAGAAAAAATATTTTCATTTATTAATATTATAAAATAGAAAACATATTTATTTGAAAACTAAATTAACTCGTAAAGAAAAAAAAAACAATTCTCATTAATATTTTAAAGTAGAAAACTTCAAATAAAACACATATAAAGTAACTAAATTTAAAGAAAAAGAAATTAATTGAGATTTTAAAGAAGAAACTTCAAATAAAACACATATAAAGTAACTAAATTTAAAGAAAAAGAAATTAATTTAGATTTTAAAGTACAAACTTCAAATAAAACACATATAAAGTAACTAAATTTAAAGAAAAAATGAATTTAGATTTTAAAGTAGAAACTTCACATGAAACACATGCAATTCTGTTTAAAGAAGAAAAAATTTTTTATTGATATTTTGAAGTAGTAACTTCACGTGAAACAGATTTATTTGAAAAAGAAAAGTAACTCATCAAAAGATGGATCTCACTGACTCAATGAGAATAATGTATCTAACTGCAGTCATTTACCAGTTTGTTAAAATCAGGCGCCAAATTTCTTGTAACAATTATTTGGCGTTGCTTGGTAAGTTTCTCTTTCAAACTTACCCACATATGGCGGCCCGTATGAATTCTTTTGGCGGGTCGCACATGGCTCGCGGGCTGTGGTTTGCCACCTCTGAATTAGACCATATTACAAATTTATTAGATAACACATATTTCGCCACATTGCATATGACGGATTTTATTATTCAGACATGTCACAGATTTATTGGTGTGGCCTGTTTAGGGGCCAGAAAGAAAGACGAAGGTAGGTTGAAAAAGTATATTGAAGATATATACAAAACAATAGTGCTAGTAATAGGTAGATTAGCACTGCGTCTACTACTCCACTTCACTTCACACTCTTCCCTATCCGACTCTTGCAGTTTGTATTTATGAGAGGAGGAAGAGTTCATTATACTGTAAGAGGATTTACTACAAAATTTATAAAGCTACATGTTACAAATTTCATTAAACCATCTTACAGATTTTATTAGACCGCACTGCATATTCCAAATTTTATAAGACAACATATTATAGATTTTGGCAGAACACGTGTTACAGATTTTGTTAGTCCCCATGTTACAGACTTTACTAGATCACGTGTTACAGACTTTACTAGATTACGTGTTACAGACTTTACTAGATCACGTGTTACAGACTTTATTGAGTCCTGGATACGGCGGTAAACTATATCCGGCGGCAAGGCCTCTGATTGGATGTTTGGAGGAGCATGCAAACACCTCTTAATTGCTGTAGTTCCCAGGTCAACTCTGACCCGGGGTGATAACAGCTGCTAAGGTCCCAGCTATGGGCAAATACTAAACCCCCAAACAAAAATCAACAGTACATTTTTATAATAAAATGGAAACAATACTTTTCTTTATAGCAAAATGACAATCAATGCAACACTAAAAAAAAATTAAAAAATACATTTTTATAATAAAATTACCAACAACGCAGTTTATGATCTACAAACTACATAATCTAAAAACATATGTGATGCGTGTTCTTAGCGCATATATCTATTGTACATTTAACGATTAAAAAACAAAAAACAAAACAACAACGAAATTCCATATGTGGATAAACAAATATATATATATTGATATATAACATGCAAAACAATCATGCAATGAAGTGTAATGATTAAGGGAAAAAAGTTGTTCCCCTTCAACTGTATTCTGATTTATGATTGAATGTTCGAAAGAGTTTCTCTTGAATAAGAATGTTCAGGATTCTATGTTGAATAGAGTTTGCTGTTAGAATAGAATACAGTTAATTAAGAAATGTGTTGTTTTGAGAAATTAATAGAGTTCTGGTTGATGAACTTGGCTGAGTCACAGAGAGAGAGATATGTATAATGTCATAGAAAAATCTGTGTCTGTGTGTGCGTTTGAAATGTTGCGAGTAAAGTCGTAGATTTGTGTGGACAGGCGAAGATAGCCGGACTCTACTGGCGGTATGTGGGAAAATTGCTTCTTTTAAAGGTACCGATAGGCTCCGAGTGAAAACGCGGGAAATATTGATTTAGTATTAAAATGTTTGATTGGTTAAAATTTGACCAATTACTGATTTTGTATTAAAGAAACATGTGAGCAAGTTCACGGCCGAAAAATTCAAAGTGATGACTGCGATTACTAAATTGTCTTATAGAAAAGCAGCATTGATTTACTAGCCAATCACAGACGAATAAATTGTGGACGTAGAAAAACATAGCAGTCGCTACAACCCTCCCACCACCACCACCACCACAAGATTGAAAAAAGTGGTGAAAGCATTTTCTTTTAATATGTCACATATGTTTGAATTTTGAAGGCCAGTGTACCCTCCTTTTTTTTTTGGTAACTTGGTGTTCAGGTGTCTCAGATGTTTCTTGTGTACTACTCGGTGGTGCTGGTGATGACGATGTTTGGGTTGGATTTTTTTCTGGGAGAGCGACACATAATTTGGTTGACGTAATGGTGGAGGTTATCCCTGTATTAGTAAGTTTAGTCGTCTGGTCTATAAGTGAGCGGTTCGACATAAACACGGCTAGCTTATAATGTGCTGTCTGACTGACAATCGTTCACGTTTTTATTGCTGACCCGTCGTTCGTCGCGGACCTCGCTACACATACCTTTATCCTGAGAATATAAAATTATATACAAAATATCTCTCGTTGAAAGCATAAAATACTGTCAAAATATTTAGATTTCGGAATTAAATAACCCATAGGGATTAATATGCCGCCAAACAAAATCAACCAAGCAAAGAAATAAAAAACTTTCATGATAGTAATCAATATAATATCCGATAATTTCATATAGAAATAAAAAAATATTACAAAATATAACCTTAACTCTGACCTAAAACACACATATAACTGCCTCTAATAATTATGTCCACACAAACATGTCTATTCGGAAAAGCTGAGTATCATCTACCATGTATTCAACAGTGAAAGCAGAATAACATAGATCATATTTTTATTACTTCAAAACACCAAAGAAAATTAAATTTCGGTATTAAATGACCCATAAGGAATTGATATGCCGTTAAATAAACAAACAAATCAATCAATCTGATTTTATTAGATTACATCTTACAGATTTTAATAGACCACATTTCACAGAATTTTACGAGACCAGGTGTTACAGATTTTATTAGATTACGGCTTACAAACTTTTTCTAGGACACTTGTTACTGAGCCTATTAAACCACTTGTTACAGATTTTACTAGACCACTTGTTACAGACCCTATTAAACATCTTGTTACAGATCCTATTAGACTACTAGTTACAGACCCTATTAGACATCTCTTTACAGACCCTATTAAACATCTTGTTACAGATCCTATTAGACCACTTGTTAAAGACCCTATTAGACATCTTGTTACAGATTCTATTAGGCTACTAGTTACAGATCCTATTAGACAACTTGTTACAGATTTTACGACGTGTTACAGATTTTACTAGACGAAATGTTTTTCATTACTTTTCTTTTATACTGATTTTATACTAACTTTTACAGAATTTACTAGATCACGTGTTACAGACATTATAGATTACATCATACAGACTTTGCTAGAACACATGTTACAGAATTTATTATTAGGTTGGTGCAAAAATAATGACGTAATAATGTCGTTTTTTGACGTATTTTTTAACGACAAAAAACGACATTATTAGGTCATTATTTTTGCACCAACCTAATAAATTAGTCTCCACCATTGTTTCGTGACAAAATATTTTCTTCATACAAAAAAAATACCATCATTATCCAATGGTCAAAGTATTTTCGTTGGTTTTCTATCAGCCTACGCTGCATTTCAGTTAGATAGTCTGTTCCCTCTTCTCCGATTAATGCAATAGTTTCCACCATTGTTTTGTGACAGAATATTTTATTCATAAAAAGTAAATACCATCATTATCCAATGGTCAAAGTATTTTCGTTGGTTTTCTATCAGCCTACGCTGCATTTCAGTTAGATAGTCTGTTCCCTCTTCTCCGATTGATGCAATAGTTTCCACCATTGTTTTGTGGCAGAATATTTTATTCATAAAAAGTAAATACCATCATTATCCAATGGTCAAAGTATTTTCGTTGGTTTTCTATCAGCCTACGCTGCATTTCAGTTAGATAGTCTGTTCCCTCTTCTCCGATTGATGCAATAGTTTCCACCATTGTTTTGTGGCAGAATATTTTATTCATAAAAAGTAAATACCATCATTATCCAATGGTCAAAGTATTTTCGTTAGTTTTCTATCAGCCTACGCTGCATTTCAGTTAGATAGTCTGTTCCCTCTTCTCCGATTGATGCAATAGTTTCCACCATTGTTTTGTGGCAGAATATTTTATTCATAAAAAGTAAATACCATCATTATCCAATGGTCAAAGTATTTTCGTTGGTTTTCTATCAGCCTACGCTGCATTTCAGTTAGATAGTCTGTTCCCTCTTCTCCGATTGATGCAATAGTTTCCACCATTGTTTTGTGGCAGAATATTTTATTCATAAAAAGTAAATACCATCATTATCCAATGGTCAAAGTATTTTCGTTGGTTTTCTATCAGCCTACGCTGCATTTCAGTTAGATAGTCTGTTCCCTCTTCTCCGATTGATGCAATAGTTTCCGCCATTGTTTTGTGGCAGAATATTTTATTCATAAAAAGTAAATACCATCATTATCCAATGGTCAAAGTATTTTCGTTGGTTTTCTATCAGCCTACGCTGCATTTCAGTTAGATAGTCTGTTCCCTCTTCTCCGATTGATGCAATAGTTTCCGCCATTGTTTTGTGGCAGAATATTTTATTCATAAAAAGTAAATACCATCATTATCCAATGGTCAAAGTATTTTCGTTGGTTTTCTATCAGCCTACGCTGCATTTCAGTTAGATAGTCTGTTCCCTCTTCTCCGATTGAGGCAATAGTTTCCGCCATTGTTTTGTGGCAGAATATTTTATTCATAAAAAGTAAATACCATCATTATCCAATGGTCAAAGTATTTTCGTTGGTTTTCTATCAGCCTACGCTGCATTTCAGTTAGATAGTCTGTTCCCTCTTCTCCGATTGATGCAATAGTTTCTGCCATTGTTTTGTGACAGAATATTTCATTCATAAAAAGTAAATACCATCATTATCTAATGGTCAAAGTATTTTCGTTGGTTTTCTATCAGACTACGCTGCATTTCAGTTAGATAGTCTGTTCCCTCTTCTCTGATTGATGCAATAGTTTCCGCCATTGTTTTGTGACAGAATATTTTATTCATAAAAAGTAAATACCATCATTATCCAATGGTCAAAGTATTTTCGTTGGTTTTCTATCAGCCTACGCTGCATTTCAGTTAGATAGTCTGTTCCCTCTTCTCCGATTGAGGCAATAGTTTCCGCCATTGTTTTGTGGCAGAATATTTTATTCATAAAAAGTAAATACCATCATTATCCAATGGTCAAAGTATTTTCGTTGGTTTTCTATCAGCCTACGCTGCATTTCAGTTAGATAGTCTGTTCCCTCTTCTCCGATTGATGCAATAGTTTCCACCATTGTTTTGTGGCAGAATATTTTATTCATAAAAAGTAAATACCATCATTATCCAATGGTCAAAGTATTTTCGTTGGTTTTCTATCAGCCTACGCTGCATTTCAGTTAGATAGTCTGTTCCCTCTTCTCCGATTGATGCAATAGTTTCCACCATTGTTTTGTGACAGAATATTTTATTCATAAAAAGTAAATACCATCATTATCCAATGGTCAAAGTATTTTCGTTGGTTTTCTATCAGCCTACGCTGCATTTCAGTTAGATAGTCTGTTCCCTCTTCTCCGATTGAGGCAATAGTTTCCGCCATTGTTTTGTGGCAGAATATTTTATTCATAAAAAGTAAATACCATCATTATCCAATGGTCAAAGTATTTTCGTTGGTTTTCTATCAGCCTACGCTGCATTTCAGTTAGATAGTCTGTTCCCTCTTCTCCGATTGATGCAATAGTTTCCACCATTGTTTTGTGGCAGAATATTTTATTCATAAAAAGTAAATACCATCATTATCCAATGGTCAAAGTATTTTCGTTGGTTTTCTATCAGCCTACGCTGCATTTCAGTTAGATAGTCTGTTCCCTCTTCTCCGATTGATGCAATAGTTTCCACCATTGTTTTGTGGCAGAATATTTTATTCATAAAAAGTAAATACCATCATTATCCAATGGTCAAAGTATTTTCGTTGGTTTTCTATCAGCCTACGCTGCATTTCAGTTAGATAGTCTGTTCCCTCTTCTCCGATTGAGGCAATAGTTTCCGCCATTGTTTTGTGGCAGAATATTTTATTCATAAAAAGTAAATACCATCATTATCCAATGGTCAAAGTATTTTCGTTGGTTTTCTATCAGCCTACGCTGCATTTCAGTTAGATAGTCTGTTCCCTCTTCTCCGATTGATGCAATAGTTTCCACCATTGTTTTGTGACAGAATATTTTATTCATAAAAAGTAAATACCATCATTATCCAATGGTCAAAGTATTTTCGTTGGTTTTCTATCAGCCTACGCTGCATTTCAGTTAGACAGTCTGTTCCCTCTTCTCCGATTGATGCAATAGTTTCTGCCATTGTTTTGTGACAGAATATTTCATTCATAAAAAGTAAATACCATCATTATCTAATGGTCAAAGTATTTTCGTTGGTTTTCTATCAGCCTACGCTGCATTTCAGTTAGATAGTCTGTTCCCTCTTCTCCGATTGATGCAATAGTTTCCACCATTGTTTTGTGGCAGAATATTTTATTCATAAAAAGTAAATACCATCATTATCTAATGGTCAAAGTATTTTCGTTGGTTTTCTATCAGCCTACGCTGCATTTCAGTTAGATAGTCTGTTCCCTCTTCTCCGATTGATGCAATAGTTTCCACCATTGTTTTGTGACAGAATATTTTATTCATAAAAAGTAAATACCATCATTATCCAATGGTCAAAGTATTTTCGTTGGTTTTCTATCAGCCTACGCTGCATTTCAGTTAGACAGTCTGTTCCCTCTTCTCCGATTGATGCAATAGTTTCTGCCATTGTTTTGTGACAGAATATTTCATTCATAAAAAGTAAATACCATCATTATCTAATGGTCAAAGTATTTTCGTTGGTTTTCTATCAGCCTACGCTGCATTTCAGTTAGATAGTCTGTTCCCTCTTCTCCGATTGATGCAATACTTTCCGCCATTGTTTTGTGACAGAATATTTTATTCATAAAAAGTAAATTCCATCATTAATCAATCGTCAAAATATTTTTGTTGGTTTTCTATCAGCCTACCCTGCATTTCAGTTAGATAGTCTGTTCCCTCTTCTCCGACTGATGCAATACTTTCCGTCATTGTTTTGTGACAGAATATTTTATTCATAAAAAGTAAATTCCATCATTAATCAATCGTCAAAATATTTTTGTTGGTTTTCTGTCAGCCTACGCTGCATTTCAGTTAGATAGTCTGTTCCCTCTTCTCCGATTGATGCAATAGTTTCCACCATTGTTTTGTGACAGAATATTTTATTCATAAAAAGTAAATACCTTCATTATCCAATGGTCAAAGTATTTTCGTTGGTTTTCTATCAGACTACGCTGCTTTTCAGTTAGATAGTCTGTTCCCTCTTCTCTGATTGATGCAATAGTTTCCGCCATTGTTTTGTGACAGAATATTTTATTCATAAAAAGTAAATACCATCATTATCCAATGGTCAAAGTATTTTCATTGACTTTCTATCAGCCTACGCTGCATTTCAGTTAGATAGTCTGTTCCCTCTTCTCCGATTGATGCAATAGTTTCTGCCATTGTTTTGTGACAGAATATTTCATTCATAAAAAGTAAATACCATCATTATCTAATGGTCAAAGTATTTTCGTTGGTTTTCTATCAGCCTACGCTGCATTTCAGTTAGATAGTCTGTTTCCTCTTTTCCGATTGATGCAATAGTTTCCACCATTGTTTTTGACAAAATATTTTATTTATAAAAAGTAAATACCATCATTAATCAATCGTCATAGTATTTTCGCTGACTTTCTTTGGCCTTACATCACCTTTCAATAATTTATTTCATTATCTTAGGTTGTTGCAAATATTTAACTATATTACTTGACTGATAAAATCAGATGGAAAAAATAATCTGCAGAAAACAAAGATCGTTTAATTCATGGAAGGTGACATTAAAAAAAAATAATTCTCACTTGATGATATGAATTTATTTTCTATCTAGATATATAATAATTTCCCAAACACTGTATGAATAATATCCTGTTTTGAAACCAACACTGTATAACATTTTCCTAGTCCTTAAAAATTCTTCTTTGAACGTTTGCATCAATTACTTTTAAAAGTAATTTGTTGATCTAATCAGAAATAAAAAAAAAGATAATTTGAAAATTGGTGACATCTCCAAACGTTACTTAAACAGGTCCACCAAGTTTTTTTTCTTCTTACTTTAAATATGTTTAACATTCAATCTTGTCTTAACAGTTACAAAAACGAAAAACGAAAAGAAACTAATTGAATGGAGCCAGTTCTACAACTAAATGAAAACAAAATGGAAGAAAGAAAAAGCTTCTTCGGCCTTAGCTTCCCGCCCGTTTATGAATAGGTTTTAATCAGGCTTTTTTTTTTCCCCTTCTCACAAAAGCGTTGACGCCGATTTAGTATCTAAATAAAACCTACTAACAAAAATGGAAATATATTTAGGGGGCGTTGACGGGCCCATCAATAGGAAATGATGTAGGCACACATTTACTGTTTGTTTATCGAACTTACACCTTTATTTTGCTTTTTTTCTTTTCAGCTGTAATAAAATATCAGCTCACTTAACTAGGAACAAAAAATAAAACAAAATAAAACAAACGGACCTTAGCGAAGTTGTCTCAGTCTACAGAGATATATGCATTTCTATGGCCGCAACCACGCCGTTGTTGTTTTTAAGTCCTCCTTTCAACCTTTCTTCTTCACACCTCAACCTCAACCCAATTTCGCCCATACGCCGACATTTGAAAGTGGGAAGCAATTTTCAGAATATACGTATCGAATTTTATCAATTAGCTAGATGCTTTTTATTTTAAATCGGTATCACCGCACGTAAGGGAGTAAAGCCACTAAGTCACAAAGGGTTGCAGGGTGTGAAAGAATTGACAACAGAAGCATTAATAATGACTGGAAAGAGGAAATAGCATTTAGGAGGACAGTAGATAGCGATTGACATTGCATTTAAATTTTTGCTGATTTGGGCTGGAAATCGTGGAACCGGAAGGGAGTTCCACAAGCGAGAAGTGAGAGAAAAGAAACTGTTATCATAGAATTTACCATCTGGCAATTTCAATTGTAAATTGATGATGTCTCGGTGCCAACCTATTTGTGCGCTTAGGTTTTTTTTTAAAAAAGTCGAGGTACCATAGCGAAGATCGATATTTATTTGTAAAAATACAAAATGTGGCACAAGGCCAAAATGGAGAATAGGGAAAAAAGATGGTCTTCATCTGTCTTAACATTTAAACTACCTAGCCACAAACAGTGACCCATTAATAATAATAATAATAATAATAATTATTATTATTATCATTATTATTATTATTATCATTATTATTATTATTTCCTTTTATTTCTGGTGTGTACACATTTCTTTTCGGGTTCTGACCAGAGACCTAAGGTAAGAAATGGCATCATGTCATTTTCCAGTGAGCAGGAAAAAAACACACCTATTTTACATAGATAAAGCCCTTCGTAAGGTGTGGGCGATACTTGTAAAGTAATTTTTTGCTATTTCTTTAAGGCACGGTGCTACCAGGGATTCCTTCAATGAATCTATAGGAATCTTTTCCAATCAATCCGAGTGCTCCAACTACAACTGGAATTATTAATGTCCCCATGCAACTTAATTTTGAGATTTCAATTTCAAGGTCCTTGTATTTTGAGTTTTTTGAAGATCTTCAAAGAGTCACTGTATTATTATTATTATTATTATTATTATTATTATTATTATTGATGCATATTAAATATTTTTTGAACACTTTGAAATATTTTCTAAATACTTTCCTGTTGAAAAAAGATATTTTAATTTAATGCCGATTTTTTGTATAATAATTTCTCGGTGTATTAGGAAGTAATGCGTTTAGTGTCCTTATGCTGTTGGGTGGCTGGAGGAAGCGTGTCTGTAAATAGTCCAGATTTGTTTATAGTCATAGCTACATGCCGATATTGCGTCTCTTTTCCGAGTAATGCAGTCGCTTGAAATATGAGCAGCACGTATGTGGCTTTTTAGTGCTGCTTGGATCATACATTTTCTTGCACACACGTGGCAAAGTTGGGCGCCTCTTGAATTAATCGTTGCATGAATATTTTGGTAAACGTTCATGATGAACGAAGGTAATTTTTTTTTCATACTCACTACCATTAGAAATACAGCATGAGTAGTAGTTGATGTTTGTGTCTGGCATCTTTGATAGCATACATAATAACGGCCGAGTACTTGTTTCTGCTCACTTTTATAGTATTTTGGTATTATCTATTAATATTTTTTTCTTTGTTAATAATTGTGTTTTAGTTCGTTGTGTCAAAGTTTCGATAACTGACTAGTTAACCTACAAGAGAGTGTGGCGTATATCTAACCAATGTAAGCGTTTAATATGTTTTTCTTTTATACTTTTTTCTTTTGCTTTTATAATTGCAAATGCAATCTCACAAATGATAAAAGTTGTAATCTCGGGAAGGTTACTGAATAGAATAATCACACGAAGGTTGGTAATGAATGATAATACTTAGGACAAGAACACTTAGGACAAGAACAACACATATAAGATTCGCCAGAGGTGCGTAGAAGTAGTAGTCAACTGCTAGAAGTGAGTCAAGTGAATTCCACAATGAAACTCCAACTGCAGGATATCTAACAACCACCCCACGCGGTCAGATGTGACACAAGGCCGAATTCAGTGTGGAGTATCCGAGCCCGTAGGCCCGGCCAAAAATTCCCCGTAGACCCCATATAAAACGGGGTGGGGTAGCTGTTTCCCGAGACGGGTATCCTCTCTGCCCAGAGGCAGAAAGTTTGACCAGCACAGCTGGAGACGCATCTCCAATTGCAGGATAACTACCAAACGCCCCACGCGGTCAGATGTGGCACAAGGGCGAATTTAATGTGGGTCATCCGAGCCCACAGGCTCAGCCAAAAATTCTCCGTTGACCCCGTATAAAACGGGGTCGGATAACTGTTTCCCGAGACGAGATTCTGCCCTTCGACATAACATCATCTGGGGATCCTCTCTGACCGGAGGCAGAGTGTTTAACCAGCACAAGTGGAGACGAATCTCCAACTGCAGACCAACATACAGTATTTACTACTATATTCATGTGAATGTGGACATACGCATTATCGTCCGTAGGTATGCTACAGCAAGAAGTGAATTCATAAATATTGTTTTTATATAGGGGACTTTCAGGTTTTCAGTCATTGGAAGTAAGAAATTTTAAACTTTTTTTATTGTAAATGATAAATCTAAATTAATTTTGTGGGGTTGTTAAATGATAGGCATTAGTGAATTATTTTTTAATTGTATTTTCATCTTTTTGTTACGGTGCATCTGATTAACATAACATGAATTAATAGTGTACTCATATTTGTTTATGATTCAGGATCATTTCAGGATAATTCTCTAAAAATGGACATGACTAAGTATCAAAAGGACGGTTTTTCTCTTGACACCACTATTATTTTAACTACCTTCACTCCTCTTCAATGTTTATGGTTTTAAAAAGCGATGTTTAGAACTGGAATAAAATCTGAACATATGAAAGTGAATTTTACAGTTTCTTTATTCTTGGAAATTAACAGCAAAAATATTAATCACAATTTCTTTAACAGATTGAACTTTGGGGACTGGCTATACTGTTATGGGACCTTAACCATAATAACATAATGGACTATTCCATACGTAATAAATACTGCGCCTCAAGAGGAAGCAGGAAGTTCAGTCCGAAGTCGGGCGACCGACTGACCGGCTGATCGGTTAAACTTTCTGCCTTCGGGCGGGGAGGAACACGAACGAGGCTACGCCGAAGGGCGGAGTCTCTTTCGGGAAGGTAAACCGACCATGAACCCGTTTATACGGGTTCAAAGCCCATGTGCTCGGAGATCCCACGTTAAACCGGCCTTGTGCCACATGATGCCCTCGTGGAGGGTGACTAAATACCGTTCCGTCTGAAGTCTGTAGTGAGGTCCGTCAGGAGTCTGTCAATCAGTCAGAGCGAGCGTGTCAGTCAGTCGAGTCAGAGGCAGTCCGAAACAGAGTCGCGTTCAGACAATTACTACTAAACCTGATTGTTCGTACTAACACTTTCTACTTCTCTGTATATATTCCTGTTTGTAATATATCTGTGTTATTCCATATCTGTGTTCGAGTTTTTCTTTATTCGTTCTACCTTGGACTATCACCGTGGTACAAGGACCGGGCCATAACATATACATAATCACAAAAAACTGTACCCAAATAAGAGAAACCACACCACTTGAGAGCTTTCAAAAGCAGCAGAGTGGGCTGAAAATTTTATAGGCTGACTATAACGGAGTGATGCTAGAGCTTTGAAATCTTGCATGCATTAATTTCAAATCTTATTAATAACGGCATTGTTTTTTCCCAGGTACGAGGGCGGGCTGAAAAATTCATAGGCTGACTATAAAGGAGTGATGCTAGAGCTGTGAAATCTTGCATGAATTCATTTCAAATCTTCTTATTAATAACTGCATTTTTTGCCTTTCCAGGTAAACTGACATCTGCCTGTGCAAAGAAGTCTTTAAAATTAACTAGTAACGACTTCTGGCATGTTTGTATTATCAAGTACTTGCAGAAAAGGGACTTCGTCCCAAGGATGTTCAAATTAACATTGTTGCTAGATTAGGAGATGATGCTCCATCTTTATCAACAACACAAAAACGAGCAGCTGAATTTATGAGTGGAAAATAGATTCTTGAAGATGACTTAAAGATGCAACTTCCACCATTGATCGTGTTCACCACATGGTGATGGATGGCTATAAATTAAATAGCCAATGCCATTATCATGTGCCTTGAAAGAGTTGAGAATATTCAGAACAATGAACTTGGCGTGACGAAGGTTTCTGCTCGGTGGGTGCTACGTCTTCTGACACCTGATCAAAAGCGCACCAGGCTGATGGCATCACGGTGAAATCTGACATTGTTTAGGGAAGATCCCGCTAGTTTCTTTGAACATTTTCCGAGCCAGAATCTAAGAGACAATTCTTGCAGTGGAAATACCCGTCATCACCTGCTCCAAAGAAAGGCCAAGGTAGTTTAATTAGCAGGGAAGATGATGGCCCTAGATTTTTGGGGTGCAAAAAGGCATTATGTTTATTGACTATCTTCTAAAGAGCCACACCATCAATGGAGAGTACTATGCTAACTAAAGTTACATAACAATAAAAAAAAAACTAGTTGATTTATATAAACACTTCCCCCAACGAACCAACCAGCATAAATGCAGAATCTAGAGCTGACCGTAAATAACCTTCAACAAAATCAAAAAATGGGAAGGGCATATTGCCTCTCCGACCAATTCTCTTTATTCTACATAGTCTGCTATATATACGTTAAAGGAGTAACAAAATGAAGATATCTAGCGGCTCAGATTGAGAAATCGGACAGCGTAGCTTGAATTCAACTCGAATCCATTACATTCATTTACGGGCTAATATTTGGAAAGGTATGAATCCTCTTCTTCCCCGTCTCAGCTATGGGTAAATAGCAGAACAGACCAGGTTCTATAGCCTTGAATGGCAACTGGTCTACCGCAGAAAGAAATCGCAATCTACCGCGGAAAAAAAATCTGTCTCGTCAGTCATGTATCGAAAGATATATGATCGCCTAAG
>OZ010604.1:53354841-53384841 GCA_963932145.1 Acanthosepion lycidas
GAAAAAATGTTTTCCTTTTTCAAAACATGGTCAAGATATTGTGCCCATGTTCAAGGTTATTATTATTTTATAAAGCATACATACAAGAAACTATTTCTTATTTAACAGTTAAAATATTTAATCCTTGAAAATGACTAAGTAGATAAAAAGAACATTCGAACAGTTTTTATATAATAATTCATCATCCGAAAAGAAAAAAAAAATTAGATCGCATGAGAAATTGTATAAAAAACTAAATAAAAGCACCTTGTCTGTCGTATTCAATGAAATGTGCATATATATATACTTATATATATATATATATATATATATATATATATATTTTGAACAATAAAAAGTATATTAAAAAATTAAAATCTTTAGACACACTGGGTTGTAGATTAATATTCTTTCTTTTTTTTATTATTATTTCATTTAGATTCCTCGACTAGTTTCGGCCAAAATCAGGAGGAGAAATATTTCTGCTTGCTGCTAGCAGTGAACTACAGAAATGAATATATATATATATATATATATATATATATATATATATATATATATATATATATATATATATATATATATATATGTATGCATGTATCGGCCGACAGTGAACTGACGTTCTTAGCAGCTTGGTGTTGAGTTGTAAAATACTGCACAAAGAACGTTTACTCTCATTAGTTTCGGAGGGTAGTGACGTTTTATTCTTTCATTTTTCGTGTATTTTTTTTGGGGGGGGGGCGGGGAGGAGGTATGTGTGTGCCTGTGTCTCTGTGCCGAATAACTTTAGTTGCTTTGTCTATTCTGTGCGCGTCAGTCGCTGAACCGTTCTGCCCATTGGAAAAACACAGGTGTAGTCTCATCATCAAACAGTGGTTGATTGCATTGATCCTTCATATTAGACAGGTGGACAAAAAAATAATGACAACGCTTAGGAAAGTAGGAATCCTGCAGACGGAATCGTAAAAACAACAACAATAAAGAGAATATGGAAGTGAAAGAAAGGAGAAAAACAAAAATAGAATAAAAAAACAAGAAAAGAAAACAATAGAAGAAAGAAAAAACGAGTTGAGGAAAAATAAAAAAGAACGAGAATAGCAAGAAGAAGAATCAGAATTAAAATAACAGAGCAAAAAAGAATATCTTTCTATATTTCTGAGATGAGGTATTTTAATTATTTACACTATTTACATTGTTGTCCTAATCTTTATTGCCATATTGACGACTTTTCGGCCGTTATACGCTCCGACCTTCTTCGGGATATTTCTATATTTCTGAGATGACGTATTGTAATTATTACATTATTTACTTCGATCGAACTGTTGTCCTCATTTTTATTGCCATATTGACGACGTTTCGGCCGTGGTACGCTCCGGCCTTCTTCGGGATATTTCTATATTTCTGAGATGACGTATTGTAATTATTACATTATTTACTTTCATCGAAATTTTGCCCTCATTTTTATTGCCATATTGACGACGTTTCGGCCGTGGTATGCTCCGGCCTTCTTCGGGATATTTCTAAATTTCTGAGATGACGTATTGTAATTATTACATTATTTACATTGTTCGGGCTATTGTCCTCATCTTTATTGCCATATTATTGACTTTTCACTCGTTGTACGCTTCTGCCTTCTTCGAGATCTTTCTATATTTTTGAGATGAGGTATTGTAATTATTTACATTGTTCGAACTGTTTTCCTCATCTTTATTGTCATGTTCACGATATTTCGGCCGTTGTACGCTCCGGCCATATTCAGGTGGTTGGAATTTCGAACTCAATTTTGTTTCATTGTTCGCACTACATTGCTCTACTTCCGGATAACTTTGACACAACTTTCCAAGCTTTTGTTCTCCACTACCGTAGCCAGGTATTGAACTCACAACTCTTTGGGTCAAGTCACTTGATCCAACCAACGCTTTTATCCACTCGGCCATATGTCCTTGAGGACCACAATCCGAATAATGTAAACAATAACCATTAGCATTAGCTTTATTTACAATGATTTGTTGCCACTTATCAGGCGTCTCTTCGATAACTTTTGAGTAAAATTCAGCAGCTTATATGAAAAAGTTTGTGACGAACCCTTTACAGATATCAAAAAATGTATTAGGTTGGTGCAAAAATAATGTCATTTTCTCACATAGTAACATATGTGAAAAAACTACATTATTTTTGCACCAACCTAATAATAACAGGTTTGTGCAATGTTAGATCAATATGGCGGATGGCGTCGAACGGATCACCCATGTTCCAAAACTGTTTTCCTCCTCAGTTATTCTTGGTGTTTGTAATTGGTCTGATACACTTTTCTCTATGATATCTAGACTTTAATTTAATCGCATGACCACAGTGACAATAAGGTCTCATCATTTTACAGTTAAAATGGCTACATGTAACCGTAACTTCTATGCTAACAGTTTCATTTTCACTCACATCCCGCTTGTAGAACTCTATTCCGGTTCTTGCTTTCCAGTTAAATTTGATCTTCAAAAATTTAAATGCAATATCAATCGTTATCTCCTGTCTTCTTAATTCCTGTTCTTTTATCATTCTCTCAAACTATTTTTTTCTTTTTCTCACTCAGTAACCCCTTGTGCCTTAGTGGCTTTATAGCCTTTCTTGGAGGTGAAATGTTAAAATAAAACGAAAATGCTCAGTTTTGTTACTCTGTACTTGATAATCTTTTACTATTTGCAAAAGTACCTACAATACTTTTAGCAACAAATCATCTGGGTCTTGTATCCAACACTATTGAACATTGAAACTGTTTCTTCTCGGATTAGAATCTACTATAGCACAAGTTGGTAATAAAATAAGTAAATCCCATCTCCCCTATTGTTTGTAACCATCTATTACAACAAAATAAACGTTTATCTAAAGCTACTCTGATACCTAGACATTAGAAATTTAAGCGCATCACTAGATTTTACAGTTAAAATATCTACGTGCAACCGTAAGTTCTATGCTAACAGTTTCTTCTATCGCACTTCTCGCTTGTAGAATTCTTTTCCAGCATCTTCCTTTCAGCCCCCCCCCCAAAAAAAAAATTACAAAATTCAAAAATTTAAATGCAATCTTAATCGTTATCGACGGTCTTCTTCATTCTTATTCATTTATTGTCCTTACTCCTTAATATTAGTTTTTTTCACATATTCGCTAACATCTAGTAACCTCTGGCATCCTAGTGGCTTTCTTGCATGGGGTGAAATGATTTTAAAAAAGAGAGAGGATTGCGACGTCTCGTCTTTGAGTGAGGTGTTGTATAGTGGAAAATAATTCGTTACTTACTCTTTTGGACTCTATCAAGATTAGAAAGCGAAGTCTGGTCGTCTACTGGGCATATATGGCAGTAGTAGTCCATTTTCAGCCTGATCAGGCTCTTGTAAAGGTACAGGATAGCGGGGGGGTCAGGTACCTTCTGAAGTGGTACGGAGAACCAACCGTCTTCCGGCATCTTTAACAATGAATGAGTTTAAGTCTCAATAAGAGATCCGGCTTCTTGCTTTCCAGTCAAGTTTGATCTTCAAAAATGTAAATGCTATGTTATTCCTCTTTGGACGAGTTTCTAACACGTTTCTTTATCATCTCTCAGTTGCGTCTCTGTCTTTGGGCAGAGTCCGCTCAGGGGCTACTCTTTTAAAGGACTGAGTGGTAACTGAGAACATTATACTGAGAGGTGCCCGGCCCTGGAGAACAGCTGCCCGATACGGCACCATCTAATTGCACAAGAGAGAGGGGTCGTTGCTCGCACCGAAGCCAGCGAAACCGACGGTTGCGTGGGCTGTGGGGAATTTTTGTCCCTTGCCCCGTGTGTACGCGCTCGGGGCCCCACCTAAAAGAAGACCTTGTGTCACATCTCATCCTAGTGGAGGGAACGAGTAAATTAAATACCATGTTAATCGTTATTTACTGTCTTCTTGATTCCTCTTCTTTATTGACTTACTGCCACTTGACGTCGAAACACCGTTTTCTGTACGAAAACCGATGTGAAGCAACGTCGAGTATGGCCATTATTAGACGGGTGACCGCTTGGGAATACCCGGTGCTTTAAGCTTCGATGTGCGGGTGGTGTAATAGATAATGGCTCAAAATTATTAATCCTAGAGCCAAGTTCCAATTCCGGTCAGATTTTTATATTCAGTTACGTGCAAATACACTTGGGGAACGTATGATTCTACCTCTTCTCCCCCATCTATGGGTCAATTAGTAATACTTATATCACTAAAACTATTTTTATCTCCAAAGAAAAAATAGAACTACGTTCAAAATATTTATATTTCGACATTAAATAACCCATAGAAGTGTTGATATGCCGCTAAACAAAAACAACCAACCATATTGTTCTCGCTACTTAATAATGTTTTTTTTTTTTAATTCTTTCATGCTTATCAACCTCATCGTGTCTTAGTGGATTTATTGCCTTCCTTGGTGTGAAATGATGAAAAGAAAAACGATTATTTGCTGACTGAATAATGAGGCAAATAATATTCTAAAAATGATGGAAACTTTTCCATCACCCTAATATTTAAAGATGAAAAATGTCTTCTATCATACCAGGAAAGAGAATTTTTCCCTCAAGTAATTGATGGGACGTTAGCTCAACCAGCAACTTCAATACAGCATAGAATGAATGTTGAAACAGTGAAACCTGCGCCCCAGTACCACAGATATTAACCTGGAAATTAATGGGCAGACAACGAATGCGCAAAATAACCGGTGTGTGCCTATGTCAATATTGACCATAAATTATTCGGGTATACATTACACATTTACGTAAATAAGTAGGCTGTACGCTTGCGCGCGTGAGGGCTTCAATGGAGAGATGTAAATCTTTTGAATGAAAACAGAGAGAAAAAGAAAATTAGAAAGAAGAAGAAGAAGAAGAAGAAGAAGAAGAAGAAGAAGAAGAAAAAGAAAAAGAAGAAGAAGAAGAAGAAAAAGAAGAAGAAGAAGAAGAAGAACTCTGTCTGACTGGGTGGAGTTTCATTTAAGGGATTGCTTACTGGAAATTACAACCGATCAGATGCCGAACGTTTATTTGGTCACACGTGCATATTCTAAAAGCGCAAAGGATTTCAAATATATCACAATAGAAGAGCAACTTGAAATATATTAGGTTGGTGCAAAAATAATGACGTAATAATGTCGTTTTTTGACGTTAAAAATACGACATTTTTTGGGGAATCCAAATCCTTTTTTTTTAGATTCCCAAAAAATTTCGCTTGAAGATGGAACAGAGCCTACTTTAATTCAAGTTAATTCAAATATTATTTTGAAGTTTTCGGCTCTTGTTTTGAAACATGAGACCTCTTATGTAGCGAGTTGGAATCATATTTTTAAATAAATAATTATATTTATGCTTTACTTTCGTATCGAGCACTATTTTTTAAAAATAATAACAAAAATAATAAGGAACTTTGGATTATTTACCTAACCAGTTTCTTTCCTATTTTCTATAATATTTTCACAGATATATATATATATATATATATATATATATATATATATATATATATATATATATATATATATAATAATAATATATATAAAGGGTGTCCCACCAAAATGTACTCACTTTTTAAATGACAATGAATGCAATGTTTCTTAGGGCCTTGTACAAGGTGAATCGTACTGTAATATTCATGTCAAATCAATCGAATGTCTAGCCACACTGCTGAGATGTGATGCAGTGAAACAATCTGTGTATGACCATAGACGCTTCCTTTCATTTGGAAGAAAGGGAATTTGTCGACTGCTGCTGATGATTAATGCTAAGTTCATTGCTATGAATTGAGGTCTGTGGTAACTGGTAATGCATATATCTTATATATAATGTGTTAAAAATTCCCTTTCTTCCTAGCAAGTGTTGATGGCCTAGGATGGCCTACAATCGAATGCTAGCCACTGTGATGAGCTGTGATACAGCGAAACAGTCTGTGGATGGCTATATATATATATATATATATATATATATATATATATATATATATATATATATATATATACACACACAGTAGCGAGCATAAAAATCAGAACGATGTTAAGAAAAATTCTAAATATGAAATGACTTTTTATTTTAAAGCTTCAAAGAACATTTTTTCAGGGAAAAATAAGGATATAAAGGTAAATTATATAATTCCAAAATATAAAACTCAATAAGCTTATTTTGATAACGTTATAAGAATAATTATACAGCATTCGAAGAAAATAGATAATCAAAAACATCAGAACGATTGAATAAATCCATAAAATTTAATAATTATTTTTCATTATTGAAAATTTTTTAGGGTAAGAATATAAAATAGGGTATTTTACTAAATTACACCGACTCTTTACTGGCTCTTGCATTGTAAACATGGCGAAAAAAAAATCTGTGACGTCATTGTTTTTTAAGAAAATTTGAGGAAAATGGGTCATGTGAAGCCAAGAAACCACCTGGCAGGCCTAGGAAAACTACTGGAAGGGAAGATAGATGGATTGGTAATGAATGAAAAAAGGATCGATTTGCGACAGCAATCGCTATCTCTAAAAAATGCTAATGCTAACCTTGGTGTTAAAATATCAAGGCACGCTATTTCCCGAAGACTTAATGAAATAAATTTGAACAGTCGAGTAGCCTCTACATTTCTAAAAAGAATCAAATGAGCCGATTGAAATTTGCCACTGAACACGTCATATGGACAGAAGAACAGTGGGATTGTGTTCATTTCAGCGATGAATCAAAGTTTAACATGTTCGGTTGTGAAGGGAGAAGGTTCCTTCGAAGAAAGTTCTAAGGAACGATATTCGCCTCAGGACACTAAAAGTAGCTTTAAAATTGAGGGGAGGAAGTGTGGTGGTGTTTGGCACGATTTCATCTGCTGGTACGGGACTTCTTGTTAGGCTACACGGTAAAATTAACGCAACTGTATACAAAGAGATATTGAAGAAACATGTTGTACCTAATTTGAGAACTGAAATTAATCAACCAGCTGTATTTATGCAAGATAATGTGCCGTGTCACACAGCGAAGTCTGTTTCTTTCTGAGTAGGATGTTACTGTTGGGCCTGCTCAAAGTCCAGACATGACGAAGAGATTGCAAATCAGACTCAATATAGCGCCGCTCGCTCACATATTCCGTGGTGGAACTCAACTGAGATTCTCTCTAACCATGGGACTGTGCCCCCTGGAGCCACGACTACTCTCACAAGCCGCTCCAACTGGAGCATTAGAAGCCGGTTCAAGCGATGATAAACACAGATATTATATTTAATTAATTCATAGATTCTGAAAGAAACCTCAACAGAATGCAGAAAGCACTGGACGGCTGTTTCGTCCTATATTTGGGTGCGCATCCACTACCGAGAATTGAAACCAGGACAGTTACATTGACAGGCAAACGTCATACCAACTGTACTAACAGGCTTTGAGTAGAGAGCATAGTGATTGCCGGAGTGATTGCTTTTATGAAACTATAGAGTCGGGATGCTGGATGTAATTCAAATCATCTAACAAACTTTATATCTGTACTAATTCTTACATATATATATATATATATATATATATATATATATATATATATATATATATATATATATATATATATATATATATATATATATATATATATATATATGTGTGTGTGATTATTGTTATAATTTTCCTATATTTATGCTTACACGATCACTCAATATCGATAGGGGAGAGCACATGTAGATATAGTGTGGACACAGAAATCAACAGTTTCACGCCTTAGACGTTAATCAGACTGTACCTTATTGACGCTGAAGGCGTAAAACTGGCATTCGCCATGCAGCGTTGATTTCCGTGTCTACACTGTTTCCCTGTCTATACACACACACACACACACAAACAATATATATATATATAAATATATATATATATATATATATATATATATATATGTATGGATGTATGTATGTATGTATATGTATATATATATGTATATATATATTTTATATATATATATATATATATGTATGTATATATATATATATATATATGTGTGTGTGTGTGCATGTATATATATATATATGTGTGTGTGTGTGTACATATATATATATATATATATATATAGGTAGGGAGATCTATAAATATATGTGTGAACCGGGGTACGTGCGTGTATGGAAAAATTAAGCCTGTGAATATGTTTGTAAGCACACACACACACACACTCATATATATATACACAAACACACACACTCATATATTTACACAAACACACACACACACACACACACACACACACACATATATATATATATATATATATATATATATATATATATATATATATATATATATATATATATGGGCGTAAACTTGTATATGTCATTGCGTACCGGCAAGATATTTTATTAATTTCTCCAGCAGAAGTGCAATCCACGAGGTAAGCGCATTTAAGCATGAAATTGAAATAAAAAAACAGTTGTTTCAGTTTTCAGTTATATTGTGGTGAAATATTAGTAATATATATATATATATATATATATATATATATATATATATATATATATATATAATCTTTTCATTTGATAATATACAAAGGTATGCTGAAAAATTCTAAGCGCGACCCACTTTCGGAAATGAGTATTATGGGTTCTGGTCTGTGAAATACTGATCTTTGCGAAATGGGGTCAAACAGGGAATATTTCAGTATACCGTCATATAATTATGCCGATATAACGCAAAAACTAAATATTCTTGCAATTGAACATAATACTGATATATAGCTATACGGTAATTCCGGATGTTCAAGCAAGGAATACTATAAAAGGAAAGTCGTTTATTTTGTCTTGTGAGTCGAAATCCGAAAGCGGATTGGGAGAGCAAAATATGCCCTCCAGAAGCTATGTAAAGTATTAAGAAACAGGAAGATGACGTAAGAAGAAAAACAAAGAAAAGATCGAACATTGGTGCTTCTAAATATATGGACAATCTTCTCGCAGAAATGGAAACGACTTGAAGCCACAGAAATATGTTTCTATAGAGGTTGATTGGTTGTTTTTGTTTAGCAGAATATCAAAATCTCTATTCAATACCGAAATCTAAATGCTTTGTATGCAATTTAATATTTTTTGAGATAATAATAGTTTTGTTAATACAAAACTTACTAATTAACCCATAGCTGGGTTACAAAAGAGGTGACATCTGTGCGTTAGTGAATATAAAGAAAGGAAGAACAAGCTAGTGTAAATGGTTGATAGAACAAGAATTAGGATATACAGAAAAGATGAAACTTACCAAGAGCTACAAAGAACAGGAAGCGATCATTGTCATCCTCCTCCTGCTTCGATCTCCCTATAGTTGGTTGGAAATCCATTGACAATCCCTTTCTACACTGTTCGCTCCTGCATTGCTGTCCCCAGATCCCCAATGTCCAACCCTAAGTACCGAGTTATGATGTCTGGTAAAGTCAATTTTCGTGAGAAGGTACTTCCAGAAGGATGCCATAGGAATAAGGATGAGACGATTTCCCTGTCCGTTCGGTGGCAATGGCCGGCAAACTGTAATCGTTTTTGTTTGAGTTTAAGATTAAATTGTGTTAAGCGTTGCATAGGAAATTCACCCGATGTTCTGGATTTTTCTAAATAGATTTGTATATGTTCCATCCAGTCGTCTTTCAAGACGAGCAGATCATGTCCAAATTTCTGATCCATACTGTAGGACTGGTTCAATCAATGTTCGAGATGTTTGGACTTTTAAAGAGGATGGAAGGTTTGAGTGCCAAATCTTGTGAAATTTGTTTAAATTTTAATATAAGTGAGTATTGTTGGTAATGTTTTTATATAAAAATATATTCCTTCAGAACCTGGGGTTACATAGCTCTTGACGTATACGAAAAGAATAAATAAGTTGTTTTTTTTCTCTTTAAATATTTCTATTTTTCCCTTTTAAATCTTCTTTGTAGAAGTCAGTCAAAAATCTCAACAGGTTGTATATCTCTCATTTTCAAAGCGTGTAATCGTTTTTGCTTGAGCTTAAGAGAGATTAGTCTCAGTTCTCTGTAAATTTTGTTGAACATTGCATGGAATCTCCAAGTGATGTTCTGGATTTTTCTAAGGAGATTTATATATGTTCCATCTAAACGTCTTTCAAGACGAGCAGATCATGTCCAAGGTTCTGATCCATACTGTAGGACTGGTTCAATCAATTTTCGAAAGGATTGGACTTTTAAAGAGGATGGAAGGTTGTGAGTGCCAAATCTTGTGAAATTTGTTTACGGATGTTGAACTTTTTTGGGGAATCTATTATGTAAGATCCAGGATATTTGATCTCCTCAACTTTTTTTTTATGGGTTTATTATTGAGTGACTTCAACTCGGATGGTTCAAAGGAGTTTATGATATATTCTGTATTATGCACGTTGCAATAGTGATCTACTTGGTTCTCTGCTTGCTCAAGTGATTGCTACAATGATTCTGGATCCTTGATACATTGAGAAATTAATGCACGATTATCGGCAAAGTCAAGGTCGGTCAGGTATTGTGGAGGGTACCGGCTACTCTGGCGAGGTTTCAAAAAGAATCCTTTTTTCCTCCATGTTGTTGAGAGAAATACAGAGAACGTAGCCTAGAACAACTATAAACAGAAAAGGAGCAAGTGTGTCACTTCAGACGATACAATTGTAGCAATGTTGTTTCTGTACAGAACTCTAATTGCTTAACAGGAAGCCATGAATGCCCACGTTCTGAATGGACACAACACACAAAGAACTCGGGGAAGTAATTCTTCACATGGTAACTGCTTTCCCACAGACGTCATTTCCAAGGCAAATGTTCAGATGAGTTTCATTTTTCACTTTCACTATCTGCGACTTCCAAGGTACCGAATCATCCATATTTCCTTTGTGTTCCATTTGTAGGATGAAAGTTCCACTCAGACAGCTCCTCCACCAAAAGAAACGTCACCTTTTTGAAGAAGACTCCAGCATAAATGTTTTCCTGAAAACAATAACTTGACTCCATAACATCTTCAAGTCAACAGTCAAACATTATCTATCTTCCTTGGCCTCGTAATCTTCACTCCCTGCCACCCTCTCCTTCATTCGTTTCAGACTCCTCATTCATCATCACCATTTTAATAATAACCTCTATCTTGAGTGGCTCCGAGCCTTGTATTTGGTTGACTATAGGATCAAAAACTAAAGTTTAAATAAAAAATATGAAATTGAAATCACGAAGAAAAATATGTAATTAGGAAATTTTCAACGGCGTTTGTAAATTTTCTTGAATATTTTTGGCTCATTTGATTAATGGAAATTTTAGACTCTAAGAGAATTTAGTTGCCATGGTAACACGATATATGCTTAAATAAGATGCTACAAAAACCTTTGTTTTTAATACGCAGCTGGCAAATTTGATTAAAAATACCGTTTGCTACGATGTGTCATACAATAGGTTATCTGGACAATATGATGACGTAGGACATGTAGGTATATATATATATATATATATATATATATATATATATATATATATATATATATATACTAGTAAAATATACTTGTGTAGGAATCCTTCTACTCGTTTTTTTGTTGAATGTTAAAATTTGGAGTGTCGGGATTCGATACATTAACAAAATATCTTTACAGGGTCGCGATTAATTTGACCGTCGAGAATAATCACAGGATTTTCATTGAAGGAATAAAATTCAGCAGAAAAGACAAGGAAATCTTTTAACATGCGGCACTGAAATCCGAAGAGAGAACTACAGCTATGCAAAATCGCTTTCTGAACTGTTATGTAATCCTCCTATAAGGTAGCAAATTCCGGACAACCTCCTCACACAGGAATAACGGATTTGAATCGACAGAAATGTGGTTCTACAGCAGGATGTTCAGAATACGATGATCCAGGCGTAGTTTAATAGAAAATGGACACGAATACTTCGGATCAGAAAAAGACAGTAGAAATGTCTGGAGCACACCATGAAGAAAGAAGGGTTGGAAAATTTGATACACAGAGGACAGATTGAGGATAAGAAGAAAACAACGGATAACCTACCTTGCGGACGTGAGTAAATGGCTGGAAGGACAAGTGTTTCGGAAAGATAACTAAAAGACAAATGTTATTAAGAACTACAAAGAACAGGAAATTGTGGAGAGCCATGATCGTCAACGCCCTGAATGGTCTGGGCGCATGGAAGAAAAAGAAGGAATGTCCTGATATCTGCCACCATAATGTCGGAGACATTCTTATCTTCTACTTGAATTTCGAAGTTCCGCTGTTTTCATTCGTTAGCCATTTTTTTTTTTTTTACCAAGACTGATGTCGCGGATGGGTTGTGTAGGTTTATATATCAACCTCATCTCCCAACACGGATTCACCTTCACCTTTCTCTGACGACATTCTGTCACTTGCTTATCTAACTGATTCATTGGGTTACTGCGTCATAACGTTCGTCCAGGCCACAAACTCGCTGGTTGCACGACTAACAGAAATCGCAAATCTACCAAAAACACCTCAGATCTGCCAAAGAAAATTCTTTCTGTATTTTTAATCTCTTTCATGTTTTTTGTTTGTTTTTATGTTAGGAGCGCCTTGTTATTGACCAATAGAAAACAAGCACCTCTCTGACTGTATTAATTTCAATCTTCATTTTGACGCTATATTTTGTGGCCTTGTGCCAGACGAATATAAACTTTGATGCTAAGCAGGTTATTACTATTACATCTCGACTTCAGTCACTTTCTCACCGACATGTCGTGGCTTCCCTCTGCCTTTTCTATAAATATTTTCATGGCAACTGCTCTGACGAGCTTTTTTTCCGTTGGTACCTTGACTGCATGAAATTAAGCGTGCTACTAGATTCGCATCTTTTACTGTTGAAATAACTAAACGCAGCCACCACTTATACTCCAAGAATTTATTTTCTCGCACTTCCCACCTGTGAAACTCTCTTCCGCTTCCTTGCTTCCCTGACAACTACAATCTTCAAAAATTTAAATGTAACGTCAATCGCCATTTCTATCTTCTTGAATCCCCTTAATAGTTTGTCTTTTCATCAATTATCCCTATACTCAATCTTTTCATTCGCTTTCACTTCCTGTAACCCCTGCGTACTAGTGGCATTACCGCCTTGATTGGGGCGAAAAAATAAATAATGATAACGTCTCATCCCAAAAATTCAGACTAATATCTTAATCTTTGTTGGTTTTATGGCCATGTTTCGACATGCATTCTTCAGCATGTTTTTGTTTTTTTTATTATTATTGTAAATCCTAAACGAACTTTGCAATTTTACGGTTCCAGCCAAATATTATTATCTACATTCAGATGTCAAAGAGAACATCAACAAAATTAAAATTATGTTCTCACCAAACTGGTCATTTAAATATATATATATATATATATATATATATATATATATATATATATATATATATAATGGATTAAATGTGACAAATATTTTAATGCATTTTCTGTTTATACGTTATTTGCTATTTTTATGGATAAAACTTATTTGAATAAATGCTCTATTTTTTAATTAAACAGTATTAATTACATTTACCGGCCTGTGTGTTCGACAAATTTCGTAGAAAATATGCTTCCACTGAAGTTGTATCCATAATATATATATATATATATATATATATATATATATATATATATATATATATATATATATATGTGTGTGTGTGTGTGTGTGTACATGCGTCCTCCGAAGTTGTATTCAATATATATATATATATATATATATATACTGGTAAAACAAAACATGTTCCTTCTATTGTTCTAGAAATTACATAACTCCTGCTACAATAGTCTCTTTCCTGCCTTCTCAGTGTACAAAAGCATTTACGCGGTGAATTTTTTTATAAGCAATTTCACCCCAAGCAAGGCAGTAAAGCCACTAAGACAGAAGTGGAAGATGTGGAAGAATTAGGTCGAGCGAAACATTAATAATGAGCGGGAAGAGAACAGAGTAATAGTGAGGAAAGTAGAAAGAGATTGACATAGCATTTAAATTTTCGCAGATTAAAATTGACAGGAAAGCATGGAACCAGAAAGGTTTTCCACAAGCGAGAAGTGCAAGAAAAGAAACAAAAAATTACGGTTACATTTCGCCAGATCAGCTGTAAATTGATGAGACCTCGACGCCAGTCTCGTACTGCGCTTAGATTCAAAAAGTCTAGTTACCGTAGCGAAGAGCTCATCTGAATAATTACCATGATTTATAGAAAAAGACACACGGAGGCAACCTTATGGTGGTGAGAAAGTGTCTGAGCCGAGCCACCAGATTAAGACCGATAATATTGCTGATTCTTTTTTGGATTTGGAGCTTAAGGTAAATAGCTGGAGCCCGGGCCATATAGGGCAGCAATATTCTAAGCATGGACGAATGGTAGTCTTATAGATATATACGAGATATTGTGGAGAGGCAAATTGTCTCACACGACGCAGTCAACCGACTTCCTTAGCAGCTGACCTTTCAATGAATTCAATATAGTCTTTCTACTTCATATTAGTAGAGAACATTAGGCCGAAAAGTCGCATTGAGTCATTTTTCAGGATGTTACCATCAGCCGTACTGATTGAAGACAGACAGATGAATAATGGACAGAAGTTTAGTTTTGGAGGCTTTTACAGTTTTCCACAATACAACCACTTTCCTACAGACGGAATGCGCTCGCTTTACCGCTACACCCACGGCAAATGTTCTGACGAGCTCCACTCCTTAGTTCCACTAATTCAAGCCTTGAAATCCAAAAACACACTATGCAATATCCTCAGGATCGAACCACCCCCATTTCTCTCGTATCTCATTGTTAAAAATAAGAAGTTCCGTGCGGACAGCTTTTTCCCAAGAGGCGTTGCTTTGTGGAACAGACTCCCGCGGTGGATGCTTCACAACAATCTTAACTACTTCAACGTCAGGGTTAACTGTCATCTGTCTTACATATTCTCTCAGTATGCAATTACATCTTACTTTTAACCATTATATATAGTAACAATAATATAATATAATATAATATACATATATAGTATATAATAGAATTAAAAGCCACAGAAAAAAAGCTTTGATCATCAGCAATGATTCAATGACTGCCCAAGCTGCTGTTGTTGATACGTTTCATATCGCTGATAAATTTTTCTTTTCGATGCAGGTGTTGGGAGGACAAAGATATGTACCCACCTCTACTCTTATGTTTGAACGGCTTGGTGACAGTTGCATCTCTGCTCTGAAAGTCGAAATCTGTGTATATTTATAAGAATTTTCGCGAAAATATAAGAGAGTTGTCGGGACCGCAGAAGAAGTCTCTTATATCCGGGTTTCTCTTATATCCGCGTTTGGTCTATTATATATATACATTAACACAGGCTCTAATTTGGGACCCGATAAAATCTCTCCTATATCCGGGTTTCTCTTAGATCCGGGTTACACTGCATGTGGAACAAGGCCGAGTTTAATGTGGGTCATTCGAGCCCATAGAACCCGCATAAACGGGTTCGGATCTGTCTACCTACCTGGACGAAACTCTGCCCTTCCGCACAGCCTCGCCTGGGCTCCTCTCTACCAAAAGCAGAGAGTTCGTCAGGAGCTGCGAACAGACTCAGTAGAATAGTTTAGATCACTGTTTCCGACTATTTTACATTATATTTTCCTGTACCAAAAGTTAATAAGCTTGTTAAAGCAATTCTGGTTTGTTACTATTCTTTTGTGATAACTCAGTTACAACAGTGCGGGGTTATGTAATTTTGTTGGGAAGAAAGTTTATTTTCTATGGATTTTTATAAAAGGACCTTGTGTCACATCCGTCCACAGCGAATTAATAAAGATCCATTCAAACAAATTGATATGTTCAAGACGTAATTTTCAAAATGGCAATGAATTCGATATCGTTATATTCCTTTGAAGCTTCTTAGAGAGAACATAAGTATTAGGTTGGTGCAAAAATAATGTCGTTTTCTCACATAGTAACATGTGTGAGAAAACGACATTATTTTTGCACCAACCTAATATTAAACCTATTATTCAACCTAATATTGAACCTAATATTCTACATACTATTCAACCTAATATTCCACCTACTATTAGGTTGGTGCAAAAATAATGTCGTTTTCTCACATAGTAACATATGTGAGAAAACGACATTATTTGTAAAGGTGGGTGGAATAAATGAGAATAATTTCATTAGTCTATGGCATTAGGAGCATTCAGCGTTGATGATCATTTTATTCATTGATTACTTTTTTATTTTATTGTGACAATGGTCATATGTGTGGGTACTAACATTTCGAAGTGACACGGTCTGCCGGGATGGCTAGCCACCTCCTGTTGCCGATTCAGGAACATCTGTGCTTCTTCAACAACCACAGAGCCAAACGGTGGTTTAAACTGCAGGTACACTGAATAGAACTCAATTAATGATTCCGGGGGCGGAGAGCGCATAATCTGCCGAAATCAATATTTGGACAATGCCAGTACCCACATCGACGTCTTTTAAACAATTTCGTTAACTAAATTTCACTCGCAAGGATTGGGTCAACGCGTGGTATTGTTCTAAGATACTTCTCAACAGTGACGCAAGTTTGTGTTCCATCTCCCCAGGTCTATATTATCGAGAAACCAGCCTCTTGTCAAATCGACTTTGGTGATTCTAACCCAAGTCTCACGTTAAATTGCTAATGTTATATAACCACTTGGCCTAGCGACCGTTAAAATTATAAAATATAGCGTACAATACTTGTGATCTTGTTCCAAATTAAAATTGGTTTATTTTTTACGGCTTATCAACCTTTTGTGGATTACTTAAACCGAAACATATTCTGGATTGTAATTAAAATAATTACTGTTTTTATTATTTTGTGATTGAGTATTACATTAACAAAATTTTTGTAGAGGAGATAACAATGACTAGTTTTTTCATATACAAGTCCTACTATTTAACCGATAGATGGGGAGAAAAGAGATTGATTCATACTTCCCCCCTTGGGTATTTGCAAGTAAGTAAATGTAAGGAATTCGACTGGAATTCGAACTCGCTTCTCTGATTTCTTATTTGGGTCCGCTAAGTAATATCAGGATTCACTATTGGCGAACAAAATCAGATATGCAGGTGACACAGTGTTGGTAACGGACATAGAAAGAAAACGACAAGAACACCTACAGAAAGTATTGAAGAAAAGCGAGAATAAACATCAACTTCAAAAAGACAGAATGCACAGTTGTTAGCAAAAGGGACAACCCAACATGAAAATTACAAAATGGGGATGCCGAAATCAAGCAGGCACAGCAATTTAGGTATCTGGAGAGACTCAAAGTAACAGAAATATCGATCTACAGAAAGATACTGAGGATGTCATGGACTAAACATGTGCGCAACGACGAAGTGGTGGAGAAAATAGAAACAAAAAGAGTACTTATACTTCACATCTGAAAGTGCCATTTGAAATTACTAAGGCACATAATGAGGAAAGAGAGCTTGGAAAATTTGATACTCACAGAACAGATTGAAGGCAAGAAGAATAGAGAAAAGCAAGTGCATAACCTACCTAGCAAGTTTGCTTAAATGGATGATTGAACAGGGTTTAGGATAGATAACGAAAATACAAAGTTTATTAAGAGTTACAAAAGACAGGAAATTATGGAGAGCCATGATCGCAAGCATTCTGAAGGAAGACAGCACATAGAAGAAGACTAACATTTTGTTTTATGTGAGAGAAATTTATAAGATTGATCTTAATGTAGTAGTGGTGTAGCTTGGGATGACTGATTTATTTCCTGCTGCCATTTTTTATTTAGAGAGGGAAAGTTTCCCTCTTTATGGATTATAAATTTGATGAAAGCTGAACAATGGATTGAAATATACCTGGAAAGTGTTTTAACAGAGGATGAAAAGTGCAACACTGAAATCCTAAGGCACATTGGGATAGTGAAAGTTGTCTTCCAAAAGCTAAGAATAGTATTAAAAAATAGGAAGATTTTATTTATTTATTTATTTTTTCCCCTAAAAAAAGGGAAGAGTAATGAACTGTTATGCAATATCAGTCCTCCTATATGGCAGTTAATGCTGGATAATCTCCTTACAGATGAAAAGACTGGAAGGAACAGAAGTGTAGTTCTACAGAAGGATGCTGAAAATACCACGGACCGAACATGTGAGCAACAATGAAGTATTAGAGAAAATAGAAACAAAAAAAGACACATACTTAACATTTGAAATTTCTAGAGCACATAATGAAGAAAGAGTGCTTGGAAAATTTGATACTCACAGAACAGATTGAAGGCAAGAAGAATAGAGAAAAGCAAGTGCATAACCTACCTAGCAAGTTTGCTTAAATGGATGGTTGAACAGGGTTTAGGATAGATAACGAAAATACAAAGTTTATTAAGAGTTACAAAGGACAGGAAATTATGGAGAGCCATGATCGCAAGCATTCTGAAGGAAGACAGCACATAGAAGAAGACTAACATTTTGTTTTATGTGAGAGAAATCAAAAAAACGAGGGTGCTTATACTTAACATCTAGAAGAGGCTGCTGAAGTTTCTAGGACACATAATGAGGAAGGAGGGCCTGGAGTATCTGATACTCACGGATCCAATAGAGGGAAAGAGAGACAAGGTAAAACAACGCGTGACATACCTAGCGGCCTTAAGCAAGTGGACGACAAAACGTGGTGTGGAGGAGGTAGCAGAGGGAAGGAACTTGTTGAGAGCTGAAAGGGATAAAGGGAGGTGGAGAGCCATGATCGCCTACGTCTTGAAAATAAAGAATGCAGCATTGGTGAAGCACATACTATGCAGTTAAATAAAGGATCGTTCGCATTGACTCGATGATACCGACTGGAGTCGACTCCTTAATAACGAGGAAAGAGGCTTGGAAAATCTGATACTCACAGGACAGATTGAAGGCAAGAAGGACAGAGGAAAACAAAGCATAACCTACCTAGCGAGTTTGAATAAATGGATGGCGGATCAGGGTTTGAGAGAGGTGGCAAAAAGAGAAATGTTTTTAAGAGCTACAAAATATAGGAAATTGTGGAGAGCCATGATCGCCAACGTCTTGAATGGACACGGCGCACAGTAGATCTATCCCAACCACCCGCATATCCACCTTCCAGACTAAAATAGGCTTAGCAAATACCTGTCAGTTGCCTGAGAGATGAAAACCGCCGCCCTAGTGCGACAGGAATGGATAGGAAAATATTCAGGGTACGGTGTGTATTTAATCCCAGACATGTCGTAAAAGTACATTTTTGTCATCCAAAACAAATTGACGATCATAAGTGCAGATCCCATCTTACAAGGAAATAGATTGATTATGATTTCTTAACCTCTAAATGACTCAATTTTGCAGACCAGTAACAAATTTAATAAAATCTTCCCAACGTATTTATTTTATCATCTGCGGTATTTTCTTTTAAATTTATTTATTAAAAATCTCTTTAATTTTTTCCCCCCTTTTGCTTGCTGTTGTGATTAAGTTAAACCTTTGTCAGAAAGCAATTTTTTTTTATTTGATCATTATAAACGACTCTATCTTATAAATTGCGTATTTATCAGACTAGTAAAAAGAAAAGAACAAAAATGCAATGGCTGGCCTATGTAAAGAAACCATTTGTCAACGTCACCTAACGTGCTGACGAGACGACCATTTATAAAAGCGCATTCAGCGAGAATTGGCGAGAAAAGAAATGCACTCATCTTTTTTTAAGCAAACAAGTCTATTCTTATCGCGTAAGTGCACATATATTTCTTTATACGTCACACGATTATGCTTAGTTAAAAGAAGTAGATATGTGCTTTTAGATAGGCATGAATTCGCATCTCCCTTGTAGGTCGATTTGGATTGTTTTAACTAGGTATGGAAATAAGTGAATTCGTTCTTACGATTCATAGGTCAAGCATCGTACACTTATCGGCTTGCGTTTTACCGCTGAACGAAACTCGAGAATACGCTTTCATGCCGTGGTTAGCATTCTTGTCTCATTCATCCCTGCACGACTTTTCTAAAAGAACCGGGTAACCAGTTCTAACGGCAATCAGAATTTCAACATTTTCAAAATAAGCGAATTCAACATGTACATGGATTATTTACACTATTGTTATGGTGAAACAGACCTATAGTTAATAGACTCGCCCAACTAATATAACTAGGAGTAGTAAGAGAAACGAGGGTCAGTCGATGTCGGACGACCGGCTGAACGGTTGAACTCTCTGCCTTCGGGCGAGGAGGAACCCGAACGAGGCTAAGCCGAAGGGTGTAGTCTCGTTCGGGGAGGTAAACCGACCCTGAACCCGTTTATACGGGTTCATAGGGTATATTTTTGGCCGAGCCCACGGGCTCGGAGGTCCCACGTTAAACCGGCCTTGTGCCACATGATACCCTTGTGGGGGGGGGGGGGGGTGACTAAATACTAGTCGATGTCGGACGACCGACTGAACGGTTGAACTCTCTGCCTTCGGGCGGGGAGGAACCCGAACAAGGCTACGCCGAAGGGCGGAATCTCGTTCGGGGAGGTAAACCTGACCCTGAACCCGTTTATACGGGTTCAAAGGGCATATTTTTGGCCGAGCCCACGGGCTCGGAGATCCCACATTAAACCGGCCTTGTGCCACATGATACCCTTGTGGGGGGTGACTAAATACTAGTCGATGTCGGACGACCGGCTGAACGGTTGAACTCTCTGCCTTCGGGCGGGGAGGAACCCGAAAGAGGCTACGCCGAAGGGCGGATTCTCTTTCGGGGAGGTAAACCGACCCTGAACACGTTTATACGGGTTCAAAGGGTATATTTTTGGCCGATCCTACGGGCTCGGATATCCCACGTTAAACCGGCCTTGTGCCACATGATACCCTTGTGGGGGGGTGACTAAATACTAGTCGCTGTCCGACGACCGGCTGAACGGTTGAACTCACTCCCTTCGGGCGGGGAGGAACCCGAACGAGGCTATGCCGAAGGGCAGAGTCTCGTTCGAGGAGGTAAACCGACCCTGAACCCGTTTTTTGGGTTCAAAGGGTATATTTTTGGCCGAGTCCACGGGCTCGGATATCCCACGTTAAACCGGCCTTGTGCCACATGATACCCTCGTGGGGGGGGTGACTAAATACTAGTCGCTGTCGGACGACCGGCTGAACGGCTGAACGGCTGAACTCTCGCCTTCGGGCGGGGAGGAACCCGAACGAGGCTACGCCGAAGGGTGTAGTCTCGTTTGGGGAGGTAAACCGACCCTGAACCCGTTTATACGGGTTCAAAGGGTATATTTTTGGCCGAGCCCACGGGCTCGGAGATCCCACGTTAAACCGGCCTTGTGCCACATGATACCTTCGTGGGGGGGTGACTAAATACTAGTCGATGTCGGACGACCAGCTGAACGGTTGAACTCTCTGCATTCGAGCGGGGAGGAACCCGAACGAGGCTACAATGTAAATAATTTAAATAGTCACATGCCTCATCTCAGAAATATAGAAAGATCCCGAAGAAGGCCGGAATGTACAACGGCCGAAACGTTATGAATATGTCAATAAAGATGAGGACAACAGTGCGAACAATGCAAATAGTTGCAATACCTCATCTCAAAAATATAGACGTGAATGGATTTTAGATAAATTTATATACAGAATTCATCATTATCATTTATTTAGTCAACTCATTTTGCGCCGCTGTAATCAACCCTCCGCTCTATCTCACAATTGTGGTTCACGGTGACATTCAAGGCAAAATAGGGCAATCGTTTGTCGGTTCCTTTTTCACGTGGTTACCCTCTCGGAAGTTAAAGATGTAGACCTTCAACGTGCTTTAAATTAAGGATTTTCAATCTCTTAGACTGGTTAGTGTAGAAGGTCTGTAGAGCCCAAAGTTTGCGAAGAGATAGATTCATACTTTTCCCAAAGGTATAAGCACGCAAGTGAATTCACTAAACTCGAATGGAATTCGAACTCGGTTCTCCGATTCCTCGATCGGAGCCGCTATCCATTATTCTGTCGTACAGAATTAGATGGATAGAAGAGAAGAATACATTCTTCAATACATTCTACTGTAAGGGAGAAAGTGACTATTAATAAGGAACTTCTTATGATATTATTTTATTTTAGCCGACCGCAGACGGGTCCATAGAGTTATTACTAATTTCACAATTCTTTCATTAACTGCATATTTTATGTCCCTTGCTAGGGTTACATACAGATTTCTAAATTCAGAGTTGGTCTTCTCCTTGGCCAGCTAACGTGTGTACTCTGTTACGTTTAAGTCCATAGCTGGGGGGTTGAGTGAGATGGATTCATATCTCTTCAAAAGCTATTTGAGCGTAGGTGAACATAAGGAACTCAACTGAAATTCGAAACTCGCTCTACGATTATCCATTTCGAACTGCTATCCATAACACCACCTGCACATCCATGATGGTATCAGATTAACAATTTATAAATGGAGCGGCGTTGTCTCGTTTATGGAAGTGTAATAATTACTTGAGTTGATAAAATAGATATGTGATGTGTTTTAGTGTAAATGTTATTGTGGTTGCATAAGGTTTTCCTGGAAAGGGCATAGAGTTGTTTTTATATGTCCCACGCGAGTTGCAATGGATGGAAAGGTTTCAGTGGTTGGCAAATAGGTCGTTCACGACTCGTCTCCAAAGGATCGCCAACAACGTGTCGATTATTGCTACTCATTGCTTACACATCAACTTCAGGACCCTTTTTCGACAGGTTTGTAACGGGAGATAAGAGATGGTCTCTTTACCATAATGTTAAGCGCCGTTGTCAGTGGCTCAGTCGAGTAGATAGACCGTCTCCACAACCGAAAGAAGAACTTCAGCGAAAGAAGATCATGTTGAGCGTATGGAGGATTATTCATTATGAACTGTTGGAGAACAAGAAAAGATAGGATCATTGAAAAGGACTAGATTCAGAGAATTTGGAAGCTGTTTTTACAGAAAATCCTGCTACTACGTCTAGGGAAATTTAATGTTAGCCTTACGAGAGCCATACGCGAGTTGAAAAAGATTGGAAAGGTTTCTGGTTGGCAAATGGGTTCTGCACGACCCGTCTCCAGAGGATCGCCGACAACGTATTGATTGTTGCTTATCATTGCTTACAGACGGACTTCAAAGACCCTTTTTGGACAGGTTTTTTAACTGGAGATGAGAGATAGACCCTTTATCTTAATGTGGCTCAGTCGTGGAGACAGACCTCAACAACTGAGAGAAGAACTCCATCCAAAGAAAATCATGTTGAGCGTATGGTAGGTTATTCAAGAAATCCTCCATTATGAACTTTTAGACAACACCAAACAATCAACGCTGATTTTTACTGCCCAAAACTTCGTCGTTTGAAAGCAGCTTTCGACAGAAAACGTACATCCTTAGTGAACAGAAAGAGTGTATTCCACTATCACGATGTATGTCCTAACACTGCAGGATTGACTAAATTTATCTTATTTGGGAATATTTGCTTCACCCTCTACATTCTCCATGGCAAACATTCAAATGCATAACAAAATTAGTTTACATTATTCGGACTGTTATCCTCATCTTTAGTGCCATATTCACAACGTTTCGACCGTTGTACGCTCCGGCTTTCTTCAGGCGATTGGAATTTCGAGCCGAAGCTTTTATTTCGTCCACCGTGATAGATTGTTCTAGTTCCACATGCCATACCGCTCCCAACTTTTGGTTCACCACTTCTGTAGCCTTCTATTGCACTCACAACTCTTTGGGTCTACAAATCTCTTAAACATTTAATTCTATCAAATGCCTTATTACTACATATGTAATGGTTCGACCAAATTAAAAAATCGACATATTTGTCACTATTTACATTATTCGGAGTATTGTCCTCATCTTTGTCGCCATATTTATTACAACGTTTCGACCGTTGTACGCTCCGGTCTTCTTCAGGTGGTTGTAATGTCGAACTGAACCCTTTATTTCGCTCACTTGGGTAGATTGTTCTCGTTCCACGTGCCATGTTTAATGGGTGTCAGTTATCAGTTATCTCCTGTTAATTCCCCTCTCCAAGTTTTCCACTGCCTCATTTGGGTATTGAACTCACAATAACGTTGTGGATATGGCAATGAAGATAAATGATAAGTCTGAATAACGTAAATTATGTAAGAAATAACAATACCTCATCTCAGAGATATAGACAGACATAAAATTGTTTGTTAAAAGTTTGTTACTGGCTCATAAGCTGGCTTTATGATGTAGTAAAAAATACCAAAAGGAGGTAAGAAATAACACTGATTTATGTGGTGGCTGCTATTGTTGCTACTGTATTCAATAACAAACGAAATAAAACTAGACTCTTAAAAACTATATGTATAATTTAGTTTTATGGCCAAGGTTAGTTTAATGATTAGGGTTAGCATAGATAAAAAAATTAAACGATTTTTGTTTATAATTATGAAAATAAAAAGAACATACGTGACTAGCAATCAATAATAAATTCAGCTAATATTTTTATTGTTCGTGTTATTTCCTTGTCTAAGTTATATTCGAAAAAAATGTTATTTCGTTTGAAGAACTATTTGAATGTCGATGAACCTTTTCAATATTATAGAAATTAGCAAAATCTTCATTGTTTGTGCTGATATTTATATCTTATCTAGGAATATAACACAATTATTCTCGTTTAACCTGCAGTTTTTTTTATATATACAGCATCGCAAATCTCATTTGAAAAGTCTTTTCGCGTAGCATATGTTGAAATAGCTTTTAATATTCAAAATCCTATATCGCCCAACAAAATTTCCAATCGCCCATCATTTTCTGCTCAGTTGCTCATCACGCACCCAGTTGAAATCACCCACCTAACAGTTGAAATCGCCTACACAACGGATGAAATCGCCATCCAACAGTTGAAATTGCCCAACCAACAGTTGCTCATCACCCACCCAACAGTTGAAATCGTCCATGCAACAGTTGAAATCGCCTACCCAACAGTTGAAATCGTCTGCACAACAGTTGAAATCGCCCACCCAAGAGTTGAAATTGCCCACAGAACAGTTGAAATCACACATGCAAGAGTTCAAACCACCTACCAAACAGTTGAAATCGCCATTCAACAGTTGAAATTTCTCACACAACAGTTGCCTGCTCAATAGTACAAATTCCTCGCCCAACAGTTGAAATTGCCCTCACAATAGTTGAAATTGCTCACATACCAGTTAAAATCGCCTATTTTTTAATCGCCCAACCAACAGTTGTTCATCGTCTACACAACTATTGAAATTTCCCATCCAACAATTGAAATCGCCTACCCACTGTTGAAATTGACTACCCCACAGTTGAAAATGCCCACCCAACAGTTGCTCATCGCCTACACAACAGTTGAAATCGTCCACCCAACAATTGAAATCACCCATCTAACAGTTGCAAGGCCCTCTTAACAGTTGCTCATCGCCTACCCAACATTTGAACTTCCACACCCAACAGTAGAAATTGCCCAGCCACAAATTGAAATCGCTTGCCCAACAGTTGAAATTTCCCAACCAACAGTTGCTTATCATCTACACAACGATTGAAATTTCCCACCCAACAATTGAAATCGCCTACCTAATAGTTGATATTGCCTACCCAACAGTTGAAATCGCTCTCACAACAATTGCTCATCACCCACCTAACATCTGAATTCGCACACCCAACATTTGCAAAGCCCTCCTAACTGATGCTCATCGCCTATACAACAGTTGAAATTCCTCACGCAACAGTTGAAATTCCGCACCCAAAAGTTGAAATTACCCAGACAACAGTTGCAATTGCCCATCCAACGGTTGAAATTTCCCACCGAACAGTTCAAATCACCCTCCCAACAGTTCAAATCGCTCAGCCAACAGTTGCTCCTCGCCTACCCAACAGTTGAAATCGCCCACCCAACAGTTGAAATCGCCCACCCAACAGTTGAAATTTCGCACCCTACATTTCAAATCGCCCTCCCAACAGTTCAAATCGCTCAGCCAACAGTTGCTCCTCGCCTACCCAACAGTTGAAACGCCAACCCAACAGTTGAAATCGCCCACCCAACAGTTGAAATTTCCCACCCAACAGTTCAAATCGCCCTCCCAACGGTTCAAATCGCTCAGCCAACAGTTGCTCCTCGTCTATCCAACAGTTGAAATCGCCCGCCCAAATGTTGAAATCGCCCACCCAACAGTTCAAATCGCCCTCCCAACAGTTCAAATCCTTCAGCCAACAGTTGCTCCTCGCCTACCTAACAGTTGAAATCGCCCAGCCAACAGTTGAAATCCGTCACCCAACAGTTGAAATTTCCAACCCAACAGTTCAAATCGCTCAGCCAACAGTTGCTTCTCGCCTACCCAACAGTTGAAATCGCCCTCCCAACAGTTCAAATCGCTCAGCCCACAGTTGCTCCCCGCCTACCCAACAGTTGAAATCGCCCACCAAACAGTTCAAATCGCCGACCCAACAGTTGAAATTTCCCTACCCAACAGTTCAAATTGCCCTCCCAACAGTTCAAATCGCTCAGCCAACAGTTGCTCCTCGCCTACCCAACAGTTGAAATCGCCCACCCAACAGTTGCAATCGCCCACCCAACAGTTGAAATTTCCCACCCTACATTTCAAATCGCCCTCCCAACAGTTCGAATCGCTCAGCCAACAGTTGCTCCCCGCCTACCCAACAGTTGAAACGCCCACCCAACAGTTGAAATCGCCCACCCAACAGTTGAAATTTCCCACCCAACAGTTCAAATCGCCCTCCCAACGGTTCAAATCGCTCAGCCAACAGTTGCTCCTCGTCTATCCAACAGTTGAAATCGCCCGCCCAAATGTTGAAATCGCACACCCAACAGTTGAAATTTCCCACCCAACAGTTCAAATCGCCCTCCCAACAGTTCAAATCCTTCAGCCAACAGTTGCTCCTCGCCTACCTAACAGTTGAAATCGCCCAGCCAACAGTTGAAATCCGTCACCCAACAGTTGAAATTTCCCACCCAACAGTTCAAATCGCTCAGCCAACAGTTGCTTCTCGCCTACCCAACAGTTGAAATCGCCCTCCCAACACTTCAAATCGCTCAGCCAACAGTTGCTCCCCGCCTACCCAACAGTTGAAATCGCCCACCCAACAGTTCAAATCGCCGACCCAACTGTTGAAATTTCCCACCCAACAGTTCAAATTGCCCTCCCAACAGTTGAAATCGCTCAGCCAACAGTTGCTCCTCGCCTACCCAACAGTTGAAATCGCCAACCCAACAGATAAAATTGCCCACCGTTTAGGAAACTCTGTTCTAAGTATTGAATATTTTTGGAATGTCATAAGATGGTGGGGATAATGCTCACGACAAACTAACACACTTTTTATTTCGTTCCAGCCGTATCTTTTTAATTTATACAAAATTTAGAATTGCAGCGTGTCAGGTTTTATAATTTATAATTGCACCGTGCCAGGTTTTATAACGTCTAGTCAGAATAATTCAGAAAGTATTAAGTTTCTTTCATTTTAGAATCAACTTTCTTACAGCTTAAGTTTCGTTCACCCATATAGCCGACCTCACAGTGGCAAATATGGTTCTTAAATGAGATCCATCATAGTGATTACAATGAAAATATATTGAAGGTTTCTCAGTCAGCAAACCAAACAATTACTTCTTATATTTCTATATGGAGCCTATATCCAATTTTGTCCCAATTTTATTTCAAATTCCAGACACAGGAAGTTATATAAAGCTTATCAATGGCTACATAGGGATGACTGGAAGGACTTGTTATAAATTGATTCTAAAATCAGAGTGAGTCTTTCTTTCTACCGAGAACATGTTTTAGTTATAGGACCTGACACATTGATAGTAATAATACTAATAAATAATAAATTAATAATAATTGATGTTCAGTTATCACCGAGCCAGACGAATTAACGCACCAAATTAACAAAATTGACTTTCCAAATATTGGCTAGTATATGCAGATTAATATTTTCTTCTCTCCCTTGACCTGTTCTACATGTCGTCAGTGTTTCAATGACATTCATAATGGCAAATTACAGAACTATTATTATGGGGAGGCAGAACTTCCTTTCGGATCGATCGTTTTTATATAATAAAGATAATTATTTACAGTATACATTGTTTGGATTGTTGTCCTGACCTTTATTGTCATATTCACGACGTTTCTGTTGCTATACACCCCGGCTTTCTTAATTTGATATACGTTGGAATTTTGAACAGAGCCCTTAATTCCGTCCACGAGGATATATTGTTCTAGTTCCACGTGTCATGCCTTTTCTGGATATCTGAGCTTCAGTTATTTCCCTTTAGTAACTCAACTCTACAAGTTTTTGTTAACCTCTGCTATAGCCAGGTATTGAACTTGCAACTCTTTGGGTCAGATTACTTCAACCAATGCTGAGCTATGTTTCCTTGAAAACTTAGAGAGTTGAGTTACCCAGGATCCAGGATTTGCTAGTCACCAATATTGCCTACAAGACCAAGGATTGATAGGTCTTTCATACTGCCTACATGACCCATGATTGTCTGGTCTACCACATTGCCCACAAGACTCAGAAGTGGCTGGTGTTCCATGTTACCTACAAGATCCAGGAGTGGCTGGTCTTCCATATTGTTTATAGCATCCAGGAATGACTGTTCTCCAATATTGCCTACAGCACCCCAGATTTTCTGCTCTCCAATATTGCCCACAGAACCCAGGAGCGGTTGATTTCTCATATTACCTACAGGACCCATGATTGTCTGGTCTCCCACATTGCCTATAGGACTCCAAATTGGCCGGTGTTACATATTGACTACAAGATCTAGAAGTGGCTGGTCTTCCATATTGTTTACAGCACCCAGGATTGGCTGCTCTCCAATATTGCCCACAGAACCCAGGAGTGGCTGATTTCTCATATTGCCTGCAGCATCCTAATGTAGCCGGTCAATAGTTTTCACCACAGGTCAAACTATCCTTAACATTAGGTCTCTAAGCTCTCTTAAAAGGACTGCCTTGGAATAAGATATTTGGAGTACTACGTTGTCATGAGGCAGAAAAACTCGCATTGTCAAGGATTCGTTGAGGGCCACTATTTAGAACGTGATGGTAATGGTAATACCAATCGTTTCCCTATAAGGAAATATTTGGCATTCATTAACGGTGATCTTTCTTTTAAAACAATTTTTCAAGAAAATATGTTTTTTCAAGTCAAGTAACTGTTATCGCTCTTTCCAGTACTGTTGTTTTTTTTCTTCTTAAGCTTTTATTTAAAGTCGTGTGTAATGTCATTTTCTACATTATGTCATTATTTTCTCTTCGAGATACACGTGATATCAGTTTTAGTTGTTGCTGCTGTTGATAGTCCTCAAGTGATTTGGTCTCTCTGATTTGTCTGTGACTCTGTAGTCTTTCTCCTTATTTTATGAGGTGAAGAAAGAAGAACTGTTATTATACCATCAATTTTCGAAATATAAGCTACTGCAATATCAGCAGTAGTAGTACCTCGGCTTCATATTATCTTTTCTGGTTTTATCCGTTTATTGCGTGCCATGTTATCGATCTCATTCAAACTCGTTTTAAATCAGTTAAACCTGGATTTTTCTTATTTCTTTGTGATTCTGTAGTATCAGTCGAAAGTCCTCAAGTCGTGATTTCTGATATCTGTTTGTGATTCTAACCAGGCTATTTAAGAGCATAACCCGAGTTTTCAGGTTAATTCTTAGATTTTGTAGAAAACTGAGATGTTGAACAAAACTACCCCGAGTGCAGCCTGTCATTTTTTCAATTTCTTTATCTCCGTTCCTAAATTTGTTATAACTGATCCACAGACCGAGGTATTTGAAGTGTTTGAAATTTACTAATTTGAATTTTTAGGATTGATTAATGATAAATGCCATCAATGCTTTCATAATACGAACAAGAGCCACACCTGATCCGAGCATACAGCTACTTTTGAGGCTGGATCGAAATCATCTTCAAGGGTGAGGGCAGTTTTTATTAAATAAACTTTTCCTGCTCTTCTTACGTAGTCTGAGATTTGTCGTGCAAATATGTATCATCAAACGCATTGTTGCATTCCACATTCCAGCCGGGATGAGCCTGCTGAGGACCGTGTCGTCTAGCACTCCCTT
>OZ010604.1:53389841-53402341 GCA_963932145.1 Acanthosepion lycidas
TATTTACTCTAAGTTCCAGTATATATATATATATATATATATATATATATATATATTGGAATTTAGAGTATATATATATATATATATATATATATATATATATATATATATATATATATATATACTAGCAGCGTGGGCCGGCGTTGCCCGTGCTTGATTCAAAAATCGTACGACTCATACAGCAATCGCTATCACTTGACTTAAAATATTTTTGCCCTTCCTTGCCTTTAAAGGAGTGTCCTTTGCCGTGCTGATGTTGCTACATGCCTTACTTCTTGCCTATCTCAAACTGCGAATTTTTTCTAAGCTCTATACTAAACATTAAATCTGTTACGAAAAAAGAACCAAACAAAATAAGCACAAAACGATCAGCTTTAAAAAAGGACTCGTAACTGGAAAAACCGAAGGAATAAAGAATGTTAACAACAAATACTTTTTTACATCCATCCCAGTTCTGCGGAATCAGAATCAACATTGAGTTTAAGCAAACGAATGAGCCAATTGGAGTAAAGTGCCATGCAGATTTAAATTTTTCCCACTTGTGACGAATGCAGCAATCGATTTTTTTGCATGCTAGCATGCTAGTTAACATTCGTGTCAGTCAGCTGTTGGCTCTCACGCTGGCCAATAGAATCTTTCTGCCTATTCGTGGCAGCCAGCTATTGGCTCTCACTCTGGCCAGTGGAAAATGGCCGCAAACTACATGAAAACTGCCGTAGAAGCATGAAAAATCGATTATTTCCACTATCGATGGGAGTTGGGAAATGCAAAGTCGGTGTTTGCCTTCCCGCTAACTTGGAGCATGAGCATGTAAATTTTGGTGCAAATCCGTCGAAAATTGCGGCCGTGCATTCGTTACAAACACACACACACACACACACGCACACATCCTGCCTTATATATATATATATATATATATATATATATATATATATATATATATATACTGGACTTTCCAGCCCTTTTGGACGCATGACGGTCCAGCAATTTAATTCTTAGAATCAACAGACTACCCATACATACAATTTGATTATAATGGCGAAAACGCTTTTTGGAAGAACCAAATACAGAGAGCTGGTACACAGTAAGCCACACAGTTCTCAAACGATTCTCCGCAGGTTCTAAAATCAGAGTTTTCCTTCTCCTACATCGTTCGCCACCCAAGCCTATAGGAGGTAGTCTCTCCTGCTATTTACCCACATATACATATATATCAAACTTCTCCACTGCACGCACCATTTCATCCTCAATGCTAAAATGGAGCTCAATAATCCCTGTAACCAAAAAAACAGATACTCCCAAAAATGAAACAAAATTCATAATTTTGCCCTCCAATACCCTTTCGACTAATCTCGCTAACGAATTAGCCATCCCTAGCACCAGGATCGTTAGCACCATCTCCAAGACAATCGGGGATATAATCAAGAGGAGAAATAAACCAAACATTATTTGAAATGCCAGAATTGATCAGATAAAGTGCCTACAGTGCAAAAACGTTTTGGTAAAAGCCCAGATCTATGAACACAAGAGAGACCTGTGTTTAGACAGACATTTTAACTCTCTCGTCCTACATCGAAACGATAATGGACATAACTTTGTTGTTTTGATAGAGTTAGTGGGTAGAATAATATTTTTATTCATTTGGTTTTGAAACTCCCAGCGTCTCTCGTTTTGTGCGCATGTGTAGACGTGGCAACATCAACAAGGCCCAGTCTGATGAAATCCTAACCGGTGACAAAATCTTACAATTTTTCATACTATTTTCTATATACTGTTTGTTAATATATAAAATTATACAAAGTTATATGTCGTTATATATATATATATATATATATATATATATATATATATATATATATATTGTTATGGGGTCCACCCTTTTTTCATATAAGTGGACTCTACCAAGTGTACCTGGACTGCTGCCGTTAAATACCCAGAGTTACAGTCAGTGAGGAGTCGGTAGTCGGTACTCGGTAGTCGGTTAGAGAGAGGATATACGGAGAGTGAGAGAATATACGAACGGAGAAAGTGTGAGGTAACCTCTTGTAGAAGTCAGTTACAAGCACGTAGACTCTAAGGAAGTCCTACTTCGAGACTGTATATATCTATCTGTATTTGCTACTAACCACGTTCCTGGACTTACTAACAGTATTACTCTTTGTATGATTGTGTAAATACATTTTATTTCTTATATTTAATTATTGCGTTTGTCATTCCTTGGAGACCGAATTTATCTCGGAATCCACAACATATATATATATATATATATATATATATATATATATGAAGAAAAATATTTGGAAAAAAACAAACAAAAATCCTTAAATGCAATTATGTTGTTTTAATATGAATGAAATGTCAACGTCTGACGTTTCGGTTTAATAAACCTTCTTCAGGACAATATTCATTAAAATACAATTAACATAATCAGTTCAACATGACAAAGACGATGGACATAACAGATAACTGAAAAATTTAAATGATCAGCTTTCCGTTTAAGCGTGGTCACGTTGTCGTCAAATGGGCGACGCTTTCAAAACGTATTCCTAAAATTTGAGTATTTTGAATGAAAACGAAAAATGAAAAGAATTCTATTATGATCTAAAATTAATATGTATGCTTGTCGAGCATTAATCTCGCTAAAAAAGGGGAAATATTAAAGAAGCCAGGTCTAGTATTCACCGTGCGTGAGATGGATATTATACATGCTTCATAAATCCTCCTAAGATTTTTATTATGAAAATATTTTAAAATCTTCACCGAATCAAAATCGAAATTATGATCTGCTTTAGTTATGTGTACAACTAAAGCATTGTTTAAATTTCCGAGGCGAATAACTCGTTTATGTTCGAAAACACGAGATTTTACGGACCTTCATATTCATACTCTGTCTTCCATCTTCAAAGTCCATTTAAGAACAATCAAAAAGAAGGTAGATATTAAAACTGGATCGGGAGGTCACAACAGCAAGAGGGATCATCGTTTCAACTTAGAGCTAAATACATTCTTATTTTTCAAAGTGGATCCAATAGTGTTATAAAAACGTCAGAGAATTCCAATAAGGTATCTTTAATCATTTCTAAGATACCACGGTTCAAAACTTAATCTAACAATTGAACAAATTTGTCGTTACACGATTTGAACAATTTTGCTGTTATACCTGATATATATATATATATATATATATATATATATATATATATATATATATATATATTTGTTTTTCTTACGTATATAATAGTAATCGTGAGAGAGAAGTTTCACCTATAACAATCCAAAGAACAGTGAAATGTGACTTGAAAATGAAATCTTGCGTGAAATATGTGGGACATCTTTTTACTCCAGGGCAGAAAGTTAGAAGGTTAGAGAGGTCGAGGATTATATTGAATAATTTGGAAAATGACCCTGACATATATATATATATATATATATATATATATATATATATATATATATATATATATGAGATACAAGGGGTGAAGAGCCATGATCGCTGAAGAGACACGTCACATAGAAGAAGAAAATTCAGTGTGCACAGATGTTAAACAGATATAATCCCGAAACTTGTAAATAAATGCTGCTAAGGGTCACGAGAGAAATGAAGCTGTGGAGAGCCATGATCGCACACGTCCTGAAGGGACGCGGCACATAGAAGTAGAAGAAGAGGAAGAGGAGGAGAAGGAAGAAAATTCAGTGTGCACAGACGTTAAACAGAAATAATCCCGAAGCTTGTAAATAAATGCTACTAAGTGTCACGAGAGAAATGAAGTTGTGGAGACCCATGATCGCTCACGTCCTGACGAGATGCGGCACATAGAAGAAGAAGAAGAAGAAGAAGAAGAAGAAGAAGTAAATTCTGTGTGCACAGACATTAAACAGAAATAATCCTGAAGGGGTGAAGAGCCATGATCGCTGAAGAGACACGTCACAAAGAAGAAGAAAATTCAGTGTGCACAGATGTTTAACAGAAATAATCCCGAAGCGTGTAAATAAATGCTGCTAAGGGTCACGAGAGAAATGAAGCTGTGGAGAGCCATGATCGCTCATGTCCTGAAGAGACGCGCTGTAAAGAAGAAGAATATACATAAAAGTGGAGCCAAACTAGAAAACGTTTTCTAGCCGGGTTTATTTAACCTATATAGCTGAAGGACTCTAAGAGAACAAGACTAACCAAGAGCATGTATTAGGTTGGTGCAAAAATAATGATGTAATAATGTCGTTTTTTGACGTATTTTTTAACGTCGAAAACGAGATTATTACGTCATTATTTTTGCACCAACCTAATATTATCAGTGGATATAACAACTTCAGATACACGGCTGTGTTGATTGCAGTCTCAGAAAGAAAAGTAGTCTTAGATAAAGTAGTGAATGAAAACAAAAAAAAAATGACTGTCTACAATCAACATCCTCTACCAAGTATTTCAGGAAATAAGGCTGAAGATAAACCTTTTCAAAATGATCTGGAATTGGAATGAAAGCAGTTATGGCACGTACCTTGAATTCATCGTAAAAAAAAAAAAAACTCAGGACAAGTAAGTAAATTCTGAACTATGTCTGGATCAATTATAACACACTTAGCATTGGATATAAGGAAACTAAACATAAAATAGGCTGCGATAGGGTTAGTTTCAACCTATCGCAAGACGCGACACAACCAAAATATTAACTTAAAATGTAGAGTCAGATTCTAATATAGCCTCGTCAAATCGAAACTTTAATATAAATGTCATTATCAGGCATAGCGCCAAAACCGTCCAGAAATATCTAAACTGTCAGTTGTACATAACTACTTTTTCAGATTGAAGGTCAAAGGTAAGTTCGATTGAATGAAGCCTATATCGAAAACCGTTCTTCTTCAATCCACGTGGACTGGCGCTGCAGAATCGCAACCAAATAACAAACCTCGCTTGCTGACTTTCAACAATAACAAAATCTAAAATGGCTATCACATGTAAATTGAGGAGAAAATAATCAAGATGTTGACTTTCGACGCTACTTCGAACAAAATGTTAGGAAAGAAATCCATATCGATAATGGAAAGAGCAGTTACAGTTACTGGACTTGAGAGAACTATTTTTCCTATTCGATCAATGAATGGCGAATGTTTCCTTATAAGGAAACGGTATATATTACCACTGACATTATGATTATCAATAGCTGTAAAAATGAGCGGTTCCCAGTAATAGAGACAGTAAGCTATTGAGAATGTCAACATGAGGCAGGTACAGAAATATATCTGGGCAATGTAGTAAAAGACGTCGCAACATGTGACACAGATCCGACAGGACATACGAATAGAAAAAGATATATTCATGAAAAGGTGACAAGTAAGTTATAGGCAAATTCCATTTGTAAATCAAATTTCTACAATATAACGTCTAATCTTCTGTATAGGAGTGATTTTATAGCCGTAGTTTAGATATGGCATAAGGCCGAATGTATGGAGCACCCAGTCAGGAACGCACTCACTAGTCAGTCGCAATTGATCTTACGAAAGTAGCTTCCTAACCATTACAACTACATCGAAGTACCCCGTTTCTAAGCGTGTCTTAGATGTGGCACAATGTCGAAAGTATGTGACACCCATTTAGGATCGAACTCACTACCCAGTCGCAATTGATCTAGTGAGACAAGCTTGTTAATCATTACACTACATCAAAGTGCTTCGATTCTAAGCTCGTCTTAGATGTGGCATTAGGCCGAACGTATGGGACACCCAGTGAGGATCGAACTCGCTACCCAGTCGTAATTGATCTATCGGGGGAAAATTGCTAACCATTACACCACGTCGAAGTGCCCTAATCTCTTGCATAGTGAATGTCGGAAAACTTCTCAAATGCTAAAAAGATCCGAAGCGTCTGAGATGTGGTTCTAGCGAGGGATACTGAGGAAACTATGGACAGAACATGTGAGCAACAAGGAAATCCCTAACGCAAAACAGAAACTACAAGGAAACCTATACTTGCAATCAGAACGAGATTGCATTTCTTGGATATGCAGGATTTTTCACATGTTCTATGTCACATTAAGACACTGTATATCTTGATAACTTTTGAGGGTATCAAAACACAATTTCTGTTTCCTGAAAGCTAATATATCCACGTTTCTATACAGGTTTTCGCAGGTGTTCAATGTGAGCACCGCGGGTTACACGACAAACATCCAGACAATAAACCAATTCTTGCCAAACGCAACTAACCATCGTGTTATCGATGGTTGCCAAGGCTTCAGTTATTCGTGTCGTCACGTCTGTGAGAAGGGCTAGTACGTACTCGAGGCCTTTAACGTACCCCCAGATAAAGAAGAAGTCACATGGCGTGTGCTCTGGAGACCTAGGTGGCCATCGCAGGAACACGAGATCAATCTGTCCGGAACGTCCGATCCATCTGTCAGACAGAGTGGTGTATATACTGTCTAACTTTAAGACTGAAGTGAGGAGAAGGGTGCCCCATCCTGTTGAAAGATGAAGTCTGCAGACTTCTCGTGCAGTTTTTCCACCAAACACTTTTGTAGTATAGCAAGGTAGGCTTCATCATTGACTGTTCCTTTTTCAAAGAAGTGTCCATACACATGTTTCTTTGATATGTTAAAGAACACATTTACCTTAGAGGAATCTCGTACATGCTTAAGTGTTGCACGGGGATTCTCAGTTCCCCATATGCGTGTGTTATGCTTGACTTTTCCACTTACGTGGAAGGCCGTCCCATCACTAAAAACAAGCTGGTCGTCAAACCCGTCTTCTTCCAACCATTCTAGCATTTCTTTGCAAAATTCATGGTGAAATTAAATTAACCGAAGAAAACTTTATACTGTTAGCTTCTAAATGTCACCAGTTCAATCATGCTACCATTTGTAGTTCATGATATAAGCGTCCTTAGAATGTGACAGATTTTTTAAACACCCTGTATGATGAAGAAAGGTGTAGAGAATTTAACACCCACATGACATAAAAAAACGGAGATAGAAGAAGTCAATGAGTGACTGATGTAACAAGTTCATTGAATAAATGCCAGAACAGCGACAGTAAGACGAGAAACATTGCTAAGAATTAGAAGAGATCGGAAGCTGTGGAGAGTCATAATCGCTTACATTCTGAAAGAAGGTGACGCATGAAAAAAACCGCTAGAGTACACGAACCTACAGACGCCATTCACATAAATACAGTAGTAAATGCTGTATGTTGGTCTGCAGTTGGAGATACGTCTCCAGTTGTGCTGGTCAAACTTTCTGCCTCCAAGCAGAAAGGATCCCCAGACGAGGCTATGTCGAACGGCAGATTCTCGTCTCGGGAAACAGCTACCCGATCCTGTTTTATACGGGGAATTTTTGGCCGAGCCTACGGGTTCGGATACCCCATATTAAATTCAGCCTTGGACAACATCTAACTGTGTTGGCGGTTGGTAGATATCCTGCAGTCAGAGATTCGTCTTCAGTTGTGCTGGTCAAGCACTCTGCTCCGGGCTGAGAGGATCCCCAGACGAGGCTGTGCCAAAGGGCAGATTCTCGTCTCGGAAACAGCTAGCCGATCCTGTTTTATACGGGGTCTACGGGGAAATTTTGGCCGAGCCCAAACCCCACATTAAATTCAGCCTAGTGCCACATCTGACCGCGTGGGGCGGTTGGTAGATATCCGGCAGTTGGAGATTCATTGTGTAATTCACTTGACTCACTTCAAGCAGTTGACGACTACTTCTACGCGCCGCTGGTGAATCTTTTATGTGTTGTTCTTGTCCTAAGTATTATCGTTCATTACGAACCATCGTTGATTTTTCTATTCAGTAACCTTCCCTAGACTGCAACAACGTGAAGGCTAGTTTTAACCGTTGTTTCTCGCTCTTATCCACACAAATTACCTCCTGACGTAACCATCTAATTCGAGTGACCCCTGAGCCTTGTAAAAGCTGAACCTTGCTGTAAAAAAATAATGTAATTCATTAAATAATTCGACAATATCGTTTGAAGAGCAAAAATTGCCCAAGATAAATTTCCATAGAAAACAAGGGGTATAATTACTTGACGCTTATAAATCAAATATATATAGTTTGGAAGGATTTCTGATTTCTTTCTTTTCATAGAAGACGGTATAATCAGGCAATGTAAAACAGCATGTTTCCTTTTCTTTACCCTTATTCGTTCTGCATAAAATTCAGAACAAGAGTTTGTCATTGGCGGTTAAGTTGGCTTTGCGTGTGGCTGTTTGACTAGTTGTCTGATAAGAAGTCACCGAAGGTAGAGGGTCTCTTTTGAAGTCTACCGTGTGTTATTCCATCGGTACACTTAAGGGTCGACAGGTGACAGGTGTTAACCCTTGGAGGGCGTGTACGTATTATTAAAGAATTTGCGGCGAGAGTCTTTGGAGATGGCGTTGCGGACACGAATGAAGACACGTTCTGCTCGAGAAGGCACCAAGGAATCAAGAAAAGTAATTTGAAATATTGAATACGCATTTCCGAAATAAATCTGCTCCAACAAAAAAAAAAAAGGAATGGTATGAATTTTTACTGGTATCATATAAAAAGTTTAAATAAATAAGGCGGTTGAATGAACCGTGTAAAGGAAGAACCAAACAAAAGATACATCAAGTACGACATGAACTCATATTTCCCTTGATATATTTTTACATTCAGCCAATGCAACGGAAAATGATTAATTTTCACGAAATAGATAGAAAGACCGATAAAGAGAGAGAGAGAGGGAGAGAGAGAGAAAAGGGGAGGTGAACCGAATTAAGATAGATGAGTTGATAATTAAGAACAAATAGATGGATAGATAGATGAACTCAATTAAATAGATAGATAGATAGATAGATATGAACAGGTAGAGATGTGAAGAGAAAGAGATAGATAGATAGATAGATAGATAGATAGATAGATAGATAGATAGATAGATATGAACAGGTAGAGATGTGAAGAGAAAGAGATAGATAGATAGATAGATAGATATGAACAGGTAGAGATGTGAAGAGGAAGAGATAGATAGATAGATAGATAGATAGATAGATAGATAAACTGAATGAGATAGATTGATAAATAGATAGATGAACTGAATGAGATAGATAGATAGATAGATAGATAGATAGATAGATAGATAGATAGATGAACTGAATTAGATGAACTGAATGAGATAGGTAGATAGATGAACTTAGATAGGTAAATAGATAGATGAACTGAATGAGATAGATAGATAGATAGATAGATAGATAGATATGAAGTAATTAATAGATAGGTAGGTACCTAGATAGATAAACTTAATGTGATAGATAAACTGAAAGTGATAGAGAGATAGCTCGATAAAGAGAGAAAAAGTGAGATGCCCCAACTGAGAATAATGACTAGATAAATAGCAACAAATAGATAGATAGATATGAACAGATATATATATATATATATATATATATATTCCCAAGAGGATAGAATCCAGGTAGAACTCAATGTCCAGGACAGAGTAAGAATATAATATAAAAGGCTCAAACACTAATATTCCATGGTTATAATTTATTACATTGGAATCGTAATCAATTCAACAAAAAGAAATCGGAAAATATAACTCCGGGTATAAAAACAAAATTTTAGTCAGAGTGTATGTGTGGGAGTGGGTTCAAGGAAGGATACAGCAGTGTCAAGATTTTATTAGATGTCTTGACATATGAAGTGTACGATTGGAAGGTTATCGGAGACTTCAAAATCGTGGCTTCCAAAGAGGTTTTACCAAGTTTCCGTGTTTATCTTTAACTTTTCTGACGGCAAGGACACCGCGACACATTATCACAGGCGTGACTGGCAACAGCGGGCCGAGTTCTGTTGGACCCCTGAAAAGTATTGTCCCCATCCACTGCAGTTAAAATTGGGCCTAATTTAACAATTTGTTACAGGAAGTCTTCAAGTACCTTCATAACTTCTTCCCTAAGCTGTTTGCAGCAAAAATGTCAAAGCCGGTGTCTACGTCGGACCGCAAATAAAGAACACAGAGTGTAAGGAATTCCCCAAGAATTTAACTAGGACATAGAAAGCAGCGTGGTAAATCTTTGTTCGAAGCTTCTTGGGGAATCAGAAGACCGAAAACTACGTGGATCTTTTTAAGATCTCGGTGAAGAACCACGGCAAAATTGACTGCACTATGTCCTCAAAGGTCCATATCCTTGAGTCTCATCTTAATAAATTTAAAAAAAAAAACGTTGAGGTGTAGTCAGAGGAGCAAGGCGAGTACTTCCACTGGGATATACTGGACTTTGAACGCAGCTAACAAAGACTGTATAACGAAAATATAGGGAAAACTATATTTGGGGACTGATTCGTGAAATTTACAGTATAAGCGTAAATCGCGCAAAACTACTCATTTCTAAACTTTTTTGTGCTTTCTCTTCTGTAATCCTTGAATAAATAAAAGCTACTTTTGAATCATATGTCGTTTTGTTCTTATTTTGTGTGAACCATAATGTTCACATTCGCCAGTTTTCCCAAAGGAATAGGTAAATATCATTATCCTGGTCGCAAAAAAGCAAAGTTTGAAAGAAATATTATTCATTTATCATAGTTTCCAGGCTCAAGTAAATAGAGTGATAACAGTTGCTACTCAAGGAAAGAAAACGTGTTACGGTGTGTAATAACAGATTTAGATAGATAGATAGATAGATAGATACGAATGATTACATAGATAGATAAATAGATAGAGGGAGAGAGAGATACGAATGAATACATAGATAGATAGATAGATAGATAGATAGATAGATAGATAGATAGATAGATAGATTAAGAGAGCGATATGAACTAGATAGATAGATAGATAGATAGATAGATAGATAGATAGATTTGCTTGTGATACATAGATAAATAAATATATAGATATATTTGACTGAATGTGATAGATAGATACATAGATTGATTCATACATCCATGCATACATACATAATGAACGGCTTGAGATAGATAGATAGATAGATAGATAGATATATAGATAGATAGATAGATACGAATGAATACATAGATAGATAAATAGATAGATAGATAGATGGATAGATAGATTAAGAGAGCGATATGAACTAGATAGATAGATAGATAGACTGAGAGTGCGATATGAACTCGATGATAGATAGATAGGAATGAAAAGATTTTTTCCGAGCCATGCATTTGATTTCATTTAAACCTTTAATCTTCTTTGTAAATCAATAAATATTAATATTTCCTAATTTTAACATTAAATACAGGAAATTGGTGTCATTTAAAGCGTGACTTCATTTTTGGGATATATATATATGTATATATATATATATTGATAATATTAGTGGTAAATATACACATAAATATGCAATCATATATCTAAAATACATATTCATACATACATACATATATTGCACATACATATATATTTGTATAACAAATAAATCCAAGAGGATAGAATCCAGCTAGAAATCAATGTCTAGGACAGAGTAAGGATATGATATAAAAGGCTCAAGCACTAATATAAATATTTATATTCCATGGTTATTTTATTAGTAATATATATATATATATATATATATATATATATATATATATATATATATATATATATATATATATATTATTTTCAGATAGAGTGTATCTGTAGAGGAACAAAATGAATAAAAAGAGACAAGAGGAAAATCGTCGCCTAAGAATTGTTTTTCCTCTTCTTTCTTTTTACACACAGGCACACACACACACACACACACACACACACACACACACACACATATATATATATATATATATATATATATATATATATATATATATTAGGTTGGTGCAAAAATGATATCGTTTTTGACGTATTTTTTAACGTCAAAAACGGTATTATTTTTGAACCAACCTAATATGTATATATGTAAAGAGTGTTTCATTAAGATCGATCAAAGTCAGCAGTAAATAAATAAGCGTTATTATGTAAAAATGTATTTATTTCTCTGTTAGATCATTTTATTTAAGTCCTGGCAATTATGTGTGAAAAATAATATCGCCCAAATGTCCACCAAGGCTTCGGCTGCACACCTCCACTCGATGGTCAAAATTTTTGATGACGTCTCTGCATAGTTGCTCCTCGATCTCACCAATATGCCTTATTATCTCATCCTTCAGCTGTTGAATTGTTGTTGGCTTGTTGGCATAGACCTTACTTTTGAGATGGCCCCAAACGAAGAAATCTAAAGGCGTCAAGTCGCACGATCGTGGTGGCCAATTGACATCGCTGCTTCGAGAGATGACGCGACCTGGGAACTTCTCATTCAAATTCTGTTTGAACGACTATTTTCATAATAGGTTTCGATAACTTTAACACGTTGTTTTATTGTTAATCTTTCCTCGGTTGAAATTGCCAAAGACTTAAGTTGTTAAATCTGAAAGGAAAAAAATCATTAGACGCTTAAACTTAATTCACATTTAAAGTCATGTTTCAATACTTCTGAAAGCTTCTGTGTAGCGATTTCAAAATGTTTTTATTATAATCTCTTATCATAAAATATCATATATATATATATATATATAT
>OZ010604.1:53407341-53414841 GCA_963932145.1 Acanthosepion lycidas
TAGACCGGTTGCCAACCAAGGCTATAGAACTCAATCTGTCCTGCTATTTACCCATAATGGGGGTGGGGAAGAAGCGAATTCATACCTTTACCAAAGGTATTAGCACGTAAGTGAATGTAATGGATCCGACAGGAATTCCGATCCCTTCATCATAACCTCTAACCATTACTCCACCGTGCTAACAAGATAGATGGCTTCATCTTTACTGTCATATTCACAACGTTTCGGCCCTTGTACGCTCCGACCTTCTTCAGGTGATATGCGTTAGAATTTCAAGAGTTGAATTACTAAAGGGAAATAACTGAAACTGTGATATCCAGAAAAGGCATGGCATGTGGAACTAGAACAATCTCCCACCGTGGACGAAATAAAGGCTCCGGTTCGAAATTCAAACTTGAAGAAGCCCAGAGCATACAATGTCCGAAACGTCGTGAATGTGTCAATAATGATGAGGATAACAGTCCGAATGATGTAAATAGTGTAAATAGTTTCAATACTTCATCTCGGAAATATAGATAACAAGATAGACTCGAGAATAATACAAGACACTAATGATGAAGAAAAAAATACGTAATAGATAGATTTTGTCTTAACCCTACGCTTCGAAATTGTTCCCAAAGATTGAGCATTATACAGTGGATATTTCAGATCAAAATTCAACTAATAACTAGCAGTTTATTGTTCTAACCTTTTATCGATAGAGACAGCTCAAAAATTCGTGTTTATGGTTTCCAGTTATTTCATGAAAACATTGAAAGGAATGTTGTCTCACACACATGACCAACTTTCTTTATTGGAAGCAGGAAACTGAGGGCATACCAGATGAGAAGGACTTCCAAATATATATGGAGTAATTTAATGCCTACAGCTTTAGTGGCCCGAAGAGTATAGTAACATGGACGGTGACATCATAAGGGTAAACGCTCATAGTAGTGTATCTTTGTGTGCGAGAAGTGTGCGCGTGTGTCCTTACATTCAATCAACTCCAGTCGACAAAAAAAAAAATAATTTTTCCAAGAAACATTAATCCTCTGGCTGAGAATGAAAAATAAAGAACCAAATACTTCACGAACATTATTTACAGTATTCCTATTCGGACTATTGTCCTCATCTTTGTTGTTTTTATCACAACGTTTCGGCCGTTTTGCCGACCGGCCTTCCTTAGTTGTATATCTGTTGTAACCTAGGGAAGGTTAATGAGTAGAATAATCACACGAAGGTTGGTAATAAACGATAATATTTAGGAGACGAACAACACATAAAAGATTCGCCAGCGGCGCGTCAACTGCTAGAAGTGGGACAAGTGAAGTCCACAATAAATCTCCAACTGGATGATATCTACCAACCACCGTGCGGTCAGATGTGGCACAAGGCCGAAATTAATATGTGGTACTGAGCCCCTGGGCTCGGACAAATTTTCTCCTTAGACCCCGTATAAGACGGGGTCGGGGAGCTGTTCCCTGAGACGAGACTATGCCCTTCGACATAGATTCCTTTCCTCTTTATATCGAGTTGACCCAAAAATTAGTTCGGTCTATTAAGTCTGTTTTATACTTAATAAGCGAAGAAACCGTAATAAAATACAAAATTATCTCATTTTCAGGTTTTTTTAAAAGAAATACAGTGTTTGCCCAAACTTCTTGTGTGTGTGTACATATATATATATATATATATATATATATATATATATATATATATATATATATATATATATATATATATATATATATATATATATATAATGAAATGGATTAAGACCGACAATTATTTAATATATTTTCTGTTTATATGTTATTTTTGTAGATACAAATTATTTAAGTAAATCCCCTGTCTTTTAATTAAACAGTATTAATTTCATTTAGCGGCCTGAATATTCGAGAAATTTCATAGAAAATATGCGTTCTCCGACAGGAATCGAACCTGTATATACCTGTATACCTATAAGGAAACTGTCATTTGATCTGACGTGATATGCCCTATAGCCACAGAGAAATGTCCAGTTAGGAAAGTTCAAATTACTGCTTTTAAATACGCAATCTTCGACGAATTTTCTCGACGAATCATATCTGCTCACGGAACGTATCTTAATGTAAACAGTGACAACATATAATGAAATTGTTTAAATCCGACAATTATTTAATATATTTTCTGTTTATACGTTCTTTTTTGTAAATACAATTTATTTAGGTAAATGCTCTGTTTTTTTAATTAAACATTATCAATTACATTTACCGGCCTGAATGTTCGAGAAATGTCGTAGAAAATGTGCGTCCTCTGTAGCTAAATGGTATAGCACGTCCGATCAAATGGCAGTTTCCGTATAAGAATACAGGTTCGATTCCAGTCGGACAACGCATATTTTCAACCAATAATCACTAACCACTGCTTCACGTGTTTCAACAATATTCTCTATAAGCAAATATTCGCCTTACCTATGGGGTCATCTATCAGTGGCATTCTCACTTGCCTTTTTCTATAATTCTTAGAATCCGGCCCACTTAGGCATAAGATATATATATGACGTCCTCTTAATGTATCTCCAAGATACAAACCTATTAGACATTATAACGAAACTCATTAAGGTTGAATCTAGCATTTAATTCACACGCGAATTTGAAATAAATAATTCTCTAACTTTCCTCGACATCTTATTAATACGCAACAGTGAGAAATTAGATTTTAAAATATATTGTAAACCCACAAACAAAAACGATCTAATCAACTTCTATTCCCACCATAACCAAAGAATAAAATCTGGACTAATCATGCGATTCTACCCGTTATGGTCCGATTCCTTGTACCACGGTGATAGTCCAAGGTAGAACGAATAAAGAAGAACGCGAACACAGGTATGGATTAACACAGATATATTCCAAACAGGAATATATACAGAGAAGTAGAAGTGTTAGTATAAACAATCAGGTTTAGTAGAGAGAACAATGTAGTCTCGACCAGTATCACTATTCCAATGTCTTGCAGTAATTGTGTGAACGCGACTCTGTTTCGGACTGCCTCTGACTCGACTCTTGACTCGACTTGAACTACTGACTCCCTGCCTACTCCTGAGGGGTAGTATTTATTAAGTATGGAATACTCCATTATTATTATTATTATGGGTAAGATCCCATAAAACTACCTCAGTGCCCTCAGGATATGTAGCCCTGAATACTTAAATGAAGAAGAGAAAAAACATTCATACTTCTTCACAATCCACATAATTTCATCACCAACGCCAAAAAACAAGCTTACAAAATCCACAAAGTCAAAAAACAGACAGCATCATTAACACTTGCAACAAAAATTATATATAATTCATAATCGTGCCTTACAAGTCGAAGAAATTATTTACAATGCAAAAATGTTTCTGTAGGTGGGGGGGAGACCATGTGATCTAAATGCCCGCATCTACAAAAACAAGAGTGGCTTGCATTTAGACAAATGATCTCTCTCGTTTTGCATTGGAATTATGCTGGACATAACTTTGATATCTCTGAATACCTAAATGAAGAAGAGACATATATTGAAAAAAATTTCAAACTTCTCCACTCTCCACATAATTTTATCCTCAATGTTAAAATACGAGCTTATCTCCAAAGCCAAAAAAACAGACACCACCAATAAAACTTCTAACAAAAATTACACAAAATTCATAATCCTACCCTCCAACACTCTTTCTACTAAACTCACAGATTAGTCATCCCTAATACTAGGACTGTTACAACCACCTACAAGACGATTGAAGATATAATTATAAAAAAAAAAAAAAAAAAAAAAAGACAACATCGATTAAAATGCCTGGATTTATCAAATAAATTGTTTACAATTCAAAAATGTTTATGTCGGAGAGACATCACGTGATCTAAAAGCCTACATCTATGAACACAAGTGAAACTTGCGTTTGGACAATCGATCTCTCGTTTTGTGTCGAAACGATGCTGGACATAACTTTGATTTCACTAATGCCATCCCAATTAAAAAAAAATAATATATATATATATATATATATATATATATATATATATATATATATATATATACAATTCTTTAAGGAGAAAATATATTGAAAACTTAATAATAACATTACTACCAACTATAAACACAAGCCTGAAACATTACAATACTTCGCCATCATTTTTTAATCCACTCTTAAAGAATTTAACATGTCTATCTAATACAAAGGATACATTCTTAAAGAAGCCAGCCATAAATTACAACCTTGTGACTCCCCGGTGCGAGGGTTGACCGCAAAAAGATGAAATAACCCCCACTAGACAGAGACACGTATACAGGTAAAAATACACATTACCATCCGATGGCCACTTAGATGTACAAGAATCTGCCCAAACCTACACATAGACATAGAATTGTCCACAGTTTTAATACCACGTGATACTTGGCTGACCAATGAGAACTGACAGAAAGATAATTGAAAATACCAGTGTTTTTTCTTTTTGCCTGTTTTCTCTAGATATCTGACGAAGCTTTAATAAAATTGAAACATGACTGATATACGTTTCCTATTTGTTATTTTATTTTATTATACAGATGTATACACACACACACACACACACATATATATATATATATATACTGTCGGTCACTGGGCGTGTTTCCAAAAATAAATACGCTAAAAATCCACCTTCATCCCGACCGTGGTAGAATATCCGCCTGATACCAATTCAGTCGGGTTTCGATCCTAGCTAGAGGCAACCGGATGTCTAGCCGCACTTATGAGCTGTGATACAGCGAAACAGTCTGTCTGTGGATGACATTATATTAGCGCCTGAATTAAATCTAATTCCAGTCGAGACTCTTCGCAAGCCGAATTGAGTCACTGGGCGTGTTTCCAAAAATAAATACGCTAAAAATCCACCTTCACGCTAAAAATCCACCTTCATCCCGACCGACAGCTTAGTGGTAGAATATGCAATTCAGTCGGGTTTCGATCCTAGCTAGAGGCAACCGGATGTCTAGCCGCACTGATGAGCTGTGATACAGCGAAACAGTCTGTCTGTGGATGACATTATATATATATATATATATATATATATATAGAGAGAGAGAGAGAGTGATATTATGGTTAAATAAATGTATGGTGCCTGAATACATACTCGCAAACACACACAGACACATATATATGAAGAAATATACTCTTAAGGCGTGCAATATTTATGGGATAAAGTGCTCAATATCAAAGATAGAGTGTATGTAAATATAAAAGTGAACATTGAAGGCAACACTTAAGGGCGACAGGCTGTGTCATGCTAGATACATGATTTTTTTTCTCGGCGATTCATATATACAGGTCAACGGTGCTTGGAGGAAAAATAGCTATCATTCCCAGACCAAAATAAATTATTAAATAAACGATCCGAGCTCATCTCAAAATGCAGACATGAAAACAAATTTTTACTACGTTACTTAAAAATCGAAAACTGAAAAAAATAAAAAAACAATAAAATAAAATAAATAAATAAAATGAAAACAAAATATGTAAAATAAATTAATCCAAACAAATTACCAAACCACACCAGTTAGAATAGACGAAACAGAATAAATGAAAATAAAAAACAAAATCAATGAACCCAAATAAATAAAGTAAATAATAAACAAATTAACAAACCATTGTGACCAAAATATTAGTTAGACTATAAAAATGAAACCAAAAATCGGATGCAAAACAAAGCTATAACAGTTATATAACGATAAAAAAATACTACGTAAATAAAAATATGCTGTATAATAAATAAATAATAAAAAAAGTAAAATAAATTAATTTAAATGAATCCAAATAAATAAATAAGCTAATAAAAAACCTTCAGAAAAAACAAGTAAAGATAATCAATCCAAATAAATAAATGAAATAATAAACAAATTAAAAACTGCTCCCGCCAAAATAATAGTTAGAATAAACTACAGCAATCAACTCCAAAATTGAATAAATAGCTTTATCTTCCCAAACTAAAACAAAACAATCAAATAAGCGATATAAACAAATTTTTACTACGTTAATAAAACACCGATTAAAATAAAAATAAAAAATAAATATATAAAGCAAGAAATAAAAATAAAAAATAAAAATAAATAAAATCAAGCAAAATAATCCAAATAAATAAATAAGTAAACAAATAAACGACTTCCGGCAGAATAGCCGCCAAAATAGACTACCCACAATGCACCGCTGACCCGTATATATAAATCGCCTAGAAAAAGAAAACAACACTCGTGGCTTGACGATTGCATCTAGCATGACACAGCCTGTCGCCTTTAAGTGTTGTCTTCAATGTTCACTTTTATATATATATATATATATATATATATATATATATATATATATATATATATATATATATATATTGAACAATAAAAATTAAAAAATTAAAAAATTAAAATCCTCAGACACACTGGGTTGTAGATTAATATTCTTTCGTTTTTTTATTATTATTCCATTTAGATTCCTCGACTAGTTTCGGCCGAAATGGCCATCATCGGGAGGAGAAATATTTCTGCTTGCTGCTAGCACTAAACTACAGAAATGAATATATATATATATATATATATGTTGTTGTGCAAAAGTAAGTTAACCCTTAAGATAATATTTTTTAAAAATATCTCTTTTTTCCAGATGAGCAACAAATTTAGGGAGGAAGATACTGGCTCACTAGGATTTTTTTTTAATACTCTGCGTATTGAGCACTTTACTTTTATTCATTATTTACTCGGTTTGTTTTTTTTTGTAGGGGGTGGGGCTTAGAAATTCAGTCACTGGATGATTTTTCAGACCTACTCAGATGTTTTTATTCCTTTTTTAAAAAAATTTCCACAGGTACCTATTTGTCTAATAGTTTTTTTTTGTTTGTTTTTTACACCAACCGAGTATAGTTATTAACAATATATATATATATATATATATATATATATATATATATATATATATATAGATAGATAGATAGATAGATAGATAGATAGATAGATAATATTATTATTATTATTAACAATATATATATATATTATTGACAATATATATACATATATATATATATTATTAACAATGTATATATATATATGTTAAAAATATATATATATATATATATATATATATATATATTATTAACAATATATATATATATATATATATATATATATATATATATATATAGTGGAAAATTTATTAAAGACGCGTTTCGCCGAGAGTGTCTTCTATTCTTCGGCTTCCTAAGGTCAATAAATTATCCAATTTGTCATACAAAATTTACTTTTGATTCGGATAATATTATGCACCCTACAAAAGCACGCGCATATGCAACATATATCTATCTATCTATCTATCTATCTACCTATCTATCTATCTATATATATATATATATATATATATATAAATTAATGCGATATCACTATCCGCTACTCAGAATATTCATCTGTTTATATCAACAAACATTATATCATCGACACTGAGGACATTTCCCCGATAATTATGTCAAATTTTAACCGATATATATA
>OZ010604.1:53417341-53422341 GCA_963932145.1 Acanthosepion lycidas
AAATAAAGAAAAAATATATCTTTTGCGTTATTAGACTCAACCACTTATTTAAGTAGAGCTTCATAAAATGAAAATAAGAAAAAGAAAAAGAAAAACTAAAATCTTTTACCATTCAATAGGGAAAATTTGAATAATCGAAAATTAGGCTATTAGCAGGTCAAACGTTTAAGATTATATCTAAAAATAAGTCCTAAACATTAAAGGATGTTGCAGTTTTTTGTGTATATTTATCTACTAGTGAGTTAGCCCAAATGACTTGACTCACTTTATAGTCCACCAATGGAAGGTTAACCAATCAGAAGACGTAGAACATTCAATCCGTCGTGTATAAAGGCGGCCATTTTGTCTACTCTACCTGAATGTCCAGTCCAGCTTGTCAGGCGAAGAGATAACAGAAGGACGAACTACGCTCTACTACTTTTACCAAAATATCCACTGCTAACCTGAACAACGCTTTCCTACTGTCTTCGAAATATTCACTGCTAACCTCTGGATCCTATACTCGAAGACGACCGTCATCATGAACAACAAAGGAAATCCCTAAAAAGACGTCTCGGTAGTGAGTTGCCCGGCCGTCATGGTGAATAACTCCAAAAATTTACTTTGGCATTGTCGATATAAGCGTTTGCAGAATGCTGGTTGGAATGTTATTCCAACATGTGAAAAAGTTCTTTGTTCTGCGGGCATTATGGATTGCGGCGTTGTCCCGCTGAAAGAACCAGTCATTTCCACACAAGCGACGGATTTCAGTCAATAAGGATACTCTCGTCAACATGCCAATGTAACCAGCCGCGGTCTGATGCCCATGTATAACCTGAATTCCATTGTTTCTTGGAAGAAAATAGCATCCCATATCATGATGGAACCTTCTATACTGTCTCGTGTAGGAAAAGTTTCAAGTGGGATATTCTTATCGTGCTAATAACGTTGGAAGCCATCTAAACCATCCAGGTTATTTGTTTTTTTCTCCTCAGTGAACAAAATCTTCTCCCACTTTTCTCTGCCCCATGTTTGACGCTTCTCAGCAAAGATTAATCGAGTTGTTTTGTGGTGTGGAAGTAGGCATGGACTTTGAAGACTTTTACGGTTCAGAAAGCCTTTCTCTCGAAGAAGTCCTCTTATTGTTCTTCAGCATAGTCGATGTGAGCATCTGCAGAAAGCAGACTGGAATGTTCTTCCAAGTGACGTGGCTGGCTTCACGAAGATCATACACTATTTGAAATTGACGTCAATTTCTATAAACTTTCCTTGCCAAACAAACCCAAACATTTTCAATGGGTTTCAAAACCGGTGAACAAGCTGGATAATTCAAAAGAATAATGTTATTCTCCATTAAAAAGTACTCTGCCATGTGGGCATTATGGATTGCAGCGTTGTCCTGCTGAAAGATTCAATCATTTCGACACAAGCGAGGACCTTCAGTCAATAAAGATACTACCTTCAGCATAGCAATGTAACCCAGCCACGATTTGACGTCCTGGTATAAGATGAAGCTCCGTTGTACCTTGAAAGGAGATAACGCCCGAAATCATGATGGAATCTTCTCCACTGTGTCGTGTAGAAAAAGTCTCAGGTATCGTTTGTTTGTTTGTTTGGGTTTTATGGCATATCAACCACTGTGGGTTATTTAATGCCAAATCCAGTTTATATGAATTTTAAATGCCTATTTTGTATGGAATAAAAAACGTATAGCTGGCAACATTATTGTTTCAAAAACGTACAACTGGCAACATTATTCTTTACAAAAAACCTATAGCTGGCAACATTATGGTTTCAAAAACGTACAGCTGGAATAATTTTTTTCCAAAAAACGTATAGCTGGCAACATTATTGTTTCAAAAACGCATAGCTGGCAACATTGTTTCAAAAACGCATAGCTGGCAACATTGTTTCAAAAACGCATAGCTGGCAACATTGTTTTTAACAAAAACGTATAGCTGACATTTTTTTTACAAAAAAACGTATAGCTGGCAACATTATTCTTTCAAAAAAGTATAGCTGGCAACATTATTGTTTTTCTGAAAACATTATCTGAGGCCTTGCTGTTGGATGTAGTTTATCGCCATACCCAGGACGCGGATGTAGTTAATCACCATACCCAGGACATTCAAAAACATATAGCTGGCAACATTATGGTTTCAAAAACGTATAGCTGGCAACACTACTGTTTCAAAACCGTATAGCTGGCAACATCACTGTTTAAAAAAAAAACAACAAAAAAAACAACAAAAAAAAAACACAGCTGGCAACATTGTTTCAAAAACGCGTAGCTGGCAACATTATTTTCCCCAAAACATCATCTGAGGCCTTGCTGTTGGATGTAGTTTATCGCCATACCCAGGACGCGGATGTAGTTTATCGTCATACCCAGGACGTTCAAAAACGTATAGCTGGCAACACTATGGTTTCAAAAAGGCACAGCTGGCAACATTGTTTCAAAAAAGTATAGCTGGCAACATTATTGTTTCAAAAACGTATAGCTGGCAACATTATTGTTTCAAAAACGTATAGCTGGCAACATTATCTTTCCGAAAACATTATCTGAGGCCTTGCTGTTGGATGTAGTTTATCGCCGTACCCAGGACGCGGATGTAGTTTACCGTCATACCCAGGACATCAGGTATCGTACTAATAATGGTGGAAACCATCTGAACAATCCAGGTTATTTTTTTTTACTCCGAAAAGAACAAAATCTTCTCCCACTTTTCTATTTCCCATGTTTGACGCTTCTCAGCAAAGATTAATCGAGTTGTTTTATGGTATGGAAAGAGGCGTGGACTTTGAAGACATTTACTGGGAATTAGGCTAAATATTATCTGGTAAAAATTTTGAGTCCATACTTAAAAGAAGTTGTAAACAGAGTAAGAAATACCCAACATGATGTCTCAGTAGCGATGATCACAGCCGTCATTATTAATAACTTATAAAAATTCGTTTTGGCATGGTCGATGTAAGCATCTGTAGAAGGCTGACTAAAATGTTATTCCAAGTGGAGAGGATGGCTTCACGAAGGTCATACACTGTTTGAAATTGACGTCCATTTCTATAGACTTTCTTTGCTATCCACCCAGAAACATTTTCTATGGGTTTCAGGTCACGTGAAAAAGTCGTTTGTTATGCGCGCATTATGGATTGCAGCGTTGATTCAATCATTTCGACACAAGCGAGGACCTTCAGTCAATAAGCATGCCAATGTAACTCAGCCACGGTTTGGCGCCCTTGTATAAGATGAAGCTCCATTGTACCTTGGAAAGAGATACCACCCCAAATCATGATGAAACCTCCTCCACTCTATCATCTTGAAAAAGTTTCAAGTGGGACGTTCTTATCGTACAACGTAACGTTGAAAGCCATCTGAACCATCCAGATTAAGTTTGTCCTCATGAGAGAACAAAACCTTTTTCCACGTTTTCTATATCCCGTCTTTGACATTTCTCAGCAAAGTTTAACCGAGCTGTCTTGTGGCGTGAAAGGAGCCGAGGACTGTGAAGACCTTTACGGTTGTTAAAGACTTTCTCTCAGGGATGAGCTCTTATTATTCCTGAGTCGCATTCTCCGTTCGTAAGAGCCCTTAATCTGGTTCGATGATCGACTGGTGTCTTGCCGGACAATCCGTTGTATCCTCCCGATAAACGCCAACGAAATTTTCTTAGGCTGATCCGTATTTCTCAGGGACTTTAAAAAAATTTTAACAGCAGTTTTATTACGTTTAATTTCACAAACGATGCCACGTTGAGTGAAGCCTTTCTTCTGCCATAATCTGTTTCGATTATCGGCTGGTGTTTTCCTAGACAACCCGTTGAATCCTCCCGTTAAACGCCGACGAAATGGGCTGATCACTCAAAATTATTGTTCTGTATTGCTCAAAGTATTTTAAGAAATTTGTAACAGCAGTTTAACCTCACAAGCGATGCCACGTTGAGAGAGACCTTGCTTCTGGAGGTCGACAATTCTGCCACGTTCAAACACTGTCAACTTTGTAGCCGTTTCCACGTTTTTTGTTTTACTGAATGTAACACAGGAGATACCAGTCTGAGATTTTGACAGCGCTAATGCTTGAATACAAATGACTAAATTCCATTACTTGTTCCCCAATTAAAGCTTCGTTTAAATATGGTCTTAAACGTTTGACCAGCTAATATTTAGCCTAATTTTCCATTATACAAAGTATGCCCATTAACATTTTGAGGTCTGACTACCGCTTTACCGGTGGTAATGACGTAATGCCCAGCCATTGGTTGAACAGTGATAGAAAAAATGACTTAATGTCCAGCCATTGGTTGAACGGTGAGTAAACACTTATAACTATTTTTATATCTACCGTGAAACCAATTATTTGCGAGGAGCTCAAGCAGAAAGGTTAAAATTGTTCAGGAACGCAGGGTTTCAAGGTTTAAATGCTAAAAAAATTTAAATTTTAATATTTCTTTTTCTTATTTACATTTCTTCGAAATTCTACTGAAAGAAGTTGTTGAGTTTAACAACGAAAAGCTTCTTTTTTTTTTTTTTTTTCATTCGCTTTAAGATTTTGATCAGCATTGTGCGTATGTGTGTGCGTATAAGAGAGAGAGAGAGAGAGAGAGAGAGAGCGGGGATATGTAACTGAAATGGCAAGTTTAATTACTTTTGATATAATAATTACTACTGGAGAGCATTTTATTGGCAGGAAATTCTGTTCGCTATAAAATATGCTGAATCATTCCATTTTAATTGGAAATCAATTTTACAATTAAGTCACATAACGCGTTGAGTTAAAATTCGGGAAACTCTACGTAAGGACAAGATAAGTTAGCATTAGCATTTAATTTAATTTATTATTGATGCTCTATTTCGTGATACTGACCATTATAATTATAAAGACTAATTGGCTTATATATATATATATATATATGTGTGTGTGTGTGTGTGTGTGTGTGTGTGTGTGTGTGAAATGGACTAAGACCGACAATTATTTTAAGACATATTTTATCTATAAAAAGAACGTATAGACATTAAAAAAA
>OZ010604.1:53424841-53434841 GCA_963932145.1 Acanthosepion lycidas
TCAAAGCAAACTATATATAATTATATAGGAAACACCACTACACACCTATCTAGACGTTACGTTACGGCCACAGATCAATTAGGATTCATTTAAGTACATACGGAATCCTACCGAACTCCATCCGCAACATACTTGTATAACCAACACAATCTTCGACGATTTTTCTCGACTGATTATATCTGCTCACGAAACGTTAAGTTATAATCGAGTTAGAAAAATCGTCGAAGATTGTGTTATTTATAAAAGAGTAATTTGAAATTTGCTAACAAGACGCTTCTCTGTAGCTAAATAGTATGGCACACCAGATCAAATTATACAGATTCGATTCCTGTCGGAGAACGCATATTTACAGCTAAATTTCTTGAACATTCAGGCCGGTAAATGTAATTATTATTGTTTAATTAAAAGCAAAGCGTTTAATTAAGTAAATAAAAATAACGTATAAACAGAATATATATATATATATATATGTATATATATATATATATATATATATATATAATAAATCCTAATGAACCAGGTACTAACTAGGTTTCACCATATGGGATCATCAGCGTGAATTTCCTGTGGGGAAACTTAGGTAGGTAATGTTGGAATTTTTGGGTATTCTGGTGTACACGTGAGCCAGCCAAAATGAGCTGACTCTTTTGGTAGTTCACCAATAGAAGGGTTAGCCAATCAGAAGGCTCAAATATTCAATTTGACGTGCATAAAGGCGGCCATGTTTTTCCCGAAAATTCACTGCCAGCCTTTGATATCGAAGACTGAAGAATTACGGAACAGCTGCTGGTGGTATTGGCAATATAGTCAGATTCAGTAAAATATCTGACACGAGAGTATTAATCTTTAACGTTGTTTCATTGAACAGATTACGTACTGCGCTGTATTCTATATTTATGGACTATGGTGAACATGGTCAAAAGGTAGTACCAGGCTCATTAAGATTTATTTATTGTAATTTTGCTCTACTAAGTGTATTGAGCACTCTTTATTTTAACTTCTTACGAGCTGTTTTTTTTTTCTTTTTTTCTTGTTTTGTACCAGAAATTTAAGGTACTGGATGATTTCTTTTACCCTGTTCGGAGTTTTCTGGTGCCTTCTTTTTTTTCCCCATTTTTTCGCGAATGTCAGTTTATTTGGAAATTGTGCTATCCAGGTTTTTTTAGCCACCGAGCTTAAATAGATTTACATCATATATATATATATATATATATATATATATATATATATATATATATATATATATATATATATAATACTGGTCAATATATATATATATATATATATATATATAAAATTCCAAGAGGATAAAATCCAGGTAGATCTCTGTGTACAAGACTGAGCAAGGATCTAACATAAAAGGCTCAAACACCAATGTTAGTGTTTCAGCCCATATATATATATATATATATATATATATATATATATATATATATATATATATATGTATTACGAAATGGAAAATGGTCGACAATTATTTGAAGATATTTTATTGTTATACGTTATTTATATAGACAAATATTTGCAAAGTAAATGCTCTGTTCGTAATAAACAGTATTAACAATATTTATCGGCCTGAACGTCCGAGAAATTTTCATGGCCAGTTCACTAGTGTGATCCCATGTGGTTAATCCTAGGTAGGTAGTACCTGGCTCATTAGGATTTATTTATTTTTACCTTTGCATTACTTTGCGTATTGAGCACTCCTCGTTTTAACTTATTACTCGCTGGTGTATTTTTTGTCTTTGTACCAGAGATTTAAGGTACTGGACGATTTCCTTCGACCAGCTCGGAAGTTTCTGGTGCTTTTCTTTTCCATTTTTCCTCTCGATGCTAATATATCTGAAAATTGTGCTATCCAGGTTTTTTCATTCACCGAGTTTAAATAGATTTACTTCCTATATATATATATATATATATATATATATATATATATATATATTCTTTCTATTTTTTTCTTTCTGTGTTAGTTTTTTTATGTTTCTTTCTCCGCATGTTCATATCCAGACATAAGAGTGTCTCTCTCTGTCAATAAATAATATCTGTCTGTCTGTGTGTTACTTTCAAACATGTCGTATTTATTTGATTGGCAGCCCATTTACCGGTACATAAGTTAAATCTGTTTAACTTATCAATATGTCTGTCTGTTTGTCCTTCTATCGTCCTGTACATATGTTCAGTTCCTCTCTCTCCATCTCACTCCCTCTTTCTTTCTATTCTTTCTCTACCCCTCCAGAGGTAGTCTTTATCTCAGTCTAGATAAACTTCAATCTCTCTCTCTCTCCTTGTTCTAACTATTTACTTTTTTTTACTCGTTTTTTTTTTTTTTTTGTATTTTTGTTTTTTTTTTACTGTCTTCTCGTAACGATGTTCTGTAATGGTGGCCGGGGGCTTTACCAAATCGGTTAACCAATGATGGAAAGAAAAATACAAGATTCCTTACCAACAACTAAGGTTCATACAATTGGAATTTTCACAGTAATATAAAAGAACAGTAATTGAATAAAATGTTCTCAACTTCCTTCGCAATTCTTTTCAAAGCTCTCGGTGATAGACTTGAATGTCTACGACTATTAAATGTCGGGTGAAATATTTATTCACGCCGGGCCTGAGATCATTTTCTGCTTTCAAAATCTGATTTGAAAACAAGTCTGAACAGATGATTTTTTTTCGGTTGGGTGTGGATAGAGTTGAGGAAATAGGAAAACTATCAGGGTTATCTGGTGTTGTCCAGATTTAAATAGCTTACAATACTTCTATGTGCCATGTCCACACTTCATATGGTTCAGTTTTTCTACCTTTGCTAGGGCTACCCATTTGCAAAAGGCATTCGCTGCCTATCCTTATCTCTTTTGCGATCACTTTACCCGGTGAGAGTTAAGTTTTTCAAGCCCTCTTTCTTCATTATGCGTCTAAGGAATTTCAGCTGTTTTTTCAGGTTCTAATTGTTCTTTCTGTTGCCATTTTCTTCAAGAGATTTTAGTAGCTTACTCGCTCCGTCTATGGAATTCTTAGTATCCTTCTGTAGAGCCACGTTTCTGCTTCCTCTAGTCTTTTCCCCTCATCCATGGGGAGATTGTCCAATATTCCCTGGCATATAAGAGAAGGTATACAGCCTTCTTTTCTTTGTTTCTAACGAATTTTTTTTCTGTTTCTTGCTTAGCTTTTGGAATGTTTCATTCGCTAGTCCAATATGTGTTCGGATCTCGGTGTAACATTTGCCATCCCCTATTAAAACACTTCCCAGATATATAAACTTCTGCACTTATTTGATGTTTTGTTTTTTATCTCCAATTCATAACTAGCATATTTGGCTATTTTTCTCTTACTGGTGAACCTATTTACTGTCTTCTTGCAATTGATAGTTAGTCCTTTTTTCTTTTATTATCCTTTCTAGGATATCCTTACGTCTCTTGCGATCACTATACCCCGTAAGGGTTAAGTTTTTCAAGCCCTCTTTCCTCATTATGCGTCTGAGGAATTTCAGCTGTTTTTTTCCTGATTCTAATTGTTCTTTCTGTTGACATTTTCTTTAAGAGATTTTAGTAGCTTACTCGTCCCGTCCATGGAATTCTTAGTATCCGTCTGTAGAACCAGATTTCTGCGGCTTCTAGGTTTTTTTTTTTCTGATCTGTGGGGAGATTTTCCAGTATTCATTGTCAAGAAGATGGATATCATATAGCAATCCAATACTCTTTTCTTTGTTTCTAATGATTTTTTTTCTTTTTTTTCAGCATCTTGCTTAGGCTTTGGAAGGCATCTTTCGCTAGTCCAACGCATGTTCGGATTGCGGTGTCACACTTTCCATCCTCTGTTAAAACACTTCCCAGATATTGAAACTTCTGCACCTGCTTTATGTTGATATCTCTAATTCGTAAATCGCATCTAGGGCTTTTTTTTCTCTTGCTGATGACCATAATTTCTGTCTTCTTGTAGTTGATGGTTAGTCCTTTTTTTTCTTTTTCACTCTCGAGAAGGACCTGTAGTTTCCTTTCCGGGTCGGCCATCAACACAGTGTCATCCGCGTATTTTAATCTGTTCAGATTACTCCAACCGGTGATAATGGCCATATTTTCTGTCTTTTTGCAGTCCAATATTCAGAGATTAAGAGATGGAATAATGGATAGAGGCTCTAACTGAGGAATCGGAGAGCCGAGTTCGAATCCATTACATTCACTAATTGCTAATATGCTTGGGAAAGGTATGAATCCTCTTCTTCTCCGCGCCAGCTTTGGGTAAATAGCAGGAAAAACCGGGTTCTATAGCTTTGAATGGCAACTGATCTACCGCAGAAAGAAAAAAATCTGTCTCGTTAGTCATGTATCAAAGGATACACGATCGCCTAAATATGCATCACGCATGGCAAATAAAAGACTGACTGACTTTCCAGTGAGAAAGGTATTAATCCAATTCTTCTCGTTCCAGCTATGGGTAAATAAGACAGACTTGTGTGGCAACTAGTCTAACGCAGAAAAAAATCTGTTAGTCATGTATCAAAAGATACATGATCGTCTAAACGTGTATCATGCATGGCACATAACTGATTGAAGGGTAACTGTAGAAAATGGAATCGGTGAGTAGATTTCAAATCCTAGATTAGTTTCTATTAGGTTGGTGCAAAAATAATGACGTAATAATGTCGTTTTTTGACATATTTTTTAACGTCAAAAAACGACATTATTACGTCATTATTTTTGCACCAACCTAATAGATTTTTATCATTATCTGTATTTACATTATTTACGTTCGGACTGTTATCTTTATCTTTGTTATTGTTATTACACCATAGAGAAACGTCCCTCTCCCCTATCAGTAAGGTTGACGCTCGTCTCCGCGATAAGCGACTCATTGCGTCTTCTTGGCTTCACGTTTTCAACTGACTTGAAATGAAACAACTACATTGAATCAATAGCTGCATCTACTGCAAGGAAAGTTGGTTCAATGTGTCATGCCAGAAGGTATTTCTCGTCAGTCCATCTTACACATCTACAAATTCGTCCTTACATTGAATAATGTTGCCATAACTGGTCTAGTGCCCCTGTTGTTTATCTCGATTTTCTCGACAAAATCCAAAGAAGGATCTGATATATATTCGGTCCTGATCTGGCATCTCGATTTCAGTCACTTTCTCACAGACATAATGTGGCTTCTGTCTGTCTTTTCTACTTCCAAGTGTGCTGGTCAAACTCTTTGCCTTCGGGCAGAGAGGATCCCCAGACGAGGCTATGTCGAAGGGGAGAGTCTCATCTGGGGAAACATCTACCCGATCCCGTGTTTAACGGGGTCTACGGGGAATTTTGGGCCGAGCCTACGAACTCGGATACCCCACACTAAACTTCGGCCTTGTGCCCCATCTTACCACGTGGGGCGGTTAATGAATATCTCCCTCTGTCTTTTCTACAAATATTTTCATGGTAACAGTTCTGACGAACTATCTTCCCTGATGACTATATGAATTTACGTGTGCTACTAGATTGGCATTTAGGTCCCACCCTCTTACTGTTGAAATAGTTAAATGTAAACGCTAACAGTTTCTTTCTTCGTACTTCCCGACATTGGAACCCCCTTTCTCTTACTTGATTCAATGATAACTAGGATCTTCAAAAATCTAAATGCCACATCAATCGCCATCTTCTGTTGCTTTGATCTCTCTCTTTTTTTCATTTCTTTAGTTCCCCCCCTACACCCACGCTTTTTTCTCATTTTCATTCTCTGTACCCCCTCCTCGCGTTCTAGTGGCACTCCCGCCTTACCTAGGGTGATAACCTAAAAAAAAAAAAAAAAAAAAAAAAAAACCTTTAGTATAGAAAAAACGGAAATTTTATTGTTTTATTCATTTCTCTATCTTTCCAGTTGTAACTTGAAAATTCTATTGTCTCAGGTAAGACAAGTGCCTTCAGCTACTTAGCACCCTGAACTACTAACTGTCTCTTTGGTATTATAAGCTACAGAAAATTTTGCATTGCTTCATACCTATGCCACCTGGCGACAACTGCCCAACTCTTGCTATGTCATTTGATTTTCCAACATGTCTGCAAATTGTAAATTATCATTATCAATTCCCTAACTGGGTGGGGTCATTACACACAGCTCAGCACCTGACCAGTTCCTTCTACATATCTGAAGGTTGAAGACTGGAGAGGTATTTATTCATGCATAGCGAGCCTTGGGAAAGTAGACCTGTCGGAATCAATATCCTCCAAATTGAAGGCTTACCTTGGCCATGATATGTGGTAGTTGTTTCCATTGGAGGAGTCCAATGGCCTTCTTCTCCTCAATGATTTGATTCTGATAAGAGTTATTCAAATAAATGAAATATTAATTCCAAACTGAACCCTTAATCCGAACACCTGGAATAGATTGCGCTCATTCTGCACATATGGACGCACAGTATAAAAACATCATTGAGCATGGACAGCAGAATGAGATTAATCTATTCCAGGAGTTTCAATAAATGTTCAGATTGAAATTAATAAACTGGTCACCACCCAAAGCTAAAGAATCCAGTCTACCCTGATATTCAATCCATAGCTGGGGAGAGAAGAAATGGCTTCATGCATTTCCCAAGAGCATTTGAGTTAAAGTGAGTGCAATCATCATCATCAGTTCAATGTTCGGATGCAGTCAAATGGTAGCTTCACAGTTGAGCACCTGACAGGTAGCCTCTGCCTATCTGGGTTGAAAATCAGAAAAGTATTCAATCATGCTTTTCCCAAAGGCATTTGTGTGAAAGTGAATGCAATATTTCCTGGGTAGCAGATCTTGTGGAGCCCATCCCTCTCAACCTGTCTTGGTTACGGACACATGGCAGTTGATTCCATTGGAGGAGCCCAATGACCTTCTCCTCAATGATTTGATTGTGATAAGAGTTATCCAAATAAATAGTGTATTAATTTCAAACTGAACCCTTAATCCAAACCTCTGGAATACATTGCGCTCATTCTGCACTCATGGACACCCAGAAGAAAAACATATCCTTGAGCATGGAGAAGAGAATGTCAATGATCTATTCCAGGAATTTCGATAAGCGTTCAGTTTGAAATTAATACATTAATTATTTGGATAACTTATCAGAATCAAATCATTGCATAGGAACTTTACTTGAGGTGAAATGCTTTAAAAAACAAACTTCCAAGCGCCTGTTGATCCGGCTAACTTTCATTAAATTTCGATTCGAACCATTTATTTAATCTACGAATGTAGAGTGCCCGCGTCCCGCTGTTTCCGTCTAGGAATATCTCGTCTTGTTCTTATTTCTTACTGTTCGCAGTTTCCACTGCGTCCAAGTCTTCACTATCCGGGCCAAGGATTGAAGTTACGATTACTATGTCACCAAATTTAGGAGTCAACGTGCTATTCCCTAATCACAACAATAATGGCAACTTAATGTATATAAGCATTTAAACATGGTCGTGGCAACCTGCTGAATTTCATTTCACACATTAGTATGTGAAAGAACGATAAATTTAGTAACTCTGACATATTCGTTGGCGCCAGACTAGCAGTTGTGTGTATTTTCAAAACTGCTGATCCATGGAGATTTTCCACTCATAACTGTATTTAGGGATTACAGAGATTTTCCAGAAAAAGAAAAAGGAATCCAATAAACGGTAATTTTGTGAGTAGAAATGCCTTCCTGATGAAAGAGGTCGGAGGAGAATGGTCAGAGATGTTCAAATCTGATAGAAAGAGTAGCTGAAATAACGACTCTTTACAAGAAAACTATCGAGAATAGCAAAATACGTTGGAACTTGAAACAGATGGACATCAGCAGTAGAGGAACATCCCGAATGAAATTCCTGTCAGATAAGGAGAAATGTCAAAAAAATTGGACACTAGAAGTCTGGAAAATGATGCTGTTGCATCCATCAATATGACTATTGGTGAATTACCTCCCTTGATTAAAAAAAAAAAACTAATTAAAATGTATACCTTTTTTGCTAATGTACTGTCGAGTTATTTCCTCCTAATTTTCGAAACCGCTGCTAGGGAACGCTTTCCGGACTATAAATACTCGGTGATATCTTTTCTCTCCCCTTTCTCACTTTTGCCGCTTATACGGCAACATGTAAATCTCTCGCGGAAGATCGCGCTTTTTCTTTTTGGAAAACACACGAACAATACACACACACACACACACAAACGCACACACACACGTACGTACGCACATCACTCACAGCACATACTTTGAACCATTAGGTTTTCACATTCATTTTACACACATATCTTTGTCACTTGTAATTCTGTTGTTCATACATTATTATTTGTTTATTATTTATTTCACTCAATCAGCTTTTTCTTGCGAACCACTGCCCTATAGAACTGACTCCCAACAGGATGTTTCCACTGGTCAATACAATCTTAACCTGTTTACATCTATTATCAACCATTATCTTTCCTTCCTATCCATATAAACTACCCCTAATGTAGCCCACTAAACCTAGTGACCCCAAGGCATTGTAAAAAGTGAAACATACTGTAAAACCTACCTTGGAAAGTGCTCAGACGAACTGCATCTCCTGGCTCCATCAAGTGGGACATTCACGGCTAGGACCCGCCATGCTATTAGGTTGGTGCAAAAATAATGACGTAATAATGTCGTTTTTTGACGTTTAACGTCAAAGAACGACATTATTACGTCATTATTTTTGCACCAACCTAATATTTACGTAGCAACAAACCACCAACATTTCCTCTGTATTCCATCGGCGAGAATTAAGTTTCAACTCGAACAGCTTCTTCCTCTGAACTACTGCCCTATAGAACTGGCTCCCAACAGGATGTTTCCCCGAATCAATAAAATCTTAACCTGTTCACGACTAGATTCAACCATTATTTTTCCCTCCTATCCATATAAACTACTCCTAATGTAACCCTCTACCTTGAGTGGCCTCCAAACCTTGTACAGGATCAAACTTACGGTAAAAACCTACCTTAGAAAGTACTCGAACGAACTGCATCTTCTGGTTCCACGAGGTCTGACCTATACGGCTAGGACCCACGATGCCACTTACGTACTATCAAACCAGCCTTATTCCCTCTGTATTCCACTCGAACAGCTTTGTCCCGCGAAACGCTGTTCTGTGGAACCGACTGCCAAGAGGATGCTTTCCCGATCACTACAATCTGAACTAGCTCAAGCCTAGAGTTATATTCCTTTCTTATCCATATAAACTAACCCTTAACGTAACTTCCTACCTCTAGTGACCCCTGGCCCTATACTGAGTGAAACTTACTGTAAAAATCTACCTTGAGAAGTGCTCGGACGAACTGCATCTCCTGGTTACACCAGGCCTAAACTTCACGGCTAGGACTCGCCATGCTACTTACGTAGTAGCAAACCATCCCCATTTACTTCGTATTCCATCGGGGAGAAGTAAGTTCCACACAGCTTCTTCCCGCGAACCACCGCCCGTTGCAACCGACTCCCAAGAGGGTGTTTCCCCAATCACCACAATCTTAACCTGTTCAAGTCTAGACGTAACCGTTATTTTCCCCTCCCAGCCATATAAACTATACCTTAACGTAACCCTCTACGTCGAGTGGCCTTGAAAAAAAAATAGTGACAGATTTGTTCATGGAGCAAAACAATGAGTTTTCTGTGTTAAAGTGTTCCCGACAATCACCGGATCTCAATCCTAGAGAGCATCTTTGCGGTTACGGTAGAAAAGGAAATTCCAACCCTGAGAGGAAAAAAAAGCAACAAATCCAGAAGAAACGCGAAATGTCATAATAACGGCCAAAATTTAGGGTATGTAAATTTGGCAAAAGAAAAAAAATTACAGGGAAAACCACCGTCAGATACGGCATGCTATAGAATGCACACAAGTGGGGAACATATTCGAACCCTACCGGAAGAGACATTTTCGTTGTTAAGATTCTCGAATGTACCCGTTCTAGGTATGACAATAAAATACAGGGTATCCATAAAGTTCGTGTGCACTTTAAAAAATTATAACTTTATTTGTATTTGTGATAGAAATAATCTGTAAAAAATGTT
>OZ010604.1:53437341-53467341 GCA_963932145.1 Acanthosepion lycidas
ATATGTATTGTTCATGTTCGAACAGGTTAGAACATGTCAAATTAATCGACAGATATATGCTTACATTTCCGATTAGAGCACGCTTCAAACTATCTCTTGAGAAAGAAAGTTTAAAATTACTTAATTTGAGTCAATTCTACATCCCTATAAAAAGGGAAGATTATAAGGTGCATTTTAGACATTTGAGGCTTTTTCTACTGTAAAAGCAAAAATACCTCGCAAGCAACAAAAAAGATATGTTCTGTGTACGATGAAGGTGCTTTAGCTGGCAGAACTGTACGGAAATGATTTGCTAAGATTAGAGTTGGTGATTGTACCCTTATTGAGGAGGAACGCTCAGGCACCATACACCCCACACACACCAACTACAGATGACGATCAAATCAAGACATTGATTGAGAATAACCCACATTAGTCAACATGGGAATTGACAGAAACACTAAATTTATCAAAATCGACCATCCATGAGCGATTAGTGAAGCTTGGGGTACTCATATCGCTACGATGCTTGGGTACCACATGATCTGAATTAAAATAATCTTTTGGATCGAATTTCATCCCTGATTTACTGTATAAACGCAATGAAAATGCATCCTTTTTAAATCAAATTGTGACGGATGATGAGAAGTGGATTGTTTACAACAATGTTCAGCGAAAAAGGTCCTAAGTTAAGCTTTATGACCCAACTTTAGCCACCTCAAAAACAGGGTTTAAGAAAGCCATGCTGTGAATCTGGGGGGATTGGAAAGGAATCCTGTATCATGAGATTCTGCCAAGTAACCAGTCAATTGATTCTGACAAGTACTGCTCGCAACTGGACGAGCTAAAGGTAACTATTCAAGAAAAACGCCCAGAATTGTTGAACAGGGAAGGTGTTGTTTTCCATCCGGATAGAGCCAGACCTTACGTTTCTTTGGTTACTCGGCAAAAAAATTGTTGTAGTTTGTTTGGTACATGTTACACCCCACGCACCAAATTCATCAGATATTGCTCTTTCAGATTTTCATTTATTCAGGTCCTTGCAAAATAATTGTAAAAATTGTTATACTTTGAAAGACATAAAAAAATCACCTTAATGAGTTCTTTGTCGAGAACCTAACGGAATTCTGGGAAGATAGAATCTTTAAATTGAAGGAAAAATAAAGAAAGGCTATGCAATGAAATGCTTCATAATTAGTTGAATAAATATTTAATGGCATAATTTTCTTTTGGGTTTTAAATTGAACTTTCCGAACAAACCCACACACACATATATATATATATATATATTAATTGATTCATCGAGTCTGATAGAAACCTCAGGAAGCACTGGACGGCCGTTTCGTCCTATATTTGGGACTCATCAGCAGTGCGCATCCACTACCGAGGGAATCGAAACCCCGACAGTTAGTTTGGCAAGCGAACACTATACCAACTGCTCCGCCGGGCCTCGGTGACGAAGAGATTGCAAATCAGACTCTAAGAAGCCCCGCTCACTCCCACATTCCGTGGTGGAACTCAACTGAGATTCTCTCTGACCATAGGACTGAGCCTCCTGGAGCCACGACTACTCTCACCAAGTCGCTCCAACTGGAGCATTAGAAGCTGGTTCAAGCGATGATAGACACACACATAGTAAATATAGTAAATATATATATATATATATTTTTTATTATTATTTCATTTAGATTCCTCGACTAGTTTCGACCAAAATGGCCATCATCGGGAGGAGAAATATTTCTGCTTGTTGGTAGCAGTGAACTACAGAAATGAATCTTTTGCTGGAGAAAATGAACTTTTGTCTGTAGTTTTCATTTGTTTTTTTATTTTTTTAATCTTTTTAACATGAATCTTTTAACATTCCTTGTGTTGGTCAATTAGTCTCTTTTAAGTTGTTATTTGAGATAAGAGCTGGATAGATACATGCTGCTCTGAATTCTCTGGTCAGTTTGACAGTTTTATTGGACCTGGTGAGGGGATGTGTCTCTGTTTAGTGTTTGTGTTATATATATATATATATATATATATATATATATATATATATATATATTCAGGGTGTCCCAAAATACACTCTTTAAATATTAATAGTTAATAATACATTACCGTGATGTGAGAACTTATATGGATGTAAATACGCAAAACAGATGGATTGGAAGAAGAGGAACAGTTGAATACCCACCTAGATCACCAGATTTGACACCCTTCGATTTCTTTGTGCGGGGGGTTTCTAAAGGACAAAGTTTACAGCAAGAAACCTGAAACAATTGCTGAAATGAAAGTAGCAATTGAAGAAGAATGTGCTCAAATACCAGAGGAAATGATACTGGACATTTGTAGTTTTTTTCTTCAAGATATGAAAAGTGTGTGACACTATTTAGCTATGCTAATTGGCTAACTAATTAAGCGTGGAAATTAAAAGCGAGAAATACTTAAGGCGAGAAGAAGCTATCACGAAAGACATACTGAGCGATGTTATTTTTTTAACAAAAGAAAACTTCGGTAAAGATTTTATTTTCATTTGCGAAGAAAAGTATGTTTTTCACAGAAGATAGAAAATTCGTAAGATCTCGGATCTGTCAGAATTAATTTATGCCATGACGTGGCGAGGAACGGCAGAGTGCGAATAAAAGATAGTAATCTGCCCATGGCAATAATGAAAATTTCAAATTGGTCAAGAGGCTTACAAAGCAGAATGCTAGAAGATAATCGGAAATTGGGTCAAGCATGCGACCAAGAAAGAATTAGCTGAGACCACCCCAAAGAAAAAGGAAGGAAGAAGAGAAAAAGGAAAAGAATAAGCCATTAACTATCTTTCGGGGATATTATTTGGTTTTGGAAGGGAACCATCTGTTTTATCTCCAGAACTTGCCATGATAAAAGTTTGTTACCTGGACAGACTGTTGGCGACAGAGTGCGAAGATGTTGAGGAAGACAAAGAGATTCAGTTGACCATCCAGATAATAACTTGGCGGAAATCCCGTTGATGAATCCCAGATGACATCTAGTTAAGATAGAGATTTTATGTCCACAGTACGATTCGTGGAGGTTCTAGTCTGGGAAAAGAAAGAAAAGAAAAAGGAAGATATTTTTTTTTTCTTTGAGCGATATTTGTAAACTGAGACCAGTGTAGCCACACCCACACTGCCGAGCGTTCATAGGCTGAATGGTGGCGTGAGCGATGGGCGAAGGTAAACATATGAAAAAAAAGGAGAACCTGTTGACGCTCTCTGAGGGGATTGGTGTGAGATACCAATATGAGAAAGAAAGAATTTGGGAGGACGATTCCCTTAAGAACCCCTCTAAAACAGAAAGTAATTGACTTCCAAAAATGGGAAGTGATAAATTTTTCTGTCCGAAAACAAAGAAAATGCTTATTGCGGATTTGGAATTATCGCGGAACCCAAACCACGAAAGGCCCCCACCCGGATTTTGTCGGCGTCCATATAGACGAACATCCTCAGAGCAAAGTTAGGCAGGCAGACGCAGACGCAGTCAGAGTTGAACAGAAACAGTTGGAGTCACAGAGTTGAGCTGTGAGCTCGGAGACCAGCCTCGCAGGAGCTGACTGAAAGATTTCCACGCATTCTGACTTAGACTTCTAACCAAAAAAGAACGACTTAGACTCACACCACCAAAACAAGTTTTACGAATATCGCCTGAAGATACCAAAAACCAGTTTATTGAAAAACAACTTAAGATATTAAGACTCACCTAAGAAACGCAAAGTTTCACGTATCAATAGAAGCGGTTTGGGAGAAAGATGCAGTCCTGTATTCAGCAACCAGATATAAAGATACTTGTTATTCTTTTTTTAACACATTTGAATCTTTCGAGTATTTTCTTTTACATATACTTGTGCGGTATCACCTTTGCCCCGATTTCGGCTTGCACTACGGCCCGACACCTGATTGATTTCGTCTAGCTAAGATCAAATCACAACGTCGGTAGGTTAGGCTAGAAATCAAAGCAGTTACTTCGGTAACCAGACGTTGGAGGCGAGCTGGGAACGACAAAGCTGATGCCTAATCTAACCAGATTTCCATCAGAATCAGCCAAGGGTCAGATCGTCACAGGATAGCACGGGGGAGGACCAGAGTGACGTCACAGTGTATTGAACAGAACGGCAACCAATTTGAGCACTTGATGTGAACTCATCATTATATGAACATTCTGGCATTGCCCCAAGTAGCTTTTATCTTATTAAAGTTAATTTTCTATGTTTTTTTTGTATATTTTACTCTCAAATTCTTGAAATGTGTATTCTTTCTTTTGTATTAATCTTATTTACAAGTTAAAATGCATAACTTGAATAAGCTATGACGATTCCAAGAGTGTATCCATTATTTTGGGACACCCTATAAATATATATATATTAATAAATATACATATTATTTCTCACTGGTAGCACGACTCGGAGTTTCATGCACAACGCAATTTTCAGGTACTGAGTATAGACTTGAATTTTAATAAAAATATCTTGTTAACGGAATCCATATATTATATGGATTACTGGATTATATTATATGGGGATTACTGGCTTAAAAAAATTGTATTTAAAATATACTGTATCGATATTTTACATTTAAAATAAATGGGGATTAATGGCTTTATTTTATATTTAAAATAAACAGAGATTAATGGTATTTTTGAATATGAATAAAAAAAACGGGCCTAAAACAAACAAAAAAAATATTATTTAAAATAGTCGGAATTCCTATTTTATATTTAGCATAGCTGTTTTCTTTTTAATTTTGTATTAAAAAACGGTCCCAAAAATATTAATATATATATGTGTGTGTGTGTGTGTGCGTGTGTGTGTGTGTGTGTGTGTGTGTGCTTAGGAATAATATATATATATATATATACATATATATATGGTGTATCAGACACGCTTTTACAAACACTGGGGGTGGGTTTTTCACATCATATAAACATATGCCTGCAAATCTTTCTTTTTTCAGTTATTAAGTTAAAAGTATACGGTAGACACTATTAAATGAACATTCCAAGACAAATTTCAAAAATAATTTTGCAAACTTTAGGGCCAGGTAATTTGTCTCGGCAACACGACTATAAAAAGCAACATAAGTTGGATAACTCGGGCGCCTTCCATCTGGAAACGCAATCTATAGCCTCGCGTCCATTACGATTCGCGTGGCCGTATTTAAAGATCATATCAGCCTGTTCACAATATGAATATTCTAGCATTGTGAAACAGAACCCGCCCCCAAATTTTTGTAAAAGTATTTTTGATACACCCTATATATATATATATATATATATATATATATATATATATATATATATATATATATATATATATATATATATATATCCACTGGGAGTTTCGCAGATTCTGAAATTCATTCATCGGGAGACAATCTTTTTATCTATATCTATCTGTTCATCTAATGAGGATAACAAAAAATAGTTGAGATAAGTAAACATTTCATTTACTTATTTATTATTATTATTATTATTATTATTATTATTATTATTATTATTATTATTATTATTATTATTTCCTTTCATTTCTGTTGTATACACATTTCTTTCTGGAGACCTAAGGTCAGAAATGGCTTCAGAAAAAAGAAAAGAAAAAAGAAAGGACAAAAGAAAAGAAAAAAGAAAGAGAGAAAAGAGAAAAGAAAAGAGAAAAGAGAAAAGAAAAAGAGAAAAGGAAAGAAAAAAGAAAAGAAACAGAGAAGAAAAAGAGAAAAGAAAAGAAAAGGCAACAGTTAAAGAGAAAATGGTTTTTCTTTCTTTACGTGGAACTCCATATATTATTACTACGATTTTGTTTTAAAGACATTCTTTGACTTGACCAATGTCGAGAAGCTCCATTTATATTTATCTTTTGTGATGGAAATTACTTTTAAAGAACCCGTACCCCTAAAAAATGTTCAGGAAAATGTCGCCTCCAACGTCGATAAAAAGAGGCTGAATATTTAGCTCTCATTTTCTTAAAAGATGACAAATAGCATTTAGGTACATAAAAATCAATCAGCCAATTTAAACATTTTTACTTTTAACCAGTCTCAACGAATTACCCCACTTCCTTAATGGATGATGGAACACGATAAGAATATTACTTACACTCGGCCTAACGCCCACATCCTGGTTATTATCACAACGTTTCGGCTGTCATGCCCCACCCCACCAGCTTTCTTCTGGTCAATGTCAATCAAACTGAACTCTTTATTTAATATATGGATGTTGTGGGGTTACCCACAGCTTGTGTGCCTGGGTACCTGTAGAACTATAACAGGAAATACATAAACTATTTTCTCTTTTTGCTCTAGAATGTGCTAGGAACACATCATCTCGTAACTTCCGGTGAACATATGTATAAAGGATATTTCAACAATTTGGACCGATTTTTAAATGTGAATTAAGTTTAAGCGTCTAATGATTTTTTTCTCTTTTTCTTTCAGATTTAATAACTTAAGTCTTTGACAATTTCAACCACGGAAAGATTAACAATCAAACGACGTGTTAAAGTTATCGAAGCCTGTTACGAAAATGGACGTTCAAACATAATTTGAATTTGAACGAGAAGTCCCGAGATCGTATCATCTTTCGAAACAGCGATGTCAATTGGCCACCACGATCGTGTGACTTGACGTCTTTAGAATTCTTCCTTTGGGGTCATATTAAAAGTAAGGTCCATTAAAATTGTGGTATGCGAGTCACATCAAGAAATACGAGAAGTCTGTGTCTAATTTAATGGCAATCAAGAATCTTTAATCGAAGAGGATTTGAACTGATGATTTATTGTAATATATATATATATATTCAAACTAGGGAAAGGAATAAAATATCTGCTGCTGTTCCAGCCATATACTCCAAGAATCCACACTCTTGCACAATCTGTGGACTTCTTTGCAAATCACTAGCAAGACTGAAATGTCACTTGCGACTCACACACAAGGTTAAGTAAACGAAGTTGTCGGAAACTCATACGTCGAAACCGACGGGAGAGTCCATCAAATATATATATATATATATATTAGGTTGGTGCAAAAATAAAGACGCAATAATGTCGTTTTTTGACGTTAACGTCAAAAAACGACATTATTACGTCATTATTTTTGCACCAACCTAATATATATATATATATATATATATATATATATATATATATATATATATATATATATATATATATATATTAGGCAGAAATTTTTCATTGATGCCTGTTTCATTAAATAACAGACAAGTTGTTAAAGTTGTAAAGAGCGTTCCAATAACTTGGACCGATTTTAAATGTGAATTAAATTTAAGCGTCTAATGATTTTTTCTTTTTCTTTCAGATTTAACAACTTAAGTGTTTGGCAATTTCAACCACCGAAAGATTAACAATCAAACAATGTGTTAAAGTTTCAAGAGTCCACTTAGAAAAATTGTTCATAAATTCAAACAAACTGGGTCAGTGTCAGATGTGAAACCACCATTGCATGCTCGTTTACGCCGTTCAGCTGCACGAGGATGTGGCCGAAAATCTAGACACTGCTATTCATAATCGCGCAGGAATTAAACCTCTCCACAACAACGTGACATCGTTTTCAATAGCACACTTGGTTGGTCGATTATGTTGACCAAAAAATTTTTGCGCGAAATGCATTTCTGTTTAAACGTCCATTTTCATAATAGGTTTCGATAACTTTAACACATTGTTTGATTGTTAATTTTTCCATGGTTGAAATTGCCAAAGAACTAAGTTGTTAAATCTGAAAGAAAAAGAAAAAAAATCATTAGACGCTTAAACTTAATTCATATTTAAAATCGGTCCAAGTTATTGGAACAAAAAAGAAAAAAGTATTCGTACAATGCAAATTTCAGATTTTAAATTTTTTAAATTGCTTTAATTCTCAAGATTCTTTAAGTGGAATATTCTAGAATATTTCTTTTTTTTTTTTAGCCTAAAAAATCAAACAGAACATTCTGTAATTGACATTCGTGCAAGAAGGTGTTCATCATGTCAAGAGGTAAAGAATTGACAAATTCGCAAAACGAACTGATTGTTAAGCTCTGGAAAGAAGGTAAAAGTTACAGCAAAATCTCAGACAACCTGAATATTTCAGTTACTACCATTAGATAATTCACAACAAGACATAAAAAATCAAAACTGTTGGAAACCAAAGAAGAACAGGTGCTACATGGAAGAATTCTTAAAGATCTTCAAGAAAATTAATGCTTCAAATTAAAGAAAATCCAATGGCTACTCATCAAGAGTTGCAGGATGATTTGCTTTCATCAGGAATCTGTGCCACTAAATGGACAATAAGCAATGAAATTCATGGGAACAATCTAAAGTCACGCTTCCCTCGGAAAACTCCACAGATACTGAAAAGACACAGAAGATGCTGAGTTGAAATTTATTCGCGAATATAAAGTTAAGGAAAAATCATATAGGTAACAGTATTATGGACAGACGAAACCAAAATTAATTTGTTTGGAAGTAATTCTAGAAATCATGTATGGAGGAAAGATGGCGATGTCTTCGAACAAAAGAACGCAGTTCCAACAGTGAAATTTGATAGTGGCAGTGGTTTAGGGATATTTCTTTTGCAAAAGTTACTGGAAATATAACAGTAATAAATGGTCGAATAATTGCTGCATCAAATCAAAATATTTTGGAAGCAAATTTAATGAATTCGGTTGAAAATCTTGTACTTCAACATGATAATGGTTCTAAGCACACTGCAAAATCTACAAAGAAATGGCTTGCTGAGAATAATGTAAATATCCTGAAATGGCCAAATCAATCCCCATATTTAAACCCAATCGAAAATCTGTGGCGTTATTTGAAAATTCTAATCTAATCGAGCGCTCTCAAAAACATCCTGGATGCGAAGAAGAATAAAAGAAAATACCAATTTGCATATCATTAACTGGGGACTACAAAAAGAGGTTGGTTGCTGTAGAAGTGAATAATGGCTATTCTAAAAAGGATTAAATGAAGATTATGTATTATCTTTTTGCATTGTACGAATACTTTTTTCACCATTAAAATGGATAAATGCGATTTATTTCTATTAAATCAATTTTTTCTGTTTTCTATGCATATTTAGTTATTATGCAGCTGCGTACAGTTAATTATATGAAAAGTATGTTTATTCATTAGTTGAAAATATAATAAATTAAAAATTAATATGTATTCGAATATTTGCTTTCCCTCACTGCATATGGAAGTTTGGCCCTGTTTCAAAGAACTAAACCTGGTGACAGGCCTCTCTGTGACAGGCCAGCAGCTGCTATGACATGAAATCAACTACGTTGAGACTCTCATTACAACTGCCAGAAGAATTACGATTGCGAAACTCCTGGAAGGCTTTCAGAGGAACTATTTTTGTTCTGTTTTCTATGCATATTCAGTTATGCATCTGTGCACAGTTAATTATATGAAAAGTATGTTTATTCATTAGTTGGATATACAATAAATTAAAAATTTGTATGTGTACGAATATTTGTTTCCCCCACTGTGTATACATATATATATTTATATGTGTGTGTGTGTGTGCGTATGTGTGTGCGCGCACGCGCGGCTGAATGTGTTATTTGTGTATTCGTTCAGCAAATATTAATTTCCGTTATGTCTGGTTGATGACTAACGGAAGTTTGGCCCTGTTTCATATAACTAAACCTGGTGACAGGCCTCTCTGTGACAGACCAGCAGCTGCTATGACATGAAATCAACTACGCTGAGGCTCTCATTTCAACTGTCAGAAGAATTACGATTGCAAAACTTCGGGAAGGTCTTCAGAGGAACCAATTTGGCGCTTGCAGTTTAACGCAATCTCATGGCTAACCAGAGGGCTGTATAAAATGGTGTCACAGAATACTAACAGACTCCGTGAAAAAGAACAGAGTTTTGTTGCTGCTTGCCTGAAACGGATACAACTCAAAGGATAGGCGTTATCCAATGACGATGAGGTGAAAGAGGCCACACCTGTATTGCTAAGAAAGCATCCAAGGAGGCGGAATATTACAATCGAGATGGAAACAGAATACTCGCATCTTTGTGTTCATTTTGTATGCTTTTATTATTAACTATATAATTAAAGAACATATTACTTTTCGCCTGGCCTTTCTACTACAACTGAGAAAGAGAAAAACAATTTTGAGGACTAGATTTGAATCCTCAGATGTTTGTATCCGTTTTCGTATGCTTTGTATGTTTCTTTTTCATATATAGTGACTTTTTCTCTGTACCAGGCCCGGGAGCCATTCGAGGTAAAGAGTTACAGAATTAGAGGCACAGTTTATACGGATACGTGGGGAAGATAACGGTTAACTCTAGACTTGAACAGGTTACGAATGCAGTAATAGGGGTTAGACATTCTCTTCATCGTCGTTTCCAAAGAGCAGTTCGAGTGGAGCTTACTTCCCGCCCATGGAATATGTGGGTGGTTTGCTACAGTATGAGGGTCCCTAGCCGTGAGGGTTAGAACTGCCTGAACAGAATATAGTTCTTCTGGGCTTTTTCCATATAACGAGAGGTAGAACAGTGAGAGTCTGCATACGTCACGTCTCTGAGTGAGATGTTGCAAGGTAGAAAATAATTTGTCACCCACAAGGACGGGAAGACGTTTTTGGTCTCTATCGAAACTGTAATGTGAGGCAGCTTTTATCCAAATATGAGAGCAGTACTCCGTTTTAGGCCTTATCTGGTTCTTCTGAATGTAGAAGATAGCGCGAGGAGTCAGGTACTTACTGCAGCTGCACAGGGAACCGACAATTTTTCCTGTACCTTAAGCGATAGATCGTATGTACGAGTTCCACTTGAGGTCTGGGTTGAGTCTAAGGCCCTATAGTCGCTCAAAACACAGGGCCTCCCCGAAGGAACATCCATTCATTGATCGGCGATGCTGGGAGGTAACTAGCTTTGTTTTCGAGGCATTGAATGTAATCAACCATTTCCCTCTATTGAGATGTTGGAATTAGATTGGAGGAGAGGTCAGTTACCAATCTCTGCTCACCACGAGTTTGGAAGTGTACCCATATATCATTGTATCGTCGATATAGATATTCACAAATGATCTGAGTAGGCAGATCATTTATATGAAGTAAGAACAAGTTTGGTCCGAGAAGTAATCATTAGGGGACGCCTTCATTGATTTATAGTGTTCCAGAAGACTAGCCGTTATTATCTGTTGTTATGGAGTGGTTACACAGTGGAGGCTTGTATTTGTACTAAGTCGGTCCTAAAATAGGTTCGACGTACAAAACGTTACGAACTTTATATAATAGGTAATGACGCAGAGTAATCTAGTTGTGGTCGCTGATACTTTAGTATCCGACTAACTGTCGTCCGGCAATGACTGACTGACCGGCGATATTCATTCACCCACCGCCCACGATGGCGTCTTGTGGCACAAGGCCTTTTTAACGTGGGATCTCCGAGCCCGTGGGCTCGGCCAAAAATATGCCCATTGAACCCGTATAAACGGATCCAGGGCCGGTTTACCTCCCCGAAAGAGAGTCCGCCCTTCGGCGTAGCTTCCTTCGGTTTCCTCCCCGCTCGAAGGCGGAGAGTTCAACCGAACAGCCAGTCGACTGACTGACCGACCAACTGAACGACTCCTACTTATTATAGGTGGGAAAGTCTATTAACAATAGAATAGGTATGTTCCAGTATAACATCTGTAGAATTTATCTGTACAGGGAACCGACAATTATTCCTGTACCTTTAGCGATAGATCGTATGCACGAGTTCCACTCGAGGTCTGGGTTGAGTCTAAGGCCCTATAGTCGCTCAAAACACAGGGCCTCCCCGAAGAGACATCCATTCATCAATCGGCGATTCTGGGATGTAACTAGCTTGGTTTTCGAGGCATTGAATGAAAACAGGCAATTCCCCCTATTGAGATGTTTAAACTAGATCGGAGGAGAGGTCTGCAGCCAATCTCTGGTAATCAGGGGCTTTGGAGGTGCAACCATATATATCGTTGTGTCGTCGGTATAGATATTCACAAATGATCTCAGTATACTCGTAGGCAGATCATTTATATGAAGTAAGAACAAGTTGGGTCCGAGACGTAATCATTAGGGGACGCCTTCGTTGATTTCTAGAGTCCCGGAAGACTAGACGTTATTATTTCTAAAATTCATTGCAATTAAAGAAGAACAGGTATTACTTTTGAACTGACCCACGCTCCACAATGCAGAGGGAAGGAGACAATGTTAAGAATTAGATTTGGAATGCTCAGAAGGTTTTGTTCATTTTTGGTCTGTTTTGTGTGCTTCTATTATTAATTATGCTCTATTTAAAGAACAGACCTTACCTTTTAATTGACTCACGTTCAACGATGCAGAGGGTAGAATACTATATTGAGAGTTAAATTTGGAATCCAGAAATTTTTGTATTCATTTAGTTTCCTTTGTGTACTTTTACTATTAAATCCTGAAATGAAAGAAAAGCAGACATTACTCTTTGATCGATCACGATTCAGAAGGAAGAAAGATTTTGGTTGAAAACTAGATTTGGAAACCTGACATTTTGTATTCATTTTGGTATGCTTTGTTTCCAGGAAGATTGGATTTATTGTAAGAAGCAAGTTCCACTCATCTATCTCACAAGAACTGCCACTTTGGGAAAACAAACTCCTGCGTGAGTGCTTCCCTCGAACACATTAGACTTGACACCGTCAAGTTTCAGTCATTATCTAACCTCTATATTCTCATCATTTCCGACTTCTCTTCTAGTTTGATTGTAACTTTCTACCTTGAGTGGCTCCCGAGCCAGGCATTACTTTTTGACTGCCGCGTACAAATGTAGGACAGCAGAAACGTGGGTAACCTGAAAAACAGAAATTGAAAACAATGGACCAAGTGTGACAGAAAAGCTGGTTGTCATCGTAGAGTAGGCACTCAAATATACAGCCGAGACCCCGCAGCGTGAAAGAAAGAACAAATTGCGCGCTTATAGTTAAGATTTCACGAACACACGTTGTCTTTATGCTACCGAGCCATTTAAATGAGACAAACTCCTTATCCAATGAGTAACGGGTATCTATTCATTTAAATTTATTTTTTTAAATCTTTTTTCACCAGGCAAGTCACTAGAACGAGAGAGGCTACTGAAAAGGAAAGAAACAGAGAGGCCAATAAACCAACAGGTTTGAAGGAGACCGCGGTAGTAAGAGACAGTTACCCTCCTTACTATCATGAATAGACTGGTCCATCCATAATAAGTAGTCCTGGGTAATTTGTCTAGAAAGAGAAGATAATACTATTGCAGTGACGTGTCTAGCATTGAACAATACTTCCACGAGTGACTCAGTAGAGCTAAGTGTTCTGTCTTGCCAGACCCTGCATCAAAACAAAGACAGAAGATGATGATTGACATTGCATTTAAATTTTTGAATATCGCAGCTGATAGGAAAGTTAGTCGTTTTTGTTTAATGTCATATCAACCTCTCTGGATTATTTAAATGCAGAATTCCAAATATTTTGTACGCAATTTGATTTATTTATTTTTTGTAGGGGTGGGGATAATAATAGTCTTACTGATACAAGTCTCACTAATTAACCCGTAACTGGGGAGAAAAGAAGTGGATTCATACCTTTCCCAAGAGCATTTGTGCATAAGTGAATATAACAGATCGCAACGGGAATTGAAACTTGGCTCTCCGATTAACAATTCCGAGCCATTACTCATTACACCACCCTCACATCCGAGCTTACAACACCTGGTATTTCCAAGCGGTCACCCATCTAAGTATTGACCAGGCTCAACGTTTCTTAACTTCGCCGGGGCTTCGGCATGATGTGACCGTAAGCAGGATATTTATTGTATATAAAATACAATTGTGGCACAAGGCCAAAATGGGGGAGGGGTTGAGGCTGGTTGTCACTAACTATCTTATACCAAGGTAATCTGATTCACGACCCATTCACACATTACAGTTTGCACATTCACCATAAGAACTCGTCCGTCACCAATCAATCCTCCATACACCATAATACCGCATCCTCTCAAGGGGGAACCTACAAAACGCTCACCCATGCCTTAAAAAATTAACGATAATATATATATATATATATATATATATATATACGTGTGTGTGTGTGTGTGTAAAAATTCTAATAATGAAGAATGATAGGGGAGGGAGATTAACCCAATAATAAAACTATTAAGTTGGTGCAAAAATAATGACGTAATAATGTCGTTTTTTGGCGTTAAAAAATACGCCAAAAAACGACATTATTACGTCATTATTTTTGCACCAACCTATTAAAACTCAACACAAAGTAAACTAAACATAACTGACGTTAGTAGGGCCCGTCCAACCCTCAAAACGAAGAGGCCGCTGTATTCTGCCCATTTGGACAAAATCAAGAGGCTCTCTCGCTAAGGGAGTGGGAAGGTGAAAATACAGATGGACATGGGGAAAATATAAAGCTGGCCCAGTAGAGATAAAAAGGGGGCCAAAAACAAACTGGGTGTGGGGGAATCTCGACTTGAATCATATCATAACCGAGAACAGGCCAGGAACAACACTTACTCAGATTAACTAGGTACACTAAAGCTTGTCTAACCAAACCAGGGGGGGGGGGTTCCGATGTGACATAGGTTGACCTAAAATAGAAAATCAAGGCTAGCCACGTTCAAACGAACCAAGCTCGCCTCTTTCACCCACCTTTCGCTGAAGACTGTCGAATGCAAGCGTTTTCTATCAGTTCTAATCTTCATCTTGAGCTGATGCTCAAAGAATCGGATTAGATCCTGATGAGAAAGACGATTGCCTCGCAAGACTTCCTCCGTTCGCGTCATCCAAGTCACCATTCGGGCCGTGGCCAGCAGCGTCAGAAACACCATCCGTTTCACCCCAGAAACTGAAAGCCGAATTTCACAAGCGAAAAGTGCAGGAGAAGAAACTATTAGCATAGAACTTACGGTTACAACTACCATTTCAAACAGTGAAATAATGAGACCTATCTGTCAATCTGGTATTGCGCTTAGGTACTATTATATACCGTACCCATAAACACTAATGGGTGCATCCCAATCTTCATAAATGCGTTGGACACTATTGTAAGTGAGTGGGGGCGGGGTAATATGCTGTCTAAGTGGTCCACCACTAACAGTGGTTTACCTACTTCACGCCACTAGCGAGTATTGTATTTTGTTGATGTTATAAAGATTACCATTTCATTTCCAACATCCATTTTGGTTATTCCTCATTCAGTAACCCTTTCTAGGTTACAAAATTGTCTTTTCATTCCTATCTATCTATCTATCTATCTGTCTGTCTGTCTGTCTGTCTATCTTTTCATTCCTATCTATCTATCTATCTATCTATCTATCTATCTATCTATCTATCTTTTCATTCCTATCTATCTATCTATCTATATATCTATCTCTCTATCTATCTATCTGTCTATCTTTTCATTCCTATCTGTCTGTCTGTCTGTCTATCTTTTCATTCCTATCTATCTATCTATCTATCTATCTATCTATCTACCTATCTATCTGTCTGTCTGTCTGTCTATCTTTTCATTCCTATCTATCTATCTATCTATCTATCTATCTGTCTGTCTGTCTATCTTTTCATTTCTATCTATCTATCTATCTATCTATCTATCTATCTATCTATCTGTCTGTCTGTCTTTCTTTTCATTCCTATCTATCTATCTATCTATCTATTATATACCGTACCTATCAACACTAATCCCAATCCTCATAAATAACTTGGACATTATTGTAAGTGGGGGTAATATGCTAAATAGTCCTTCACTAGTAATGGTTTACCTACCCCACGCTGCTGGCGAGTATTGTATTTTATTGATGTTATAAAGATTACCATTTCATTTCAAAACCCCGTTTTGGTTATTCTTCATTCAGTAATCATTTCTGGGTTCAAAGGGAAAGCTCGTCAGAACAATTACCCTGTAAAATAGAAGAGGTAAATAGAAGCTACGCTACGGTGATAAGAAAGTGACTGAAGCCGAGATACCAGATCAGGGCCGAGAACATTACAAATTTTACTTTGGATTTTATTAATGAATCTCTAGATATGAAACAGAAGCACCAAACCAGCAATATACGATGTATGAACGAATGGCAGACTTAAGAATGTGTAAGATAAATTCTAAGAAGTAAAATTGTCTAGCACGACACAGAATTTCCTTGCAGCACCCTAAGTAATCGATTCTATATAATCGTTTCACTTCATGTCGGTGGATAAAACGAGACAAAGAATGCGCAGTGAGGTGCTCTCCTGGAGGTTAGCATCAGCCATATTGATAGAAGGCAGAAAAGCTTCTGTATGGTGATTAAATGCTAACATTTTCGTTTTGGAGGTGTTAAAATTTAAAAACCATTCCTTGCTGCAGGAATTGCACTGATTAGATGTTATTTTCGAGAGCAGCTGCCAGTTTTACATTGTCGGGCTTACTTTCAAGACAGGAGTAAAAGTTTGGGAACTAATGACATCGGGGAGAATGTTGATGAAAATAAGAAACAAAGTGGGTCCAAAGAGAGAGCCCTGGGGACCCTCGCATCATTGATCTAGAAGCGTTTCCGTTAAACAAGATGGATTTTACCGAGAACAGTTATCTAGAATGACACAGTAAATCAACTATTTTAGCAACAGGCCTAGCGATTAATTTAATATAATCATTTCACTTCAGGTCGGCGGAAACCATTATCCTGAGAAGGCCCCATGAGTTGTTCTCCTGGAGGTTAGCATCAGCCATATTGATGAAAGGCAGAAAATGTGCTCCATGGTGATTAAATGCTAACAGTTTCGTTTTGAGGGATGTTAAAATTTACCAACCATTCCTTGCTCCAGTTAACCACTGATGTTATTTTCGAGAGCAGCTGCCAGTTTTACTTTGTCGGAACTATCGGAATTACCTCTAAAATAGGTTGGAATGTCGACTACAGTCACTTTCTCGCTTGGAGTGAAATGCTTTATAAAAATTTTTGAGTCATCAAATACGCAGTTAAGAACTGATGACATTGGGAAGATCGTTAAAGAAAATAAAAAAAAGCGTTGGTCCAAGGATAGAACCCTAAAATTAATGATCTAGAAGCATGCCGGTTCAGCAAGATGGATTCTGATGAGGAAACCTGTCTAGAATGACACAGGGAATCAGCATATTTTTTAGCAGCAGGTTTAACTGTTGATTCGATATAATCTTTCCACTTCATGTCAGTGTAAAACGTTAGCCCTAAAAAGCTCAGTGTGAGTTGCTCTCCTGGAGGTTAGCATCAGCCGTACAGCAAAATGGATTCAGATGAAGATAACTGCCTAGACTGACACATGTAATCAGCAAATTTTATAGCAGCCATTCTAGCAGTTGATTCTATATAATCTTTCCACTTCATGTCAATGGCAAACGTTAACCCTAGAAAGCACAGTGAGCTACTGTCCTGAAGGTTAGCATCAGCCATACTGCAAAATGGATTCTGATGAGGACAATTATCTAGAGTGACACAGGGAATCAATTAATTTTTTAGCAGCAGGTCTAGCAGTTGATTCGATATAATCTTTCCACTTCATGTCATTGTAATACGCTGTCATTGTAATACGCTAGCTCTAGAAAGCACAGCGAGTTGCTCTTCTGGAGGTTAGCATCAGCCGTACAGCAAGATGGATTCCGATGAGGATAATTGCCTAGACTGACACAGAAAATTAGTAAATACTATAGCAGCCATTCTAGCAGCTGATTCGATATAATCTTTCCACTTCATCTCAAAGGAAAACGTTCGGACCCGAAGACGCAGTGATTTGCTCTCCTGGAGGTTAGCATCAGCCGTGCTGATGGGAGGCAGAAAAGTTTCTTTAAGATGAATAATAGACATCAGTTTCGTTTGAGTTGTTTATTTTATTTATGGTTGGGTTGGGTTGGGGGGGGGGTTAATCAGCGCACTCGCCGAGACGCTCCCCCAACAAACATGAAACCGGAGGCAAAACAAGGGAAACAGATTCAAGAATCATAAAAGACATGTAAATGAGTATCTAGACATCTGGTAGCAAGGTGGATAGTTCCCTGGGAAGAGAAACGCTTGCTAAAGGACCGCCACTCCCCAACGATGATTGCCATCCCACTCTTCTTCTACAGCTGTAGTTCATTTAAGTCAACCACTGTGTAATATTATGTCGTTAAATTTATTTTTGCAGATGTCGAAAGCAGTCTTCTGTAATAATTGGGAGTGTATCAATTGCTAGAGACATTTAATAAGCTTAGCTAAGTTTGACACAAGGCCAACTGAATGGCGTGTTAAGAACGGGAATATGGGATACGAAACTTGCGTAGAGTGGGTCTGATTGATTTAGAAGTCTTCGCTTGTAACTTTCTTCTAAAACCTATAGCCAGTGTTAGTGTGCAACATATGACGGACATATATTAGATTGGTGCAAAAATAATGTCGTTTTCTCACATATTTTACTACGTGAGAAAACGACATTATTTTTGCACCAATCTAATATTTCGGTTAAAAGAAACACTTTAACAACAGGGCCATTTGGTCCTGTTAAGAGGAACGTCCTGGTTAAGTAGTGATGTAATGAATATGCATACACCTGGGTTCCCCCACACAGTAATATAATTGGCTGGTGTCAGCCATAAATACAGACTGATGTGGAGGTACAGGGATGCCTATTGACAACGCCTATAGTCTTCGGCTATTGCCTACCACTACGACGAGGACCAGTCCATTACGGCTACATGCTAGATTGTCTTACTCGGTTACAGTATTCAAAACCACTTTGCTACTTCGAACAAATATGTCCCTTCCAGTAGTAACAGATATAAATTTAAATTACATATACTTTAATATATGTATCTTAATTGTATTTTAGTACGAAAGGATATCAGTTACGTGCCTCGTCTCTACAGGAAATAGGTGGTCATGGCTCTCCACAATTTCCTGTTCCTTGTAACTCTAAGTCAAGTTGCTCGGTGTTTCCTTCTCTCCTTGTTTTCTTCAATATATCCTGTGAGTTTTCCAAGCCGTCTTTCTTCATGCCGCCTCCCAGAAATTTCAACCACCTATCTCTGGTTTTAAGTATAAGTGTCTTCCTTCAGAACTTCCCCATTACTCACGTGTTCTGCCCATAGCATTCTCATCATCAGTCTATATAATCACATTTCTGTAAATTTGAGTCATTTTTTTATCGCTGAAGTCATTGGCATACAGGAGGATACGCAGATATGACATATCAAGTCAGCACTTTTTCTTTGATTCTAGGGAAATATCCCTATGTTTTAATACTTTATTTAATTTCTAGAAGGTCAGTTTTGTTATTTCAATGCATCTTAGGATCTCTGTGTCACTTTTTATGTCATCTGGTATCATATATATATATATATATATATATATATATATATATATATATATATATATATATATTACATGAATCATTCATACAAAAAGTAGATTAGTAAAGTTAATGATATAAAATGGCGAAAAACTTCGCAAACAAATTTTTAAAGTTGCATTAACCTACGAACCACTCGATTGATGATTATGATCCTTGTTTTTAATAACTACAAGTTGTATACGTTCTTTTTTTAGTCTACTAGGACTTTCGACTATACATACAGCCTTCCTCAGGCATAGAAATTATTTTGTTTATAGTAAATCCGGGTAATAGCGGACACGAAAAATTAAATGCGAATCGAAATATGTTTTTTTTAGAAATGCGTTATTGTTAATGGATAAGAAACATATGGAGCAATCGCAACGCTAAGGTTGATTTTTTGGGGAAAATTTAACAAAAAAAACGTGATTCATAGGTTAATGCAAATTATAAAAATTTGTTTGCGAAGCTTTTCGCCATTTTAGTTTTGTATGAATGATTCATGTAATATAAATTGAACTGCACCACATATTTGATATATATATATATATATATATATATATATATATATATATATATATATATATGGGTGTGGGCACGCGACGGTCCGGAAGTAACACACCCTATTTGCTTTTAAACTCCTAAAGACTTAGTAAACGCAATAAGACCGTGAATAGAACGGGTTTTCAGCTTCAAAACAGTATCTTTTCACACCGTCATTAAATTTGCCTATGAATTTTCGAAGCGCTTTTCGTTTCTTAAGTTGACAGTTGGGTTGTGTCAGCCGGAACGAGGCCTGTCAGAAAATAACTTTCAAAAAAGTGTCTACGATATTTAATATGCATATAAATTAATTAGAATCCGTACAAACTATTTGATAGATCCATTTTCCGGTAGTGTCAAACAGTTTTCCTATTGTCATTTTTATTCAAAAATATTGTCTTTTCTACTGGTTAATTCGGAGAAATTTTCATATATATATATATATATATATATATATATATATATATAATTCTAAAAATTAACGAAGTTATTTTAATCTGACATTTTTATTACTTCAAACATTACTTTAGTGGATACTCCGTATTTGAAATATCCCCACCTCATTTTTATTTACTTATCGGTGTATATTAAGTCTGTCGGGACATTCGATAAATCTTACTAAAGAAAAATGCGTTTCGCGACAGCAATTTATTAAAAGAAAATACATCCCGAAGTGCTTTTTTAAGATTTCTCGAATGCACCGTTCGATAGACGTAATGCACACTGTTTAATAAATAAAAACGGGACGTTTATTTCAAATACGAAGTGTTCACTATAATAACGTTTGAAGCAATATATATATATATATATATATATATATATATATATATTTGATTTTTAACCTGTAGTCGTTATTAATTTTGTCAAATTTTCCTAATTACACAGCGTCCCTTTTATAAATGCCCTCGGTTTTAGTTCTCCCCACTCCATCTCTCCCTCCACCCTTTTTCTTTTCTTTTCTTTTCCTCTCCCTTTCTCATCTTTTGACCTTTAAGATTATATCGTCTATTGTGTGTGTGTGTGTGTGTGAGTGTGCGTATGTCACCACAAAATGTATCCTTTCCGGTTACATCTTTAATGTATTAGACATCCGACAACATTCATATTTCTCTCACTTAAACCGTCTTTGACTCCCCTCTCTAAAACTTCTCTCTGTTAAATTTTAATCTCCTCCCATTCATCTTTAGACCTTCCTGTTCTTCTCTCGTCTGTTACCCCTCCCTATAGCTTTCATTTATTCTAACATTCGTCCCACACTCTCATACATACACTCTCACTAAATTTTATTTTTTATTCCCGGAGTTGTTTTATCTGTTTTCTTTTTGAATTTGTAGGTCTGATGAATTGGATCGTATTTACGATTCCGATGGAATAAATTATGACCATGGAATATTAGTTTTGAATCCTTTTTATTATTATATATATATATATATATATATATATATATATATATATATATATATATATATATACTGCTTCTATTCACACTGCTCAGACAACGCAGTCTCTGTTGGTAGGGCCACGGCCATCGTATGACAGACGGCCGCATCCTTAAAGACCTTTTGCATGGAGAGCTAGCCGCTGGAAGGAGTCCATCGGTACCGCGATGTAGTGAGACGCGACATGAAAGCTCTGGACATCAACACAGTGTCCTGGGAGAGCCTGGCAGCCATACGATCCGAATGGAGAGGAACCCTGACGAACAACCTCAAGTCAGCGGTGGAGAAGCTAACACAAGCCGCCACGTAATAAAGGTGGGCCCGCAGAAAAGAAAGTGACAGAAAAAAACATGCGACGGAGATTGTCACTCTCGCATCGGCCTCTACAGTCACAGAGGTCGATGCTCCAGCCAAGCAGACAACTAGGATGCTTCCCATGGTCAACCCTGAAGGATGCATATATATATATATATATATATATATATATATATATATATATATATATATAGCGTATATTTTGGGAGCATAGTTTCATTAAGACATGTGTCATTGAATAATTTAGACAAGTTTTGCCTATTTATTTTCAATAGAATCTTCTCATATTCATGAACAAGCTTCTTTGTATCCTTGAAGCTATCTATATTCTAAAAAAAGCTGAAACCAACATTTAATAAATTTAATTATGAATACTGCAAAAATGTTTAAAAATGTTTACAGTAGATAGTTTAAAAATATCTAGGTTTTAACTAATAGTTTTTGTTTTTTATTTTTTTCTTTGCTTTAAAAAAAAAGTATGATCATTTCAAAGATTAACTCCCTTGACGTTTACATCGTGAAATTTAAATCGTACAATACATAACCTTGGCGTTTCTCACTTTTTTCAGAGTTAAAAATGTAACTTTCAGATGAACACAACAATTTTGTCTTAGAAAAGATAACACCCAGATGATGATATTGTGCTAATGTCGAAAGTACTCGGAAGAAATGAGTATGTATGAACATGGTAATTTTCTCTCTTACTTTTATTAAGATTTCTAAGAAGCTTATCTGTGCATATGTGAGGATCCTATTGAAAATAAGTATCCAATACTTGTCTACATGAATCAATATGTCTTAATATATATATATATATATATATATATATATATATATATATATATATATATATATAATCTATATGTATATATGTGCATGTGTGCGTGCGTGTGTGTGTGTATCTGTGTGTATGTGTGTATGTGTTTGTGTAAACCAGAACAAGAAGTTTGAATCAAGGAATATTTTGAATTAAAAAGTGATCGGCTGAATTAAACAAAGCCGCATACGTCCGTCCTTCTCTCTCTCTTTCACACATATACACACACACACACACTCACTCTGTCACACTCACAATATATATATATATATATATATATATATATATATATATATATATGAAGAAATATAGTTTTCAGGTATCCAATATTTAAGGTATAAAGTGCTCAATATCAGGGATGGAGCGTATGTAAATATAAAAATGAACATTGAAGTCAACACTCGGAAGCGACAGACTGTTTCATGCTAGACGCAATCGCCAGGTCTGACAATTGCGTCTACCCTGAAACAGTCTGTCGCTTCTGAGCGTTGACTTCAATGTCCACTTATATATATATGTGTGTGTGTGTGTATGTGTATAAATATATGTAATGTGTACGTATATATATATATATATATATATGTAATGTGTATGTATATATATATGTAATGTGTATGTATATATATATGTAATGTGTATGTATATATATATATATGTAATGTGTATGTATATATATACATGTAATGTGTTTATATATATATGTGTAATGTGTATGTATGTATATATATATATATATATATATATATATATATATAATGTGTTTATATATATATATAATGTGTATGTATATATATATATATATATATATATATATATATATATATACATACATATATATATATATATATATATATATATATATATATATATGAATCATTGCCTATACGCTACTTCCATATAAAGTGATCGGACGAACTACATTCCTTTGTTCTGTCAGTCTTAATTGTTTGCGGTCGTGACCCGCAATGTCACCTAAATTGTAGTAAACCACCCACATTTTCACCGTGACAAGTAAATTTCACCCGGACAGCTCCTACCTGCGAACCGCTGTTTTGTGGAACCGACTCCCAAGAGAATGCTTCCTCGATCAGTACAATCTTAACCTGTTCAAGTCTAGGATTTAACCGTTATCTTTTCCTCTTAGTCGTATAAACGGCCTCGTAATGTAACTGCAGTGCTCCACATTGTACATGGTGAACCTCACTGTAAAAAAATAAATAAATAAATAAATAAACAAACAGGCCTGTAAGCGACAACGTGCTTTGGAACTGAATTATTTTAGAGAATTAGTCTCAGTTCTTGTCACTCTCAACATGCTGTCAATGCTATTAAATACAAGCCCTTTTCTGATGCTCTCAGAGGCTAAACATGCCCTCCGATCATACAAGAGTAGCCAGATGCGTTAGCCGAATAATATAACCTACTGCGTTTGAGGTAGAACTCTGAACATTTAGGAGGAAAAATTAGACGCCAGCGTCAGAATTGATCAAAGGCAGTAGAAGAAAATATATTGTTGTAAATCGATATCGGCTTCTTTGAAGTCCACCATGCACCTGGCGACACAGGAGCCGGGCAGAGTCTGTTGGCTTATTTTTTTTATTTATTTATTTATTTTTTTTTTTGTTATTTTTGGGAATTAAATGCAAAAAAATTCAAATAACAAGTTGATGATTGGCACTTGACATTAGAGTCTAATTCTTCTCGAAATCCAAATTGTGTTCGGTACCGCGTTTTTACTTTTATTCCTACCCCTACGCGCTTTCCAAATGGCGGTTTTGCTGCTCGGATATAAATTTGCGAAGCTCATCCTAGTCTGGCAAAGGCCAACAGTATAGCAGGAATCCCTGAATAAGGCAATGGTCAGCGATACTTTATACCAGTTGTTCTTAAACTTTTTTTCTCTCTAGGCCGCATTTACGAAAAGAAAATTTGCTTGTGCCTCACTAAATTTTATGTGATAAAAATGCATTTAAAAATAAAAAAGCAACGATTAGTGGTGCGTTACATATAATACAAAACACAAATAACTTATAATCGGATTAAAGTACACAAATTTAATGAAAGGTATGAGCTTATTTTTGACGGGTAATCTCCTTTATATTAGGGCCTAATTTGAGATAAACAAACTCTTATCAACACAAAGAAACTTTTCCCTTTTATGGTTTTTGATATTTGTCAGAAATCAAAATCCAAAACTGAAAAGTTTCAAGAAACCCAACGGCAAAGAAGGTCCAGAGAGAGAGAGAGAGAGAGGGGGGGGTTAAAGGGAGATCACTTCAGATTCGAAGTTAGAACATTATCATTGATAAGTCTCCTTCAATTTGCCGACCCTAGTTACTGTATTCTTAATACTTGATATAATGCAAAAATATTACTGTGATAAAATCAGTCAATAATTTTTATAACTCTTTATACTGGGACTCGTGCACACAATTACAAGTAATCTATAATGACATTTGAAGTTTTCAAATCATATTTATTTTTGGCATATGAATTTTTTGATACTGTTTCCAAATTTTTGATTGTCTTTCAATCATTCCACTTCACCTGCTATCCTCTTCCGCCTCACCTGCAATCCTCTTCTGCCTCACCTGCTATCCTCTTCTGCCTCACCTGCTATCCTTTTCTTGCACACCTGTAAGGCACGCCACACCATTTCAAAACCACTGATCTAAACTGTCAACCACTGTATATTGTTTTTCACGAGTAATCTCCTTTGTATTAGAGCCTAATCTGAGATACCTTCTGTAGAAAGTTTTTAGAAATGGTAGCAAAGGAGCGCGAGAAAAAGTGACTAAGCATGAACTACAAGAAGACAAAATGCATGGTCATCAGCAAATAAATGTGCCCAAAATACGATTAACAGGCGTGGAAGAATAAAATCAAACAGGTACAGAAATTTAAATATCTGGGAAGTGTTCAAACAGGGGACGGTAAGTGCAACGCTGAGATCCGAAGACGTATTAGGATGGTCAAGGGCAGTGAGTTACGATAACATTCTCATTTTGCTTTGTTTTTTACAAAAGAGGTAACGCCCTTCTACAATCTAACATGGAAAGAGCCCCATTTGTACATATGTAGCTCCTCTGAATATTTGCCATGGAAATAGCGATAGAGTAGTGAGATGCTTAAGTGTAAAGGCCTGAACTGGTGGAACAGCAATCTAGCCCCTCTGGACATTTGCCATGAAAATGACGCTAGAATAGAGAGATGCTTAGCTAAAGTCTGAACTGGTGGAACTAAGGAATTTAGGTCCTCTGAACATTTGCCATGGAAATAGCGATAGAATAGAGCAGTCGTTCTCATACTTTTTGAACCGGTGCACACTTGAAATCCTACCAAAAATTGTAAGCGCACTATATACAAATTTCGGGAAAATATGTTATACATTAAGAAACGGACAAAGTCCGACAATTTATTTATCAAAGACATTTTTTTATGTTTAACGTTCTTTTTATAGATACAAGTATTTAAGTAAATGCCCTGTTTATAATAAACAGTATTAAACAGAGCATTTACTTAAATACTTGTATCTATAAAAAGAACGTTAAACATAAAAAATGTCTTTAATAAATAAACTGTCGGACTTTGTCCATTTCTTAATGTATGACGTCATTTGTTTACAGTTGATACGCCATGAGCAGTTATGAATGTACGAGATTCATGGAAGATTGAAGTTTATAAGCAGTAAATTCGACCTTGCCAACCAAACGATCCTTTGTGGCCGAATCGGTTAGGCACGCCCGGCTAAATGGCGGTTCCGTATAGGATGCAGGTTCGAATCTTGTCAAAAGACGAATATTTTATATGAAAATTTCTCGGACATTCAGGCCGGTAAATGTTTATTATAAAAAGAGCATTTACTTAAATACTTGTATCTATAAAAAGAACGTTAAACATAAAAAATGCCTTTAATAAATAAAATGTTATAATGAAGTCAAATATTGCAGAAAAATAATTATACAATAAAAATATAAAATGAAACTTACCTTAAGTTTATTCTTTCTTGTGTTTATGAGAAAGATGAGCCTAGTGAATCTTAGCGATTTCTTCAATGTTTGGGCTTATATTTGATAGGCAAACTCTCATTTCCTCCTCAATACATTGAAGAGTTCCTCTCATTTTGCACTTAATTTTGGTGAAAGCAGAAAAGCCTAATTCACATAAATAACCACAAGGCGGGTACTTCAACATAATAAAGTAAATATTTTTATTTCTTATACCTGGACACATATTTCCCTGGAATGCCAGGGTGCACCTAGACATCTTCCAGGGCGCAAAATTGCGCCCAGGGCGCACCATTTCAGAACCACTGGTCTAATGATTTTCTCCCGTGGAGGTTGGCTTCTGGAAAGCAGAAAATGTTATCTATGGTCATTATCGAGAACAGCTGACAGTTATATTTTGTCGAATCCATTGGTCTTACAATTAAGACAAGAGCAAATGGTTGTCATCAGCATAGATGCCAAGTTAAGAACAAATGGCATCGGGAACATCGTTGATGAAGATAAGAAACAATAAAGATCTAGGACGCCCTCATTTATGTGAAGTGATCTAGAGGCGTGACCTTCATTGCACGATTTGTTAAGAAAAACAGGATTATGTCAAATATTAGTGTAGGGTAGCTAGTCAGGTTAGCTTGGTTAAATGAATAACATATCAACTGCCGTTTGAGCACTTCGACGAGGTGTAATGATTAACAAGCTTGTCTCGCTCGATCAATTACAACTGAATATTAAGTTCGATTCTCAATGGCTGCCCCATTCGTTCGGCCATGTACCACATTTACGCTGCGCTTAGAAAAATCCCAATATCAAACCTTTGTTGGGTTATTCAGTGTCGAAAGCAAAACCTATACGTCGTCAATCCCAAAGAATTAACGTATAGAGAGGCAAAGGCCCGTTTTAAATTAGGGTTGAGAGCTATTTGGTCTATCTATCTATAAAAGGCAGGATATGTGTGTGTTTGTCTGTGTGTGTGTGTGTGTAACGAATGCACGGCCGCTATTTTCGACAAATTTGCACCAAGATTTACATGCACATGCTCCAAGTTAGCAGGAAGGTCAAAACCATTATTGCATTTCCTAACTCCCATCGATAGTGGAAATAATCGATTTTTCATGCTTCTAGGCAATTTTCCTGTAGTTTGCGGCAATTTTGTACTGGCAAGAGTAAAAGCTGGCTGCCACTAATAGGCAGGAAGATTCTATTGGCCAGCGTGAGAGCCAACAGCTGACTAACACGAATGTTAACTAGCATGCTAGCATGCAAAAAAATCGATAGCTGTATTTGTCACAAGTGGGAAAAATTTAAATCTGCATGACACTTTACTCCAATTGGCTAATTCGCTTGCTTAAACTCAACGTTGATTCTGATTCCGCAGAACTGGGCTGGGTGTGAAAAAGTATTTGTTGTTAACATTCTTTTTTCATTCGGTTTTTCCAGTTACGAGTCCTTTTTTAAAGCTGATCGTTTTGTGTTCATTTTGCTTAGTTCTTTTTTCGTAACAGATTTAATGTTTAGTATAGAGCTTAGAAAAAATTCGCAGTGCGAGATAGGTAAGAAGTAAGGCATGTAGCAACATCAGCACGGCAAAGGGCACTCCTTTAAAGGCAAGGAAGGGCAAAAATATTTTAAGTCAAGTGATAGCGATTACTGTATGACTCGTACGATTTTTCAATCAAGCACGGGCAACGCCGGGCCATGCTGCTAGTTGGGACTAAATTTCACTCGACCAAATTGAAATCATTTATACGATCCATCGGTAAAGCTGCTGCAAAAATGATCAGATTTAGACGAAGGTAGAAGAGTTAGACGGAAGGAACGTCACAGAGTCTCAGACATTGGCATGCAACAAAGATATATGGGGAGATATTGTTAGGTACTCAGCGACGCAGAGATACTGGGAGTAACATCCAATCATAAAAATGATGAAAATGATAATGTCTGGATTGGATCTATTCATTACTCCTAGTGTGCCCCCGCAAAAAATTGACTTCATTTAAAATGTGAATATCTGCAAACGAATTTAAATAGGCTTCATTTCAAACAGTAAAAGATTTATTTATCAAAATTCGAACCAGATATTCAAAAGGACGTAGACTTTATAACCGAATTCCCAAAGCTTCACAAATGTTTAATATGCGCCTAACCTTTGACACGTCTAGTCAGTAGTCCAGCTCCTGCCAAAGGCGCTCTAGCATGACTTGCGTAACGTTCCTCCGTGATTCTCTGCTTAAGTTCCTCTAGGCTTGTAAGAAGAGTGGGGATATAGACCTATGCTTTCACATAACCCCATAGAAAAAGAAATCACAAGATGTCTAGTCATGTGAACGTGGTGGCTGATGTCACAAAGCTTCACAAATACTTAATAGGCGCCTGTGACACAATACACATCAAGTCGGTTGTCCAGCTCCTGCCAAAGATCATAAGGTGTCAAGTGAGGTGAACATAGTTGCGATATCAATAGTCATTATCACTGGCACGTTCGATCCATCTTCCTGGTAGATCCTCATTGACATAAGTGCACATAGTCAACTCAGATTTTACACATTTTCTTAAAATTTGAGATCATTTGATCGAGAATTGGCCATGTTATTAGACTACAAAATTATGTCAGTTTTTTAGGGTTTTTTTTTCTGGGGGAGGGGGTCACCCTGTATATTAAACACAGATAAAAATCAGTTCTACTTAAATTGACTGGTCCGCTCCTAAAAAATATCAGTCAGGGAATAAATCTTTTGAAACATTTCGTCAAGATTAGCATTCATTAGACATTTCTCCAGCCACGACATTTATCAGAATTGAAAAGTATTGATTTTTTTATTATTTTAAAAGGTGGGTCCTGTTCATAATATAAATACAGTCCTAAATCGATCCCTGACTTACGATTTAGGAATAAGGTCAACATTAGTAGTGTATAATAACCATAATCAATAAATCCGAAGTCTACTATTTAAAAGTAAAAAGTTAGTCATAACAAATATTTATTTTTCAACATAATCTCTTTTCTTTGTTAATGCACATAATTCAATAATTCATGCTTTGAATATTATACTCATTGTATAATATTCAAATATCAGAACAAAATTCAGCTAACAATTATTTCAGACAATATACTATATTTTTTTATCTATCCTCGTATATACGTAACGATTTTCCAAGCGTAGATGCGGCACAAGGCCGAAAGGAGGGGAGCACCTAGTGAGGATCGAACTCACTACTCAGTCGTAATTGTTCTAGCCAGACAAACTTGCTAACCATTACCTAACCTCGAGATGCCCTATCCTCGTATATACGTAGATAAAGCAAGTAGTCTAATGAGGAAATAAAAATATTTAAATATTAAATATTTCACATAGCGCCATTGAAAAAAATCACAAGGTGTCAAATCAGTTGAACGTTGTGGTCATGCTCGCTGACACGCCCGATCCATCTTCCTGTCAGATTCTCAATGAGATAAGTCCGCACAATCAAATTAGATTTCACACATTTTGTTAAAATTTGAGATCATTTGAGCGAGAATTGGCGATATTAAACGACAAAATGATTTCAATTTTCGGGGGACACCCTGTACTTTCTAGCCTTGTTAG
>OZ010604.1:53472341-53487341 GCA_963932145.1 Acanthosepion lycidas
GAGAGCCTACAGCTGTCTGCCACGAATAAACAGGAAGATTCTATAGGCCATATTTGACTTCATGTGGATCCGAATGCAGTTTAGTGGCTATTTTATAGTGTCTTTTTTTAAAATAATTATTTATTATTATTATTAGTTGTTCGTTGTTATTATTACATTTACTTCATTAGCATATAAACACGGCATTTCACATTATTAATGAGACGATTGACTCTTTTCCATCCTATCTAAAAACTACTGGTTGGAATTTAACAAAACTATCAGAGAGTGATAATACTATGAAGATACACATACTCTGTTATAAGGTTCTATAAAAAAGAACAGAAGTTACGGTCATTTGCCTAATTTGACTTTAGTGTGTCAACTTATTAGCGAAGTGTAATAAAAAAAACCTTGTAAAAAAAAAAAAGAAAATAACACTTTAATTTTTATGAATACATAGAGTAACTAAGATGAAATTATATCGAAATAAAAAAAAAATTAAACTGAGTACAAAATGATAGTGGTTTTGGTTAATATGGGATATGTGATCCTATTTTTTTAAATGACTTGGAAAAAGTGCTGGTCCCTCAAACATGTCCATTTCTGGATCTCCTCTGATGTAATTTCATTTGATATGTTGACTATTTCCTGCCATAAGTCATCCTTGCTTCTAAATTGTTGTTTTCTTTGATGTATTAACTTGATTTAATCTTCGCACTTCACTTATATTGAAGTCAATATATAATGAATATCAATGTTATTACCAGTTTTTATGATGTTGTTGTAATAAAAAATACTCAAATTTTATAACCGACCTATTAAAACTACATATTATAAGTAACACCCGGGGGCCATCTTTCGTTTTAATCATATATATACCAAAATTCATGTTAATAAAATAAAAAAATAAAAACAAATGAAAACTACAGACAAAAGTTCATTTTCTCCATCAAGACATTCATTTCTGTAGTTCACTGCTAGCAGCAAGCAGAAATATTTCTTCTCCTGATGATGGCCATTTTGGCCGAAACTAGTCAAGGAATCTAAATGAAATAATAATAAAAACGAAACAATATTAATATGAAACCCAGTGTGTCTGAAGATTTTAATTTTTTAATATTTTTTATTGTTCAATATATATATATATATATATATATATATATATATATATAAATTTACATAATATATATAAATATAATTTATATAAATATAATTTACACACGCTCTATCTCTGATATTGAGCACTTTATTCCATAAATATAGCACACCTTAAGACTATATTTCTTTATATATATATATATATATATATATATATATATATTATAATTAAGTAATTCATCGAGTCTAGAAGAAACCTCAACAGAATGCAGAAAGCACTGGACAGCCGCTTCGTCCTATATTTGGGACACATCAGCAGTGCGCATCCAATAGCGAGAATTGAAACCCTGACAGGTTATCATGCACACGTCATACCAACTGTTCCAACGGGCCTCGGTAATGTAGAGGTATCAAATCAGACTCAATATAGCGCCGCTCGCTCACATACACACACACACGCACACATACACACATATATATATATATATATATTCTATATATTTAGGTAGGATAAGTTCTTTAAGATAAATATTATTAAAAACAACAGCTATTTCGAGTTGATTAATTTTACTGATCGACTACATCACAACACTCACTAGTTCTACAAAATTACCATTGTCTCAACCCACCCTGACGACGACCTGATAAAGTCGAAAGATCGGATTAGTTTTGACGTAATTTCCTTCCTGTCTAAGAAGGGTTATCCATAATTTGGAAAACTCGATTTGTAAAATGAATCGGCATAAAATGTCTGTTGTTTTTAATAACACACAAACACATGCACACACACGCGCACACACACACAGACACAGACACAGACACACACACACACACACAGACATATATATATATATATATATATATATATATATATATATATATATATATATATATATATATATGTATGTATGTATGTATTTAAGCAGCAAATTCTCATTTAGGCATGTCTGATTAAATAAATTGCAAACATTATGTCTGCTTATTTTTAGCATAATCCGTTTATATTCACGGATATTTTTCGGTCTATTGCAATCAAATGATGCAAGAAATACATTCTAACAGAAAATTAACAAGACATAATGTTTGTAATTTGTTTAATCAGAAATACCTAATATATATATATATATATATATATATATATATATATATCAATTCCTTTTCTTACCTACAGAAGAGTGCACAATTTTAAATACTTTTTTTAAAACACCTTTATGATACAAAAAAAATTCTTTATTCATTCATCCATTTAAAGACCTTCTCATGCGTAGCGAGTTTTCAAAATTAAAAAAGAAAAGAAAGATAAAGCCATCAAGCGGGAAAAGAATTTAAAGAAAAATAACCAAACTATTTGCTATCATGTAAATAGGACAGATTTCAAAATCAAGTAACAACGTGTTATCAAAATATATATGGGATTTGAAAACGAAAGAGAAAACACTAAGTTATAAAAAATGTAAAGAGTAACCGATGAAGAAGTTGCAATTTATTAGGTTGGTGCAAAAATAATGACGTAATAATGTCGTTTTTTACGTTAAAAAATACGTCAAAAAACGACATTATTACGTCATTATTTTTGCACCAACCTAATATTTATGGGGGAAATATTGAAAGTATATATATATATATATATATATATATATATATATATATATATATATATATATATATATATATACTTTCACAGTAACTTTTATAACGTAGCCCTAAAAAATAGTGGATACAAAAATGCTAACATTAATTATAGAAACAACTGTACAAACCAGAAAAAAAGCAGGAAAAGAAAAATCATTTGGTATACCCCTCCGTTCAACCAAATGGTTAATATTAAGCTAGGACAGAAATTCCTAGCTTTAATTGAAAAACACTTTCCTCCCAATAGTAGACTTAGTAAAATATTTAATAAAAACACCCTAAAATTAAGTTACAGCTGCACTGAAAATCTAGAAAGTATAATAAAAAAACACAATAATAAAATCCTGAACAAACCCCCATGCCTGAATAGTATTAATAAAAACCCTACACTTAAATTAGCAAAAATAGTGAAAAATTATGTGATTGTAGAAACCCAGAAGACTGCCCATTGGAAAATAAATGCTGCATCAAATCTGTGGTATACCAATGTACTATCTCATCTATTGAGAGTCCTAATACTAATATGATATACATTGGGTCTACGAAGAATGAATTTAAAACCAGATGGAAGCAGCATAAGTGGTCTTTCAACAATATAAAAAAAGAAATCAGACATCTTCATCTAAATAATTTTGGCATTTGAAGGAAATGAATAAAACACCAAAAGTAAAATGGAAAATTATAAACAAAACTAGAACTTTTAAAACTTCCGATGACCCATGCCCTTTATGTCTACATGAAAAACTACACATTATTAAGTTTCTAAATAATAAAAATCTATTAAACAATAGACATGAGTTAACGGTTTTTACCAACATCATCAAATTTTTGCATTGAATAATTAGCATAAAAACAAACAAACAATAAAATAATTTTTAAAATCCATAGTCCTAATAAATAGTTTAAATACCCTACAAAAATAGATAACCATTTATGAAGTCAAAAAACAAATGTTAGCGATTTTCGACGGTTTTTATATACACAAAACCCTTTCAGAAAAATAAAAAAATAGAATAAAAAAATAAATAAATCTCCATAGACACTTACCCAGACTAAACGATGTCATCTTCCGCTTTAAATTTAGACACCCCAACCATACCCTGACTTGACACCTGTGAATGTGACTGAGATATTGATACAAATTATTAACACCTTACGCCCCTTTTTTCTTTAAACAATTGCTCTAGCCGTTACCATAGAAATTTTGATTTCAATAATGAATATTCTTATAAAACACATAAATTTCAGAAATAAGTTATACCAAAAAGAATTTCGCTTGAAGATGGAATACAGCTTAGTACCTTAATTCAATTTAATTCAAATATTTATATTGAAGTTTTCGGCTCTTGTTTTGAAACATGAGAAGTCTTATGTAGCGTGTTGTAATCATATTTTTAAATAAATAATCATATATATATATATATATATATATATATATATATATATATATATATATATATAATTATTTATTTAAATATATATATATATATATATTATAAATTAATTGATTTAAAATATGTTTTTCGCTACACAGTTTTAACTATGTTTCAAAAATGGAAGCTAAAAGCTTAGAATTTAATTTTGTAATTAAATTAAAAACATTAGTTCAATTTCATCAAGTGAATGTTGGAGTAATAACTTATTTATTATTTTATTTTATTATTTCTTTGAAAATTCGCTTCCTTTCTTGATATATATATATATATATATATATATATATATATATATATAAAGGGAAAAGGTTATAGTAGTTCCAAAGAGAGAAAAGGGTATATATTAAAAAGAAGAGAGAAACCGCAAACGTTTGTGATTGTAGTGTGGATTTTGCAACGAGAATGTTTAACATCGAGAGTGTTTAACATCGAAAAACATAAGTAAAATTAATTCATTTTAATATGTGGAAATATGCACTCTTTGCCTGAAGAAGGTCGCGTGACCCGAAACACTTGTTAAAAAGTTATGGAAAATAAAACATAATATATATTTTAAAATGATCCACATTACAACAAAAACATTCGCGGTTTCTCTCTTGTATTTAATATATATATATATATATATATATATATAAAGAAAGAACGGCAAGATATATAATCCGGTGTTCTTAAAGATATTTTTATTTATACAAAATAGTGCTCAATGTAAATTTACAGAGAAATGGAACTAATGTCTTTATTTAATTACAAAATTAAATTCGGTCCTTCCATTTTTGAAACATGGTTAGAACTGTGTAGCGGAAAAACCATATTTTAAATAAATTAATTTATAATACATATATATATATATATATATATATATATATATATATATATATATATATATATATATATATATATATATATATATATATATAAGCAAATATATGGATATAGATCCAACAGTATGAAGAAAAATATGCGGTAAAAAAAAAAAAAAAAATCCTTATATGCAATTGATAATGTTAATTATATTTTATGAATATGTCCTGAAGATGGTTTATTAGACCGAAACGTCCGACGTTGACATATTAACATTAAAACAGCATAATTGCATATAAGGATTTTTGTTTGTTTTTTCCGTATATTTTTCTTCATATATATATATATATATATATATATATATATATATATATATATATATATATATATATAGGTAATAATCCGTTGGTATATAAATCAATTGAATCCTGTTTATACAATATATTAAATATTAAAACTCATTCATTACATAGAGCACAATGTTTTAATTAAACAGAGCAACATATTTCATACAATATAATTTTTCCTGATATATTGTTTATTTTAATATACCTTTCATTCTGAATTAACTCCCTTTAATATAAATGGGTTTATCACTTTATTTAATATATTATTTTTGTCAATAGATTTAAGAAGGGTTTCTTAAAGTCTGAACTATCTTCTGATTTCTACCGTTTATAAAATAAATAGGTCATTTCTCCTCTTTTTTTGTCCCCCTTTTTTCTCTTCCTTTCTCCTCTGACCACCACTCATATCCAGATTTACACTACTTCCTTGTTTTTATTTGCTCTCTTTTTTCTTCTTCCATTTTTATTCCCTTCGTTCATTCCTTCTTCAGTCTGGCCATTTTTATTTAAAAAATCCTTGTAAATTTTATTTCAATTTACAAGGTGAAAATGATCATTAACCTAATGTAATCTTAATTCCTATTGTTATATATATATATATATATATATATATATATATATATATATATATATATATATATATAATAAAAAGGGTTAAACACTAATATTCCATGGTCATAATTTATTCCATTGGAATCGTAAATACGATCCAATTCATCAGACCTTTAAATTCAAAAAGAAAACTCCCTTCTTTAAAACTTCTCTGTTAAATTTTAATCCCCACCTTCACCTTTAGACCTTCCTGTTCTTCTCCTGTCTGTTACCCCTCCCTATAGCTTTCATTTACTCTCGCATTCATCCCCCACTCTCATACATACACTCACGCTAAATTTTATTTTTTATTCCCGGAGTTGTTTTTTCTGTTTTCTTTTTGAATTTGTAGGTCTGATGAATTGGATCGTATTTACGATTCCAATGGAATAAATTATGACCATGGAATATTAGTGTTTAAGCCTTTTTATTATATCCTTAGTCTGTCCTAGACATTGAGTTCTACCTGGATTCTATCCCCTTGGAATTTTTTTTTATACAAATATATGTGTATGTATGTATGTATGTATGTATGTATGTATATTTATATATTTTAGATATGTGATTGCATATGTATGTATATATTTACCACTAATATTATATATATATATATATATATATATATATATCTTTACACGTTTATTTTAGAAAAAGGATTAAATGAGACATATTATATTTAATTTATTTTGTTTAAACTTTATTTATGGATAATTATATTCGAGTAGAATATATGTTTTCTTTTAATTAAACAGTATTTTTTTATCCAACTACTTCTATCAGTCTGAATATTCGTGAAATCTTGTCAGAGAAATATGCGTCCTCCGGCAGGATTCGAACTTGCATTCCCCGTAAGGAACCATTATTGGGTCTGACCACTCGGCCACGTAGGACTTCCAGTCTAACAAAGCCCAAATAATGCACTTCTAGAACACTTCTTTGCCGATGCTTGAAATATCCATATCTGCACCGTGTCGTATCCTAACGTAAATAAAGACAGTTTATCTTAGGAAAGGCATTAAATCCAACATATTATTATATTTAATTAATTTTCTTTAAACGTTACTTTTTTATGGATACTCATATTCGAATAGAAGCTCTGTTTTTTTAAATTAAACAGTATTTTTTTATCCAACTACATCTACCGGCCTGAATATTCTTCTGACAAGATTTCTCAAATATTCAGTCCGGTGAATGTAGTTGGTTAAAAATACAATTTAATTAAAAACAGCTTCCCCTCGAAACAAAAATAACGTTTAAACAAATTAAATTATATACAGGTTTGTAAAAATTGTCCAAATGTAGACTTCCGACTTTTAACCGAATATATGGGTTTTATATATGTGTCTAGAGTTATAGGAATGTTTTATTTTGTAAACATAGTTTTGTAATCTAGGGAAGGTTACTGAATAGAATAACCAAACGAAGGTTGGTAATGAACGATAATACTTAGGACAAGAGAAACACATGTAAGATTAGCCAGCGACGCGTAGAAGTAGTCAACTGCTAGAAGTGAGTCAAATGAATTCTACAATGAATCTCCAACTGAAGGATATCTATCAACTGCCCCTCGCTGTTAGATGTGGTAGAAGGCCGAATTTAATGTGGGATATTCGAGCCCGTAGGCTCCGCAATAATTTCCCCGTAGACCCTTTATAAAACGGGGTTGGGTAGCTGTTTCCCGAGATAAGACTGCCCTTCGAAATAGCCTCGTCTGGGTATCCTCTCTGACCGGAGGTAGAGAGTTTGACTAGCACAGCTGGAGACGAAACTCAAACTGTAGGTTATCTACCAACCGCCCCACACGGTTAAATATGGCACAAGGCCGAATTCAATGTGGGGTATCCGCCCCACGCGATCAGATGTGTCACACGGCAGAATTTAATGTGGGGTATCTGAGCCCGTAGGCACGGTCAAAAATTCTCCGTAGATCCCGTATAAAACGGGGTCGGGTAGCTGTTTCCCGTGATGAGACTCTACCCTTCGACATAGCCTAGTCTGGGGATCCTCTCTGCTTGGAGGCAGAGAGTTTGACCAGCAGAGCTGGAAACGAATCTCCAACAGCAGGATATCTGCCAACCGCCCCACGCGGTCAAATGTGACACAATGCCGAATTAAATATGGGTATCCGAGACCGTAGGCTCGGCCAAAAATATACCCCGTATAAGACGGTGTCGGTTACCTGTTTCCTAAGACGAGACTGCTCTTCTACATTGCCTTGTCTGGTGATCCTCTCTGCCCGGAGGCAGAGAGTTTGACTAGCACAGCTGGAGATGAATCTCCAACTGCAGATCAACATACAGTATTTACTACTGACATACCCATTATCGTCCGTAAGTATGATACAACACAGCACTGTGGCCGTGTTCATAGTTCTTGTTACTCAGTGTGGATTTTTTTCTTTTCATCATTATTGCTTCCATTACTTTGAGTCTTTTTTTAATGACGAAAAGGTTATTATACTTGCATTTTCTAGAGTTTGGTAGGTTTATATGTGTTATTAAATGAGTCCAAATTGAGCTATGGTCAGAGTTGGTATAACTTGAGTCTTCTTGATAGACGTGTAGTAGTGTGTCCAATATAATTATTCATGAGTTAAGTTTTATCAGGAAGGCAGTTCCTTAAGGAGCAAAGAATTTATAAACTATATTGGTTCTCTGTAATCTAGATTTCGCAGGTGAGTTGTTATTGTCGATGTTATTGTTAATAAATTGGAAAATTTCCATGCACTTTATATCCGGTAAAGAAAACACTTATACGAACATATGAAAAATTCAATAAAAAGATTAATTACGTTATCAGTTGTCTTTACTGAGACATGTATCAAAGAGAGTTTTGAGACCAAATACACAATTATATATATATATATATATATATATATATATATATATATATATATATATATATAAACAGTTTACTGACTACAAAGATCAACAAGTACTATTTTTGCACTCCATCACATTCTTTCTTTATGTATTATTTTTCTCAAACAAATGAAAAAAAAAGGAAGAGATATTTCACATTCTGCTTGCCTACAAGCAGAATTGTTCATAACCATTTTTGGTTCTCACCAGTCGAGGTGCAACTGAAATGCACCGCAAAAAAGTGGCATCTTTGTGGTGAGTTTTTTTTTGTTTTTTTTTGTCTATTTGATAAAATTATAATAAATAATTATTAATCTGCTATCGTCATTGAGCCCTCTTTTGAATTAATGCTGTGAACGTTAGAATTTATATATTATTTTCGTTCTCATTGCATCGGCAGCATGTTTTCATTGAGACATGTTTCGTTGAATAATTTAGACATGTTCTGTCTACTTATTTTCGATAGAATCCTTTAATATTGACGGATAAGCTTTTTTAGTGTCATTATTGATACATATTTCGTTAATTCCGAGTACTTTCGACATAGCACGATGTCATCATCAGGGTATTGTTTATTACAACATAAATATTGTAGTGTACATTATTGTGAAAGACAAAAACGTACTTTAACTGCGTTCTATATTTATGGGGTTAATATCTGGCATATAACGTATGTAAACATAATCAGTGTGGACAACAATGAATGAGAACAGACTTCAAGCAATTTATATATATATATATATATATATATATATATATATATATATATATATATATATATATAAAGACATATTAATGTTTATACATTCTTTTTATAGATACAAATATTTATATATCTATACAAAGAATGTATAAACATAAAAATGTTTTTAAAAAATGTGTGACGTCATATATATATATATATATATATATATATATAAGCTCTACGTGATATTTTTACTTTTATTTTTTCTCACGTGTATTGACCACTTTTTAATATAACTGTTTCTTGCTCTGATTTAACTAACATTAACATTTTATGTATTATATATATATATATATGTATGTGTGTGTATGTATTTAGTTATCAAATTCTCTTTTGGGCATGTCTGACTGAATAAATTACAAACATTATGTTTCCTTATTTTTATCATGATCCTTTCATATTCACAAATATTTTTCTGTATATTGCAATTGTAATATACGGAAAAATATTCGTGAATAGGAAAGGATTATGATAAAAATAAGCAGACATAATATTTGTAATTTATTCAATCAGACATACATATATATATATATAGATATCTGTGTGTGTGCGTGTATGTATATGTGTGTGTGTGAGGGCGGGTGCTATACACCTGTTTTTTTTTTTGGGGGGGGGGGTTCAATTTATTCCCGTTAAGTAGTAGGTTAAGGTGTGTTACGTTTTGGGGCGTGAATGTTAGGTCCTCCTCCTATCATTTGCGTTCTATTCACCTGATGATCACCTGAGCGTGAAACTTGATAGGGAAACGTGCTGTCCTTCGCTGAGTCTTGATACTGTAAAGCATTTTTGGGGCTGTCTCGATAATTCAGGCGTCAAGTACTTTAATTTACTGCGTAGGTGGGGGTTTGCCTTTTGGTCTTTCTTTTCTCTTTCCTCGTTTGTGTAATTTTTCTTGCCTTAGTTATTAGGTTGTCTGGCAACAGTGTTATGTTTTTAGTATATATATATATATATATATATATATATATATAGATAGATAGATAGATAGATGCAGTAAAAATAGTTGTTGCTGCTGGGCTGGAAAACCCAGATCTATGCAAGAAAAATAATTTTCGATTTAGAACCACTCTTACAGAATTATGAATCCCATAAGAGGTCTAAAGTATATCGTATCGGACGGTGTTTTTTTCCTTCAACTGTGGCACAAAGGTTGGAAACTTGCTGGAGAGCATTTTTTTTCGAATGTACAGGCCGATGAATAGCATAATGACAAACACACACTCATATATTATAAAGTAGAGGCTCTCGAGAAAGCAGCTGAGCAACATGCTCCATACATTTTCTATGGGGTTGATGTCAGGAGATTGGGGCGGCCATGCCATAACACTCACCAGTTTCTCATCAAAGTATTCCTTCATCAATTTTGTTTTGTGACAGGGAGCATTATCCTGCATAAAAATGAGCTTGGTGAGGTCGATTTGCATCCTTTCAACTGAAGGGAGCAGACAAGACTCTAAAATTCTGTTGTACTGCTCGCTCCTGAGGGTCTTTTCAATAGGTTTTAAGAAACCAGTTTCATGAAAAGAAAAGCATCCCGCAGAATATTATACTGAATGGATGCTTGACAGTACTTACTGCTAAATTCAAAGAGCTTTCAAAGCTTCTTCTTCGGATTTTAGATCGCTTATCCATTGAATTTAGCTCAACTTTTGTTTCATCGGAGAAGAGAACATTTAGTAAAAAAAATCAGGTGAGTCACTTTTATCGAACAGCACTGTACACACACACACACACACACACACACACACACACACACACACACACACATATATATATATATATATATATATATATATATATATATATATATATATATATATATACTCAATACCACAAAAAACACCTTTTACCTAAGATGACATTCTCATTTTAGTCAAAGACATAGAGGAAATGCATGAACTGTAAGAAAACTTTAAAAAAAAAACTCTGTACTTAAGTTAATAGATGAAATTAACGGGGACAAAAAATCCTGTTCCTCGATGTATTGATAGTACATTTACTACCTCTCCTTATTAAAAAAAACAACTAGTATAAACACATATACTCTAAACCATAAAAGTCAATGTCCTATTACAAAATAGGTATTATACGAAACTTACTAAGCCGTTCAAAATCAAATTAAACAAAAAAGATTTTCTAGGCTGAATGAAAAATATTAAACAAACCCTCATTAATAATGATTTCACGATATACATTGTTGATGAACAAATTAGACAAGCTATTTGATATATTAACATAAATAAAGATGCATACAATACATCATCGAATAACTCTAAACATCAAATTACTATATCGTAATCAAAAGCATTCTAACTATAAAAAGGAGGAAAAAATTCTAAAAAACTCATAAACACTAATATAACTCCTACAGATCCAAGTAAAAAAATAAAATTATTTATATACTATACCAAATTTAATACAATCAACCGAGGTGTCCAATACAATTATTCTCTGTCAATTAGCATCTTACAAAAGGCCAACATTATATATCAATTTAAATGTCCTTTGGGAGTTTGTATCTCCGAGAAAAATGTCAATAGTTGGCTTTACTACGACCATGCTAACAAAAAGACTTACATTTCATTTAGCTGAACATAGCTGAATATATCAGCACTTAAAGGAACACTCATGCCCACGCTCACAGATTAGACGGATAATAACTGAAAATACATATTGCAGAAAAACAATAACAAGCAAAAACCAAAAATCCATGAAGCCGCTAGGAGATTTCAAGCCCAAAATAAATAAATTCAACTATGAATATAGCAACAAAATCCTTAAATGCTTATGAGAAAAATTATATACGTATGAGCAAAAAATCCATGAAGCCCTTTATGTAAGAGAGTTCAAGCCCAAAATAAATAAGCATCCTGGGTATGATGATAAACTACATCCGCGTCCTGGGTATGATGATAAACTACGTTCAACAACAAGGCTTCAGATAATGTTTTCGGAAAAATAATGTTGCCAGCTATACGTTTTTGAAATAATAATGTTGCCAGCTATATGTTGTTGTTTTTTTTTGAAAAAGTAATGTTGCCAGCTATACATTTTTTTTTGAAAAAGTAATGTTGCCAGCTATGTGTTTTTGAAACAATAATGTTGCCAGCTATATGTTTAATGGTATTGTATATTTAATATATGTATAGGTATATGTGTATGTTTGTATGTATGTGAGAACGTGACCGTGGTCCAGATACCGGGTCAGAATATACCATATTGCATATGCGTCTTTGGATCTTGTTAAGAACCTCGAGATGAATAGCGGGGGCACCTGACCATGTATGGCATCAGTATTCAATGCAAGGATGAATAGAAGATTTTTAGATTTGAAGGATGGACTCTGGCGCGACACAGAGAACCAAATTTCCTTGCGGTAGTTGAAGCTATTGCTTCAATGAAGTTGTTCCACCTCAGGTCAGTGGAAAACGTGAGACCAAGAAGGCGTAGAGAGACGCTCTCGGGAAGTTGAACATCAGCTATGCTGATAGGTGACAGGGAGGTTTCTCTATGGTGAGTAAATGAAAGCAGTTTCCTTTTGGAGGCATTAACGTTAACAAGCCATTTCGTGCCCATGTCAATCACAGATTGGAAGTCCTTTTCGAGACCAACGGCCAGGTTAACTTTGTCAGCAAGGCTGGATTTACAATTGAGACAGGAGTAAATGTTACTGTTGTCTGTATAGAACTGATGACATCAGGAAGATCGTTGATGAAGATCAGAAACAGTGTAGGACCCAGGATAGAGCTTTGGGGAACACCAGCTTTCGTATGCAAGGAACTGGAGGAGAACCGGTTTAGGACGATCTTCATTTCACAGTTTGAGAGGAATGATTGGATTAAATCAAATAATAATCCTGTAATACAATATCTCTGAAGCTTACGAAGAAGGCTGGCATGCCAAACTCTATCAAGCGCCTTTGATATATCTAGAGTCACAACTCGAACTTCGCCGTTATTATCTGGAGTTTGGTATACAAATTCAGTTATGGCCGTAAACACGTCAGCGGTAGACCGGACAACGCTGAAATCATATTGTTTGTCAGAGAGAAAATCATGGGATATAAAGTGTTTAACCATTTCGAGATTGATTAAAGCCTCGAAGACTTTGCCGGAGAGTGATAGGAGACAGATAGGACGGTAGGTAGATGGGTCAGAAGGGTCTCCAGTTTTCTTAAAAACAGGAACAACAGATGAAGATTTCCAATAGGCTGGAAAGTAAGCGAGGGAGACAATAGTTATAGAGTTTAAAGAGAATTGGGGCCAGCTCAGGAACACATTTCTTTAGGACTACAGCTGGGTATTATGAGAGTCTAATTTAGAGATGATTTCCAAAACCATCAACGAGGTTATGCTCGTCTCAATAGAGCCTCGGTTCTAGGGGGAAAATCAGGTGTGGTCACCCCAGATGCGTCGAGTGTTGAGAATTTTCGAGCGAAGCATTCAGTCTTATCAGTTGAAGAAGTTAAGACTTCGAATTGATTGAATAGAGGAGGGATTGTGGATTTGCTGTTGTTCAGTACGCTACTGCAGAGCTCCCAACTGTCTTTAGATCCAAACTTGCGAGATGCAATACAGTGTTTCATTCTATCAGCAAATAGTAACTTTGCTTCACTGAGGACACGCTTGCACTCATTACGAGCAGAGACAAAGAGACGTCTGTTGCAACATGATATGTCGCTTCGTTACAGACGGAAGAAATTATTCATATGCGCTATAGCAGCTGAACAAGCAGCTGAGAATCAAGGAGATGAGCGCGATTTAACTTTATTTTTATTTTTTATTTATTTATTTTTTATTTAATTTATTTTATTTTTTATTTTTATTTTTTTTGTTGGGATGAAAACCTTGATGTCAGCTTCTTTTTTTTAAGCGTTTCACCCCAAGCAAGGCGGGAAGCCACTAGGATGCAAGGGGTTACGGAAGATTTGGAGCAAGATCAGATCGGAGTGATAGAGGAAAGGATGAGGAGAAGGGTAGTGGATAGATCAAGGCAACTGGAGATGTCAATTGACATTACATTTGAATAGTTGGAGATTATAGCTCTCAGGGAAACTGGAATAGGGAATGGATTTCCACAGGCGAGAGGTGCGAGACATGAAGCCCCGGGATGAGACTTCAGACGCACAAATTTGAACGGGGTGATTAAAAACCACATTCCAAGGGACGTCTCGAAGGATAACACGGAACGAGTCCCACTTTTCTCGTTGATAACAGAAAGACATTCTGTTAGTAGAAGGTATGTGAATAGAGACTACAGCATGATCAGAGTTGCCAAGAGGGCAGAGATGCGTAGCGCGACAAGAATCATGAATGGAGGTGAAACAGATACCGAGAATGGATGCGTTACCGTCAGGGTTACTGGGGAAACGTGTAGGAAAGTCAACCACTTGCGTGAGGGATTGAGTGATTGAAAAGTTAAAGGTTTGGATGCCAGCGAGGTCAGTTAGAGAGATTTTCACCAGCAGAGTACAGTTACTAATATATATATATATATATATAACGTCATCC
>OZ010604.1:53492341-53607341 GCA_963932145.1 Acanthosepion lycidas
ACATCACACTATATTATATATATATATATATATATATATATATATATATATATATATATACATATATATATATAATTAAATATATATATATTATATATATAATTATATATATATTATATATATACATATATATATATATATATATATATATTATACATATATATATATATATATATATATATATATATATATATATGTATATATAGCGACACATTAATTTTCGTCTACCAAAGCTACACATCACACTATATTATATATATAATTATATATATATATATATATATATATATATATATATAATTATATATATAATTATATATATATATGTAATATAATTATATACATATATATAATTATATGTATATATAATTATATATATAATTATATATATATGTAATTATATATGTATATAATTATATATATATATATATATATATATATATATATATATATATATATATATATATATAATTTATTTATTTAAAAATATGATTCCATCATATTTTTAAATAATGAATTATATTTAGGCTCTACTTTTGTATCGAGCAGTGTTTAAAAAAAAAATGCTAAAGAACTTTGGATTATTTACCTAACGAGTTCTTTCCTATTTTCTATATATTTTCACACACACACACACACACACACACATATATATATATATATATATATATATATATATATATATATATAATTGTGTAAATTTATTGAGCAGCCAGTGCTGCTTGAATTACGATTTTCTACACTCCCTGGCCATCGACCCATGATCAATGTGTATCCAGTATAATGCATGTAATATTCACATATTTGTATCGTATAATAAAATAAAAACCCTGGTGGGCGAAATAAAAGATTCGGTTCGAAATTCTAGCTGATATCAACCGAAGAATCCGAGGCATACAAATCCTGAAACGTCGTAAATATGACAATAAAGATGAGGACAATAGTCCGAGCAATTAAGTAGTGTACGAAGTCTTACTCTTAAAATCAATGAGATTGTTGATCACGTTGTTGGACGTTGGTTAGATTAGAAAAAACAAAACAAATTAAACCCATGTGCAACTGCAGAATAAAGAAGGAATGTCCCTTAAACGGTAATTGTTTACAAAACAACGTAATATACAAAGCCACGATAAAATCACCAGATAATGAAGAAAAACTATACATAGGAGTAACTTAAGGACCCTGGACACAAAGAAATTATGCACAGAAAACCTTTTTCACATATAGTAAATATGCGAACAGTACAATGCTTTCTAAGTATATCTGGGAAATTAAAAACAAAACGCACATCACACCAAAAATATATTGGAAAAGATCATCAGCCTACAACAACCAATCAAAAATTTGCAAACTACATTCCCAGATCAAAATAAATTATTAAATAAAAGATCCCAGCTCATCTCAAAATGCAGACATGAAAAGAAAATTTTTACTATGTTAGTTAAAAATCGAAAACTGAAAAAAATAAAATAAAATAAAATAAAAAAGGAAAAAAATAAATAAGCAAAATGACAATAAAATAAGCAAAATAAATTAACCCAAACAAATTACCAAAGCACACTAGTTAGAATAGGCGAAATAGAATAAATAAACAAAAAATAAAAAACAAAATCAATCAACCCAAATAAATAAAGTACATAATGAACAAATTAACAAACCATTATGACCAAAATGTTACTTAGACTATAAAAATGAAACCAAAAATCGAAAATATAGCTATAACTGTTAATATAACGATAAAAGAAAAATAAATACTACGTTACTTAAAAATTGAAAACAGAAAAGTGTAAAAAAAAAATATACAGCTTAATAAATAAATAATAAAAAACAAGTAAAATAAATTAATCTAAATTCATCCAAATAAATAAATAAACCAATAAACCAATCCGGATAAAGTAGCTGTTAGAAAAAAACAAAAAAAGATAATTAATCCAAATAAATACATGAAGTAATAAACAAATTAAAAACTGTTCCCACCAAAATAATAGTTAGAAAAAAACTATTAGGTTGGTTCAAAAATAATGTCGTTTTCTCACATAGTAACATATGTGAGAAAACGACATTATTTTTGTATTAGGTTGGTGCAAAAATAATGTCGTTTTCTCATATATGTTACTATGTGAGAAAACGACATTATTTTTGCACCAACCTAATACAACAATCAACCCCAAAATTGAATAAATAGCTTAAATTATCTTCCCAAACCAAAACAAAACTATTAAATAAGCGATGTAAACAAATTTTTACTACGTTAATGAAAAGACCGACTAATATATATATATATATATATATATATATATATATATATATATATATATATATATAAGATAAGAAATAAAAATAAAAAATAAATAAAAACAAGCAAAACAATTTAACCCAAATAAATAAATAAACAAACGACTCCGGTAAAATAACCGCCAAAATAGGCTACCCACAATGCACCACTGACCCGTATATATAAATGGCCGAGAAAAATAACAGCAATTGCATCTCGATTGCATCTAGCATGAAGCAGGCTGTCGTCTCTAAGTATTGACTTCTGTGTTCAATTTTATATTTACATACGCTCTGTCTCTGATATTGAGCACTTTACCCCATAAATATAGCACATCTTAAGACTATATTACTTCATATATATATATAGTGTAACCGGGATATATGAGACCCGGATTTAAGAGAAACCCGGATATAAGAGAGATTTTATCTGGTCGCAAATTAGACCCATACTTACCTAAACAAAATAGACCAAACCCGGATATAAGAGACTTCTTATTCGGTCCCGACAACTCTCTTATATCCGGGTTACATCATTTCTTTTTTGCTGATCGGTTCTATTATGGCGAACGTGTTGATGACTTCTTGCATGGAAAAGTCGATGGCACTGACTGCATTGTTAAAGGAAGAGGTTGATTTTGTCGAGACTTTATGGTCATTTGATTTCTTCCTTTTCTCTTCTGGTGGTTTCAATAGTTTTGGTCCCGATGGTGATCAAACACCGCCAGTTGGTACGGTCTTGGCCTCGTGTTTCAACCGATTTCGGCTCGAGTCCAGTGGCTTTTTATTGTTGTTTTGAGTTGGTCCTTGTTTCATCCCGAAGATACAAGGAAGCCGTCGTATACCTTCGTTGTCAATTAAAATATAGCCATTATGCATACGCGTAACGTTTGGAAACAAGGCGAGCAATAACTGAGTCCTACTAAACCAGATATCCCTAAAGACAGTACGCATGTAAATCTTGCCTTCATTAACGACCTTTCATCAGTTCACAGCCAGGTATTTATACTGGTATCACAAATATTTGCTCCTGGCTTAGCATCAAGTCCGACAGATCCGTCTGAGTAAACCTGGCAACTGTTCTTGAAAACAACAGCCAATCAGTGGATCAAACACAAGGGGATACTGAGCATGTAAGAGTGAAGAACATGAATAACTCCTAGAGAGCAAAAACAGAGGAAGGGTAATCAGGAGGACAGTAGATAGCGATTGACATTGCATTTACATTTTTGCAGATTAAAGTTGGCGGGAAAGCATGAAGCCCGTAGGTTGTTCCGCAAGCAAGACAAGATTGTTAACCATTACACCGCCTCGATGTGCCCTATAGTGATTTTCCAAACGTAGCTTAGATGTGTCACAAGGCCAAAAGAATGGGCACCCAGTGAGGATCGAACCCACTACTCAATCGTAACTGATCTAGCGAGACAAGCTTGCTAAACATTACACCGCCTCGAGGTGCCCTATAGTGATTTTCCAAACGTAGCTTAGATGTGTAACAAGGCCAAAAAATTGGGCACCCAGTGAGGATCGAACCCACTACTCAGTCGTAACTGATCTCGCGAGACAAGCTTGCTAAACATTACACAGCCTCGAGGTGCCCTATAGGGATTTTCCAAGCGTAGCTTAGATGTTGCACAAGGCCAAAAGAATGGGCACCCAGTGAGGATCGAATTCACTACACAGTCTTATTTGTTCTAGCGAGACAAGCTTGTTAACCATTGCAACGCCTCGATGTGCCCTATAGTGATTTTCCAAGCATAGCTTAGATGTAGCAAAAGGCTGAAAGTATCGGTCACCCAGTGAGGATCGAATGACCCGGAAGAGTTCTACAAAGGTGAAGTGCGTGAAAAGAAACTGTTAGAATAGAACTTACGGTTACATTTACCTAACGTAAGTGTAAATTGATAAGACCTCGTCGCCAGTCTAGTACTGCGATTAAATTCAAAGAGTCTTGACACCATAGCCATTATCCGAATAATTACCATGAAAGTATTTAAAAAAAGGGTAAAGGAAGGCAACCTTACGGCGGTGGCCAAGTGACTGAAGACGCCAGATCGGGGCCAATAATAATATTGCTGATTTTCGTTGCTTTTATCAAGGATCTGTAGATAAATAACAGGGGCACTGGACAATATGTGGCAGCAATATTCTAAGCATGTATGAATGGTTGACTTATAGATATGAAAGATAGATTCTTGAGAGAAAAATTGTCTAGCAAGACACATTGAACCATCTTTTCTTTACGAAACGCGTAATCAAATCTAGTTGCAATGAAACGGTTTTCCATTTCTTGTTTTCTTCAAAATTTTGTCTTGATTCTATATCCTATTTACACACGCGCGCGCGCACACACACACGCGCGCGCGCGCGCACACACACGCACGCGCGTAACTGATACAATATCACGAAAATATATAAGAACATTACATTTCTTTTTTAACCAAGTCACCCCAAGCAAGACAGTAAAGCCATTGAAACACAAGGTGCTATTAGGTGTGGAAGAGTTAGAAACAGGAATATTTCTAGGGACCGAGAACAAAGGAAGAGTAATCAGGAGGACAGTAGATAGGGATTGACATTACATTTAAAATTTTGCAGATTAAATTTGGCTGGAAAACATACAACCGCTAGGGAGTTCCTCAAGCGAGAAAATAAGCGGTTAGAATAGAATTTTTGGTTACATTAGCCAGCTCAACTGTAAATTGGTGAAACCACGTCGTCAGTCGAGTGCTGTGTTTAAATTCAGAGGGTCTAGGCACCATAGTGAAGAGCTCATCCGAACAATTACCATGAAAGTATTTATAGAAAAGGCAACGAGACAATCTTACGGCGGTGGGAAAGTGACTGAAGCCGAGACGCCAGATCGGGGCTAATAATATTGCGGATTCTTCTTTGGATTTTATCAAGGAACTCTAGATAAATAGTCGAAGCACCGAACCATGTGTGGCAGCAATATTCTAAGCATGTACGATTAGTAGACTTATAGATATGAAAGATAGATTTTGGAGAGAAAAATTGTCTAGCACGACACAGTGAACCAACTTTCCTATCAGCTGACTTAGCGATGGATTCAATAGAGTCTTCATGTCAGCCAAGAAGGTTAGACCAAGAAAACGCAGCGTGTCAATATATATATACATATATATATATATATATATATATATATATATATATATATATATATATATATATATATATCCAATGATTGTTTGTATTGGTATTTTTGTCTTATCGTCTTAAATATTTCTTTCTTTCTCTTTTACTTTTTTTAGGGTTTTATCTATTTATTTATTTTTTTGTTTCTAACCGCATCAATCATATGACGTGAATTTTCGACAACCGGAAATGCCTTTAATTATATTTTGTCTGGACTCTTGATATCTACACCGCTTGTGTCGCGCGGAAAAGGAATTTTCGATTCAACCACCCAGAGGCGGTAAACAGATCGTAGAGACCGCGGCCCGAAGTCCTTTTTCTATCGAGGAAAGGAGCAGAACCTGATTCCTCATAGCTCCTCGTGAGCGTGCATTTGAGAAGGGCAGGTATTGTGTCTAAATAACACAGGAACATAAATAAAAAGTGAGAAAACAACACGTTTATACGCATATACAACACACACACACACACACACACACACACACACACACACACACACACATATATATATATATATATATATATATATATATATATATATATATGTATGGGAGAAGGCTTGTTACAACGGTAAGTTGACCTTCATATTCATATTTAGGAGAACAAAGAAAAGAGAGAGAGAAAGAGCGAATGAAGAAAAGAGAAAGACCGAGATAGCAAATAGAGAGAGAGAGGCCGAGAGAATAAAAAAGTGAAAGAGAAAGAGACGGAAAAAAACAGCGGAAAAGAGAGAGACCGAAAGAACAAAGAAAAAGAGAAACAGACTTAAAGAACAAAAGAAGAGAGAGAGAGAGGGAGGGGGAGACCGATACAACAAACGGTAAGAGATATAGACAGAGACCGACAAAAGAAAAGAGAGAGAGAGAAAATGAGATAAAGATATAGATAGAGAGAGAGGGGGGAGGGGGACAGAGGAAGAGCTGAAGCTCAACTTATCGTTGTCACAAGCCCACAAACGTTGTATACAAAATGACGATCACACCCACTATATTCGTAATTGTTTACGAGGCCATCTTGCCCGGTAGGTTAAAAGAAAAGCTCCTAGCATTGTTTCAACACAATGTTAGAGAAATCTTAAAAGTATCTTTTATGCTTATTCAGCTCTTTAGATGTTTCGGTACTACAACCGGTTTAAACAAGAAAAACATGAGCACGTTTCAGTAGCCTAGTAAGTGTTATCAGCGCCCGGGAGCGAATACAGTTTTAACACCCCTATCTGAGTTACTCCTCCAATGTTTTAGCATATGTTCTCTGGCATTTACTCTGTTAAGGACAATAATAAAGAACCAATTATTACTTTACCACAACTCAGTTCCCTGTGTCAGGCGAGACGATATCTCTCCCCGGAATCTTTTATACACATCTATGAGGCTACCATTCGTCCATGCTTAGAATATTGCTGCCACATATGGTCCAGTGCCTTTGCTATTTACATGGAGCACTTTGATAAGATCCAAAGAAGAATCAGCAATATTATTGGTCCTGATCTGGAGGCTCGGCTTCAGTTACTTACTCCCACCTCCGATCTTAAGGTTGCCAAACTCTGCTATAAATACTTACATAGTATGGGATGGGTTCTTCGCTATGTTACTTAGACTGTATGGATTTAAGCGCAATACTATACTGGCGGCGAGATCTCATCAATTTATAGTTGAGCTGTCTAGATGTAGCCGTAAGTTCTATGCTAACAGTTTCTTATCTCGTACTTCTCGCTCGTGGAACCCCCCCCCCCAGTTCTATGCTTTCCAGCCAACTTTAACCGTAAAAAGTTTAAATGCAATGTCAATCGCTATCTACTACCCTCCTGATTAATCTTTCCTGTTCCCGCTCATTATTAAAGATTGTGTTTCTAATTCTTCTGCACCCTGTAACCTCTTGTGTCTTAGTTGCTTTATTGCCTTGCATGGGGTGATACCAATTGATAAAACATTAAAGGGTACTAGTACTCTTGCGTAATATCAGTCCTACTATATGCCAATGAATGCTGGACAATTCCCTTATAGATAAAGATGGCAAAATAGGAATTGTCATTCACTGAGCATTGTGCAAGCGACTTACGTACGCCAAGGGCGAAAAATGGTATCAGCACGACCTAGGGAATGTTTTGGAAATTAAAATAATCAAATTGAAGGATAATCAACGACATTGAGGTGCAGGCTAACCATGCAACGTCGGGGTATACAAAGCGCTACAGACAAGTAATATTCCCCATAAGGGCCAACTTCCATCTACCAATTGGCTTAAGTATAAATGTTACGAATGTTTACTTATAGACTCAAGTATAAATCCAATATTTATAATAGACTCCTGCATAAACCTTTCAATATTTGCTTATCGACTCAAGTATGAATATGACTTATGTTTACCTATTGACTTAAGTGAAGGCCTCCTTGAAAGTGCTGCCCCCAGCAGCAGTCTTACTTGAAGAAAATCTGGACGAATCCAAGCAGTGTAAAGGGAGGGTCCCTCTTTTTGTTCACCCGTCCCTTTATAGAGCCCTTAAACTAACCTATCCTGCGGACATCGGTGGCTTGTCCCAGGATGATACACTTAATAATGAAATGATATCTGGTTCGATGGGACAAGCTGTCGGTGTCCTCACCCCAGCCATGTTCTATCCTGAAGGACAACCCTAATCGGCTTCACGATGGCTCTCTGGTTAGCCAGTTTAAATGTCCGGGGCCTGAGGTCCGAGTCTCGCAGGGCGAGGCTCACTCGTGACCTTCAGCGCCTCGGGGTGAATGTATGTTGTATACAAGAGACCCGGTTTTCTTCTCATGATCGTGAGAACATACTGTCTAAGGAGTTCGCCCTTTATTCAGCCTGTTTTGATGGTCGTTCGAGGGGTGTCTCTTGGCTAGTGAGCAGGTCTTTGAAGGCTGCTTGTACCCTTGTCTTCGCGGATCCGGCGGGCAGACTTTGCGTGCTGGATGTTACCATAAAGGTTCTACGTCTCATTGGGGTTTATGCGCCCAATACCCATTCCGAGCGGCCTGCTTTGTTTCGGCAGATCGCGCCGTTCTTGACGACGTCTCGTCGGGTAGTTTTAGCGGGGGATTGGAATGCCGTCCTTGACCCCGATATAGATCGTATAGGGCATAAACAAGGTACTAACAACCCGGATGTGAAACCATTTCGGGACTTTATCGATCGGTTTGATCTGGTCGATAAGTTCCGGAATGAACACCCTCGGGAGGTAGCATGGACTTGGACAACTAGTGGCAACTCGGCTCCTGGGACGCTTGCGAGCTACCTGCACCGAGTCTTATTTAGGAGAGTCGATGTAGGGCTCTTAGGGTGTCCAAGTTTCCATTATATAGTTTATACGGATCATAGGCTTGTCCGGGTCCGTGTAAACTTAGATAAGCCTAAGGTTAGATTGGCTGGTTACTGGAAATTGAACTGTTCACTTTTTGGTGATCAGGGTTTCCGGGACCAGCTGTTACTAACCATCCAAAGGGAATTGACGGGAGCGGTTGTGGGAAATGCCTGGTGGGGAAATCTTAAATCTAAAATTCGAACGTTTGCTGCCGATTTTAGTCGTCAACTCAATCTAGATAGATTAGCGGCGCAAACTGCTTTAGAAGATAAAGTCGATCGGGCTGTGAAATCCCGTGTTAGTGGGGACATAGCTTTAGCTAAGGCAGAGTTGTCCTCCTTGCTTATCAAGAAGGATCAAGCTCTGGTAGTTAGGGCTAGGTTAAAAAGAATGTCTTCTGAGGCAACGAATATGGCCGATGAACTGCGTGCAGAGGAAAATCGAAGCGCGTCTAGGCGACATATTGCATGCGTCACGTTGCCGGATAAGCGGACAGTGACTACAAACGCGGGCATATGTGAGGTGTTTCGGGACTACTTTCAGGATCTTTTCACCAGGGGGCCCGGTCTGAGCTCTGCTCAGTTCGACGCCTATTTAGCTGACTTTCCCTGCCTCTCGGCAGCTGAAGCGGCTAGGTGCGAGGGTCCCATAACAGAGTTGGAGATCTGGGAAGCGCTGAAGCAGGTTGGCCTGGATAAGTCTCCGGGACTAGATGGTCTTCCCTACGAAGTGTACTTGAGGTTGTCGCACGTTTTTGTTCCTTTGCTGGAACTGATTTACAACCACTGGATGAAGCAGGGGTCTTTACCCCAACGCTTCACCAGGGGTGTGATCAAGTTGCTGCGTAAGGACAAGAACGGTGGGGATGGGTTAGGGAACTTTCGCCGTTTAACGATGTTAAATACGGACTTAAAGATTTTGGCGAAGATCTTAGCCAACCGTTTGCAGCTTGTCCTGTCTAGTCTGATTGGCCCTGAACAGACTTGTGCTGTGAAGGGTAGGACTATTCAGGATAACCTTCATATGGTACGCTTGATCTTAGAACAAGTCGACAGTGAAGCCGCGCTGATCAATTTAGATCAGTCCAAGGCCTTCGATAGGGTTGACCATCGATTTTTGGAGGCTGTCCTTTCGGCGGCCGGTTTCAGAGCCGACTTTCGCTCTTGGATTCGACTTTTGTATGCGACCCCCGGTGCGCTGGTGGAAGTGAATGGGGTAAGATCGAAGCCTTTCGTATTGTCTCCAACGAATATGTACAAATATTAGGTTGGCACAAAAATAATGACGTAATAATGTCGTTTTTTGACGTATTTTGAACGTCAAAAAAAACAAAAACATTATTACGTCATTATTTTTGCACCAACCTCATAGATTGCTTTATAACAAGTCCAGTGTTTAACATTAGACTCAGACGTAAAGACAACGTTTAATTATGAACTCATATATAAAACCAACCAAAACCCAACGAATGTGAATATTTAGACTTAAATATAAACACGATTAATGTTTACCTATTTACTCAAGTATAAAAAAGTTCGATATTGAAGTATAGACTTAAGTAGAACACCGGCCAATAGGTACCTAGAGACCCAAGTATAAACCCAACCATTGTTTACTTATAAACTTATACTGACCTTATAAATTGTGAATAAGAATATTTACCTAGAAATTCAACTTTGATTTTGACAATAAATAATCCAAAGGTGGATATGATTTAGAATTAACCGAGCAAAAACAGAATTATATGCATTCACAAAACGAATACTCCGAGAAAAAAAGGTGTCAGGTTATTGCTATTTCAGCAGTCCACAGGGTGATGACGAAGAAAAAACGTGTCAGGCTATTGCTATGTCAGCAGTTCACAGGGTGATGACAAAGAGAAAAAACGTGTCAGGCTATTGCTATGTCAGCAGGCCACACGATGATGACAGAGAGAAAAAAAACGTGTCAGGCTATTGTTATGTCAGCAGTCCACAGGGAGATGATAAAGATAAAAAAAAGGGTCAGGCTATTGCTATGACAGCTCTCCACAAGGTGATGACAAGGAGAACAAACGTGTCAGGCTATTGGGATGTCAGCAGTCCACAGGGTGATGACAAAGAGAAAAACGAGTCAGCTTATTTCTATGTCAGCAGTCCACAGGGTGATGACAAAAATAAAAAACGTGTCAGGCTATTGCTGTGTAAGCAGTCCACAGGGTGATGAAAAAGAGAAAAAAAATGTATCAGGCTATTTTTATGCCAGTAGTCCACAGGGGGATGACAAAGAGAAAAAACGTGTAAGGATATTGCTATGTCAGCAGGCCACAGGGTGATGACAAAAAGAAAAAAAACCTTTCAGGCTATTGCTATGTCAGCAGTCAACAGGGCGATGAAAAGAGAAAAAAAAACGTGTCAGGATATTGTTATCTCAGCAGTCAACAGAGGGATGACAAAGAGAAGAAAACGTGTGAGGCTATTGCTGTCAGCTGTCTACAGGGTGATGACAAAGTGAAAAAAACGTGTCATGCTACTGCTGTCAGCTGTCCAGAGGGCGATGACAAAGTGAAAAAAACGTGTCAGGCTATTGCCATGTCATCAGTCCACAGGGTGATGACAAAGAGAACAAAAGTGTCAGTCAATTGCTATGTCAGCTGGCCACAGGGTGAGGACAAGGAGAACAAACGTGTGAGGCTATTACTATGTAAGCAGTCCACAGGGGGTTGACAAAAAGAAAAAAACGTGTCAGGTTATTGGTTTGTCAGAAGTCCACAGGGTGATGACAAAGAGAAAATACGTGTCAGTCTATTGCTATATCAGCAGGCCAGAGGGTGATGACCAAGAGAAAAAACGTGTCAGGCTATTGCTATGTCAGCTGTCCACAGGGTGATGACAATGAGTAAAAACGTGTCAGGTTATTGCTATGTCAGCAGTCCACATCTTGATGACAAAGAGAGGAAACGTGTCAGGTTATTGCTATGTAAGCAGTCCACAGGGTGATGACAAAGAGAAAAAAACGTGTCAGGCTATTGCTATGTCAGCAGTCCACAGGGTGATGACAAAGAGAAAAAACGTGTCAGGCTATTGCTATGTCAGCTGTCCACAGGGTGATGACAAAGAGAAGAAACCTGTCGGGCTATTGCTATATCAGCAGTCCACCGGGCGATGACAAAGAGAAGAAACGTGTCAGGCTGTTGCTATGTCAGCAGGCCACAGGGTGATGACAAAGAGTAAAAAAACGTCTCAGGCAATTGTTATGTCAGCAGGCCACATGGTGATGGAAAAGAGACAAAACGTGTCAGGCTATTGCTATGTCAGCAGTCCACAGGGAGATGACAAAGAGAAAAAAGTGTCAGGCAATTGTTATGTCACCTCTCCGCAGTGTGAGGACAAGGAAAACAAACGTGTCAGGCTATTGCTATGTAGGAAGTTCATAGGGTCAAACAAACGGATCAGGTTATTGCTATTTCAGCAGTCTACAGGGTGATGACAAAGAGAAAAAACGAGTCAGTCTATTGCTATGTCAGCAGTCCACAGGGTGATGACAAAGAGAAAAAAACGTGTCAGGCTATTGCTATCTGAGAAGTTTACAGGGTGATGACAAAGAGAAAAGACATGTCAGGATATTGCTATGTCAGCTGTCCACAGGGTGATGACAAAGAGAAGAAACGTGTCAGGCTGTTGCTATGTCTGCAGTCCACAGGGTGCTGACAAAGATTAAAAATCGTCTCAGGCAATTGTTATCTCAGCAGGCCACATGGTGATGGAAAAGAGACAAAACGTGTCAGGCTATTGCTATGTCAGCAGTCCACAGTGTGATGACAAAGAGAAAAACGAGTCAGCTTATTTCTATGTCAGCAGTCCACAGGGTGATGACAAAAATAAAAAACGTGTCAGGCTATTGCTGTGTAAGCAGTACACAGGGTGATGACAAAAAGAAAAAAACCTTTCAGGCTATTGCTATGTCAGCATTCCACAGGGTGATGACAAAGAGAAAAAACGTGTCAGGTTATTGCTTTGTCAGCAGTCCACATGGTGATGACAAAGAGAGAAATCGTGTCAGGCTATTGCTATGTCAGCAGTCCACAGGGTAATGACAAACAGAAAAAAACGTGGGAGACTATTCCTATATCAGCAATCCACAGGGTGATGACAAAGAGAAAAAAAAAGTGGCAAGCTCTTGGTATGTCAGCAGTCAACAGGGCGATGAAAAGAGAAAGAAAACGTGTCAGGATATTGCTATCTCAGCAGTCAACAGAGGGATGACAAAAAGAAGAAAACGTGTCAGGCTATTGCTGTCAGCTGTCCACAGGGCGATGAAAAGAGAAGGAAACGTGTCAGGTTATTGCTCTGTAAGCAGTCCACAGGGTGATGACGAAGAGAAAAAACCTATCGGGCTATTGCTATGTCTGCAGTCCACAGGGTGATGACAAAGAGAAAAAGCGTGTCTGGTTATTGCTATGTCAGCAGGCCACAGGGTGATGACAAAGAGAAAAAAGTGTCAGGCAATTGTTATGTCAGCAGTCCACAGGTTGATGACAAAAAGAAAAAAAACGTGTCAGGTTATTGCTATGTCAGCTGTCCACAGGGTGATGACAAAGAGAAAAAACGTGTCAGGCTATTGCTATGTCAGCAGGCCACAGGGTGATGACAAAGAGAAAAAACGTGTCAGGCTATTGCTATGTCAGCAGTCCACAGGGTGATGACAAAGAGAATAAAACGTGTCAGGTTATTGCTATGTCAGCAGTCCACAGGGTGATGACAAAGAGAAAAAACGTGTCAGGCTATTACTATGTCTGCAGTCCACAGGGTGATGACAAAGAGAAAAAACGTGTCAGGCTATTGCTATGCCAGCAGTCCAGAGGCTGATGACAAAGAGAAAAAAAACGTGCCAGGCTATTGCTATGTCAGCAGTCCACAGGGTGATGACAAAGAGAAAAAACGTGTCTGGTTATTGCTATATCAGCAGGCCACAGGGTGATGACAAAGAGGGAAAAGACGTCTCAGGCTATTGCTATGTCAGCAGTCCACAGGTTGATGACAAAAAGAAAAAAACGTGTCAGGTTATTGCTATGTCAGCTGTCCACAGGGTGATGACAAAGAGAAAAAACGTTTCAGGCTATTGCTATGTCAGCATTCCACAGGGTGATGACAAAGAGAATAAAACGTGTCAGGCTATTGCTCTGCTAGCAGTCCACAGGGTGATGACAAAAGAAAAAAACGTGTCAGTTTATTGCTATGTCAGCAGTCCACAGGGTGATGACAAAGAGAAAAAACGTCTCAGGCTATTACTATATCTAAAGTCCACAGGGTGATGACAAAGAGAAAAACGTGTCAGGCTATTGCTATGCCAGCAGGCCAGAGGCTGATGACAAAGAGAAAAAAACGTGTCAGGTTATTGCTATATCAGCAGGCCACAGGGTGATGACAAGGAGGGAAAAGACGTCTCAGGCTATTGCTATGTCAGCAGTCCACAGGTTGATGACAAAAAGAAAAAAACGTGTCAGGTTATTGCTATGTCAGCTGTCCACCGAGTAATGCTAAATTGGAAGAAAGTGTCAGGTTATTGCTATGTCAGCAGTCCACAGGGTGATGACAAAGAGAAAAAAACATGTCAGGCTATTGCTATGTCAGCAGTCCACAGGCGGATAAAAAAGAGAAAAAACGTGTCAGGTTATTGCTATGTACGCCTTCCACAGGGTGCTGACAAAGAAAAAAAAGTGTCAGGCTATTGCTACCTCAGCAGTCCACAGGGTGATGACAAAGGGAAAAATCGTGTCAGGTTATTGCTATTTCAGCAGTCCACAGTGTAATGACAAAGAGAAAAAAACCTCTCAGGCTATTGCTATGTCACCCGTCCACAGGTTGTTGACAATGAGATGAAAATGTGTCAGGTTATTGCAATGTCAGCGGCCCACAGGGTGATGACAATGAGAAAAAAACGTGTCGGGTAATTGCTATGTCAACCGTCCACAAGGAGATGAAAAGAGATAAAAACGTGTCAGGTTTTTGCTATGTCAGCAGTCCACAGGGTGATGAAAAGAGATAAAAACGTGTCAGGTTTTTGCTATGTCAGCTGTCCACAGGGTGATGACAAACAGATGAAACGTGTCAGGTTATTGCTATGTCAGCAGTCCACAGCGTGATGATAAAATGCAAAAACTTCTCCTGCTATTGCTATGTCAGCAGTCCACAAGGTTATGACAAAGAGAAAAAAACGTGACAGGTTATTGCTATGTCAGCAGTCTACAAGGCGATGACATAGAGAAAAAAAACGTGTCAGGTTATTCCTATGTCAGCAGTCCACAGGGTGATGACAAAGAGAAAAAATATGTCCGTCTATTGCTATGTCAGCAGTCCACAGGGGTATGAAAAAGAGAAAAAAACAAGTTAGGCCATTGCTATGTCAGCAGTCCACAGGGTGATGACAATGAGAAAATAATGTGTCAGTATATTGCGATGTCAGCAGTCCACAGGGTGATGACAAAGAGAAAAAAACGTGTCAGGCTATTGCTATGTTAGCAGGCCACAGGCTGATGGCAATGAGAAAAAACGTGTCAGGTTATTGCTATGTCAGCAGGCCACAGGATGATGACAAAGAGAAAAAACGTGTCAGTTTATTGCTATGTCAGCAGTCCACAGGGTGATGACAAAGTGAAAAAAACGTGTCAGGTTATTGCTATGTCAGCAGGCCACAGGATGATGACAAAGAGAAAAAACGTGTCAGTTTATTGCTATGTCAGCAGTCCACAGGGTGATGACAAAGAGAAAAAACGTGTCAGGTTATTGCTATGTCAGCAGACCACAGGATGAAGACGAAGAGAATAAAACGTGTCAGGTTATTGCTATGTCAGCTGGCCACAGGGTGAAGACAAGAAAAAAAAACTGTAGGTCTAAGATTCAGATTGATGAGACCATCAATACAAAATTTTCTTCTTTTTTGTTGTTTTTTGGTTTGGAATATTGAGCATATTTTACCTTTTCTGGTGAAATTTTCTTTTTTTTCTTGATATTGCCATTTTGGTTTTCTCATTTGAGTAGATTTTTAAAGTTGCTTATTTCGATTTAAAAAAATATTATTCACGTAATACAAGATTCAAAGCCACACAAGTTTGAGGGTTACTGAATGAGTTGAGTGTTATGTAAGTTTATAAAAAATAGATATCAATTCGTCGTGATTTTAAAGATACTAAGACTCTACGGAAGCTTCCCCACAGGAGTCTGTTTTCACAAAGTAGGAAGAAATTGAATTTCCTTCCTACCAATGGAATACGGGAGGAATGTTCGTGATTCAAACTTGTGGATTGAGCAATGCGTGTTTTAGTTTTTTTGGGTGGGGGGCTAAAAAAGTGGTTATCTTAAGAACATTTGCCCTGAAAATAGTGATGGTGTAGTAGTCGGCATGTCACGTTCCGTTCTTTTTCACACTGTTGTTCACCCAATAAAGGACACGAGAGACTCACAAGTTAGAATGTTACTGAATGAGAATGGTGTAAACTTTGCAACTAAGTAGTGCATATTATCAGGATATGTTAGAGAGATAAAATTTGACCCTGGACTTCAACTGGTTAAGATCTCAATGATCTCAGGAGTTTGTTTCACAAAGTAACAGTTCTGGTAAAGGATCTGTTTGAATGGAACTTCATCCTTACCATTGGAATACGATGAAAATAAAAAGGATTTGACCGTCTGTACGTGGCATGACGGATATTACTTGTGTAGGTCAGAAGTGGTGTAATTAAAGAATGTAACTCGTCAGAATATTTACCATAATATAGCGACAGAGTAGGGAAAGGCTTGTAACATTTCGACTATGTCAAAGTAGCTGCAGGGGGAGGGATATAATTCATCATCCACAAAGTCGTGCAAACGCTTTTGAATTCTGTTAAAGTTAGGAAGAGAGGATCAGGTAGTATGATCCCAAATATGAAAATATTAGGTTGGTGCACAAATAATGACGTAATAATGTCGTTTTTTGACGTTAAAAAATACGTCAAAAAACGACATTATTACGTCATTATTTTTGTACCAACCTAATATAAACCATTTTTGGACTGATCTGACTCATCTAATGATAGAGACTTGCAGGCAGTTGGTAATTCAGTTCATTCCAGCAGCAGTACGCGGTGCCGACCATTTTGATTGGTTGGTTGGTTGGTTGGGTTTTATGGCATATCAGCCATTGTAGGTCATTTAATGCCATATCTAGTTATATATATATATATATATATATATATATATATATATATATATATATATATATATATATATTAAATATATAGTACTATTAAACGTATAGATGGCAACATTATTTTTTTTAAAAACGTAAAGCTGGCAACATTATTTGTTTAAAAAATATTATCAGAGGCCTTGCTGTTGGATGTAGTTTATCGTCGTGCCCAGGACGCAGATGTAGTTTATCGTCATACCCAGGACGTGGGTAAGATCTGAAAAAAACTGGGAGTTCATTATTTGCCCATAGCTGGGACCCTAACAGGTGCTACCACCCCGGGTCAGGGTGGACCTGGGAACACCAGCAATTAAGAGGTGGTTCCACGCTCCGCAAAACTTCCTGATCAGAGGCCTTTCTGTTAGATGCAGTTTAACGTCATACCCAGGGCGGACCATTTTGAACTGTGAGCGCTAGGTTAGAGCAGAAATCAGCTACCAGGCTCTGGTCAGCTAGAATTTTGAAGGTGCACGAATAGATATTAACTGTTGATATGAGAATGTTTTTGAGCATTGCTATAATGCAGAAAGAGGATTGAAGGGATGCCTTCATTGATTGCATGGGATTCAGAGGATTGGCCATTAATAATGACATTCATGCACCAACCTGATACGAATAACATGATAAAATAAGTCATCGCCACAACATCGCGTAAACACCTTTTGAAGAAGGGAAAGAGAAGAATGTGCAGCTCCAGAACAGATATGACAACAGCGTCCCATTTAAGCTTGGTACGAGGCTTGTAAAAATAAAGTATGGTAGGAGAAGTCAAGTATTTCTGACGACCATATTACGTTGAAACACCGGTTTCCACAGGATCACCAACGTTAACCAACGTCGAGACTAGTCAGTACCTAGTTGGGTGACCACGAAGAAATACCACGTGCTCTAAGTTTGGATGTGCAGATAGCTTACAGTCACATCACGTTGAAACACTGGTTCCAGTACGATGACCGAAGTTAAGCAACGTCCAACCTAGTCAGTACTTAGATGGGTGACCACGAAGGAATACCAAGTGCTGCAAGTTTGGATGTGCAGATAGCATAATGTGCTTACAGTCGCATCACGTTGAAACACTGGTTCCAGTACGATGACCGAAGTTAAGCAACGTCACACCTGGTCAGTACTTAGATGGGTGACCACGAAGAAATACCAGGTGCTGTAAGATTGGATGTGCAAATGACATAATAGGCTTACAGTCACATCACGTTGAAATACTGGTTCCGGTACGATGACCGAAGTTAAGCAACGTCAAACCTGGTCAGTAACTAGATGGGTGACAACGAAGGAATACCTGGTGCTGTAAGATTGGATCATATCACGTTGAAACACCGTACCGGAGTTAAGCAACGTACGATGACCGAAGTTATGCAACGTCAAGCCTGGTCAATCCCAATATAGGTTCTGTAAAGTTGGGTGTGCGGGTGGTGTAATGGATAATATGCTGTATTTGGAAATCGTAGTGCCGGGTTCATTTCATTCACTTATGCACAAATACTCTTGCGAAACTTTTGGATGTACCTGTTCCCTCCAGTTATGGGTTAAATAGTATCTTAAATCTTGTATCGTTACTGTGTCCTTAAAACTTAAACAAGATGCAAAAGGTTGATAAAATGTAAAGAAAACACAAAAACAAGCAAAACAGCGGCAGGTATAGGAATCCCAGCCTCTTTGGGGATTGGTCGGATATATGATTTCCAGTTGAGGTCGTTTGGCTTTTATTTTTATTTATAGTTTGCTTGAATTTTTATTCGAATGTTTTTTATTGTTTGTGTGCGTGTTTTTTTGGGGTTTTTTTTATTTTTTGCTGATTTTTTTTTATTTCGGCCTTTTGGGAGAATTATTTATTTTGTATTTTCAAACAACGGCATTGTTCCGTCTGTTTTGTTTGCAATTTTTTTTGTTTTTTATTTATTATTTTGCTTTTTGATTCTTTTTGTCTTTTATTTGTTTTTTATTTTGTTTTTGGTTGTTGTTGTTGTTTTTTGCAGGTTATTTTCGTTATCACTTCATTTGCAGCTTTTCCTGCTTTGTTTACTTTCTTCTTTCTTTTCTTTTTTTTTCTTTTTTTCTTTTTTTCTTTTTTGGTTCTTTCGTTATCTCGATTTCCTAATAACCATTTTTATTTTATTTTCTTAAAAAAAAAACAAGTATTTTCTACATTTTCGGCAGTTTATCCTCAACTCCATAAGACGAACACATGTGAGATAATTAGTCAAGTTAAAAAGTGCGGCCCTGTGCCCCAACCGACACAGAATGAAACTCTGCGAAAAGAAAAGAGAGCCTGTAAAAAAAAAAATGGCATCAGATTTCGCTTTCCAGTTTTCAAGCCAATCAATGTACACCCGCTTGTTAGGTTGCTTCATGTGGGTTACAAAAAAAAAAGTGTAAATTCCGCCATCAACCAATTTTCGAGGAAAAAAATAACCCTGAAATAGGGTGTGTAGAAATAAAGGGAGAAAACCTGTTGAGTTCAAATCAGGGCTATTTAAACGGCTTGGAAAAGTGTGTTTGAAGTTGTCGATATTCACTAAGCAAGGTACTTTACAGGGAAAGTTTAATTAGAACAGAAATCAGAATGGAAAGAGAAAAGAGTTTAAACATGGAACTTCCGAGTAGCGTGCGCCTCCTTCATATTTTGGAAACAGGTTCTTTATTTAGGGACAAACACTATCCATCGAGACTGGTGTAACAGAGAGCAATACCTTAGACCAAAACACTATACATATATATATATATATATATATATATATATATATATATATATATATGTGTGTGTGTGTGTGTGTGTGTGTGTGTGTGTGTGTGTATTTCTTATAATTGGATTTAAGATACTACTAGCTAATGATTGTTTACCTACGAATTTTAAAATTCGCAAGAAATTTTCAAACTGTTTATAGTATCAGTTTGTAGAAAGTGACTGGTTAGTTGGTCATTAACTAATGCTATCTTAATTCGAATTGTAAGAAAAATTTTGGTTTGTTTAATGAAAATAATTTGTGAATTAGTTTTAATGTTTAATATTTTAAATTTAAAATTTAAAATTCTGTATTGTGTTAATAGGATTCGCCTGGATTATACGAACGAATTAATACCCCTATATATATATATATATAAATATATTCCCACTTGGAAAGTACTCAGTTTCTCGCTCTATTTTTTTTTATTTGGCATAAATGAAAATGAAATGAAAAACTTAGCTTAGTAGTGCATTATGGGTATAATGTCTATTGTATTATCTTGATGGTTATTGGGTGAGCGGTAATAGTCATGTTTCAGATTATTCTAGATCCGAATACTTTTGGACATTGTATTACGGGAACAAAAGTAAAAGAAAAAAGAAAGTAAGAAAAAAATCAAGATGACTAACTGTTGTGGTAAACCCTCCTACAGTAGAATAAACTCTTCCTCCTCTCATATATAACAACTGCGAGACTTCCTAGCAAGAGTCGTTGAGCAGTCGACCTCTGTCAAACTCGCTGCTTTGGCAGAGAGGAACCCGGACGAAGCTTTGCCGAAGGGCAAGGTTTCATCCGGGGAGGTAGACAGGCCCTGAACCCGTCTAAGCGGGTTTAAAGGGTATATTTTTGTCCGAGCTTACGGGCTCGGAGAAACCCACTTTAAACTCGGCCTTGTGCCCCATATATTCCTCGTGGGTGGGATATTAAATACCGAGTCGTTGAGCAGTCTCTGACTATGTGCGACTTCTCTCGAACTCTCTGCTTTGGCAGAGAGGAGCCCGGACGAGGCTTTGCCGAAGGGCAATGTTTCGTCCGGGGAGGTAGACAGGCCCTGAACCCGTCTAGACGGGTTTAAAGGGTATATCTTTGGCCGAGCCTACGGGCTCGGAGAAACCCACTTTAAACTCGGCCTTGTGCCCCATATATTCCTCGTGGGTGGGATATTAAACACCTAGTCGTTGAGCAGTCTCTGACAGTGTGCGACTTCTCTCGAACTCTCTGCTTTGGCAGAGAGGAACCCGGACGAGGCTTTGCCGAAGGGCAAAGTTTCGTCCGGGGAGGTAGGCAGATCGCGAACCCACTTATGTGGGTTCAAAGGGATTATTTTTGGCCCAGTCTACGGGCTCGGAGAAACTCACGTTAAACTCTACCTTGTGCCACATACATTCCTCATGAGGAGTCTGTTAAATATACAGTTGTAGGGTAGTCGGTTTGGAAGTGTAGACGCAGTGTTAACCTGCCGTTCGGACGTACACCTCTATCTGCATATTACTAACACTCTTGCTTTGTATATATCTGTTATTTCAATACACTTGTTCAACCTGCCTTCGTTCTCCGTGTCTTTCATTCTGGTCCCTAAACAGGCCACGGTACTAACGATTTGTTCCAGTGAAGAATTTCGGAGAAAATTATCTCAAAAATATTTTGCGATTTTTTTTAACGTTCAAGACATATGTTGACTCGTCAAACCCTTATTACATTCAAATATTCAACACCTGCTCCAATATGGTTGGAGTGTCTGGCGTTGCTTCTTTGGTGGGCCGGAGATCAACGGAGTTGAATTCGATACTTTTGTTTGGTATATAGTCAGGCAAAGGCTTTTTAATGCCAGATCACAAGATAAAAACTGGCATAGTAGAGAGATTTTACAAGTAGACAAATATATAATTATTAATGTCTTACATCATACAAATAATTTGACACCGCCTACCGCGAAAATTTCAAAGTCTATCTTCTACCTGGCTTGGAACAAAGCATGTCTACATAATAGATCTATCACTGCTTCTTCTGTGTGCAATGTCACTTCATGATGTGAGTGATTATAGCTCTCCACAACTGCCTATTCCTTGTGGCCGTTAGCAGTGTTTCTCTCTTTGCTAATTTTCCCGCCCTTGTACTGCCATCCATTCGCATAAGCTCGTCAGGAAGTTATCTTGCTAGTTCACCTCATCTCTTTTGCCCTCGATATCCTTATATAAGATAGCAAGACAGATTGGGATTTCTAGCCTTGGTTGGTAACTAGTCTAGGAAAAGAAAAAAGTCTGTTCCGCACTGTCAACCGCACTGTTTTCCCAACTGAGCAATAATGAGAGGAAAAAGATCATTCAGGCCTTCAGTAATGGTACCAGCATTCATACTCTGGCTCCCATCTTCAAAGTCTATTCAAGAACCTTCATGAGAACAGTGAATAAGTTTAAAAAGCGTTCCGATAGACAGAAAAGCGATCACAACAAGAAGAGGGCTCATCATTTCAACTTAAAGCTAAGGAGATCACTTAGAAAAGATCCAACTCAATCCATAAGACGTTTGGCACGTGAAAGATGAATTACACCTATGATAGTCCAAAGAGCAGTTGAAAATGAAATCGTCCGTGAAACCTGTGACGCAGCTTCTTACTGCAGGACAGAAAGTTAGAAGGTTAGAGAGGGAGAAGATCATCTTGAATAAGTTGGAATACATATATATATATATATATATATATATATATATATATATATATATATATATATGAACTTTATTTGAATCCTTCATGAGCTTTCGATCCTCAGCTCTGATTAATTAATGATGAACATGCCATTTTCGTTTATGATCGATTTCATCACGATTCTTCTGTTGAACTTGGAGAGTAATTATGCATTCTGATGGTTGAAAGTAAACATCCAGTAGTGCTATAAAAACCCCGGAAAATCCGAATATCTTTAATAATTTCCAATATATAACGGTTCAAAGCTTAATCTAACAAATGGACAATTTTACTTCTACACGATTTAGAAAATTTGGCTATTACAACACAAAAAAAACACACACACATAATATATATATATATATATATATATATATATATATATAAGAAAACCAAATTCGTTAGTGAAACCAATAGACAACTTGCCAAAACAACTAACACAGCCCAAAAAGAAACACACCTACATACTGCGTAAAGAAAAATGCTCGACGCCTAGATGACCTCGACAGAGCCAAAAATACTTCCCAACTTTAACTCTTATCAAAGGAGAGCCAGAGTCATTACTCGATTTTCATGTTCACGCGATCTTCAGACCACTTGAACGCAAATAAAAAAGAGAAAGAATTGAACACTCAACACTCCATAATAACTCGCAGTTTAGAGTGCCCATGCGCATGCATATGTCTCTGTCTGTCTGTCTGTCTGTCTGTCTGTCTCTCTCTCTCTCTCTCTTTATATATCTCTCTATTAGTATATATATATATGGGGGGTTGTCTTTGTGCGTGCGTGTTTGTATGTCTGTCTGTATATGTTTGTGTGCGTGCGTGTGTGTTGTGAGGTGTGGGGTCTGGAATACCGAAAATATCGGATTAAAAATAAAATAAAATCCATTGATTCTTTAGGAAAGAAAACAATTGTACGAACACAAAAAAAATTAATTGAAAGCTTATCGCAGCACCTTGTCTGTCGTCTTTAACGAAACATGTATAAAAGAGCCATTGCTGCTTAAATGCATATATATATATATATATATATATATATATATATATATATATATATATATATTAAGGAGGTTTAATTAAAGACCACCAAAGTTATAAAACATCAAGCCTGGTTAAGACTTAGACGAATGAACCACAAAAATAGAGAACAACAAAAATCCTAATTTGAAATGTAAAAGATGATGGGTTTCGAATTACAACTTACATCTGCTTGTCGGAGCATCGTTAATGCTGACGGCAAGAAGATACCTTGACAAAAAAAAATTTTAAAAACAGAACTAGTCACTATAAACTTAAGTTGCACCCAACAATTGCATGAAGATTAGTCGAATTGCAACAATAAAAACATCATGATTACAGCGTCTAACCATTCAACATGATGTACGTTAGTTAATTTGTTTAACGGCATATTGATTCCTTATGGGTCATTAAATGCCGAAACAATTTTCTTGGAAGCTTTGAAGTAATAAAATTATGATATCTGTTATTCTGCCCTCACAACTGAATACATAGTAGTTGATACTCAGCATTTGTGCATATGCACCTTTGTGCAAATTAATTGAAGCAGAACGAATAATTCCGTTATTGTTTACTTTCTTTTTTTCGTATTTTCCAATGAAACATGTGAACATTGTTACAAAATAAAATAAGACATATCTCGCTTGATTTACAGGCAAATACTCAAGAGCAAGAGCGGGTGAGAACGGGACAAAGCCCCATCACAAAATGACCATTATCTTCGTTTACAAATGTTCCCGACACACGAGTTCCGGTCGAAAAATAAAATAATATCTAAAATGTTCTATTTTTCGTCCAATAAATATGCTTCCCTCCTAATTATACTCGCTTCGTTTTTCGAGCCTGTTAAGCCATAAAAAAACGCTATAAAAGGGGTCACACGGAAATTCAACGGGGGTCACAGGTGGCCAGGGAACAGACCTATCACGGTCAGGCCGAGCGATCAGCAGGGGAACATCAACCACCATCAACATGTGTGAACTACTATGAGAGATCGACCTAGATCCGAAGCCGGCTTATGAACTATACCACAAGGTAGCTGTCCCAAACCCTCACGTTCTTGTTGAAATAAACCACGTAAACCTATTTCTGCTGTTGTCGTATTTCTTTCTTGCAACCATACGCTTGTCTATAACAACATGTTAGCATGTCCATTTAACGAATTCGTCCCTTGCAGATTGACACCAGATTCTTGATTAGATTTAAATCAGGAGAGTTCCGGGCCAGTCTATAGTACTTTGATTTGCTCACTGGTAAGGCTAGCTAGTGAGTTCGTGCAGCGTTACAATTTTCCTTAAAGTGACGTCCATCGCAGACAATGGCCGTAGGACAACTAATCGACAGTCGAGACAATAGTACCTGGGAGTGATAAAAATCTGATGCAATCACGGATGACGCAACATTTTTCAAGGCCAAACAAATTTCATCATACACCCAGAAAATACATTCATATTACTGCACCAATGTAGATGACCTAATCTAAGGAAAAGATAGAAATTGATTACATCCTGTCACTCCAGTCGGTCTAAAACTGAGCGTGTGATGGAAGAAAGGAAACTAAAGCTGCTGTTTTAATTAATTTGCACAAGGGTATACATGTTTGCGTGATCATAATTAGTAGAGGCGGTGATATGTGTGTTTCAAGTTGTAGTTTTTAAGTTATATATTATAATAGAGTTTGATTCAAGAAATTATCGGATATTATATGGAGTTACTAGCAGCATGGCCCGGCGTTGCCCGTGCTTGATTCAAAAATCGTACGACACATACAGCAATCGCTATCACCTGACTTAAAATATTTTTGCCCTTCCTTGCCTTTAAAGGAGTGCCCTCGCCGTGCTGATGTTGCTACATGCCTTACTTCTTGCCTATCTCACGCTGCGAATTTTTTCTAAGCTCTATACTAAACATTAAATCTGTTACGAAAAAAGAACTAAACAAAATGAACACAAAACGATCAGCTTAAAAAAAACCAACTCATAACTGGAAAAACCGAATGAAAAAAGAATGTTAACAACAAAGACTTTTTCACGCACAACCCAGTTCTGCGGAATCAGAATCAACGTTGAGTTTAAGCAAGTGAATGAGTCAACTGGTGTAAAGTGCTATGCAGATTTAAATTTTTCCCACTTGTGACAAATGCAGCTATCGATATATTTTTTTTTTCATGCTAGCATGCTAATTAACATTCGTGTCAGTCAGCTGTTGGCGCACACGCTGGCTAATAGAATCTTCCTGTCTATTCGTGGCAGCCAGCTATAGGCTCTCACTCTGGCCAGTAGAAAATGGTCGCAAACTAAATGAAAAGTGCCGTAGAAGCATGAAAAAATCGATTATTTACACTGTCGATAGGAGTTAGGAAATGCAAAGTCGGTCTTGGCCTTGCCGCTAACTTGAAGCATGTGCATGTAAAATTTGGGTGCAAATCCGTCGAAAATTGCGACCGTGCATTCGTTACACACACACACACACATCCTGCCTTTTTATAGATAGAGATGTCATGATAGAGTTTATATCGGCTGTTTGTTTGATTTTGTGGCTTCAACTTAATCTGTTTGGAAAGCAATTGTATGCCTTCAACTACGGATAAAAAAAAAAGTATTGCTGGCCATGTATTGTCGATCTTCTTTTATATAAATTAGGTGTTGATATGCCGTAAACCAAACCAAAGCAAAAGAGTCTCCGCGTCCTTGTGGGTGACAAATTATTTTCCACGCTGCAATCGCTCTCTCACAGACGGGATATGACACTCCTCTATCGCCACGAAAGTGCTCGGACAAACTACATTCCTTGGTACCGTCAATTGTAACCTTCACGGCTAGGACCCACCATACCACTGACATTGTATACCATCTGTATACCATTAGCGTGCAATAAGTTCCACTCGAACAGCTTCCCACGAACCACTGATCTGTGGAACCGACCCCTAAGAGGTTTTTCCCCGATCACTACAATCTTAACCGTTATCTTTCCCACCTATCCGCATAAATTCTGTCATTTACTCTAACTCGAGTGGCCCTCGGGCCTTGTACAGGGTGAACCTTGTCGGCGATCTTTCCATTTTCTTTACTCTATTATACTAATTGCTGGTAATTTTTACCATAAAAATTTATTTTTATAATTTAGTAGTGTTTTATATTTGTTTTTTTTGGGGGGGGGTTCTATTTGCTCATAACTGGGGTCCTAACAGATTCTACACCCTGAGTCAGGGTAGACATGGGGACAACAGCACGTAAAAGGTGGTTCCACGCTCCTCATTACCTCCAATTTCCAGATTAGAGATTTACCGGTGTAGTTAATCGTCATACCCGAAACACTGTTCGTCTCTTTGTGTGTTCATATCTATCTGTGTATATTTGAAGGCAGTTGTCTTTTATTTTTAATCAATGCCAGTGAAAAAGAAAATGTAATTTTCGAAGCTGAATTCGAATGCACAAATACGGTCACAGGCGGAGCAAGAAACGCCGTCAGTTGGAGGAGGATAGAACGCCTTCCCGTGTCATTTTTTTTTTTTTTTTTTTCTCGATTTTTTCCCGTCAAATCACCACTCTGCGAAAAACTGCTATGCTACAAAGAAGCAAATCTGGTATTATCTGATCTTCTTTCACGCCTAAATTTTCGTTTCAGCCTTGATCTCAATGAAAGTCTGTTCCACCGCCGCTCCAACACCCGTACCAAAAGCTGCCCTGTGTCCTTTAGGCGCTTGTCTGCTCGACCATATCCTGCCCGCCTCTCTCCCTCTCTCTCTTTCGCTCTCTTTCTCTCCCTCTCTTTCTCTCTCTCCCTCTCTTTCTCTCTCTCCCCCCTCTCTCTCTCCATATCTCTCTCCCTCTTTCTCTCCCCCCTCTCTCTCTCCTTCTCCCCCCCCTCTCTCGTTTAATTGAACAATGAACAGAGATAAAAGAGACTAGTGAAGCAATAAAAAAAAACATTTTCCTGTCGGCTAATGTTCTATTATCCGGCGGTATAACTCATTGCACCGATGAATTTTACAGCATTTACAAACATTAACAGATATATAGATAGATAGATAGATAGATAGATAGATAGATAGATAGATAGATAGATAGATATGAACAGACTGAGATAGATAGATAGATAGATAGATAGATAGATAGATAGATAGATAGATAGATAGATAGATAGATAGATGAACACATTGTAATATTTAGATAAATAGATCAGAATGAAAAGCCAGCCAGCCAGACCGAGAGACTGACACATAGATAGATAGATAGATAGATAGATAGATAGATAGATAATGAACTGATTGTAATAGATAGATAGATAGATAGATAGATAGATAGATAGATAGATAGATAGATATGAATTCACATAGGAACAAATTTAGATACATACATACATACATACATAATAGCTGGCCAGTCGTATTCGAGGATACCCTATTGCAGACGCCCAGGCACATTTGTCTTTTGCTCAACACCCACAGAGCCCACCTATGGTTTATACTGCAACTATGCTGCGCAGAATTTAGTGACAGTGTCTGGGAGAGACCGTGTAATCTAGCGTGATCAAATCCTCGGTCATAACTTGTGACTTCGTGCTAGCACCACTATCAACGGCCCCTAAGGGTTCGGCCTACCCAATTTCACTCACAAGGCTTGGGTCGACTTGTGGTATGGTTTTCAGGCACTTTGCAAAGGTGCCGCACGCTGGAATCCTCCCCCTCCAGACTGATAACAAAAAGAAGTCTACTTCTTGACAAATCAACCGTGGTGAGATTCGAACACGGATTTCATGGTCAGAAAGTGAACGTCCTAACCAAATAGATAGATAGATAGATAGATAGATAGGAATGATCAGATACATATATGCATACATACATAGAAATTATAAGACAGATACATACATACATACATACATACATATATTGACAGATAGGAATGAAAACAGCCAGACAGATAGAAAGATATGAATGAACAGATAGATAGATAGATAGATAGATAGATAGATAGATAGACAGACAGACTGACTGACATGAGGCGTCAGGCAGATTAAAAGATATGAGCAAAATTAGATAGACCTTTTTCTATGCAAATAATTATGATATATCCTCTATAAATAGGGAAATTGAATTTCGTTTGGGGTTCTTGTTAAAGCTGACATCTTTTTTTTGTCTCCGGCAAGACGAAACAGACATTTGTTTTCATAAATTCATGTGCGACCCACTTTCCTAACTTCATATATTTTCGTTAGGCTTCTAAATAACGCACTACAGTTGACTGCTTGCAGAAGCGATACACAACTGTAGTACGACACATTAAAGACACTTCTAAGATTTCGCTAACACTGTGCAAAAGACGGTATTAAGAAATATTTCTATTAACTTGTTAGTATCTATTGATAGTACAATTTTAATAAAAAGACTAAAAATAGATTCTATGTTAGTAATACGTATAGGTATGTGTGTAGCCTCGGTAGAGTTATGGATAGCCGCTTGCATTAAGGAATCGGAGATTCAAATTCAAGCCGAATCCATTACATTCACTTACGTACTAATACCCTTGGGAAAGGTATGAATCTCTTTCTTTTTTTTCTGTGGGTAAATAGCAGGACAGAGTGGGTTCTATAGCCTTTGATGGCAACTGGTTTACCAGAAAAAGAAATGGCAACCTACTGCGGGAAAAAATCGTCAGTCATGTGTATCACGCATGGCACAGAACTGACTGATGTGTGGATGTACGTGTCATGCAAGAGATATCAGAGCTAAAGGCAGAATCGGCTAACAGATTTTAAATTCAGAAAATAGGTTTATTAAGTCCAGTAACTGTTATTGCTCTTTCCAGTATTGATAAGAGAGGGTTTCCTTCCTGACCTTTTATTTGGGGCAGTGTGGAGCATTTTCTCTTTGAGTTACATCTTCTATGTGCTATGTAAACTTGGATGTGCAGGTGGTGTAATTGATACTGGCTCGGAATTGTTAATTGGAGAGCAGAGTTCCAATTCCTAGTGGGTTTGTTATATTAACTTCCATGCAAATATTCTTGGGAAAGGTATGAATCCACATCTTCTCCCCCAGCTATGGGTTAATTACTAAGACTTTTATCCCTAAATCATTATTATCTCGAAAAAATTCTTTCAATGTAAAAATATTTTCTTGATTTAAATAACTTTTAAAAGCTTAATAAACCATAGAAAAGAAATCAATCTATATTGGCCAAATTATAAAATGTGTGCATGTTGAGTCATCTATATAAATGAACTTGTATATGCGTATAGTAATGTTAATGTCAACTGTTTCCTTATAAGGAAACATCTGGTATTTATTGAGCAAGCAGATGCAACTAGTTTCAGTTGAAATTTATAAAATCTTTTTATAAAAACAGTTTTACAGGAAAATAGGTCTCTCAAGACCAGTAACTTTTATTGCTCTTTCCAGTATTGATGGGGGAGGGCTTCCTTCATAACCTTTTGTTTTGGGTAGTGTGGAGCATTTTATCTTTGAGTTACATCTTCTATGTGCTATATTCCTTCAGGACATTGGCTACCATGGCGCTCCACTATTTCCTGTCCTTTGTAGCTCTTAATAAATTTTGTTTGATTTACATGTCCTATTGAATTGCTGTTGTCGAAAGTCTTTAAGTGATAGGTTTTCTATTATTTGGTATAGATCTTTGGTTTAGTCTGTGTGATTCTGTAGCACCAGCCCACAAGGTTCAAAGAAGGATGGTCCTTGCTAAAACCTACAGGCTTTATTCACACGAAGTCACTTCTAACAATCGATTTGATAAAGTGATTTTATACAGCTAGCAGTTTAGATATTTCTGAATAGGTTTGGTTCTATGCATGGCATTCATATGATCATCTCAATCTGATGATGTTACTAGTTTTCATTGAAATTGATAAAATCTTTTTATAAAAACAGTTTTCCAGAAAAAAAGGTTTGTCAAGCTGAGTAATTGTTATTGCTCTTTCCAGTATTGATTGGGAGTTTTCTTCCTAATCTTTTGTTTTGAGGCAATGTGCATTTGATTGTCATTATTTTCTATGAAAGTTAAATGTGCTATCCATTTTAGATGTTGCTGCTGCTGAAAATCCTCAAGTGATGTTGCTTCGGTAGTTTGGTACAATTCTTTGTGATTTTGTAGCGCCAGTCCACAAGGTTCGAAGAAGAATGGTCCTTCCTAAGACCTAGTTTTCATCCTCTCAAAGTCATTTTTAATCATTAATCTGAGTAAGCGGATGTATACAACTGACAGTTTAGTTATTTCTTAACAATCCTGACGTCATGCATAAAATCCATATGAGAGTCTCGATCTGACGAAACAAATTTCCTCTTCATTTTTTATCACGACGTTTCAACCGAGTACGCTCTGGTTTTCTTCAGGTTTTGTTTGGTTTGTTTTACAGCATATCAAACTCAATGGGCTATTTAATCCGACAAGATTTTTATTGCTGGTAATATTTTTTTTTTTCAAAAATGTATTGCTGGTAATATTTTTTCAAAAATTTATTGCTAGTAATATTTTTTTCAAAACTGTATTGCTGATTATTGCTGTATGTATATATTGCTGGTAATAATTTTTCTTCAAAAATCTCTATCTGGTAATAATTTTTTACAAATTATTTATGGTATTACAACTTATTTTTACACTTTCATAGTGTTTTGACCCCAGTTTAGGGGTTAACTATTTACCCATAGCTGAGACGCTAACAGGTGCTGCCACCCCTGGTCAGGGTAGACCTGGGAACACCAGCAATTAAGAGTTGGTTCCTGGCTCCTCAAAAACTCCTGATCAGAGGCCTTGCTGTTAGACGTGGTTTATCGTCTTACACAGGAGGCCGAAGTAGTTTATCGTCTTACCCAGGGCGCGGATATATTCTATCGTCTTACCCAGGACGGGTTTTCTTCAGGTATATAATGTTGTTGAATAGTAAGCTCCTACATGCCATATCCGTTGATTTGCGCATGTTCGTTGTTGGTGATGTTTTCTTCTGAAACTGCGATCCACTGGGGATCCTGATGGAAATCGCTAAATTTCTCCTTGAATCGTTCATCTGGAACCTCAAATTCATTACTTTTTGATTGATTGATTTGTCTATGTAACGGTATATCAACTGTTCATGGGTCATTTAATACTCAAATGTAATTTTCTTGGAAGCTTGGAAGTAATCAAAAAATGATGTTATTCTGCTTTCACAATTGAATACATGGTATATGATACTCAGCTTTTGTGCATATACATGTTAGTGTGGATATAATTACTACAGGCGGTGATATGTGTGCTTTATGTTGTACTTATGTTGGAGTTATATTAGGTTGGTGCAAAAATAATGACGTAATAATGTCGTTTTTTGACGTTAAAAATTACGTCAAAAAACGACATTATTACGTCATTATTTTTGCACCAACCTAATATTTTGGAATACAATTTGATTTCTATAAGAAATTCTAGGATACTATATGGATGAATGCTATGAAAGAGCTCATGTTGGTTGTTTTGCAGTATTTTGAACGAATTTGGGCGAAGTCTCTACAATTTGTTAGTATGTGCGTATTAGTAATTTTACAATAAATTTTTTTTTTTTTTTTTTTGTAATATTTTTATATGAAAAATTATTGCGATAAAAATGTATTTTTATACTTTCGTAGTGTTTTGTTTCTGTTTGGGGGTTCAATTTGCCCATAGCTGGGACCCTGACAGTTGCTACCACTCCGAATCAGGGCGAACATGGTAACAGCCGCAATTAAGATGTGGTTTCAGGCTTCTCAAAAGCTCCGATCTCCAAATCAGAGGCCTTGCTACTGGATGTAGTAATTCCTTACTTCTCTCCTGGTTAATGTTTCCAAAAAATTATTTATACCTATGCTTGGTTTGCTGATCGAATTATCTGAAATCCACAGTAATTGACGCGCCACTTTTTCATGGCTTTCGTTGTTCTCCGTGTCTAATTTTTAGAATGCGACTGATATTTACTATTCTCTGGCCAGATTGGATTATGTCTTTATATAGAAAATTTTGCATTTTGTGACTTTTTTCTTACTTTTCCTTCTTCGAAGAGAATCACGAATCAAGAAGTGTACGAAATAAGATAAACTACATTCTGTTGAGGTCCATTCAACAACCGAACGATAATAGTTTAATTGGTGAAGAGAAATTTACGGTCCTGAAGAAATTGTTTTAATCGAGAGATTTTGATAAATTTCCATCGAAAGCAGCACTGATTGGTCAGTCAGTAAATGTATATTTTCCAGTGCAGATATTGGCCCACCCTATCACGTCAAGTTTTATATTCAGTGCCTGCTAACACTGTGCAATCTCAGACAAGATGATTAATTGTTTCAGGATATTATTATTATTATTATTATTATTATCATTATTGTTATTATTATTATTACTATTATTCATAGTGCAGATATTGACCCATTCCATCATGCCGAGTTTTATATTCAGTGCGTATTAACACTTTTGCAACCTGAGACAAGATGGTCAATTGTTTCAGGATATTATTATTATTATTATTATCATTATTATTATTATTATTATTATTATTATTATTATTATTATCATTTTTATTTTCTTTGCTTTCTGGCGTTTACACATTTCTTTCCGGGTCCCACCCAGGGACCTAAGGTTAGAAATGGCATCATGACACTTTTCACTGACACAAAAAAAAAAATAAAAAAATAAAAAAAATAAAATAAAATAAAATAATTACATAGATAGAGCCCTTCGTAAAGTGTGGGCTGTACTTGTCAGAACAATTTTTTGTATCTTTATTATTATTATTATTATTATTATTATTATTATTATTATTATTATTATTATTATTAAATGATATATTATTATTATTATTATTATTATTATTATTATTATTATTATAAGACATAGTGTTGAAAACTCGTCTCAACCCATTTCCCCAATTTGGTCAAATAATCAAAATCAGAGTTGTGTTTTTTTTTGTTGGGAAGAGTTTCTTAGGCTGGGAACTTTTCAGCACATTGTTGTAAACAGGAGATTGAGGAAAAAGTCGATTTTCATTCTTCTTCTACTTTTTCTTCTTCTTCTTCTTCTTCTTCTTCTTCTTCTAATTATTATTATTATTATTATTAGGAAAAGAAGATGAAGAAGACATTTAAAGGAAGAAAGGAAGTTTTTATAAAGAGTGATTGATTAAGACGCCAAGCAACTCTCCTGCAACACCCTTGACAATGGCAAGTGAACCATGAAGGTTGCCCTTTTGAAAATGATAAAAAAAAGACCAAGAATCAAATTTCGCTTCGATGATTCTAAAGAGAAAGAGAGAAAGAGAAAGAGAGTGAAGAGAAGAGAAAGAAATGCTATTATTTGCAGGTGCTGGTGGTAAGTTTCATAAGTAGAACAATGTACTGAAGACTGAGAGGTCCAAGGTTTCTTTACAGATGTGAATTTGTGAGACGCGTTAACAAACACTTTCGCTAGAATGAAAAAAAAAATCTTCCCTAGAAAAAATAAATTAAATATTTTAAAAAGAAAAAGAGGTTTCTTTATTCTTAAATGTTGCGAGACTCGTAAGTCGATCACTCTTCACGAGACCCGTAACCCAATAAGGCCGTAGCAGCACCACGCGTACTGCAGCCGGTAATGTTTTCCCGGCAGGATAGCCTGACAGATCCCAAGCTTCTCCAGGCTTGGTTTAAATTCAGAGTTTTTCCTTCTTCGAGGCCATCCAAAGCTATAGGAACCACTCTGTCTTGCTATGCATAACTACAGGTGGGGAGAAGGGATGGATTCATACCTTTCTCAAATGTATTAGCAGGAATGTAATGAACTCCACTGGAACTCGAACTCGATTCCTTAATCCAAGTCGCTACCTTTTACTCCACCATACCGGCGTAATTTAGGGAATACCATAATTCCCCATGTATAATACGCATTTGTTTTTCTAAAAATGAATAAGCAAAATCAGGGGTGCGTATTATGCGCAGATACAAAAAAAATCTTTAAAAAATTGCCGTAAAATAAAATAAGAATTATCATAAAACTAAATTAGAATAATATTATTCTATGTTTAAAAACATTTTTTAAAATAAGAGTAGGAAACGCTGACCGTAATGAAATTGGAGACGTACGATTTATAGGTTTTGATTAACAAATAACGAGTGCGAATTATGCATGAGTAGAAGCATTTTTCCACACTTTCAGCACAATTTTAAGGGTGCGTATTATGGATGAATGCTTATTATACATGGGAAATTACGGTAAATAAATCAAGAAATACAAACTCGGACGAAATTGTAGTTTTTTAATACTAAATGTTTACCGAATAGAAGTCCCAAGAGCCACCCAACTAGAGGGTTATTGAATGAAGCTGATACATGGCTGTAAAAGGGGGTAGTATATTACGCATATTACAATGATATGTTGGATAGATAACGATTGAAGACTTAAAAAGCTTAAGACTGTTGTCATCGGGGAATTATACGAAGTAGCGGTTCTCGGAAAGAAGTTGAGTGCAACTTCTTCCTTACTAATGGAATATGAAGAGAATGATGATTATTCAAGCCTCTGTGCGTGGTATAGCGTATATAAGCTGTGAAAGTCGGAACTGATGGAACTAAGGACTGTAGCACGCCTGAACATTTGCCATAGAAATAGCGGTAGAGTACCGATAGTCTAGGGAAAAGTAATTCATCACCCGCAAGGCCGTGTAAACGAATTTGAACTCAGTAAAAGCTGGAAAATGCGTATTGGGCAGCTCCATCCCCGTCTCATCCGAATGTTTTTTATTAATGTTCACCGAGTACAAGTCTCAAGAGCCGCTCAAGGCAGATGAATACTGTGGGCTACCATATCAAGATCAAGATTTAATTAGTATTCAGTCGGAGAAGTTAGAAGTATATTTTTGAAGTAGAATTTAGAAGGAACCGGAAATCCAATCCTAAACAGGAAACAAGAGATAAACTTCTACTCCTGTTCAAAAGACCGGAGAGGAGTGTGAACCAGACGATAGGCAAACCTATCTACTTCTGTTGGGAGAGGAGAAAATAATTAGTGATATGACGCATTCGGCGAAGGAGGGGCGTATTAAAAAAAATAAAAAATTGCTTTTTTCACTGCAAATTATTCATTATATCATATCCAAGTATTTCGCAAAAAAAAATTAGAGCTGATTACACAATATTTCAATCTCAATTTAGGTTTATAGTTCATAACCATGGAATGAGATGACGTAACATAAACTGTAGATTTGTCTGCAAAATATCATCATATTGTTACATAATTATAGCAAAGTCATTAAGGTTTTTTTGCCAAAAGCATTTTATTTTTAGTTGTATATTAATTTAAAATATTCCATTTTACAGGTTTTATTTTTGAAATGGAATACGATCATTCTAAATTTCAGAATTTCTGTATTGCCCTTCAAAATGACTGGAAGAAAGCAATCTAAAAACAACAATGGAGAAGAGAGGTAACAAAGCATAAACGAAATAGCTCCACTTGTTCATCTTAGGAAGCTTAGCATTGCAGCCAAAGTATTCTAAAATGCAGCCAATAACAAAAGAGAAAATTAAAAAATACCTAACAAATCAAATATAGCATCAAAATTTATATTATTTTTATTTATTTGTTATGTAACTAAATCCATAATTGTCAATAATGTTTCTGTAAAACTTGATATTTCCTGTAATAAATTCTTAATAAATATTATTATTGTTATTATTTTACTTAAGTGTAATGTAGTCCTACATTTACAATTCCTTAAGTCTCACCATGAAAATGTTGATCAAAACTGCCTTTACGCGATTGAAAATTATCAAATGTTGAATACGCCCCTTCTCCGCCGGACCCGTCATGTAACGTATGGTCTTGGACATAGATTTACTGTTCATAACTGCGGTCAAAGAAATCCTAGCATACATCAGGGAAGATCCAGAAAAAGATTCAAGGCAGCAATCAAGTGTAAAACTGTAAATGAAAGAGCACACGACCAAGAGCTGTGTAAATTATAGCTGTGACAGAAGGTATAAAAAACAGAAAAATTGTGTCAGAAACAAAGAAAAAAGTACTGAACTCTTACGCGATATCTGCCTTCCTATATACCAGCGAAGGCTGAACAATCTCCTCAAAGATGAAGAAGAGACTTGAAGCAACAAAAAATGTTGTTCCAGAGAAAGATGCTGAAGATACCATGAACTGAACACGTGAGGAACGACGAGGTTTTAGAGAAAATGGAAACAGGAAGGAAGCTTATATTTAACATCAGGAAAAGGCAGTTGAAATTTCTGGGGCACGTAATGAGGAAAGAGGGTTTGGAAAATCTGATACTCAAAAGACAGATTGAAGGTAAGAGAGACAAAGAAAACCAGCGTATAACATACTTGATGAGCTTACGTAAATGGATGACAGAACAGGGGTTTAGGAGAAAGAAAAAATTGTGGAGAGCCATGATCGCCAACGTTCTGAGGGGATACAACACATAAAGAAGAAGCCTATATATTTTAGGTGTTCTGTCTTCCATCGAGTTTTATCAACTTTTGATGTTGTCCCCACGAACGAATGTTACTGTCTATTTTTGTACATTTCGAATTGCTTCTTTTATCAATTCGTCTTCGCAAATACTCTCTAGCATTTAGATCCAGTTCCATTTTCCTTTCGTCACTATCACTTTAAACCTTTTTTTTTCTTTTATTATATAATAGCATATGTTCTTTTGCTTACGGCCATATCCCGTTGAAATAATTTACTTCGTGGGCTTATGAAAATGGATGAAGGAAGGGGGTTTAGATGAAATAACAAAAAGCGAAAATTTATTAAGATCTACGAAGGACAGGAAATCGTGGAGGGCTATAATCACATTCCTCCTAAGGCGATACGGCACAGAGAGAGAGAGAGAGAGAAGAGGCTAGAACTGTGACAGACTGTCTTTCTCAGTTTCATCAACATGCTTCTCACTAAGTTTTACATTAGGATCAACTTTCAACCAGATTAGATTATGACAAATCCTTCAAGGATTTTCAATCGAAACTTTAGAAATCTGCTTACTCACAATATCTGCTTATTCGCCATATTTAGTTAATCGATCTTATGACTCGCTAAATGTTACCATTTGCTGCAACTGCTCCGATATGAAAACTACTAAGGACATGTTGGTATTTGCCTACCTCTTACTGGTGCGGCATTATTAGAATTGCAATAATAAGAGTCCATCATGTATCTTTTATTGATGAATGCTTTTAGGGATAACAATCCATTGGTAGGGTAAAATCATTTTCAAAGCATTTTATAATAAAATCACTTAGACTGCATTTATGTAGCAAAATCATATACAGTGCATTTTATAGTAAAATCATATGCATTGCATTTTTATAGTAAAATCATATGCAGTGCATTTTTATAACATAAATTTATTATAGTAAAATCATTTAAACTGTATTTATATAGCAAAATCATATACAGTGCATTTTTATAGTAAAATCATATGCAGTGTATTTGTATAATAAAATCATATACAGTGTATTTTTATAGTAAAATCATATACAGTCCATTTTTATAGTAAAATCATATGCAGTGTATTTGTATAATAAAATCATATACAGTGTATTTTTATAGTAAAATCATATACAGTGCATTTTTATAGTAAGATCATATGCAGTGTATTTGTATAATAAAATCATATACAGTGTATTTTTATAGTAAAATCATATACAGTCCATTTTTATAGTAAAATCATATGCAGTGTATTTGTATAATAAAATCATATACAGTGCATTTTTATAGTAAAATCATATGCAGTGTATTTGTATAATAAAATCATATGAAGTGCATTTGTTTGTAAAATCATATACAGTGCATTTTTATAATAAAATCATATGCAGTGCATTTTTATAATAAAATCATATACAGTGCATTTTTATAGTAAAATCATATGCAGTTTATTTGTATAATAAAATCCTTTCCAATGCATTTTTATAGCTAAATGTTACCATTTACTACAATGAATGTTATTGTCTGTTTTTGTTTATTTCGGATTGTTTTTGTATCCATTCGTTTTCGGATATAGGAGAATCCAGTTCCATTTTGTTTTCGCCACTATCCTATTTTTATTTTCTTTTATTATACAATAGCACATGTTCTTTTGCTTACGGTCACTTCACACTGATATACATAAAGAAAATAAGTGAACAGGAACGTCGTATAACAGGTAAGTATTCACTTATTTTTTTATTTTTTTTTTTGTATTTAATTTCTTATTTCATATTTCCTTCACAATTTCCTGTGGATGGGTCTTATTTCAGAATAGATTGATGTGTCCTTTTTTTTTTCAAATTTAACTTTAAATAAGACATTTTCTTTTTCTTTCTTCTTTCTTTTTTTTTTTTTTTTTTTTTTGACTTACGCTTATATCAAACAGAATAAGTACAAGTCAGTCAGAAAGAATCGGTGTTGATAACGACAAAGACTTTTACGAGATTAACGAACGAACCGAGTAATTATTGTGCCTTCTTCCGGAAAATAACATCCGTTTCTTTCCGAGATGCGCTTTTTCTGAAGCAAGGCAAGACTGGCCTAGGATACAGGTACTATCCTTAACTCCGATTCGGCTCTTCCATAATTTTAATGTGCAGTAGCTGGAAAAAAAAAACAAAAAAACTACAAGTTCAAGGCTTTACGGTGTTAGTTTGAGGCTAAATTTTCTTGTAGAATGCAAACATTTTCACCCTTTCTTTCGAACGGTCAGTCTTGTATGTCTTTTTAGGTGTATTCTCTAGTGCAGTGTAGTTTTCTAAAGGTGGCGGTTAATGCTGTCAAAAGTTTTTAATAAGAAAAATTAATAATAAAGGATATAGCATTTGGGATCTTGTTCGCAATTTCAGCACTCAATAAAAAAAATTATAAACAGTGGAAATTGATCTAAGTTTCAGTATCTGTTTATATTTCTAAGATGAGGTATTATGTACACTATTTACATTATTCGGACTATTGTCCTCATCTTTGTCGCCATATTTATTACAACGTTTCGGTCTTTCAGTATCTGTCTATATTTCTGAGATGAGGTATTATGTACACTATTTACATTATTCGGACTATTGTCCTCATCTTTGTCGCCATATTTATTACAACTTTCGGTCTTTCAGTATCTGTCTATATTTCTGAGATGAGGTATTATGTACATTATTTACATTATTCGGACTATTGTCCTCATTTTTGTCGCCATATTTATTACAACGTTTCGGGAACCAGTAATAAGGAATGCCAGAGAAAAGGGATAACAACAATAAAAATTGTATTATGAGCTCTGGTAAAAATATGTAATGATAACAGCAAAAATTGCAATATGAGCACTGGTAAAAATGGTTGGTGAAGACATTAGGTTTATAATACCCAGAAATTCGTACACAGATGTTCTCAAGGACAAATGGCATAGTGGATAAAGCCGTTAGTTAAATCGGGGGAGTAGGAGTTCAATACCCGGTTAAGGCGGAAGGTATTAACATGAGATAATAGACATCCTCTCTTCTAACAATTTCAAGGCTCTAAGATATATATCTAATGCGGGGCAGGAAAAACGAGCACACTTTAGCCGAAAAATCAATTTGGGTAATTTTTGCTGAGAACTTTTAAATATTTTACAGTTTATTTTCTGGTGTAACATCTTTGGTCATTCAGTACTCAAAATTCAAATGGAAATAAATCAAAATAGTGAGCGAAATAAATGGTTCAGTTCGACATTCCAACCACCTGAAGAAGGCCGGAGTGTACAACGGCCGAAACGTTGTGATAAATATGTCGACATATATATAATCATAATTAAGTAATTCATCGAGTCTGGGAGAAACCTCAACAGAATGCTGAAAGCACTGGAATGCCGTTTCGTCCTATATCTGGGACTCATCAGCAGTGCGCATCCACTACCTAGAGCAGTCTACCCCAGTGAGCGAAATAAAGGGTTCAGTTCGACATTCCAACCAGCTGAAGGTGGTCGGAGCGTACAACGTTGAAATAAATATTGCGGCAAATATGAGGACAATAGTCAGAATGAAGCAAAAAGTGTTCTAAGTTTATTTCGTAAATCTTTTCCCAGGTTTAGAGATTAGGGGAAGGATATTTAATTTCGTGTCCGCGGTTACACCCCTCCACCCCTTCCTCACACACACACCAAAAACAAAAAAAGTAATTCGGGCCTTTATCGACAAGTATTATGAAATGCGACTTAATTTTTTTTGTTTCTTTTTAAGCTTCCGTACTTGTAAATTATGGGCGTTAGTTTTTGGTGACGAGAAACAGAATAGTCTCGTCTGATCTCTGATATTTGAGCCGAGAAAATCAATGTTAAAATCCGTTTCAGTACTTTTTTTTTCTTATTTTTTTTTTAGTATTACGATTTTCTTCATCGTGGCCGCTGTTAATGTTTACAATATGGATAACATTTTTCTTTCGGCTACTACCTATACAAATAAGGTAATTATGGGTAAGTGCTTTGCTGAGGGACGCACTGAATCATTTTTTCTCTCTCTCAACCGTCTCGTGGCATCTCTTAAAATTTGATAGCCATTCCAATCCCCTCTCTTCTAACAATTTCAAGACTCTGAGATATATATCTAATGCCTGGCAGGAAAAACGAGAACACTTTAGCCGAAAAATCAATTTGGTTAATTTTTGCTGAGAACATTTAAATATTTTACAGTTTATTTTCTGGTCTAACATCTTTGGTCATTCCGTACTCAAAATTCAAAATGTCGCTTTCGTATGAATTCAAATCCGTGTATAAATATAAACATGAAGGTATCGTAATACTAAAAGCATAAAAAAGATATGAGCCACTGGATGTAAAGTAGTATTAATTACTTTTATTGAATGTAGAAAAAAAACTAAAATTCAGAAAAAATGAATCGATACATTTAGGAGCATTAAAAATTGTAATTAGCATGGCTTCAACTGGTAAGAACTACTGCATGAACTCGACATGTGATGAAAGAATACAACTTAAAAATCCTCATAAGAGAAAAAAAAAACTTACTGTTACATGATCGAGTTTGACATACTCTCCACATACGTTTGAATATGTTATTGTCAGAACATTGGGCAGGCTAAACTTGTAATAGCGCAAAGTTTTCATCAGTCCAAGACTTCTTTCTTACACGTGATATATAGAAAGGTGATCAATGATACAAGCTTTTTATACCATGTTTGCCACTCTCTCCACATTGGTTTGAATATGTTATGGTCAGAACTTTGGGCAGGCTAAACTTGTAATAGCGCAAAGTTTTCATCAGTCCAAGACTTCTTTCTTACACGTGATATATAGAAAGGTGATCAATGATACAAGCTTTTTATACCATGTTTGCCACTCTCTCCACATAGGTTTGAATATGTTATGGTCAGAACTTTGGCAAGCTAAACTTGTAATAGCGCAAAGTTTTCATCAGTCCAAGACTTCTTTCTTACACGTGATATATAGAAAGGTGATCAATGATACAAGCTTTTTATAGCATGTTTGCCACTCTCTCCACACAGGTTTGAATATGTTATGGTCAGAACTTTGGGCAGGCTAAACTTGTAATAGCGCAAAGTTTTCATCAGTCCAAAACTTCTTTCTTACACGTGATATATAGAAAGGTGATCAATGATACAAGCTTTTTATAGCATGTTTGCCACTCTCTCCACATAGGTTTGAATATGTTATGGTCAGAACTTTGGGCAGGCTAAACTTGTAATAGCGCAAAGTTTTCATCAGTCCAAGACTTCTTTCTTACACGTGATATATAGAAAGGTGATCAATGATACAAGTTTTTTATAGCATGTTTGCCACTCTCTCCACATAGGTTTGAATATGTTATGGTCAGAACTTTGGGCAGGCTAAACTTGTAATAGCGCAAAGTTTTCATCAGTCCAAGACTTCTTTCTTACACGTGATATATAGAAAGGTGATCAATGATACAAGCTTTTTATAGCATGTTTGCCACTCTCTCCACATAGGTTTGAATATGTTATGGTCAGAACTTTGGCAAGCTAAACTTGTAATAGCGCAAAGTTTTCATCAGTCCAAGACTTCTTTCTTACACGTGATATATAGAAAGGTGATCAATGATACAAGCTTTTTATAGCATGTTTGCCACTCTCTCCACACAGGTTTGAATATGTTATGGTCAGAACTTTGGGCAGGCTAAACTTGTAATAGCGCAAAGTTTTCATCAGTCCAAGACTTCTTTCTTACACGTGATATATAGAAAGGTGATCAATGATACAAGCTTTTTATAGCATGTTTGCCACTCTCTCCACATAGGTTTGAATATGTTATGGTCAGAACTTTGGGCAGGCTAAACTTGTAATAGCGCAAAGTTTTCATCAGTCCAAGACTTCTTTCTTACACGTGATATATAGAAAGGTGATCAATGATACAAGCTTTTTATAGCATGTTTGCCACTCTCTCCACATAGGTTTGAATATGTTATGGTCAGAACTTTGGGCAGGCTAAACTTGTAATAGCGCAAAGTTTTCATCAGTCCAAGACTTCTTTCTTACACGTGATATATAGAAAGGTGATCAATGATACAAGCTTTTTATAGCATGTTTGCCACTCTCTCCACATAGGTTTGAATATGTTATGGTCAGAACTTTGGGCAGGCTAAACTTGTAATAGCGCAAAGTTTTCATCAGTCCAAGACTTCTTTCTTACACGTGATATATAGAAAGGTGATCAATGATACAAGTTTTTTATAGCATGTTTGCCACTCTCTCCACATAGGTTTGAATATGTTATGGTCAGAACTTTGGGCAGGCTAAACTTGTAATAGCGCAAAGTTTTCATCAGTCCAAGACTTCTTTCTTACACGTGATATATAGAAAGGTGATCAATGATACAAGCTTTTTATAGCATGTTTGCCACTCTCTCCACATAGGTTTGAATATGTTATGGTCAGAACTTTGGCAAGCTAAACTTGTAATAGCGAAAAGTTTTCATCAGTCCAAGACTTCTTTCTTACACGTGATATATAGAAAGGTGATCAATGATACAAGCTTTTTATAGCATGTTTGCCACTCTCTCCACACAGGTTTGAATATGTTATGGTCAGAACTTTGGGCAGGCTAAACTTGTAATAGCGCAAAGTTTTCATCAGTCCAAGACTTCTTTCTTACACGTGATATATAGAAAGGTGATCAATGATACAAGCTTTTTATAGCATGTTTGCCACTCTCTCCACATAGGTTTGAATATGTTATGGTCAGAACTTTGGGCAGGCTAAACTTGTAATAGCGCAAAGTTTTCATCAGTCCAAGACTTCTTTCTTACACGTGATATATAGAAAGGTGATCAATGATACAAGTTTTTTATAGCATGTTTGCCACTCTCTCCACATACGTTTGAATATGTTATGGTCAGAACTTTGGGCAGGCTAAACTTGTAATAGCGCAAAGTTTTCATCAGTCCAAGACTTCTTTCTTACACGTGATATATAGAAAGGTGATCAATGATACAAGCTTTTTATAGCATGTTTGCCACTCTCTCCACATAGGTTTGAATATGTTATGGTCAGAACTTTGGGCAGGCTAAACTTGTAATAGCGCAAAGTTTTCATCAGTCCAAGACTTCTTTCTTACACGTGATATATAGAAAGGTGATCAATGATACAAGCTTTTTATAGCATGTTTGCCACTCTCTCCACATAGGTTTGAATATGTTATGGTCAGAACTTTGGGCAGGCTAAACTTGTAATAGCGCAAAGTTTTCATCAGTCCAAGACTTCTTTCTTACACGTGATATATAGAAAGGTGATCAATGATACAAGCTTTTTATACCATGTTTGCCACTCTCTCCACATAGGTTTGAATATGTTATGGTCAGAGCTTTCGGCAGGCTAAACTTGTAATAGCGCAAAGTTTTCATCAGTCCAAGTCTTCTTTCTTACACGTGATATATAGAAAGGTTATTAATGATACAAGCTTTTTATACCATGTTTGTCACTGTCTCCACATAGGTATGAATATGTTATTGTCAGAACTTTGGGCAGGCTAAACTTGTAATAGCGCAAAGTTTTCATCAGTCCAAGACTTCTTTCTTACACGTGATATATAGAAAGGTGATCAATGATACAAGCTTTTTATAGCATGTTTGCCACTCTCTCCACATAGGTTTGAATATGTTATGGTCAGAACTTTGGGCAGGCTAAACTTGTAATAGCGCAAAGTTTTCATCAGTCCAAGACTTCTTTCTTACACGTGATATATAGAAAGGTGATCAATGATACAAGCTTTTTATAGCATGTTTGCCACTCTCTCCACATAGGTTTGAATATGTTATGGTCAGAACTTTGGCAAGCTAAACTTGTAATAGCGCAAAGTTTTCATCAGTCCAAGACTTCTTTCTTACACGTGATATATAGAAAGGTGATCAATGATACAAGCTTTTTATAGCATGTTTGCCACTCTCTCCACACAGGTTTGAATATGTTATGGTCAGAACTTTGGGCAGGCTAAACTTGTAATAGCGCAAAGTTTTCATCAGTCCAAGACTTCTTTCTTACACGTGATATATAGAAAGGTGATCAATGATACAAGCTTTTTATAGCATGTTTGCCACTCTCTCCACATAGGTTTGAATATGTTATGGTCAGAACTTTGGGCAGGCTAAACTTGTAATAGCGCAAAGTTTTCATCAGTCCAAGACTTCTTTCTTACACGTGATATATAGAAAGGTGATCAATGATACAAGTTTTTTATAGCATGTTTGCCACTCTCTCCACATACGTTTGAATATGTTATGGTCAGAACTTTGGGCAGGCTAAACTTGTAATAGCGCAAAGTTTTCATCAGTCCAAGACTTCTTTCTTACACGTGATATATAGAAAGGTGATCAATGATACAAGCTTTTTATAGCATGTTTGCCACTCTCTCCACATAGGTTTGAATATGTTATGGTCAGAACTTTGGGCAGGCTAAACTTGTAATAGCGCAAAGTTTTCATCAGTCCAAGACTTCTTTCTTACACGTGATATATAGAAAGGTGATCAATGATACAAGCTTTTTATAGCATGTTTGCCACTCTCTCCACATAGGTTTGAATATGTTATGGTCAGAACTTTGGGCAGGCTAAACTTGTAATAGCGCAAAGTTTTCATCAGTCCAAGACTTCTTTCTTACACGTGATATATAGAAAGGTGATCAATGATACAAGCTTTTTATAGCATGTTTGCCACTCTCTCCACATAGGTTTGAATATGTTATGGTCAGAACTTTGGGCAGGCTAAACTTGTAATAGCGCAAAGTTTTCATCAGTCCAAGACTTCTTTCTTACACGTGATATATAGAAAGGTGATCAATGATACAAGCTTTTTATAGCATGTTTGCCACTCTCTCCACATAGGTTTGAATATGTTATGGTCAGAACTTTGGGCAGGCTAAACTTGTAATAGCGCAAAGTTTTCATCAGTCCAAGACTTCTTTCTTACACGTGATATATAGAAAGGTGATCAATGATACAAGCTTTTTATACCATGTTTGCCACTCTCTCCACATAGGTTTGAATATGTTATGGTCAGAGCTTTCGGCAGGCTAAACTTGTAATAGCGCAAAGTTTTCATCAGTCCAAGTCTTCTTTCTTACACGTGATATATAGAAAGGTTATTAATGATACAAGCTTTTTATACCATGTTTGTCACTGTCTCCACATAGGTATGAATATGTTATTGTCAGAACTTTGGGCAGGCTAAACTTGTAATAGCGCAAAGTTTTCATCAGTCCAAGACTTCTTTCTTACACGTGATATATAGAAAGGTGATCAATGATACAAGCTTTTTATACCATGTTTGCCACTCTCTCCACATAGGTTTGAATATGTTATGGTCAGAACTTTGGCAGGCTTAACTTGTAATAGCGCAAAGTTTTCATCAGTCCAAGACTTCTTTCTTACACGTGATATATAGAAAGGTGATCAATGATACAAGCTTTTTATACCATGTTTGACACACTCTCCACATAGGTTTGAATATGTTATTGTCAGAACTTTGGGCAGGCTAAACTTGTAATAGCGCAAAGTTTTCATCAGTCCAAGACTTCTTTCTTACACGTGATATATAGAAAGGTGATCAATGATACAAGCTTTTTATACAATGTTTGCCACTCTCTCCACATAGGTTTGAATATGTTATGGTCAGAAATTTGGCAGGCTTAACTTGTAATAGCGCAAAGTTTTCATCAGTCCAAGACTTCTTTCTTACACGTGATATATAGAAAGGTGATCAATGATACAAGCTTTTTATAGCATGTTTGCCACTCTCTCCACATAGGTTTGAATATGTTATGGTCAGAGCTTTCGGCAGGCTAAACTTGTAATAGCGCAAAGTTTTCATCAGTCCAAGTCTTCTTTCTTACACGTGATATATAGAAAGGTTATTAATGATACAAGCTTTTTATACCATGTTTGTCACTGTCTCCACATAGGTATGAATATGTTATTGTCAGAACTTTGGGCAGGCTAAACTTGTAATAGCGCAAAGTTTTCATCAGTCCAAGACTTCTTTCTTACACGTGATATATAGAAAGGTGATCAATGATACAAGCTTTTTATAGCATGTTTGCCACTCTCTCCACATAGGTTTGAATATGTTATGGTCAGAACTTTGGGCAGGCTAAACTTGTAATAGCGCAAAGTTTTCATCAGTCCAAGACTTCTTTCTTACACGTGATATATAGAAAGGTGATCAATGATACAAGCTTTTTATAGCATGTTTGCCACTCTCTCCACATAGGTTTGAATATGTTATGGTCAGAACTTTGGCAAGCTAAACTTGTAATAGCGCAAAGTTTTCATCAGTCCAAGACTTCTTTCTTACACGTGATATATAGAAAGGTGATCAATGATACAAGCTTTTTATAGCATGTTTGCCACTCTCTCCACACAGGTTTGAATATGTTATGGTCAGAACTTTGGGCAGGCTAAACTTGTAATAGCGCAAAGTTTTCATCAGTCCAAGACTTCTTTCTTACACGTGATATATAGAAAGGTGATCAATGATACAAGCTTTTTATAGCATGTTTGCCACTCTCTCCACATAGGTTTGAATATGTTATGGTCAGAACTTTGGGCAGGCTAAACTTGTAATAGCGCAAAGTTTTCATCAGTCCAAGACTTCTTTCTTACACGTGATATATAGAAAGGTGATCAATGATACAAGTTTTTTATAGCATGTTTGCCACTCTCTCCACATACGTTTGAATATGTTATGGTCAGAACTTTGGGCAGGCTAAACTTGTAATAGCGCAAAGTTTTCATCAGTCCAAGACTTCTTTCTTACACGTGATATATAGAAAGGTGATCAATGATACAAGCTTTTTATAGCATGTTTGCCACTCTCTCCACATAGGTTTGAATATGTTATGGTCAGAACTTTGGGCAGGCTAAACTTGTAATAGCGCAAAGTTTTCATCAGTCCAAGACTTCTTTCTTACACGTGATATATAGAAAGGTGATCAATGATACAAGCTTTTTATAGCATGTTTGCCACTCTCTCCACATAGGTTTGAATATGTTATGGTCAGAACTTTGGGCAGGCTAAACTTGTAATAGCGCAAAGTTTTCATCAGTCCAAGACTTCTTTCTTACACGTGATATATAGAAAGGTGATCAATGATACAAGCTTTTTATAGCATGTTTGCCACTCTCTCCACATAGGTTTGAATATGTTATGGTCAGAACTTTGGGCAGGCTAAACTTGTAATAGCGCAAAGTTTTCATCAGTCCAAGACTTCTTTCTTACACGTGATATATAGAAAGGTGATCAATGATACAAGCTTTTTATAGCATGTTTGCCACTCTCTCCACATAGGTTTGAATATGTTATGGTCAGAACTTTGGGCAGGCTAAACTTGTAATAGCGCAAAGTTTTCATCAGTCCAAGACTTCTTTCTTACACGTGATATATAGAAAGGTGATCAATGATACAAGCTTTTTATACCATGTTTGCCACTCTCTCCACATAGGTTTGAATATGTTATGGTCAGAGCTTTCGGCAGGCTAAACTTGTAATAGCGCAAAGTTTTCATCAGTCCAAGTCTTCTTTCTTACACGTGATATATAGAAAGGTTATTAATGATACAAGCTTTTTATACCATGTTTGTCACTGTCTCCACATAGGTATGAATATGTTATTGTCAGAACTTTGGGCAGGCTAAACTTGTAATAGCGCAAAGTTTTCATCAGTCCAAGACTTCTTTCTTACACGTGATATATAGAAAGGTGATCAATGATACAAGCTTTTTATACCATGTTTGCCACTCTCTCCACATAGGTTTGAATATGTTATGGTCAGAACTTTGGCAGGCTTAACTTGTAATAGCGCAAAGTTTTCATCAGTCCAAGACTTCTTTCTTACACGTGATATATAGAAAGGTGATCAATGATACAAGCTTTTTATACCATGTTTGACACACTCTCCACATAGGTTTGAATATGTTATTGTCAGAACTTTGGGCAGGCTAAACTTGTAATAGCGCAAAGTTTTCATCAGTCCAAGACTTCTTTCTTACACGTGATATATAGAAAGGTGATCAATGATACAAGCTTTTTATACAATGTTTGCCACTCTCTCCACATAGGTTTGAATATGTTATGGTCAGAAATTTTGCAGGCTTAACTTGTAATAGCGCAAAGTTTTCATCAGTCCAAGACTTCTTTCTTACACGTGATATATAGAAAGGTGATCAATGATACAAGCTTTTTATACCATGTTTGCCACACTCTCCACATAGGTTTGAATATGTTATTGTCAGAACTTTGGGCAGGCTAAACTTGTAATAGCGCAAAGTTTTCATCAGTCCAAGTTTTCTTTCTTACACGTGATATATAGAAAGGTGATCAATGATACAAGCTTTTTATACCATGTTTGCCACTCTCTCCACATAGGTTTGAATATGTTATGGTCAGAACTTTGGCAGGCTTAACTTGTAATAGCGCAAAGTTTTCATCAGTCCAAGACTTCTTTCTTACACGTGATATATAGAAAGGTGATCAATGATACAAGCTTTTTATACCATGTTTGACACACTCTCCACATAGGTTTGAATATGTTATTGTCAGAACATTGGGCAGGCTAAACTTGTAATAGCGCAAAGTTTTCATCAGTCCAAGACTTCTTTCTTACACGTGATATATAGAAAGGTGATCAATGATACAAGCTTTTTATACAATGTTTGCCACTCTCTCCACATAGGTTTGAATATGTTATGGTCAGAAATTTGGCAGGCTTAACTTGTAATAGCGCAAAGTTTTCATCAGTCCAAGACTTCTTTCTTACACGTGATATATAGAAAGGTGATCAATGATACAAGCTTTTTATACCATGTTTGCCACACTCTCCACATAGGTTTGAATATGTTATTGTCAGAACTTTGGGCAGGCTAAACTTGTAATAGCGCAAAGTTTTCATCAGTCCAAGTTTTCTTTCTTACACGTGATATATAGAAAGGTGATCAATGATACAAGCTTTTTATACCATGTTTGCCACTCTCTCCACATAGGTTTGAATATGTTATGGTCAGAACTTTGGCAGGCTAAACTTGTAATTGCGCAAAGTTTTCATCAGTCCAAGACTTCTTTCTTACACGTGATATATAGAAAGGTGATCAATGATACAAGCTTTTTATACCATGTTTGCCACTCTCTCCACATAGGTTTGAATATGTTATGGTCAGAACATTGGGCAGGCTAAACTTGTAATAGCGCAAAGTTTTCATCAGTCCAAGTCTTCTTTCTTGCACGTGATATATAGAAAGGTGATCAATGTTACAAGCTTTTTATAGCATGTTTGCCACTCTCTCCACATAGGTTTGAATATGTTATGGTCAGAACTTTGGGCAGGCTAAACTTGTAATAGCGCAAAGTTTTCATCAGTCCAAGACTTCTTTCTTACACGTGATATATAGAAAGGTGATCAATGATACAAGCTTTTTATACCATGTTTGCCACTCTCTCCACATAGGTTTGAATATGTTATGGTCAGAGCTTTCGGCAGGCTAAACTTGTAATAGCGCAAAGTTTTCATCAGTCCAAGTCTTCTTTCTTACACGTGATATATAGAAAGGTTATTAATGATACAAGCTTTTTATACCATGTTTGTCACTGTCTCCACATAGGTATGAATATGTTATTGTCAGAACTTTGGGCAGGCTAAACTTGTAATAGCGCAAAGTTTTCATCAGTCCAAGACTTCTTTCTTACACGTGATATATAGAAAGGTGATCAATGATACAAGCTTTTTATACCATGTTTGCCACTCTCTCCACATAGGTTTGAATATGTTATGGTCAGAACTTTGGCAGGCTTAACTTGTAATAGCGCAAAGTTTTCATCAGTCCAAGACTTCTTTCTTACACGTGATATATAGAAAGGTGATCAATGATACAAGCTTTTTATACCATGTTTGACACACTCTCCACATAGGTTTGAATATGTTATTGTCAGAACTTTGGGCAGGCTAAACTTGTAATAGCGCAAAGTTTTCATCAGTCCAAGACTTCTTTCTTACACGTGATATATAGAAAGGTGATCAATGATACAAGCTTTTTATACAATGTTTGCCACTCTCTCCACATAGGTTTGAATATGTTATGGTCAGAAATTTGGCAGGCTTAACTTGTAATAGCGCAAAGTTTTCATCAGTCCAAGACTTCTTTCTTACACGTGATATATAGAAAGGTGATCAATGATACAAGCTTTTTATACCATGTTTGCCACACTCTCCACATAGGTTTGAATATGTTATTGTCAGAACTTTGGGCAGGCTAAACTTGTAATAGCGCAAAGTTTTCATCAGTCCAAGTTTTCTTTCTTACACGTGATATATAGAAAGGTGATCAATGATACAAGCTTTTTATACCATGTTTGCCACTCTCTCCACATAGGTTTGAATATGTTATGGTCAGAACTTTGGCAGGCTTAACTTGTAATAGCGCAAAGTTTTCATCAGTCCAAGACTTCTTTCTTACACGTGATATATAGAAAGGTGATCAATGATACAAGCTTTTTATACCATGTTTGACACACTCTCCACATAGGTTTGAATATGTTATTGTCAGAACATTGGGCAGGCTAAACTTGTAATAGCGCAAAGTTTTCATCAGTCCAAGACTTCTTTCTTACACGTGATATATAGAAAGGTGATCAATGATACAAGCTTTTTATACAATGTTTGCCACTCTCTCCACATAGGTTTGAATATGTTATGGTCAGAAATTTGGCAGGCTTAACTTGTAATAGCGCAAAGTTTTCATCAGTCCAAGACTTCTTTCTTACACGTGATATATAGAAAGGTGATCAATGATACAAGCTTTTTATACCATGTTTGCCACACTCTCCACATAGGTTTGAATATGTTATTGTCAGAACTTTGGGCAGGCTAAACTTGTAATAGCGCAAAGTTTTCATCAGTCCAAGTTTTCTTTCTTACACGTGATATATAGAAAGGTGATCAATGATACAAGCTTTTTATACCATGTTTGCCACTCTCTCCACATAGGTTTGAATATGTTATGGTCAGAACTTTGGCAGGCTAAACTTGTAATTGCGCAAAGTTTTCATCAGTCCAAGACTTCTTTCTTACACGTGATATATAGAAAGGTGATCAATGATACAAGCTTTTTATACCATGTTTGCCACTCTCTCCACATAGGTTTGAATATGTTATGGTCAGAACATTGGGCAGGCTAAACTTGTAATAGCGCAAAGTTTTCATCAGTCCAAGTCTTCTTTCTTGCACGTGATATATAGAAAGGTGATCAATGTTACAAGCTTTTTATAGCATGTTTGCCACTCTCTCCACATAGGTTTGAATATGTTATGGTCAGAACTTTGGGCAGGCTAAACTTGTAATAGCGCAAAGTTTTCATCAGTCCAAGTTTTCTTTCTTACACGTGATATATAGAAAGGTGATCAATGATACAAGCTTTTTATACCATGTTTGCCACTCTCACCACATAGGTTTGAATATGTTATGGTCAGAACTTTGGCAGGCTAAACTTGTAATAGCGCAAAGTTTTCATCAGTCCAAGTCTTCTTTCTTACACGTGATATATAGAAAGGTGATCAATGATACAAGCTTTTTATACCATGTTTGCCACTCTCTCCACATAGGTTTGAATATGTTATGGTCAGAACATTGGGCAGGCTAAACTTGTAATAGCGCAAAGTTTTCATCAGTTCAAGACTTCTTTCTTACACGTGATATATAGAAAGGTGATCAATGATACAAGCTTTTTATACCATGTTTGCCACTCTCTCCACATAGGTTTGAATATGTTATGGTCAGAACTTTGGGCAGGCTAAACTTGTAATAGCGCAAAGTTTTCATCAGTCCAAGTCTTCTTTCTTACACGTGATATATAGAAAGGTGATCAATGATACAAGCTTTTTATACCATGTTTGCCACTCTCTCCACATAGGTTTGAATATGTTATTGTCAGAACTTTGGGCAGGCTAAACTTGTAATAGCGCAAAGTTTTCATCAGTCCAAGACTTCTTTCTTACACGTGATATATAGAAAGTTGATCAATGATACAAGCTTTTTATACAATGTTTGCCACTCTCTCCACATAGGTTTGAATATGTTATGGTCAGAACATTGGCAGGCTAAACTTGTAATTGCGCAAAGTTTTCATCAGTCCAAGACTTCTTTCTTACACGTGATATATAGAAAGGTGATCAATGATACAAGCTTTTTATAGCATGTTTGCCACTCTCTCCACATAGGTTTGAATATGTTATGGTCAGAACTTTGGGCAGGCTAAACTTGTAATAGCGCAAAGTTTTCATCAGTCCAAGTCTTCTTTCTTACACGTGATATATAGAAAGGTTATCAATGATACAAGCTTTTTATACAATGTTTGCCACTCTCTCCACATAGGTTTGAATATGTTATGGTCAGAACATTGGCAGGCTAAACTTGTAATTGCGCAAAGTTTTCATCAGTCCAAGACTTCTTTCTTACACGTGATATATAGAAAGGTGATCAATGATACAAGCTTTTTATACCATGTTTGCCACACTCTCCACATAGGTTTGAATATGTTATTGTCAGAACTTTGGGCAGGCTAAACTTGTAATAGCGCAAAGTTTTCATCAGTCCAAGTTTTCTTTCTTACACGTGATATATAGAAAGGTGATCAATGATACAAGCTTTTTATACCATGTTTGCCACTCTCTCCACATAGGTTTGAATATGTTATGGTCAGAACTTTGGCAGGCTTAACTTGTAATAGCGCAAAGTTTTCATCAGTCCAAGACTTCTTTCTTACACGTGATATATAGAAAGGTGATCAATGATACAAGCTTTTTATACCATGTTTGACACACTCTCCACATAGGTTTGAATATGTTATTGTCAGAACTTTGGGCAGGCTAAACTTGTAATAGCGCAAAGTTTTCATCAGTCCAAGACTTCTTTCTTACACGTGATATATAGAAAGGTGATCAATGATACAAGCTTTTTATACAATGTTTGCCACTCTCTCCACATAGGTTTGAATATGTTATGGTCAGAAATTTGGCAGGCTTAACTTGTAATAGCGCAAAGTTTTCATCAGTCCAAGACTTCTTTCTTACACGTGATATATAGAAAGGTGATCAATGATACAAGCTTTTTATACCATGTTTGCCACACTCTCCACATAGGTTTGAATATGTTATTGTCAAAACTTTGGGCAGGCTAAACTTGTAATAGCGCAAAGTTTTCATCAGTCCAAGTTTTCTTTCTTACACGTGATATATAGAAAGGTGATCAATGATACAAGCTTTTTATACCATGTTTGCCACTCTCTCCACATAGGTTTGAATATGTTATGGTCAGAACTTTGGCAGGCTAAACTTGTAATTGCGCAAAGTTTTCATCAGTCCAAGACTTCTTTCTTACACGTGATATATAGAAAGGTGATCAATGATACAAGCTTTTTATACCATGTTTGCCACTCTCTCCACATAGGTTTGAATATGTTATGGTCAGAACATTGGGCAGGCTAAACTTGTAATAGCGCAAAGTTTTCATCAGTCCAAGTCTTCTTTCTTACACGTGATATATAGAAAGGTGATCAATGATACAAGCTTTTTATACCATGTTTGCCACACTTTCCACATAGGTTTGAATATGTTATGGTCAGAACTTTGGGCAGGCTAAACTTGTAATAGCGCAAAGTTTTCATCAGTCCAAGATTTCTTTCTTACACGTGATATATAGAAAGGTGATCAATGATACAAGCTTTTTATACCATGTTTGCCACTCTCACCACATAGGTTTGAATATGTTATGGTCAGAACTTTGGCAGGCTAAACTTGTAATTGCGCAAAGTTTTCAACAGTCCAAGTCTTCTTTCTTACACGTGATATATAGAAAGGTGATCAATGATACAAGCTTTTTATAGCATGTTTGCCACTCTCTCCACATAGGTTTGAATATGTTATGGTCAGAACTTTGGGCAGGCTAAACTTGTAATAGCGCAAAGTTTTCATCAGTCCAAGTTTTCTTTCTTACACGTGATATATAGAAAGGTGATCAATGATACAAGCTTTTTATACCATGTTTGCCACTCTCACCACATAGGTTTGAATATGTTATGGTCAGAACTTTGGCAGGCTAAACTTGTAATAGCGCAAAGTTTTCATCAGTCCAAGTCTTCTTTCTTACACGTGATATATAGAAAGGTGATCAATGATACAAGCTTTTTATACCATGTTTGCCACTCTCTCCACATAGGTTTGAATATGTTATGGTCAGAACATTGGGCAGGCTAAACTTGTAATAGCGCAAAGTTTTCATCAGTTCAAGACTTCTTTCTTACACGTGATATATAGAAAGGTGATCAATGATACAAGCTTTTTATACCATGTTTGCCACTCTCTCCACATAGGTTTGAATATGTTATGGTCAGAACTTTGGGCAGGCTAAACTTGTAATAGCGCAAAGTTTTCATCAGTCCAAGTCTTCTTTCTTACACGTGATATATAGAAAGGTGATCAATGATACAAGCTTTTTATACCATGTTTGCCACTCTCTCCACATAGGTTTGAATATGTTATTGTCAGAACTTTGGGCAGGCTAAACTTGTAATAGCGCAAAGTTTTCATCAGTCCAAGATTTCTTTCTTACACGTGATATATAGAAAGTTGATCAATGATACAAGCTTTTTATACAATGTTTGCCACTCTCTCCACATAGGTTTGAATATGTTATGGTCAGAACATTGGCAGGCTAAACTTGTAATTGCGCAAAGTTTTCATCAGTCCAAGACTTCTTTCTTACACGTGATATATAGAAAGGTGATCAATGATACAAGCTTTTTATAGCATGTTTGCCACTCTCTCCACATAGGTTTGAATATGTTATGGTCAGAACTTTGGGCAGGCTAAACTTGTAATAGCGCAAAGTTTTCATCAGTCCAAGTCTTCTTTCTTACACGTGATATATAGAAAGGTTATCAATGATACAAGCTTTTTATACAATGTTTGCCACTCTCTCCACATAGGTTTGAATATGTTATGGTCAGAACATTGGCAGGCTAAACTTGTAATTGCGCAAAGTTTTCATCAGTCCAAGACTTCTTTCTTACACGTGATATATAGAAAGGTGATCAATGATACAAGCTTTTTATAGCATGTTTGCCACTCTCTCCACATAGGTTTGAATATGTTATGGTCAGAACTTTGGGCAGGCTAAACTTGTAATAGCGCAAAGTTTTCATCAGTCCAACACTTCTTTCTTACCCGTGATATATAGAAAGTTGATCAATGATACAAGCTTTTTATACAATGTTTGCCACTCTCTCCACATAGGTTTGAATATGTTATGGTCAGAACATTGGCAGGCTAAACTTGTAATTGCGCAAAGTTTTCATCAGTCCAAGACTTCTTTCTTACACGTGATATATAGAAAGGTGATCAATGATACAAGCTTTTTATAGCATGTTTGCCACTCTCTCCACATAGGTTTGAATATGTTATGGTCAGAACTTTGGGCAGGCTAAACTTGTAATAGCGCAAAGTTTTCATCAGTCCAAGTCTTCTTTCTTACACGTGATATATAGAAAGGTTATCAATGATACAAGCTTTTTATACAATGTTTGCCACTCTCTCCACATAGGTTTGAATATGTTATGGTCAGAACATTGGCAGGCTAAACTTGTAATTGCGCAAAGTTTTCATCAGTCCAAGACTTCTTTCTTACACGTGATATATAGAAAGGTGATCAATGATACAAGCTTTTTATAGCATGTTTGCCACTCTCTCCACATAGGTTTGAATATGTTATGGTCAGAACTTTGGGCAGGCTAAACTTGTAATAGCGCAAAGTTTTCATCAGTCCAACACTTCTTTCTTACCCGTGATATATAGAAAGTTGATCAATGATACAAGCTTTTTATACAATGTTTGCCACTCTCTCCACATAGGTTTGAATATGTTATGGTCAGAACATTGGCAGGCTAAACTTGTAATTGCGCAAAGTTTTCATCAGTCCAAGACTTCTTTCTTACACGTGATATATAGAAAGGTGATCAATGATACAAGCTTTTTATACAATGTTTGCCACTCTCTCCACATAGGTTTGAATATGTTATGGTCAGAAATTTGGCAGGCTTAACTTGTAATAGCGCAAAGTTTTCATCAGTCCAAGACTTCTTTCTTACACGTGATATATAGAAAGGTGATCAATGATACAAGCTTTTTATACCATGTTTGCCACACTCTCCACATAGGTTTGAATATGTTATTGTCAGAACTTTGGGCAGGCTAAACTTGTAATAGCGCAAAGTTTTCATCAGTCCAAGTTTTCTTTCTTACACGTGATATATAGAAAGGTGATCAATGATACAAGCTTTTTATACCATGTTTGCCACTCTCTCCACATAGGTTTGAATATGTTATGGTCAGAACTTTGGCAGGCTAAACTTGTAATTGCGCAAAGTTTTCATCAGTCCAAGACTTCTTTCTTACACGTGATATATAGAAAGGTGATCAATGATACAAGCTTTTTATACCATGTTTGCCACTCTCTCCACATAGGTTTGAATATGTTATGGTCAGAACATTGGGCAGGCTAAACTTGTAATAGCGCAAAGTTTTCATCAGTCCAAGTCTTCTTTCTTACACGTGATATATAGAAAGGTGATCAATGATACAAGCTTTTTATACCATGTTTGCCACACTCTCCACATAGGTTTGAATATGTTATGGTCAGAACTTTGGGCAGGCTAAACTTGTAATAGCGCAAAGTTTTCATCAGTCCAAGTTTTCTTTCTTACACGTGATATATAGAAAGGTGATCAATGATACAAGCTTTTTATACCATGTTTGCCACACTCTCCACATAGGTTTGAATATGTTATGGTCAGAACTTTGGCAGGCTTAACTTGTAATAGCGCAAAGTTTTCACCAGTCCAAGACTTCTTTCTTACACGTGATATATAGAAAGGTGATCAATGATACAAGCTTTTTATACCATGTTTTCCACTCTCTCCACATAGGTTTGAATATGTTATGGTCAGAACTTTGGCAGGCTAAACTTGTAATAGCGCAAAGTTTTCACCAGTCCAAGACTTCTTTCTTACACGTGATATATAGAAAGGTGATCAATGATACAAGCTTTTTATACCATGTTTTCCACTCTCTCCACATAGGTTTGAATATGTTATGGTCAGAACTTTGGCAGGCTAAACTTGTAATAGCGCAAAGTTTTCATCAGTCCAAGACTTCTTTCTTACACGTGATATATAGAGAGGTGATCAATGATACAAGCTTTTTATACCATGTTTGCCACTCTCACCACATAGGTTTGAATATGTTATGGTCAGAACTTTGGCAGGCTAAACTTGTAATTGCGCAAAGTTTTCAACAGTCCAAGTCTTCTTTCTTACACGTGATATATAGAAAGGTGATCAATGATACAAGCTTTTTATAGCATGTTTGCCACTCTCTCCACATAGGTTTGAATATGTTATGCTCAGAACTTTGGGCAGGCTAAACTTGTAATAGCGCAAAGTTTTCATCAGTCCAAGTTTTCTTTCTTACACGTGATGTATAGAAAGGTGATCAATGATACAAGCTTTTTATACCATGTTTGCCACTCTCACCACATAGGTTTGAATATGTTATGGTCAGAACTTTGGCAGGCTAAACTTGTAATAGCGCAAAGTTTTCATCAGTCCAAGTCTTCTTTCTTACACGTGATATATAGAAAGGTGATCAATGATACAAGCTTTTTATACCATGTTTGCCACTCTCTCCACATAGGTTTGAATATGTTATTGTCAGAACTTTGGGCAGGCTAAACTTGTAATAGCGCAAAGTTTTCATCAGTCCAAGTTTTCTTTCTTACACGTGATATATAGAAAGGTGATCAATGATACAAGCTTTTTATACCATGTTTGCCACTCTCACCACATAGGTTTGAATATGTTATGGTCATAACTTTGGCAGGCTAAACTTGTAATAGCGCAAAGTTTTCATCAGTCCAAGTCTTCTTTCTTACACGTGATATATAGAAAGGTGATCAATGATACAAGCTTTTTATACCATGTTTGCCACTCTCTCCACATAGGTTTGAATATGTTATTGTCAGAACTTTGGGCAGGCTAAACTTGTAATAGCGCAAAGTTTTCATCAGTCCAAGTTTTCTTTCTTACACGTGATATATAGAAACGTGATCAATGATACAAGCTTTTTATACCATGTTTGCCACTCTCACCACATAGGTTTGAATATGTTATGGTCATAACTTTGGGAAGCTAAAGTTTTAATAGCGCAAAGTTTTCATCAGTCCAAGACTTCTTTCTTACACGTGATATATAGAAAGGTGATCAATGATACAAGCTTTTTATACCATGTTTGCCACTCTCTCCACATAGGTTTGAATATGTTATGGTCAGAACTTTGGGCAGGCTAAACTTGTAATAGCGCAAAGTTTTCATCAGTCCAAGTCTTCTTTCTTACACGTGATATATAGAAAGGTGATCAATGATACAAGCTTTTTATACCATGTTTGCCACTCTCTCCACATAGGTTTGAATATGTTATGGTCAGAACTTTGGGCAGGCTAAACTTGTAATAGCGCAAAGTTTTCATCAGTCCAAGTTTTCTTTCTTACACGTGATATATAGAAAGGTGATCAATGATACAAGCTTTTTATACCATGTTTGCCACTCTCTCCACATAGGTTTGAATATGTTATGGTCAGAACTTTGGCAGGCTAAACTTGTAATTGCGCAAAGTTTTCATCAGTCCAAGACTTCTTTCTTACACGTGATATATAGAAAGGTGATCAATGATACAAGCTTTTTATACCATGTTTGCCACTCTCTCCACATAGGTTTGAATATGTTATGGTCAGAACATTGGGCAGGCTAAACTTGTAATAGCGCAAAGTTTTCATCAGTCCAAGTCTTCTTTCTTACACGTGATATATAGAAAGGTGATCAATGATACAAGCTTTTTATACCATGTTTGCCACACTCTCCACATAGGTTTGAATATGTTATGGTCAGAACTTTGGGCAGGCTAAACTTGTAATAGCGCAAAGTTTTCATCAGTCCAAGTTTTCTTTCTTACACGTGATATATAGAAAGGTGATCAATGATACAAGCTTTTTATACCATGTTTGCCACACTCTCCACATAGGTTTGAATATGTTATGGTCAGAACTTTGGCAGGCTTAACTTGTAATAGCGCAAAGTTTTCACCAGTCCAAGACTTCTTTCTTACACGTGATATATAGAAAGGTGATCAATGATACAAGCTTTTTATACCATGTTTTCCACTCTCTCCACATAGGTTTGAATATGTTATGGTCAGAACTTTGGCAGGCTAAACTTGTAATAGCGCAAAGTTTTCACCAGTCCAAGACTTCTTTCTTACACGTGATATATAGAAAGGTGATCAATGATACAAGCTTTTTATACCATGTTTTCCACTCTCTCCACATAGGTTTGAATATGTTATGGTCAGAACTTTGGCAGGCTAAACTTGTAATAGCGCAAAGTTTTCATCAGTCCAAGACTTCTTTCTTACACGTGATATATAGAGAGGTGATCAATGATACAAGCTTTTTATACCATGTTTGCCACTCTCACCACATAGGTTTGAATATGTTATGGTCAGAACTTTGGCAGGCTAAACTTGTAATTGCGCAAAGTTTTCAACAGTCCAAGTCTTCTTTCTTACACGTGATATATAGAAAGGTGATCAATGATACAAGCTTTTTATAGCATGTTTGCCACTCTCTCCACATAGGTTTGAATATGTTATGGTCAGAACTTTGGGCAGGCTAAACTTGTAATAGCGCAAAGTTTTCATCAGTCCAAGTTTTCTTTCTTACACGTGATGTATAGAAAGGTGATCAATGATACAAGCTTTTTATACCATGTTTGCCACTCTCACCACATAGGTTTGAATATGTTATGGTCAGAACTTTGGCAGGCTAAACTTGTAATAGCGCAAAGTTTTCATCAGTCCAAGTCTTCTTTCTTACACGTGATATATAGAAAGGTTATCAATGATACAAGCTTTTTATACAATGTTTGCCACTCTCTCCACATAGGTTTGAATATGTTATGGTCAGAACATTGGCAGGCTAAACTTGTAATTGCGCAAAGTTTTCATCAGTCCAAGACTTCTTTCTTACACGTGATATATAGAAAGGTGATCAATGATACAAGCTTTTTATAGCATGTTTGCCACTCTCTCCACATAGGTTTGAATATGTTATGGTCAGAACTTTGGGCAGGCTAAACTTGTAATAGCGCAAAGTTTTCATCAGTCCAAGACTTCTTTCTTACACGTGATATATAGAAAGTTGATCAATGATACAAGCTTTTTATACAATGTTTGCCACTCTCTCCACATAGGTTTGAATATGTTATGGTCAGAACATTGGCAGGCTAAACTTGTAATTGCGCAAAGTTTTCATCAGTCCAAGACTTCTTTCTTACACGTGATATATAGAAAGGTGATCAATGATACAAGCTTTTTATAGCATGTTTGCCACTCTCTCCACATAGGTTTGAATATGTTATGGTCAGAACTTTGGGCAGGCTAAACTTGTAATAGCGCAAAGTTTTCATCAGTCCAAGACTTCTTTCTTACACGTGATATATAGAAAGGTTATCAATGATACAAGCTTTTTATACAATGTTTGCCACTCTCTCCACATAGGTTTGAATATGTTATGGTCAGAACATTGGCAGGCTAAACTTGTAATTGCGCAAAGTTTTCATCAGTCCAAGACTTCTTTCTTACACGTGATATATAGAAAGGTGATCAATGATACAAGCTTTTTATAGCATGTTTGCCACTCTCTCCACATAGGTTTGAATATGTTATGGTCAGAACTTTGGGAGGGCTAAACTTGTAATAGCGCAAAGTTTTCATCAGTCCAAGACTTCTTTCTTACACGTGATATATAGAAAGGTGATCAATGATACAAGCTTTTTATAGCATGTTTGCCACTCTCTCCACATAGGTTTGAATATGTTATGGTCAGAACTCTGGGCAGGCTAAACTTGTAATAGCGCAAAGTTTTCATCAGTCCAAGTCTTCTTTCTTACACGTGATATATAGAAAGGTGATCAATGATACAAGCTTTTTATAGCATGTTTGCCACTCTCTCCACATAGGTTTGAATATGTTATGGTCAGAACATTGGCAGGCTAAACTTGTAATTGCGCAAAGTTTTCATCAGTCCAAGTCTTCTTTCTTACACGTGATATATAGAAAGGTGATCAATTATACAAGCTTTTTATACCATGTTTGCCACTCTCTCCACATAGATTTGAATATGTTATGGTCATAACTTTGGCAGGCTAAATTTGTAATAGCGCAAAGTTTTCACCAGTCCAAGTCTTCTTTCTTACACGTGATATATAGAAAGGTGATCAATGATACAAGCTTTTTATACCATGTTTGCCACTCTCTCCACATAGGTTTGAATATGTTATGGTCAGAACTTTGGGCAGGCTAAACTTGTAATAGCGCAAAGTTTTCATCAGTCCAAGACTTCTTTCTTACACGTGATATATAGAAAGGTGATCAATGATACAAGCTTTTTATACCATGTTTGCCACTCTCTCCACATAGGTTTGAATATGTTATGTTCAGAACTTTGGCAGGCTAAACTTGTAATAGCGCAAAGTTTTTATCAGTCCAAGACTTCTTTCTTACACGTGATATATAGAAAGGTGATCAATGATACAAGCTTTTTATACCATGTTTGCCACTCTCTCCACATAGGTTTGAATATGTTATGGTCAGAACTTTGCAGGCTAAACTTGTAATAGCGCAAAGTTTTCATCAGTCCAAGTCTTCTTTCTTACACGTGATATATAGAAAGGTGATCAATGATACAAGCTTTTTATACCATGTTTGCCACTCTCTCCACATAGGTTTGAATATGTTATGGTCAGAACTTTGGCAGGCTAAACTTGTAATAGCGCAAAGTTTTTATCAGTCCAAGACTTCTTTCTTACACGTGATATATAGAAAGGTGATCAATGATACAAGCTTTTTATACCATGTTTGCCACTCTCTCCACATAGGTTTGAATATGTTATGGTCAGAACTTTGGGAGGCTAAACTTGTAATAGCGCAAAGTTTTTATCAGTCCAAGTCTTCTTTCTTACACGTGATATATAGAAAGGTGATCAATGATACAAGCTTTTTATACCATGTTTGCCAATCTCTCCACATAGGTTTGAATATGTTATGGTCAGAACTTTGGCAGGCTAAACTTGTAATAGCGCAAAGTTTTTATCAGTCCAAGACTTCTTTCTTACACGTGATATATAGAAAGGTGATCAATGACACAAGATTTTTATACCATGTTTGCCACTCTCTCCACATAGGTTTGAATATGTTATGGTCAGAACTTTGGCAGGCTAAACTTGTAATAGCGCAAAGTTTTCATCAGTCCAAGTCTTCTTTCTTACACGTGATATATAGAAAGGTGATCAATGATACAAGCTTTTTATACCATGTTTGCCACTCTCTCCACATAGGTTTGAATATGTTATGGTCAGAACTTTGGCAGGCTAAACTTGTAATAGCGCAAAGTTTTCATCAGTCCAAGCCTTCTTTCTTACACGTGATATATAGAAAGGTGATCAATGATACAAGCTTTTTATACCATGTTTGCCACTCTCTCCACATAGGTTTGAATATGTTATGGTCAGAACTTTGGCAGGCTAAACTTGTAATAGCGCAAAGTTTTCATCAGTCCAAGTCTTCTTTCTTACACGTGATATATAGAAAGGTGATCAATGATACAAGCTTTTTACACCATGTTTGCCACTCTCTCCACATAGGTTTGAATATGTTATGGTCAGAACTTTGGCAGGCTAAACTTGTAATAGCGCAAAATTTTCATCAGTCCAAGTCTTCTTTCTTACACGTGATATATAGAAAGGTGATCAATGATACAAGCTTTTTATACCATGTTTGCCAATCTCTCCACATAGGTTTGAATATGTTATGGTCAGAACTTTGGCAGGCTAAACTTGTAATAGCGCAAAGTTTTCATCAGTCCAAGTCTTCTTTCTTACACGTGATATATAGAAAGGTGATCAATGATACAAGCTTTTTATACCATGTTTGCCACTCTCTCCACATAGGTTTGAATATGTTATGGTCAGAACTTTGGCAGGCTAAACTTGTAATAGCGCAAAGTTTTTATCAGTCCAAGACTTCTTTCTTACACGTGATATATAGAAAGGTGATCAATGATACAAGCTTTTTATACCATGTTTGCCACTCTCTCCACATAGGTTTGAATATGTTATGATCAGAACTTTGGCAGGATAAACTTGTAATAGCGCAAAGTTTTTATCAGTCCAAGACTTCTTTCTTACACGTGATATATAGAAAGGTGATCAATGATACAAGCTTTTTATACCATGTTTGCCAATCTCTCCACATAGGTTTGAATATGTTATGGTCAGAACTTTGGCAGGCTAAACTTGTAATAGCGCAAAGTTTTTATCAGTCCAAGACTTCTTTCTTACACGTGATATATAGAAAGGTGATCAATGATACAAGCTTTTTATACCATGTTTGCCACTCTCTCCACATAGGTTTGAATATGTTATGGTCAGAACTTTGGCAGGCTAAACTTGTAATAGCGCAAAGTTTTTATCAGTCCAAGTCTTCTTTCTTACACGTGATATATAGAAAGGTGATCAATGATAAAAGCTTTTTATACCATGTTTGCCAATCTCTCCACATAGGTTTGAATATGTTATGGTCAGAACTTTGGCAGGCTAAACTTGTAATAGCGCAAAGTTTTTATCAGTCCAAGACTTCTTTCTTACACGTGATATATAGAAAGGTGATCAATGATACAAGCTTTTTATACCATGTTTGCCAATCTCTCCACATAGGTTTGAATATGTCATGGTCAGAACTTTGGCAGGCTAAACTTGTAATAGCGCAAAGTTTTTATCAGTCCAAGACTTCTTTCTTACACGTGATATATAGAAAGGTGATCAATGATACAAGCTTTTTATACCATGTTTGCCATTCTCTCCACATAGGTTTGAATATGTTATGGTCAGAACTTTGGGCAGGCTAAACTTGTAATAGCGCAAAGTTTTCATCAGTCCAAGTCTTCTTTCTTACACGTGATATATAGAAAGGTGATCAATGATACAAGCTTTTTATACCATGTTTGCCAATCTCTCCACATAGGTTTGAATATGTTATGGTCAGAACTTTGGCAGGCTAAACTTGTAATAGCGCAAAGTTTTTATCAGTCCAAGACTTCTTTCTTACACGTGATATATAGAAAGGTGATCAATGATACAAGCTTTTTATACCATGTTTGCCAATCTCTCCACATAGGTTTGAATATGTTATGGTCAGAACTTTGGCAGGCTAAACTTGTAATAGCGCAAAGTTTTTATCAGTCCAAGACTTCTTTCTTACACGTGATATATAGAAAGGTGATCAATGATACAAGCTTTTTATACCATGTTTGGCAATCTCTCCACATAGGTTTGAATATGTTATGGTCATAACTTTGGCAGGCTAAACTTGTAATAGCGCAAAGTTTTTATCAGTCCAAGACTTCTTTCTTACACGTGATATATAGAAAGGTGATCAATGATACAAGCTTTTTATACCATGTTTGCCACTCTCTCCACATAGGTTTGAATATGTTATGGTCATAACTTTGGCAGGCTAAACTTGTAATAGCGCAAAGTTTTTATCAGTCCAAGACTTCTTTCTTACACGTGATATATAGAAAGGTGATCAATGATACAAGCTTTTTATACCATGTTTGCCACTCTCTCCACATAGGTTTGAATATGTTGTGGTCAGAACTTTGCAGGCTAAACTTGTAATAGCGCAAAGTTTTCATCAGTCCAAGTCTTCTTTCTTACACGTGATATATAGAAAGGTGATCAATGATACAAGCTTTTTATACCATGTTTGCCAATCTCTCCACATAGGTTTGAATATGTTATGGTCATAACGTTGGCAGGCTAAACTTGTAATAGCGCAAAGTTTTTATCAGTCCAAGACTTCTTTCTTACACGTGATATATAGAAAGGTGATCAATGATACAAGCTTTTTATACCATGTTTGCCACTCTCTCCACATAGGTTTGAATATGTTATGGTCAGAACTTTGGCAGGCTAAACTTGTAATAGCGCAAAGTTTTCATCAGTCCAAGACTTCTTTCTTACACGTGATATATAGAAAGGTGATCAATGATACAAGCTTTTTATACCATGTTTGCCACTCTCTCCACATAGGTTTGAATATGTTATGGTCAGAACTTTGGCAGGCTAAACTTGTAATAGCGCAAAGTTTTCATCAGTCCAAGTCTTCTTTCTTATACGTGATATATAGAAAGGTGATCAATGATACAAGCTTTTTATACCATGTTTGCCACTCTCTCCACATAGGTTTGAATATGTTATGGTCAGAACTTTGGGCAGGCTAAAATTGTAATAGCGCAAAGTTTTCATCAGTCCAAGACTTCTCTCTTACACGTGATATATAGAAAGGTGATCAATGATACAAGCTTTTTATACCATGTTTGCCACTCTCTCCACATAGGTTTGAATATGTTATGGTCAGAACTTTAGGCAGGCTAAACTTGTAATAGCGCAAAGTTTTCATCAGTCCAAGTCTTCTTTCTTACACGTGATATATAGAAAGGTGATCAATGATACAAGCTTTTTATACCATGTTTGCCACTCTCTCCACATAGGTTTGAATATGTTATGGTCAGAACTTTGGCAGGCTAAACTTGTAATAGCGCAAAGTTTTCATCAGTCCAAGACTTCTTTCTTACACGTGATATATAGAAAGGTGATCAATGATACAAGCTTTTTATACCATGTTTGCCACTCTCTCCACATAGGCTTGAATATGTTATGGTCAGAACTTTGGCAGGCTAAACTTGTAATAGCGCAAAGTTTTCATCAGTCCAAGACTTCTTTCTTACACGTGATATATAAAAAGGTGATCAATGATACAAGCTTTTTATACCATGTCTGCCACTCTCTCCACATAGGTTTGAATATGTTATGGTCAGAACTTTGGCAGGCTAAACTTGTAATAGCGCAAAGTTTTCATCAGTCCAAGACTTCTTTCTTACACGTGATATATAGAAAGGTGATCAATGATACAAGCTTTTTATACCATGTTTGCCATTCTCTCCACATAGGTTTGAATATGTTATGGTCAGAACTTTGGGCAGGCTAAACTTGTAATAGCGCAAAGTTTTCATCAGTCCAAGTCTTCTTTCTTACACGTGATATATAGAAAGGTGATCAATGATACAAGCTTTTTATACCATGTTTGCCAATCTCTCCACATAGGTTTGAATATGTTATGGTCAGAAATTTGGCAGGCTAAACTTGTAATAGCGCAAAGTTTTTATCAGTCCAAGACTTCTTTCTTACACGTGATATATAGAAAGGTGATCAATGATACAAGCTTTTTATACCATGTTTGCCAATCTCTCCACATAGGTTTGAATATGTTATGGTCAGAACTTTGGCAGGCTAAACTTGTAATAGCGCAAAGTTTTTATCAGTCCAAGACTTCTTTCTTACACGTGATATATAGAAAGGTGATCAATGATACAAGCTTTTTATACCATGTTTGGCAATCTCTCCACATAGGTTTGAATATGTTATGGTCATAACTTTGGCAGGCTAAACTTGTAATAGCGCAAAGTTTTTATCAGTCCAAGACTTCTTTCTTACACGTGATATATAGAAAGGTGATCAATGATACAAGCTTTTTATACCATGTTTGCCACTCTCTCCACATAGGTTTGAATATGTTATGGTCAGAACTTTGCAGGCTAAACTTGTAATAGCGCAAAGTTTTCATCAGTCCAAGTCTTCTTTCTTACACGTGATATATAGAAAGGTGATCAATGATACAAGCTTTTTATACCATGTTTGCCAATCTCTCCACATAGGTTTGAATATGTTATGGTCATAACGTTGGCAGACTAAACTTGTAATAGCGCAAAGTTTTTATCAGTCCAAGATTTCTTCCTTACACGTGATATATAGAAAGGTTATCAATGATACAAGCTTTTTATACCATGTTTGCCACTCTCTCCACATAGGTTTGAATATGTTATGGTCAGAACTTTGGCAGGCTAAACTTGTAATAGCGCAAAGTTTTCATCAGTCCAAGACTTCTTTCTTACACGTGATATATAGAAAGGTGATCAATGATACAAGCTTTTTATACCATGTTTGCCACTCTCTCCACATAGGTTTGAATATGTTATGGTCAGAACTTTGGCAGGCTAAACTTGTAATAGCGCAAAGTTTTCATCAGTCCAAGTCTTCTTTCTTACACGTGATATATAGAAAGGTGATCAATGATACAAGCTTTTTATACCATGTTTGCCAATCTCTCCACATAGGTTTGAATATGTTATGGTCAGAACTTTGGCAGGCTAAACTTGTAATAGCGCAAAGTTTTCATCAGTCCAAGTCTTCTTTCTTACACGTGATATATAGAAAGGTGATCAATGATACAAGCTTTTTATACCATGTTTGCCACTCTCTCCACATAGGTTTGAATATGTTATGGTCAGAACTTTGGCAGGCTAAACTTGTAATAGCGCAAAGTTTTCATCAGTCCAAGTCTTCTTTCTTATACGTGATATATAGAAAGGTGATCAATGATACAAGCTTTTTATACCATGTTTGCCACTCTCTCCACATAGGTTTGAATATGTTATGGTCAGAACTTTGGGCAGGCTAAAATTGTAATAGCGCAAAGTTTTCATCAGTCCAAGACTTCTCTCTTACACGTGATATATAGAAAGGTGATCAATGATACAAGCTTTTTATACCATGTTTGCCACTCTCTCCACATAGGTTTGAATATGTTATGGTCAGAACTTTAGGCAGGCTAAACTTGTAATAGCGCAAAGTTTTCATCAGTCCAAGTCTTCTTTCTTACACGTGATATGTAGAAAGGTGATCAATGATACAAGCTTTTTATACCATGTTTGCCACTCTCTCCACATAGGTTTGAATATGTTATGGTCAGAACTTTGGCAGGCTAAACTTGTAATAGCGCAAAGTTTTCATCAGTCCAAGTCTTCTTTCTTATACGTGATATATAGAAAGGTGATCAATGATACAAGCTTTTTATACCATGTTTGCCACTCTCTCCACATAGGTTTGAATATGTTATGGTCAGAACTTTGGCAGGCTAAACTTGTAATAGCGCAAAGTTTTCATCAGTCCAAGACTTCTCTCTTACACGTGATATATAGAAAGGTGATCAATGATACAAGCTTTTTATACCATGTTTGCCACTCTCTCCACATAGGTTTGAATATGTTATGGTCAGAACATTAGGCAGGCTAAACATGTAATAGCGCAAAGTTTTCATCAGTCCAAGTCTTCTTTCTTACACGTGATATATAGAAAGGTGATCAATGATACAAGCTTTTTATACCATGTTTGCCACTCTCTCCACATAGGTTTGAATATGTTATGGTCAGAACTTTGGCAGGCTAAACTTGTAATAGCGCAAAGTTTTCATCAGTCCAAGTCTTCTTTCTTATACGTGATATATAGAAAGGTGATCAATGATACAAGCTTTTTATACCATGTTTTCCACTCTCTCCACATAGGTTTGAATATGTTATGGTCAGAACTTTGGGCAGGCTAAAATTGTATTAGCGCAAAGTTTTCATCAGTCCAAGACTTCTCTCTTACACGTGATATATAGAAAGGTGATCAATGATACAAGCTTTTTATACCATGTTTGCCACTCTCTCCACATAGGTTTGAATATGTTATGGTCAGAACTTTAGGCAGGCTAAACTTGTAATAGCGCAAAGTTTTCATCAGTCCAAGTCTTCTTTCTTACACGTGATATATAGAAAGGTGATCAATGATACAAGCTTTTTATACCATGTTTGCCACTCTCTCCACATAGGTTTGAATATGTTATGGTCAGAACTTTGGCAGGCTAAACTTGTAATAGCGCAAAGTTTTCATCAGTCCAAGACTTCTTTCTTACACGTGATATATAGAAAGGTGATCAATGATACAAGCTTTTTATACCATGTTTGCCATTCTCTCCACATAGGTTTGAATATGTTATGGTCAGAACTTTGGTCAGGCTAAACTTGTAATAGCGCAAAGTTTTCATCAGTCCAAGTCTTCTTTCTTACACGTGATATATAGAAAGGTGATCAATGATACAAGCTTTTTATACCATGTTTGCCACTCTCTCCACATAGGTTTGAATATGTTATGGTCAGAACTTTGGCAGGCTAAACTTGTAATAGCGCAAAGTTTTTATCAGTCCAAGTCTTCTTTCTTACACGTGATATATAGAAAGGTGATCAATGATACAAGCTTTTTATACCATGTTTGCCACTCTCTCCACATAGGTTTGAATATGTTATGGTCAGAACTTTGGCAGGCTAAACTTGTAATAGCGCAAAGTTTTCATCAGTCCAAGTCTTCTTTCTTACACGTGATATATAGAAAGGTGATCAATGATACAAGCTTTTTACACCATGTTTGCCACTCTCTCCACATAGGTTTGAATATGTTATGGTCAGAACTTTGGCAGGCTAAACTTGTAATAGCGCAAAATTTTCATCAGTCCAAGTCTTCTTTCTTACACGTGATATATAGAAAGGTGATCAATGATACAAGCTTTTTATACCATGTTTGCCACTCTCTCCACATAGGTTTGAATATGTTATGGTCAGAACTTTGTCAGGCTAAACTTGTAATAGCGCAAAGTTTTTATCAGTCCAAGTCTTCTTTCTTACACGTGATATATAGAAAGGTGATCAATGATACAAGCTTTTTATACCATGTTTGCCAATCTCTCCACATAGGTTTGAATATGTTATGGTCAGAACTTTGGCAGGCTAAACTTGTAATAGCGCAAAGTTTTCATCAGTCCAAGTCTTCTTTCTTACACGTGATATATAGAAAGGTGATCAATGATACAAGCTTTTTATACCATGTTTGCCACTCTCTCCACATAGGTTTGAATATGTTATGGTCAGAACTTTGGCAGGCTAAACTTGTAATAGCGCAAAGTTTTTATCAGTCCAAGACTTCTTTCTTACACGTGATATATAGAAAGGTGATCAATGATACAAGCTTTTTATACCATGTTTGCCACTCTCTCCACATAGGTTTGAATATGTTATGGTCAGAACTTTGGCAGGCTAAACTTGTAATAGCGCAAAGTTTTTATCAGTCCAAGACTTCTTTCTTACACGTGATATATAGAAAGGTGATCAATGATACAAGCTTTTTATACCATGTTTGCCAATCTCTCCACATAGGTTTGAATATGTTATGGTCAGAACTTTGGCAGGCTAAACTTGTAATAGCGCAAAGTTTTTATCAGTCCAAGACTTCTTTCTTACACGTGATATATAGAAAGGTGATCAATGATACAAGCTTTTTATACCATGTTTGCCACTCTCTCCACATAGGTTTGAATATGTTATGGTCAGAACTTTGGCAGGCTAAACTTGTAATAGCGCAAAGTTTTTATCAGTCCAAGTCTTCTTTCTTACACGTGATATATAGAAAGGTGATCAATGATAAAAGCTTTTTATACCATGTTTGCCAATCTCTCCACATAGGTTTGAATATGTTATGGTCAGAACTTTGGCAGGCTAAACTTGTAATAGCGCAAAGTTTTTATCAGTCCAAGACTTCTTTCTTACACGTGATATATAGAAAGGTGATCAATGATACAAGCTTTTTATACCATGTTTGCCAATCTCTCCACATAGGTTTGAATATGTTATGGTCAGAACTTTGGCAGGCTAAACTTGTAATAGCGCAAAGTTTTTATCAGTCCAAGACTTCTTTCTTACACGTGATATATAGAAAGGTGATCAATGATACAAGCTTTTTATACCATGTTTGCCATTCTCTCCACATAGGTTTGAATATGTTATGGTCAGAACTTTGGGCAGGCTAAACTTGTAATAGCGCAAAGTTTTCATCAGTCCAAGTCTTCTTTCTTACACGTGATATATAGAAAGGTGATCAATGATACAAGCTTTTTATACCATGTTTGCCAATCTCTCCACATAGGTTTGAATATGTTATGGTCAGAACTTTGGCAGGCTAAACTTGTAATAGCGCAAAGTTTTTATCAGTCCAAGACTTCTTTCTTACACGTGATATATAGAAAGGTGATCAATGATACAAGCTTTTTATACCATGTTTGCCAATCTCTCCACATAGGTTTGAATATGTTATGGTCAGAACTTTGGCAGGCTAAACTTGTAATAGCGCAAAGTTTTTATCAGTCCAAGACTTCTTTCTTACACGTGATATATAGAAAGGTGATCAATGATACAAGCTTTTTATACCATGTTTGGCAATCTCTCCACATAGGTTTGAATATGTTATGGTCATAACTTTGGCAGGCTAAACTTGTAATAGCGCAAAGTTTTTATCAGTCCAAGACTTCTTTCTTACACGTGATATATAGAAAGGTGATCAATGATACAAGCTTTTTATACCATGTTTGCCACTCTCTCCACATAGGTTTGAATATGTTATGGTCATAACTTTGGCAGGCTAAACTTGTAATAGCGCAAAGTTTTTATCAGTCCAAGACTTCTTTCTTACACGTGATATATAGAAAGGTGATCAATGATACAAGCTTTTTATACCATGTTTGCCACTCTCTCCACATAGGTTTGAATATGTTGTGGTCAGAACTTTGCAGGCTAAACTTGTAATAGCGCAAAGTTTTCATCAGTCCAAGTCTTCTTTCTTACACGTGATATATAGAAAGGTGATCAATGATACAAGCTTTTTATACCATGTTTGCCAATCTCTCCACATAGGTTTGAATATGTTATGGTCATAACGTTGGCAGGCTAAACTTGTAATAGCGCAAAGTTTTTATCAGTCCAAGACTTCTTTCTTACACGTGATATATAGAAAGGTGATCAATGATACAAGCTTTTTATACCATGTTTGCCACTCTCTCCACATAGGTTTGAATATGTTATGGTCAGAACTTTGGCAGGCTAAACTTGTAATAGCGCAAAGTTTTCATCAGTCCAAGACTTCTTTCTTACACGTGATATATAGAAAGGTGATCAATGATACAAGCTTTTTATACCATGTTTGCCACTCTCTCCACATAGGTTTGAATATGTTATGGTCAGAACTTTGGCAGGCTAAACTTGTAATAGCGCAAAGTTTTCATCAGTCCAAGTCTTCTTTCTTATACGTGATATATAGAAAGGTGATCAATGATACAAGCTTTTTATACCATGTTTGCCACTCTCTCCACATAGGTTTGAATATGTTATGGTCAGAACTTTGGGCAGGCTAAAATTGTAATAGCGCAAAGTTTTCATCAGTCCAAGACTTCTCTCTTACACGTGATATATAGAAAGGTGATCAATGATACAAGCTTTTTATACCATGTTTGCCACTCTCTCCACATAGGTTTGAATATGTTATGGTCAGAACTTTAGGCAGGCTAAACTTGTAATAGCGCAAAGTTTTCATCAGTCCAAGTCTTCTTTCTTACACGTGATATATAGAAAGGTGATCAATGATACAAGCTTTTTATACCATGTTTGCCACTCTCTCCACATAGGTTTGAATATGTTATGGTCAGAACTTTGGCAGGCTAAACTTGTAATAGCGCAAAGTTTTCATCAGTCCAAGACTTCTTTCTTACACGTGATATATAGAAAGGTGATCAATGATACAAGCTTTTATACCATGTTTGCCACTCTCTCCACATAGGCTTGAATATGTTATGGTCAGAACTTTGGCAGGCTAAACTTGTAATAGCGCAAAGTTTTCATCAGTCCAAGACTTCTTTCTTACACGTGATATATAGAAAGGTGATCAATGATACAAGCTTTTTATACCATGTCTGCCACTCTCTCCACATAGGTTTGAATATGTTATGGTCAGAACTTTGGCAGGCTAAACTTGTAATAGCGCAAAGTTTTCATCAGTCCAAGACTTCTTTCTTACACGTGATATATAGAAAGGTGATCAATGATACAAGCTTTTTATACCATGTTTGCCATTCTCTCCACATAGGTTTGAATATGTTATGGTCAGAACTTTGGGCAGGCTAAACTTGTAATAGCGCAAAGTTTTCATCAGTCCAAGTCTTCTTTCTTACACGTGATATATAGAAAGGTGATCAATGATACAAGCTTTTTATACCATGTTTGCCAATCTCTCCACATAGGTTTGAATATGTTATGGTCAGAACTTTGGCAGGCTAAACTTGTAATAGCGCAAAGTTTTCATCAGTCCAAGTCTTCTTTCTTACACGTGATATATAGAAAGGTGATCAATGATACAAGCTTTTTATACCATGTTTGCCAATCTCTCCACATAGGTTTGAATATGTTATGGTCAGAACTTTGGCAGGCTAAACTTGTAATAGCGCAAAGTTTTTATCAGTCCAAGACTTCTTTCTTACACGTGATATATAGAAAGGTGATCAATGATACAAGCTTTTTATACCATGTTTGCCAATCTCTCCACATAGGTTTGAATATGTTATGGTCAGAACTTTGGCAGGCTAAACTTGTAATAGCGCAAAGTTTTTATCAGTCCAAGACTTCTTTCTTACACGTGATATATAGAAAGGTGATCAATGATACAAGCTTTTTATACCATGTTTGGCAATCTCTCCACATAGGTTTGAATATGTTATGGTCATAACTTTGGCAGGCTAAACTTGTAATAGCGCAAAGTTTTTATCAGTCCAAGACTTCTTTCTTACACGTGATATATAGAAAGGTGATCAATGATACAAGCTTTTTATACCATGTTTGCCACTCTCTCCACATAGGTTTGAATATGTTATGGTCAGAACTTTGCAGGCTAAACTTGTAATAGCGCAAAGTTTTCATCAGTCCAAGTCTTCTTTCTTACACGTGATATATAGAAAGGTGATCAATGATACAAGCTTTTTATACCATGTTTGCCAATCTCTCCACATAGGTTTGAATATGTTATGGTCATAACGTTGGCAGACTAAACTTGTAATAGCGCAAAGTTTTTATCAGTCCAAGACTTCTTTCTTACACGTGATATATAGAAAGGTGATCAATGATACAAGCTTTTTATACCATGTTTGCCACTCTCTCCACATAGGTTTGAATATGTTATGGTCAGAACTTTGGCAGGCTAAACTTGTAATAGCGCAAAGTTTTCATCAGTCCAAGACTTCTTTCTTACACGTGATATATAGAAAGGTGATCAATGATACAAGCTTTTTATACCATGTTTGCCACTCTCTCCACATAGGTTTGAATATGTTATGGTCAGAACTTTGGCAGGCTAAACTTGTAATAGCGCAAAGTTTTCATCAGTCCAAGTCTTCTTTCTTACACGTGATATATAGAAAGGTGATCAATGATACAAGCTTTTTATACCATGTTTGCCAATCTCTCCACATAGGTTTGAATATGTTATGGTCAGAACTTTGGCAGGCTAAACTTGTAATAGCGCAAAGTTTTCATCAGTCCAAGTCTTCTTTCTTACACGTGATATATAGAAAGGTGATCAATGATACAAGCTTTTTATACCATGTTTGCCACTCTCTCCACATAGGTTTGAATATGTTATGGTCAGAACTTTGGCAGGCTAAACTTGTAATAGCGCAAAGTTTTCATCAGTCCAAGTCTTCTTTCTTATACGTGATATATAGAAAGGTGATCAATGATACAAGCTTTTTATACCATGTTTGCCACTCTCTCCACATAGGTTTGAATATGTTATGGTCAGAACTTTGGCAGGCTAAACTTGTAATAGCGCAAAGTTTTCATCAGTCCAAGACTTCTCTCTTACACGTGATATATAGAAAGGTGATCAATGATACAAGCTTTTTATACCATGTTTGCCACTCTCTCCACATAGGTTTGAATATGTTATGGTCAGAACTTTAGGCAGGCTAAACATGTAATAGCGCAAAGTTTTCATCAGTCCAAGTCTTCTTTCTTACACGTGATATATAGAAAGGTGATCAATGATACAAGCTTTTTATACCATGTTTGCCACTCTCTCCACATAGGTTTGAATATGTTATGGTCAGAACTTTGGCAGGCTAAACTTGTAATAGCGCAAAGTTTTCATCAGTCCAAGTCTTCTTTCTTATACGTGATATATAGAAAGGTGATCAATGATACAAGCTTTTTATACCATGTTTGCCAATCTCTCCACATAGGTTTGAATATGTTATGGTCAGAACTTTGGCAGGCTAAACTTGTAATAGCGCAAAGTTTTTATCAGTCCAAGACTTCTTTCTTACACGTGATATATAGAAAGGTGATCAATGATACAAGCTTTTTATACCATGTTTGCCAATCTCTCCACATAGGTTTGAATATGTTATGGTCAGAACTTTGGCAGGCTAAACTTGTAATAGCGCAAAGTTTTTATCAGTCCAAGACTTCTTTCTTACACGTGATATATAGAAAGGTGATCAATGATACAAGCTTTTTATACCATGTTTGCCATTCTCTCCACATAGGTTTGAATATGTTATGGTCAGAACTTTGGGCAGGCTAAACTTGTAATAGCGCAAAGTTTTCATCAGTCCAAGTCTTCTTTCTTATACGTGATATATAGAAAGGTGATCAATGATACAAGCTTTTTATACCATGTTTGCCACTCTCTCCACATAGGTTTGAATATGTTATGGTCAGAACTTTGGCAGGCTAAACTTGTAATAGCGCAAAGTTTTCATCAGTCCAAGACTTCTCTCTTACACGTGATATATAGAAAGGTGATCAATGATACAAGCTTTTTATACCATGTTTGCCACTCTCTCCACATAGGTTTGAATATGTTATGGTCAGAACTTTAGGCAGGCTAAACATGTAATAGCGCAAAGTTTTCATCAGTCCAAGTCTTCTTTCTTACACGTGATATATAGAAAGGTGATCAATGATACAAGCTTTTTATACCATGTTTGCCACTCTCTCCACATAGGTTTGAATATGTTATGGTCAGAACTTTGGCAGGCTAAACTTGTAATAGCGCAAAGTTTTCATCAGTCCAAGTCTTCTTTCTTATACGTGATATATAGAAAGGTGATCAATGATACAAGCTTTTTATACCATGTTTGCCAATCTCTCCACATAGGTTTGAATATGTTATGGTCAGAACTTTGGCAGGCTAAACTTGTAATAGCGCAAAGTTTTTATCAGTCCAAGACTTCTTTCTTACACGTGATATATAGAAAGGTGATCAATGATACAAGCTTTTTATACCATGTTTGCCAATCTCTCCACATAGGTTTGAATATGTTATGGTCAGAACTTTGGCAGGCTAAACTTGTAATAGCGCAAAGTTTTTATCAGTCCAAGACTTCTTTCTTACACGTGATATATAGAAAGGTGATCAATGATACAAGCTTTTTATACCATGTTTGCCATTCTCTCCACATAGGTTTGAATATGTTATGGTCAGAACTTTGGGCAGGCTAAACTTGTAATAGCGCAAAGTTTTCATCAGTCCAAGTCTTCTTTCTTACACGTGATATATAGAAAGGTGATCAATGATACAAGCTTTTTATACCATGTTTGCCAATCTCTCCACATAGGTTTGAATATGTTATGGTCAGAACTTTGGCAGGCTAAACTTGTAATAGCGCAAAGTTTTTATCAGTCCAAGACTTCTTTCTTACACGTGATATATAGAAAGGTGATCAATGATACAAGCTTTTTATACCATGTTTGCCAATCTCTCCACATAGGTTTGAATATGTTATGGTCAGAACTTTGGCAGGCTAAACTTGTAATAGCGCAAAGTTTTTATCAGTCCAAGACTTCTTTCTTACACGTGATATATAGAAAGGTGATCAATGATACAAGCTTTTTATACCATGTTTGGCAATCTCTCCACATAGGTTTGAATATGTTATGGTCATAACTTTGGCAGGCTAAACTTGTAATAGCGCAAAGTTTTTATCAGTCCAAGACTTCTTTCTTACACGTGATATATAGAAAGGTGATCAATGATACAAGCTTTTTATACCATGTTTGCCACTCTCTCCACATAGGTTTGAATATGTTATGGTCATAACTTTGGCAGGCTAAACTTGTAATAGCGCAAAGTTTTTATCAGTCCAAGACTTCTTTCTTACACGTGATATATAGAAAGGTGATCAATGATACAAGCTTTTTATACCATGTTTGCCACTCTCTCCACATAGGTTTGAATATGTTGTGGTCAGAACTTTGCAGGCTAAACTTGTAATAGCGCAAAGTTTTCATCAGTCCAAGTCTTCTTTCTTACACGTGATATATAGAAAGGTGATCAATGATACAAGCTTTTTATACCATGTTTGCCAATCTCTCCACATAGGTTTGAATATGTTATGGTCATAACGTTGGCAGGCTAAACTTGTAATAGCGCAAAGTTTTTATCAGTCCAAGACTTCTTTCTTACACGTGATATATAGAAAGGTGATCAATGATACAAGCTTTTTATACCATGTTTGCCACTCTCTCCACATAGGTTTGAATATGTTATGGTCAGAACTTTGGCAGGCTAAACTTGTAATAGCGCAAAGTTTTCATCAGTCCAAGACTTCTTTCTTACACGTGATATATAGAAAGGTGATCAATGATACAAGCTTTTTATACCATGTTTGCCACTCTCTCCACATAGGTTTGAATATGTTATGGTCAGAACTTTGGCAGGCTAAACTTGTAATAGCGCAAAGTTTTCATCAGTCCAAGTCTTCTTTCTTATACGTGATATATAGAAAGGTGATCAATGATACAAGCTTTTTATACCATGTTTGCCACTCTCTCCACATAGGTTTGAATATGTTATGGTCAGAACTTTGGGCAGGCTAAAATTGTAATAGCGCAAAGTTTTCATCAGTCCAAGACTTCTCTCTTACACGTGATATATAGAAAGGTGATCAATGATACAAGCTTTTTATACCATGTTTGCCACTCTCTCCACATAGGTTTGAATATGTTATGGTCAGAACTTTAGGCAGGCTAAACTTGTAATAGCGCAAAGTTTTCATCAGTCCAAGTCTTCTTTCTTACACGTGATATATAGAAAGGTGATCAATGATACAAGCTTTTTATACCATGTTTGCCACTCTCTCCACATAGGTTTGAATATGTTATGGTCAGAACTTTGGCAGGCTAAACTTGTAATAGCGCAAAGTTTTCATCAGTCCAAGACTTCTTTCTTACACGTGATATATAGAAAGGTGATCAATGATACAAGCTTTTTATACCATGTTTGCCACTCTCTCCACATAGGCTTGAATATGTTATGGTCAGAACTTTGGCAGGCTAAACTTGTAATAGCGCAAAGTTTTCATCAGTCCAAGACTTCTTTCTTACACGTGATATATAGAAAGGTGATCAATGATACAAGCTTTTTATACCATGTCTGCCACTCTCTCCACATAGGTTTGAATATGTTATGGTCAGAACTTTGGCAGGCTAAACTTGTAATAGCGCAAAGTTTTCATCAGTCCAAGACTTCTCTCTTACACGTGATATATAGAAAGGTGATCAATGATACAAGCTTTTTATACCATGTTTGCCACTCTCTCCACATAGGTTTGAATATGTTATGGTCAGAACTTTAGGCAGGCTAAACATGTAATAGCGCAAAGTTTTCATCAGTCCAAGTCTTCTTTCTTACACGTGATATATAGAAAGGTGATCAATGATACAAGCTTTTTATACCATGTTTGTTACTCTCTCCACATAGGTTTGAATATGTTATGGTCAGAACTTTGGCAGGCTAAACTTGTAATAGCGCAAAGTTTTCATCAGTCCAAGTCTTCTTTCTTATACGTGATATATAGAAAGGTGATCAATGATACAAGCTTTTTATACCATGTTTGCCAATCTCTCCACATAGGTTTGAATATGTTATGGTCAGAACTTTGGCAGGCTAAACTTGTAATAGCGCAAAGTTTTTATCAGTCCAAGACTTCTTTCTTACACGTGATATATAGAAAGGTGATCAATGATACAAGCTTTTTATACCATGTTTGCCAATCTCTCCACATAGGTTTGAATATGTTATGGTCAGAACTTTGGCAGGCTAAACTTGTAATAGCGCAAAGTTTTTATCAGTCCAAGACTTCTTTCTTACACGTGATATATAGAAAGGTGATCAATGATACAAGCTTTTTATACCATGTTTGCCATTCTCTCCACATAGGTTTGAATATGTTATGGTCAGAACTTTGGGCAGGCTAAACTTGTAATAGCGCAAAGTTTTCATCAGTCCAAGTCTTCTTTCTTACACGTGATATATAGAAAGGTGATCAATGATACAAGCTTTTTATACCATGTTTGCCAATCTCTCCACATAGGTTTGAATATGTTATGGTCAGAACTTTGGCAGGCTAAACTTGTAATAGCGCAAAGTTTTTATCAGTCCAAGACTTCTTTCTTACACGTGATATATAGAAAGGTGATCAATGATACAAGCTTTTTATACCATGTTTGCCAATCTCTCCACATAGGTTTGAATATGTTATGGTCAGAACTTTGGCAGGCTAAACTTGTAATAGCGCAAAGTTTTTATCAGTCCAAGACTTCTTTCTTACACGTGATATATAGAAAGGTGATCAATGATACAAGCTTTTTATACCATGTTTGGCAATCTCTCCACATAGGTTTGAATATGTTATGGTCATAACTTTGGCAGGCTAAACTTGTAATAGCGCAAAGTTTTTATCAGTCCAAGACTTCTTTCTTACACGTGATATATAGAAAGGTGATCAATGATACAAGCTTTTTATACCATGTTTGCCACTCTCTCCACATAGGTTTGAATATGTTATGGTCATAACTTTGGCAGGCTAAACTTGTAATAGCGCAAAGTTTTTATCAGTCCAAGACTTCTTTCTTACACGTGATATATAGAAAGGTGATCAATGATACAAGCTTTTTATACCATGTTTGCCACTCTCTCCACATAGGTTTGAATATGTTGTGGTCAGAACTTTGCAGGCTAAACTTGTAATAGCGCAAAGTTTTCATCAGTCCAAGTCTTCTTTCTTACACGTGATATATAGAAAGGTGATCAATGATACAAGCTTTTTATACCATGTTTGCCAATCTCTCCACATAGGTTTGAATATGTTATGGTCATAACGTTGGCAGGCTAAAATTGTAATAGCGCAAAGTTTTTATCAGTCCAAGACTTCTTTCTTACACGTGATATATAGAAAGGTGATCAATGATACAAGCTTTTTATACCATGTTTGCCACTCTCTCCACATAGGTTTGAATATGTTATGGTCAGAACTTTGGCAGGCTAAACTTGTAATAGCGCAAAGTTTTCATCAGTCCAAGACTTCTTTCTTACACGTGATATATAGAAAGGTGATCAATGATACAAGCTTTTTATACCATGTTTGCCACTCTCTCCACATAGGTTTGAATATGTTATGGTCAGAACTTTGGCAGGCTAAACTTGTAATAGCGCAAAGTTTTCATCAGTCCAAGTCTTCTTTCTTATACGTGATATATAGAAAGGTGATCAATGATACAAGCTTTTTATACCATGTTTGCCACTCTCTCCACATAGGTTTGAATATGTTATGGTCAGAACTTTGGGCAGGCTAAAATTGTAATAGCGCAAAGTTTTCATCAGTCCAAGACTTCTCTCTTACACGTGATATATAGAAAGGTGATCAATGATACAAGCTTTTTATACCATGTTTGCCACTCTCTCCACATAGGTTTGAATATGTTATGGTCAGAACTTTAGGCAGGCTAAACTTGTAATAGCGCAAAGTTTTCATCAGTCCAAGTCTTCTTTCTTACACGTGATATATAGAAAGGTGATCAATGATACAAGCTTTTTATACCATGTTTGCCACTCTCTCCACATAGGTTTGAATATGTTATGGTCAGAACTTTGGCAGGCTAAACTTGTAATAGCGCAAAGTTTTCATCAGTCCAAGACTTCTTTCTTACACGTGATATATAGAAAGGTGATCAATGATACAAGCTTTTTATACCATGTTTGCCACTCTCTCCACATAGGCTTGAATATGTTATGGTCAGAACTTTGGCAGGCTAAACTTGTAATAGCGCAAAGTTTTCATCAGTCCAAGACTTCTTTCTTACACGTGATATATAGAAAGGTGATCAATGATACAAGCTTTTTATACCATGTCTGCCACTCTCTCCACATAGGTTTGAATATGTTATGGTCAGAACTTTGGCAGGCTAAACTTGTAATAGCGCAAAGTTTTCATCAGTCCAAGACTTCTTTCTTACACGTGATATATAGAAAGGTGATCAATGATACAAGCTTTTTATACCATGTTTGCCATTCTCTCCACATAGGTTTGAATATGTTATGGTCAGAACTTTGGGCAGGCTAAAATTGTAATAGCGCAAAGTTTTCATCAGTCCAAGTCTTCTTTCTTACACGTGATATATAGAAAGGTGATCAATGATACAAGCTTTTTATACCATGTTTGCCAATCTCTCCACATAGGTTTGAATATGTTATGGTCAGAACTTTGGCAGGCTAAACTTGTAATAGCGCAAAGTTTTCATCAGTCCAAGTCTTCTTTCTTACACGTGATATATAGAAAGGTGATCAATGATACAAGCTTTTTATACCATGTTTGCCAATCTCTCCACATAGGTTTGAATATGTTATGGTCAGAACTTTGGCAGGCTAAACTTGTAATAGCGCAAAGTTTTTATCAGTCCAAGACTTCTTTCTTACACGTGATATATAGAAAGGTGATCAATGATACAAGCTTTTTATACCATGTTTGCCAATCTCTCCACATAGGTTTGAATATGTTATGGTCAGAACTTTGGCAGGCTAAACTTGTAATAGCGCAAAGTTTTTATCAGTCCAAGACTTCTTTCTTACACGTGATATATAGAAAGGTGATCAATGATACAAGCTTTTTATACCATGTTTGGCAATCTCTCCACATAGGTTTGAATATGTTATGGTCATAACTTTGGCAGGCTAAACTTGTAATAGCGCAAAGTTTTTATCAGTCCAAGACTTCTTTCTTACACGTGATATATAGAAAGGTGATCAATGATACAAGCTTTTTATACCATGTTTGCCACTCTCTCCACATAGGTTTGAATATGTTATGGTCAGAACTTTGCAGGCTAAACTTGTAATAGCGCAAAGTTTTCATCAGTCCAAGTCTTCTTTCTTACACGTGATATATAGAAAGGTGATCAATGATACAAGCTTTTTATACCATGTTTGCCAATCTCTCCACATAGGTTTGAATATGTTATGGTCATAACGTTGGCAGACTTAACTTGTAATAGCGCAAAGTTTTTATCAGTCCAAGACTTCTTTCTTACACGTGATATATAGAAAGGTGATCAATGATACAAGCTTTTTATACCATGTTTGCCACTCTCTCCACATAGGTTTGAATATGTTATGGTCAGAACTTTGGCAGGCTAAACTTGTAATAGCGCTAAGTTTTCATCAGTCCAAGACTTCTTTCTTACACGTGATATATAGAAAGGTGATCAATGATACAAGCTTTTTATACCATGTTTGCCACTCTCTCCACATAGGTTTGAATATGTTATGGTCAGAACTTTGGCAGGCTAAACTTGTAATAGCGCAAAGTTTTCATCAGTCCAAGTCTTCTTTCTTACACGTGATATATAGAAAGGTGATCAATGATACAAGCTTTTTATACCATGTTTGCCAATCTCTCCACATAGGTTTGAATATGTTATGGTCAGAACTTTGGCAGGCTAAACTTGTAATAGCGCAAAGTTTTCATCAGTCCAAGTCTTCTTTCTTACACGTGATATATAGAAAGGTGATCAATGATACAAGCTTTTTATACCATGTTTGCCACTCTCTCCACATAGGTTTGAATATGTTATGGTCAGAACTTTGGCAGGCTAAACTTGTAATAGCGCAAAGTTTTCATCAGTCCAAGTCTTCTTTCTTATACGTGATATATAGAAAGGTGATCAATGATACAAGCTTTTTATACCATGTTTGCCACTCTCTCCACATAGGTTTGAATATGTTATGGTCAGAACTTTGGGCAGGCTAAAATTGTAATAGCGCAAAGTTTTCATCAGTCCAAGACTTCTCTCTTACACGTGATATATAGAAAGGTGATCAATGATACAAGCTTTTTATGCCATGTTTGCCACTCTCTCCACATAGGTTTGAATATGTTATGGTCAGAACTTTAGGCAGGCTAAACTTGTAATAGCGCAAAGTTTTCATCAGTCCAAGTTTTCTTTCTTACACGTGATATATAGAAAGGTGATCAATGATACAAGCTTTTTATACCATGTTTGCCACTCTCTCCACATAGGTTTGAATATGTTATGGTCAGAACTTTGGCAGGCTAAACTTGTAATAGCGCAAAGTTTTCATCAGTCCAAGTCTTCTTTCTTATACGTGATATATAGAAAGGTGATCAATGATACAAGCTTTTTATACCATGTTTGCCACTCTCTCCACATAGGTTTGAATATGTTATGGTCAGAACTTTGGCAGGCTAAACTTGTAATAGCGCAAAGTTTTCATCAGTCCAAGACTTCTCTCTTACACGTGATATATAGAAAGGTGATCAATGATACAAGCTTTTTATACCATGTTTGCCACTCTCTCCACATAGGTTTGAATATGTTATGGTCAGAACTTTAGGCAGGCTAAACATGTAATAGCGCAAAGTTTTCATCATTCCAAGTCTTCTTTCTTACACGTGATATATAGAAAGGTGATCAATGATACAAGCTTTTTATACCATGTTTGCCACTCTCTCCACATAGGTTTGAATATGTTATGGTCAGAACTTTGGCAGGCTAAACTTGTAATAGCGCAAAGTTTTCATCAGTCCAAGACTTCTTTCTTACACGTGATATATAGAAAGGTGATCAATGATACAAGCTTTTTATACCATGTCTGCCACTCTCTCCACATAGGTTTGAATATGTTATGGTCAGAACTTTGGCAGGCTAAACTTGTAATAGCGCAAAGTTTTCATCAGTCCAAGACTTCTTTCTTACACGTGATATATAGAAAGGTGATCAATGATACAAGCTTTTTATACCATGTTTGCCATTCTCTCCACATAGGTTTGAATATGTTATGGTCAGAACTTTGGTCAGGCTAAACTTGTAATAGCGCAAAGTTTTCATCAGTCCAAGTCTTCTTTCTTACACGTGATATATAGAAAGGTGATCAATGATACAAGCTTTTTATACCATGTTTGCCAATCTCTCCACATAGGTTTGAATATGTTATGGTCAGAACTTTGGCAGGCTAAACTTGTAATAGCGCAAAGTTTTTATCAGTCCAAGACTTCTTTCTTACACGTGATATATAGAAAGGTGATCAATGATACAAGCTTTTTATACCATGTTTGCCAATCTCTCCACATAGGTTTGAATATGTTATGGTCAGAACTTTGGCAGGCTAAACTTGTAATATCGGAAAGTTTTTATCAGTCCAAGACTTCTTTCTTACACGTGATATATAGAAAGGTGATCAATGATACAAGCTTTTTATACCATGTTTGGCAATCTCTCCACATAGGTTTGAATATGTTATGGTCATAACTTTGGCAGGCTAAACTTGTAATAGCGCAAAGTTTTTATCAGTCCAAGACTTCTTTCTTACACGTGATATATAGAAAGGTGATCAATGATACAAGCTTTTTATACCATGTTTGCCACTCTCTCCACATAGGTTTGAATATGTTATGGTCAGAACTTTAGGCAGGCTAAACTTGTAATAGCGCAAAGTTTTCATCAGTCCAAGTTTTCTTTCTTACACGTGATATATAGAAAGGTGATCAATGATACAAGCTTTTTATACCATGTTTGCCACTCTCTCCACATAGGTTTGAATATGTTATGGTCAGAACTTTGGCAGGCTAAACTTGTAATAGCGCAAAGTTTTCATCAGTCCAAGTCTTCTTTCTTATACGTGATATATAGAAAGGTGATCAATGATACAAGCTTTTTATACCATGTTTGCCACTCTCTCCACATAGGTTTGAATATGTTATGGTCAGAACTTTGGCAGGCTAAACTTGTAATAGCGCAAAGTTTTCATCAGTCCAAGACTTCTCTCTTACACGTGATATATAGAAAGGTGATCAATGATACAAGCTTTTTATACCATGTTTGCCACTCTCTCCACATAGGTTTGAATATGTTATGGTCAGAACTTTAGGCAGGCTAAACATGTAATAGCGCAAAGTTTTCATCATTCCAAGTCTTCTTTCTTACACGTGATATATAGAAAGGTGATCAATGATACAAGCTTTTTATACCATGTTTGCCACTCTCTCCACATAGGTTTGAATATGTTATGGTCAGAACTTTGGCAGGCTAAACTTGTAATAGCGCAAAGTTTTCATCAGTCCAAGTCTTCTTTCTTATACGTGATATATAGAAAGGTGATCAATGATACAAGCTTTTTATACCATGTTTGCCACTCTCTCCACATAGGTTTGAATATGTTATGGTCAGAACTTTGGGCAGGCTAAAATTGTATTAGCGCAAAGTTTTCATCAGTCCAAGACTTCTCTCTTACACGTGATATATAGAAAGGTGATCAATGATACAAGCTTTTTATACCATGTTTGCCACTCTCTCCACATAGGTTTGAATATGTTATGGTCAGAACTTTAGGCAGGCTAAACTTGTAATAGCGCAAAGTTTTCATCAGTCCAAGTCTTCTTTCTTACACGTGATATATAGAAAGGTGATCAATGATACAAGCTTTTTATACCATGTTTGCCACTCTCTCCACATAGGTTTGAATATGTTATGGTCAGAACTTTGGCAGGCTAAACTTGTAATAGCGCAAAGTTTTCATCAGTCCAAGACTTCTTTCTTACACGTGATATATAGAAAGGTGATCAATGATACAAGCTTTTTATACCATGTCTGCCACTCTCTCCACATAGGTTTGAATATGTTATGGTCAGAACTTTGGCAGGCTAAACTTGTAATAGCGCAAAGTTTTCATCAGTCCAAGACTTCTTTCTTACACGTGATATATAGAAAGGTGATCAATGATACAAGCTTTTTATACCATGTTTGCCATTCTCTCCACATAGGTTTGAATATGTTATGGTCAGAACTTTGGTCAGGCTAAACTTGTAATAGCGCAAAGTTTTCATCAGTCCAAGTCTTCTTTCTTACACGTGATATATAGAAAGGTGATCAATGATACAAGCTTTTTATACCATGTTTGCCAATCTCTCCACATAGGTTTGAATATGTTATGGTCAGAACTTTGGCAGGCTAAACTTGTAATAGCGCAAAGTTTTTATCAGTCCAAGACTTCTTTCTTACACGTGATATATAGAAAGGTGATCAATGATACAAGCTTTTTATACCATGTTTGCCAATCTCTCCACATAGGTTTGAATATGTTATGGTCAGAACTTTGGCAGGCTAAACTTGTAATATCGGAAAGTTTTTATCAGTCCAAGACTTCTTTCTTACACGTGATATATAGAAAGGTGATCAATGATACAAGCTTTTTATACCATGTTTGGCAATCTCTCCACATAGGTTTGAATATGTTATGGTCATAACTTTGGCAGGCTAAACTTGTAATAGCGCAAAGTTTTTATCAGTCCAAGACTTCTTTCTTACACGTGATATATAGAAAGGTGATCAATGATACAAGCTTTTTATACCATGTTTGCCACTCTCTCCACATAGGTTTGAATATGTTATGGTCAGAACTTTGCAGGCTAAACTTGTAATAGCGCAAAGTTTTTATCAGTCCAAGACTTCTTTCTTACACGTGATATATAGAAAGGTGATCAATGATACAAGCTTTTTATACCATGTTTGCCACTCTCTCCACATAGGTTTGAATATGTTATGGTCAGAACTTTGGCAGGCTAAACTTGTAATAGCGCAAAGTTTTCATCAGTCCAAGACTTCTTTCTTACACGTGATATATAGAAAGGTGATCAATGATACAAGCTTTTTATACCATGTTTGCCACTCTCTCCACATAGGTTTGAATATGTTATGGTCAGAACTTTGGCAGGCTAAACTTGTAATAGCGCAAAGTTTTCATCAGTCCAAGTCTTCTTTCTTACACGTGATATATAGAAAGGTGATCAATGATACAAGCTTTTTATACCATGTTTGCCAATCTCTCCACATAGGTTTGAATATGTTATGGTCAGAACTTTGGCAGGCTAAACTTGTAATAGCGCAAAGTTTTCATCAGTCCAAGTCTTCTTTCTTACACGTGATATATAGAAAGGTGATCAATGATACAAGCTTTTTATACCATGTTTGCCACTCTCTCCACATAGGTTTGAATATGTTATGGTCAGAACTTTGGCAGGCTAAACTTGTAATAGCGCAAAGTTTTCATCAGTCCAAGTCTTCTTTCTTATACGTGATATATAGAAAGGTGATCAATGATACAAGCTTTTTATACCATGTTTGCCACTCTCTCCACATAGGTTTGAATATGTTATGGTCAGAACTTTGGGCAGGCTAAAATTGTAATAGCGCAAAGTTTTCATCAGTCCAAGACTTCTCTCTTACACGTGATATATAGAAAGGTGATCAATGATACAAGCTTTTTATACCATGTTTGCCACTCTCTCCACATAGGTTTGAATATGTTATGGTCAGAACTTTAGGCAGGCTAAACTTGTAATAGCGCAAAGTTTTCATCAGTCCAAGTCTTCTTTCTTACACGTGATATATAGAAAGGTGATCAATGATACAAGCTTTTTATACCATGTTTGCCACTCTCTCCACATAGGTTTGAATATGTTATGGTCAGAACTTTGGCAGGCTAAACTTGTAATAGCGCAAAGTTTTCATCAGTCCAAGTCTTCTTTCTTATACGTGATATATAGAAAGGTGATTAATGATACCAGCTTTTTATACCATGTTTGCCACTCTCTCCACATAGGTTTGAATATGTTATGGTCAGAACTTTGCAGGCTAAACTTGTAATAGCGCAAAGTTTTTATCAGTCCAAGACTTCTTTCTTACACGTGATATATAGAAAGGTGATCAATGATACAAGCTTTTTATACCATGTTTGCCACTCTCTCCACATAGGTTTGAATATGTTATGGTCAGAACTTTGGCAGGCTAAACTTGTAATAGCGCAAAGTTTTCATCAGTCCAAGACTTCTTTCTTACACGTGATATATAGAAAGGTGATCAATGATACAAGCTTTTTATACCATGTTTGCCACTCTCTCCACATAGGTTTGAATATGTTATGGTCAGAACTTTGGCAGGCTAAACTTGTAATAGCGCAAAGTTTTCATCAGTCCAAGTCTTCTTTCTTACACGTGATATATAGAAAGGTGATCAATGATACAAGCTTTTTATACCATGTTTGCCAATCTCTCCACATAGGTTTGAATATGTTATGGTCAGAACTTTGGCAGGCTAAACTTGTAATAGCGCAAAGTTTTCATCAGTCCAAGTCTTCTTTCTTACACGTGATATATAGAAAGGTGATCAATGATACAAGCTTTTTATACCATGTTTGCCACTCTCTCCACATAGGTTTGAATATGTTATGGTCAGAACTTTGGCAGGCTAAACTTGTAATAGCGCAAAGTTTTCATCAGTCCAAGTCTTCTTTCTTATACGTGATATATAGAAAGGTGATCAATGATACAAGCTTTTTATACCATGTTTGCCACTCTCTCCACATAGGTTTGAATATGTTATGGTCAGAACTTTGGGCAGGCTAAAATTGTAATAGCGCAAAGTTTTCATCAGTCCAAGACTTCTCTCTTACACGTGATATATAGAAAGGTGATCAATGATACAAGCTTTTTATACCATGTTTGCCACTCTCTCCACATAGGTTTGAATATGTTATGGTCAGAACTTTAGGCAGGCTAAACTTGTAATAGCGCAAAGTTTTCATCAGTCCAAGTCTTCTTTCTTACACGTGATATATAGAAAGGTGATCAATGATACAAGCTTTTTATACCATGTTTGCCACTCTCTCCACATAGGTTTGAATATGTTATGGTCAGAACTTTGGCAGGCTAAACTTGTAATAGCGCAAAGTTTTCATCAGTCCAAGTCTTCTTTCTTATACGTGATATATAGAAAGGTGATTAATGATACCAGCTTTTTATACCATGTTTGCCACTCTCTCCACATAGGTTTGAATATGTTATGGTCATAACTTTGGCAGGCTAAACTTGTAATAGCGCAAAGTTTTTATCAGTCCAAGACTTCTTTCTTACACGTGATATATAGAAAGGTGATCAATGATACAAGCTTTTTATACCATGTTTGCCACTCTCTCCACATAGGTTTGAATATGTTATGGTCAGAACTTTGGGCAGGCTAAACTTGTAATAGCGCAAAGTTTTCATCAGTCCAAGTCTTCTTTCTTACACGTGATATATAGAAAGGTGATCAATGATACAAGCTTTTTATACCATGTTTGCCAATCTCTCCACATAGGTTTGAATATGTTATGGTCAGAACTTTGGCAGGCTAAACTTGTAATAGCGCAAAGTTTTCATCAGTCCAAGTCTTCTTTCTTACACGTGATATATAGAAAGGTGATCAATGATACAAGCTTTTTATACCATGTTTGCCAATCTCTCCACATAGGTTTGAATATGTTATGGTCAGAACTTTGGCAGGCTAAACTTGTAATAGTGCAAAGTTTTTATCAGTCCAAGACTTCTTTCTTACACGTGATATATAGAAAGGTGATCAATGATACAAGCTTTTTATACCATGTTTGCCAATCTCTCCACATAGGTTTGAATATGTTATGGTCAGAACTTTGGCAGGCTAAACTTGTAATAGCGCAAAGTTTTTATCAGTCCAAGACTTCTTTCTTACACGTGATATATAGAAAGGTGATCAATGATACAAGCTTTTTATACCATGTTTGCCACTCTCTCCACATAGGTTTGAATATGTTATGGTCAGAACTTTGCAGGCTAAACTTGTAATAGCGCAAAGTTTTCATCAGTCCAAGTCTTCTTTCTTACACGTGATATATAGAAAGGTGATCAATGATACAAGCTTTTTATACCATGTTTGCCAATCTCTCCACATAGGTTTGAATATGTTATGGTCAGAACTTTGGCAGGCTAAACTTGTAATTGCGCAAAGTTTTCATCAGTCCAAGACTTCTTTCTTACACGTGATATATTGAAAGGTGATCAATGATACAAGCTTTTTATACCATGTTTGCCACTCTCTCCACATAGGTTTGAATATGTTATGGTCAGAACTTTGGCAGGCTAAACTTGTAATAGCGCAAAGTTTTCATCAGTCCAAGACTTCTTTCTTACACGTGATATATAGAAAGGTGATCAATGATACAAGCTTTTTATACCATGTTTGCCACTCTCTCCACATAGGCTTGAATATGTTATGGTCAGAACTTTGGCAGGCTAAACTTGTAATAGCGCAAAGTTTTCATCAGTCCAAGACTTCTTTCTTACACGTGATATATAGAAAGGTGATCAATGATACAAGCTTTTTATACCATGTTTGCCACTCTCTCCACATAGGTTTGAATATGTTATGGTCAGAACTTTGGCAGGCTAAACTTGTAATAGCGCAAAGTTTTCATCAGTCCAAGTCTTCTTTCTTATACGTGATATATAGAAAGGTGATCAATGATACAAGCTTTTTATACCATGTTTGCCACTCTCTCCACATAGGTTTGAATATGTTATGGTCAGAACTTTGGGCAGGCTAAACTTGTAATAGCGCAAAGTTTTCATCAGTCCAAGTCTTCTTTCTTATACGTGATATATAGAAAGGTGATTAATGATACCAGCTTTTTATACCATGTTTGCCAATCTCTCCACATAGGTTTGAATATGTTATTGTCAGAACTTTGGTCAGGCTAAACTTGTAATAGCGCAAAGTTTTCATCAGTCCAAGACTTCTTTCTTACACGTGATATATAGAAAGGTGATCAATGATACAAGCTTCTTACACCATGTTTGCCACTCTCTCCACATAGGTTTGAATATGTTATGGTCAGAACTGTGGCAGTCTAAACTTGTAATAGCGCAAAGTTTTCATCAGTCCAAGACCACTTTCTTACACGTGATATATAGAAAGGTGATCAATGATACAAGCTTTTTATACCATGTTTGCCACTCTCTCCACATAGGTTTGAATATGTTATGGTCAGATCTTTGGCAAGCTAAAATTGTAATAGCGCAAAGTTTTCATCAGTTCAAGACTTCTTTCTTACACGTGATATATAGAAAGGTGATCATTGATGAAAGCTTTTTGTACCATGTTTGCCACTCTCTCCACATAGGTTTGAATATGTTATGGTCAGAACTTCGGGCAGGCTAAACTTGTAATAGCGCAAAGTTTTCATCAGTCCAAGTCTTCTTTCTTACACGAGATATATAGAAAGGTGATCAATGATACAAGCTTTTTATACCATGTTTGCCACTCTCTCCACATTGGTTTGAATATGTTATGGTCAGAACTTTGGGCAGGCTAAACTTGTAATAGCGCAAAGTTTTCATCAGTTCAAGTCTTCTTTCTTACACGTGATATATAGAAAGGTGATCAATGATACAAGCTTTTTATACCCTGTTTGCCACTCTCTCCACATTGGTTGGAATATGTTATGGTCAGAACTTTTGGCAGGCTAAACTTGTAATAGCGCAAAGTTTTCATCAGTGCAAGTCTTCTTTCTTACACGTGATATATAGAAAGGTGATCAATGATGAAAGCTTTTTGTACCATGTTTGCTACTCTCTCCACATAGGTTTGAATATGTTATGGTCAGAACTTTAGGCAGGCTAAACTTGTAATAGCGCAAAGTTTTCATCAGTCCAAGTCTTCTTTCTTACACGTGATATATAGAAAGGTGATCAATGATACAAGCTTTTTATACCATGTTTGCCACTCTCTCCACATTGGTTTGAATATGTTATGGTCAGAACTTTGGGCAGGCTAAACTTGTAATAGCGCAAAGTTTTCATCAGTGCAAGTCTTCTTTCTTACACGTGATATATAGAAAGGTGATCAATGATACAAGCTTTTTATACCATGTTTGCCACTCTCTCCACATGGGTTTGAATATGTTATGGTCAGAACTTTGGGCAGGCTAAACTCGTAATAGCGCAAAGTTTTCATCAGTCCAAGACTTCTTTCTTACACGTGATATATAGAAAGGTGATCAATGATGAAAGCTTTTTGTACCATGTTTGCTACTCTCTCCACATAGGTTTGAATATGTTATGGTCAGAACTTTGGGCAGGCTAAACTTGTAATAGCGCAAAGTTTTCATCAGTCCAAGTCTTCTTTCTTACACGTGATATATAGAAAGGTGATCAATGATACAAGCTTTTTATACCATGTTTGCCACTCTCTCCACATTGGTTTGAATATGTTATGGTCAGAACTTTGGTTAGGCTAAACTTGTAATAGCGCAAACTTTTCATCAGTCCAAGACTTCTTTCTTAGACGTGATATATAGAAAGGTGATCAATGATGAAAGCTTTTTGTACCATGTTTGCTACTCTCTCCACATAGGTTTGAATATGTTATGGTCAGAACTTTAGGCAGGCTAAACTTGTAATAGCGCAAAGTTTTCATCAGTCCAAGTCTTCTTTCTTACACGTGATATATAGAAAGGTGATCAATGATACAAGCTTTTTATACCATGTTTGCCAATCTCTCCACATGGGTTTGAATATGTTATGGTCAGAACTTTGGGCAGGCTAAACTTGTAATAGCGCAAAGTTTTCATCAGTGCAAGTCTTCTTTCTTACACGTGATATATAGAAAGGTGATCAATGATGAAAGCTTTTTGTACCATGTTTGCTACTCTCTCCACATAGGTTTGAATATGTTATGGTCAGAACTTTAGGCAGGCTAAACTTGTAATAGCGCAAAGTTTTCATCAGTCCAAGTCTTCTTTCTTACACGTGATATATAGAAAGGTGATCAATGATACAAGCTTTTTATACCATGTTTGCCACTCTCTCCACATTGGTTTGAATATGTTATGGTCAGAACTTTGGGCAGGCTAAACTTGTAATAGCGCAAAGTTTTCATCAGTGCAAGTCTTCTTTCTTACACGTGATATATAGAAAGGTGATCAATGATACAAGCTTTTTATACCATGTTTGCCACTCTCTCCACATTGGTTTGAATATGTTATGGTCAGAACTTTGGGCAGGCTAAACTTGTAATAGCGCAAAGTTTTCATCAGTCCAAGACTTCTTTCTTACACGTGATATATAGAAAGGTGATCAATGATGAAAGCTTTTTGTACCATGTTTGCTACTCTCTCCACATAGGTTTGAATATGTTATGGTCAGAACTTTGGGCAGGCTAAACTTGTAATAGCGCAAAATTTTCATCAGTCCAAGTCTTCTTTCTTACACGTGATATATAGAAAGGTGATCAATGATACAAGCTTTTTATACCATGTTTGCCACTCTCTCCACATTGGTTTGAATATGTTATGGTCAGAACTTTGGTTAGGCTAAACTTGTAATAGCGCAAACTTTTCATCAGTCCAAGACTTCTTTCTTAGACGTGATATATAGAAAGGTGATCAATGATACAAGCTTTTTATACCATGTTTGCTACTCTCTCCACATTGGTTGGAATATGTTATGGTCAGAACTTTAGGCAGGCTAAACTTGTAATAGCGCAAAGTTTTCATCAGTCCAAGTCTTCTTTCTTACACGTGATATATAGAAAGGTGATCAATGATGAAAGCTTTTTGTACCATGTTTGCCACTCTCTCCACATAGGTTTGAATATGTTATGGTCAGAACTTTATGCAGGCTAAACTTGTAAAAGCGCAAAGTTTTCATCAGTCCAAGTCTTCTTTCTTACACGTGATATATAGAAAGGTGATCAATGATACAAGCTTTTTATACCATGTTTGCCACTCTCTCCACATAGGTTTGAATATGTTATGGTCAGAACATTGGGCAGGCTAAACTTGTAATAGCGCAAAGTTTTCATCAGTTCAAGACTTCTTTCTTACACGTGATATATAGAAAGGTGATCAATGATACAAGCTTTTTATACCATGTTTGCCACTCTCTCCACATAGGTTTGAATATGTTATGGTCAGAACTTTGGGCAGGCTAAACTTGTAATAGCGCAAAGTTTTCATCAGTTCAAGACTTCTTTCTTACACGTGATATATAGAAAGGTGATCAATGATACAAGCTTTTTATACCATGTTTGCCACTCTCTCCACATAGGTTTGAATATCTTATGGTCAGAACTGTGGGCAGGCTAAACTTGTAATAGCGCAAAGTTTTCATCAGTCCAAGACTTCTTTCTTACACATGATATATAGAAAGATGATCAATGATACAAGCTTTTTATACCATGTTTGCCACTCTCTCCACATAGGTTTGAATATGTTATGGTCAGAACTTTGGGCAGGCTAAACTTGTAATAGCGCAAAGTTTTCATCAGTCCAAGTCTTCTTTCTTACACGTGATATATAGAAAGGTGATCAATGTTACAAGCTTTTTATACCATGTTTTCCACACTCTCCACATAGGTTTGAATATGTTATGGTCAGAACTTTGGCAGGCTAAACTTGTAATTGCGCAAAGTTTTCATCAGTCCAAGACTTCTTACTTACACGTGATATATAGAAAGGTGATCAATGATACAAGCTTTTTATACCATGTTTGCCACTCTCTCCACATAGGTTTGAATATGTTATGGTCAGAACTTTGGGCAGGCTAAACATGTAATAGCGCAAAGATTTCATCAGACAAGTCTTCTTTCTTACACGTGATATATAGAAAGGTGTTCAGTGATACAAGCTTTTTATACCATGTTTGCCACTCTCTCCACATAGGTTTGAATATGTTATGGTCAGAACTTTGGGCAGGCTAAACTTGTAATAGCGCAAAGTTTTCATCAGTCCAAGACTTCTTTCTTACACGTGATATATAGAAAGGTGATCAATGATACAAGATTTTTATACCATGTTTGCCACTCTCTCCACATAGGTTTGAATATGTTATGGTCAGAAATTTATGCAGGCTAAACTTGTAATAGCGCAAAGTTTTCATCAGTCCAAGTCTTCTTTCTTACACGTGATATATAGAAAGGTGATCAATGATACAAGCTTTTTATACCATGTTATCCACACTCTCCACATAGGTTTGAATATGTTATGGTCAGAACTTTGGGCAGGCTAAACTTGTAATTGCGCAAAGTTTTCATCAGTCCAAGACTTCTTTCTTACACGTGATATATAGAAAGGTGATCAATGATACAAGCTTTTTATACCATGTTTGCCACTCTCTCCACATAGGTTTGAATATGTTATGGTCAGAACTGTGGGCAGGCTAAACTTGTAATAGCGCAAAGTTTTCATCAGTCCAAGACTTCTTTCTTACACATGATATATAGAAAGGTGATCAATGATACAAGCTTTTTATACCATGTTTGCCACTCTCTCCACATAGGTTTGAATATGTTATGGTCAGAACTTTGGGCAGGCTAAACTTGTAATAGCGCAAAGTTTTCATCAGTCCAAGACTTCTTTCTTACACATGATATATAGAAAGGTGATCAATGATACAAGCTTTTCATACCATGTTTGCCACTCTCTCCACATAGGTTTGAATATGTTATGGTCAGAACTTTGGGCAGGCTAAACTTGTAATAGCGCAAAGTTTTCATCAGTCCAAGACTTCTTTCTTACACGTGATATATAGAAAGATGATCAATGTTACAAGCTTTTTAAACCATGTTTTCCACACTCTCCACATAGGTTTGAATATGTTATGGTCAGAACTTTGGGCAGGCTAAATTTGTAATTGCGCAAAGTTTTCATCAGTCCAAGACTTCTTTCTTACACATGATATATAGAAAGGTGATCAATGATGCAAGCTTTTTATACCATGTTTGCCACTCTCTCCACATAGGTTTGAATATCTTATGGTCAGAACTGAGGGCAGGCTAAACTTGTAATAGCGCAAAGTTTTCATCAGTCCAAGACTTCTTTCTTACACATGATATATAGAAAGGTGATCAATGATACAAGCTTTTTATACCATGTTTGCCACTCTCTCCACATAGGTTTGAATATGTTATGGTCAGAACTTTGGGCAGGCTAAACTTGTAATAGCGCAAAGTTTTCATCAGTCCAAGTCTTCTTTCTTACACGTGATATATAGAAAGGTGATCAATGTTACAAGCTTTTTATACCATGTTTTCCACACTCTCCACATAGGTTTGAATATGTTATGGTCAGAACTTTGGCAGGCTAAACTTGTAATTGCGCAAAGTTTTCATCAGTCCAAGACTTCTTTCTTACACGTGATATATAGAAAGGTGATCAATGATACAAGCTTTTTATACCATGTTTGCCACTCTCTCCACATAGGTTTGAATATGTTATGGTCAGAACTTTGGGCAGGCTAAACTTGTAATAGCGCAAAGATTTCATCAGACAAGTCTTCTTTCTTACACGTGATATATAGAAAGGTGTTCAGTGATACAAGCTTTTTATACCATGTTTGCCACTCTCTCCACATAGGTTTGAATATGTTATGGTCAGAACTTTGGGCAGGCTAAACTTGTAATAGCGCAAAGTTTTCATCAGTCCAAGACTTCTTTCTTACACGTGATATATAGAAAGGTGATCAATGATACAAGATTTTTATACAATGTTTGCCACTCTCTCCACATAGGTTTGAATATGTTATGGTCAGAACTTTATGCAGGCTAAACTTGTAATAGCGCAAAGTTTTCATCAGTCCAAGTCTTCTTTCTTACACGTGATATATAGAAAGGTGATCAATGATACAAGCTTTTTATACCATGTTATCCACACTCTCCACATAGGTTTGAATATGTTATGGTCAGAACTTTGGGCAGGCTAAACTTGTAATTGCGCAAAGTTTTCATCAGTCCAAGACTTCTTTCTTACACGTGATATATAGAAAGGTGATCAATGATACAAGCTTTTTATACCATGTTTGCCACTCTCTCCACATAGGTTTGAATATGTTATGGTCAGAACTGTGGGCAGGCTAAACTTGTAATAGCGCAAAGTTTTCATCAGTCCAAGACTTCTTTCTTACACATGATATATAGAAAGGTGATCAATGATACAAGCTTTTTATACCATGTTTGCCACTCTCTCCACATAGGTTTGAATATCTTATGGTCAGAACTGTGGGCAGGCTAAACTTGTAATAGCGCAAAGTTTTCATCAGTCCAAGACTTCTTTCTTACACATGATATATAGAAAGGTGATCAATGATACAAGCTTTTTATACCATGTTTGCCACTCTCTCCACATAGGTTTGAATATGTTATGGTCAGAACTTTGGCAGGCTAAACTTGTAATAGCGCAAAGTTTTCATCAGTCCAAGTCTTCTTTCTTACACGTGATATATAGAAAGGTGATCAATGTTACAAGCTTTTTATACCATGTTTTCCACACTCTCCACATAGGTTTGAATATGTTATGGTCAGAACTTTGGCAGGCTAAACTTGTAATTGCGCAAAATTTTCATCAGTCCAAGACTTCTTTCTTACACGTGATATATAGAAAGGTGATCAATGATACAAGCTTTTTATACCATGTTTGCCACTCTCTCCACATAGGTTTGAATATGTTATGGTCAGAACTTTATGCAGGCTAAACTTGTAATAGCGCAAAGTTTTCATCAGTCCAAGTCTTCTTTCTTACACGTGATATATAGAAAGGTGATCAATGATACAAGCTTTTTATACCATGTTTTCCACACTCTCCACATAGGTTTGAATATGTTATGGTCAGAACTTTTGCAGGCTAAACTTGTAATAGCGCAAAGTTTTCATCAGTCCAAGACTTCTTTCTTACACATGATATATAGAAAGGTGATCAATGATACAAGCTTTTTATACCATGTTTGCCACTCTCTCCACATAGGTTTGAATATGTTATGGTCAGAACTTTGGCAGGCTAAACTTGTAATAGCGCAAAGTTTTCATCAGTCCAAGTCTTCTTTCTTACACGTGATATATAGAAAGGTGATCAATGATACAAGCTTTTTATACCATGTTATCCACACTCTCCACATAGGTTTGAATATGTTATGGTCAGAACTTTGGGCAGGCTAAACTTGTAATTGCGCAAACTTTTCATCAGTCCAAGACTTCTTTCTTACACGTGATATATAGAAAGGTGATCAATGATACAAGCTTTTTATACCATGTTTGCCACTCTCTCCACATAGGTTTGAATATGTTATGGTCAGAACTGTGGGCAGGCTAACCTTGTAATAGCGCAAAGTTTTCATCAGTTCAAGACTTCTTTCTTACACGTGATATATAGAAAGGTGATCAATGATACAAGCTTTTTATACCATGTTTGCCACTCTCTCCACATAGGTTTGAATATCTTATGGTCAGAACTGTGGGCAGGCTAAACTTGTAATAGCGCAAAGTTTTCATCAGTCCAAGACTTCTTTCTTACACATGATATATAGAAAGGTGATCAATGATACAAGCTTTTTATACCATGTTTGCCACTCTCTCCACATAGGTTTGAATATGTTATGGTCAGAACTTTGGGCAGGCTAAACTTGTAATAGCGCAAAGTTTTCATCAGTCCAAGTCTTCTTTCTTACACGTGATATATAGAAAGGTGATCAATGTTACAAGCTTTTTATACCATGTTTTCCACACTCTCCACATAGGTTTGAATATGTTATGGTCAGAACTTTGGCAGGCTAAACTTGTAATTGCGCAAACTTTTCATCAGTCCAAGACTTCTTTCTTACACGTGATATATAGAAAGGTGATCAATGATACAAGCTTTTTATACCATGTTTGCCACTCTCTCCACATAGGTTTGAATATGTTATGGTCAGAACTTTGGGCAGGCTAAACTTGTAATAGCGCAAAGATTTCATCAGACAAGTCTTCTTTCTTACACGTGATATATAGAAAGGTGTTCAGTGATACAAGCTTTTTATACCATGTTTGCCACTCTCTCCACATAGGTTTGAATATGTTATGGTCAGAACTTTGGGCAGGCTAAACTTGTAATAGCGCAAAGTTTTCATCAGTCCAAGACTTCTTTCTTACACGTGATATATAGAAAGGTGATCAATGATACAAGATTTTTATACAATGTTTGCCACTCTCTCCACACAGGTTTGAATATGTTATGGTCAGAACTTTATGCAGGCTAAACTTGTAATAGCGCAAAGTTTTCATCAGTCCAAGTCTTCTTTCTTACACGTGATATATAGAAAGGTGATCAATGATACAAGCTTTTTATACCATGTTTGCCACTCTCTCCACATAGGTTTGAATATGTTATGGTCAGAACTTTGGGCAGGCTAAACTTGTAATAGCGCAAAGTTTTCATCAGTCCAAGACTTCTTTCTTACACATGATATATAGAAAGGTGATCAATGATACAAGCTTTTTATACCATGTTTGCCACTCTCTCCACATAGGTTTGAATATCTTATGGTCAGAACTGTGGGCAGGCTAAACTTGTAATAGCGCAAAGTTTTCATCAGTCCAAGTCTTCTTTCTTACACGTGATATATAGAAAGGTGATCAATGATACAAGCTTTTTATACCATGTTTTCCACACTCTCCACATAGGTTTGAATATGTTATGGTCAGAACTTTTGCAGGCTAAACTTGTAATAGCGCAAAGTTTTCATCAGTCCAAGACTTCTTTCTTACACATGATATATAGAAAGGTGATCAATGATACAAGCTTTTTATACCATGTTTGCCACTCTCTCCACATTGGTTTGAATATGTTATGGTCAGAACTTTGGCAGGCTAAACTTGTAATAGCGCAAAGTTTTCATCAGTCCAAGTCTTCTTTCTTACACGTGATATATAGAAAGGTGATCAATGATACAAGCTTTTTATACCATGTTATCCACACTCTCCACATAGGTTTGAATATGTTATGGTCAGAACTTTGGGCAGGCTAAACTTGTAATTGCGCAAACTTTTCATCAGTCCAAGACTTCTTTCTTACACGTGATATATAGAAAGGTGATCAATGATACAAGCTTTTTATACCATGTTTGCCACTCTCTCCACATAGGTTTGAATATGTTATGGTCAGAACTGTGGGCAGGCTAAACTTGTAATAGCGCAAAGTTTTCATCAGTTCAAGACTTCTTTCTTACACGTGATATATAGAAAGGTGATCAATGATACAAGCTTTTTATACCATGTTTGCCACTCTCTCCACATAGGTTTGAATATCTTATGGTCAGAACTGTGGGCAGGCTAAACTTGTAATAGCGCAAAGTTTTCATCAGTCCAAGACTTCTTTCTTACACATGATATATAGAAAGGTGATCAATGATACAAGCTTTTTATACCATGTTTGCCACTCTCTCCACATAGGTTTGAATATGTTATGGTCAGAACTTTGGGCAGGCTAAACTTGTAATAGCGCAAAGTTTTCATCAGTCCAAGTCTTCTTTCTTACACGTGATATATAGAAAGGTGATCAATGTTACAAGCTTTTTATACCATGTTTTCCACACTCTCCACATAGGTTTGAATATGTTATGGTCAGAACTTTGGCAGGCTAAACTTGTAATTGCGCAAACTTTTCATCAGTCCAAGACTTCTTTCTTACACGTGATATATAGAAAGGTGATCAATGATACAAGCTTTTTATACCATGTTTGCCACTCTCTCCACATAGGTTTGAATATGTTATGGTCAGAACTTTGGGCAGGCTAAACTTGTAATAGCGCAAAGATTTCATCAGACAAGTCTTCTTTCTTACACGTGATATATAGAAAGGTGTTCAGTGATACAAGCTTTTTATACCATGTTTGCCACTCTCTCCACATAGGTTTGAATATGTTATGGTCAGAACTTTGGGCAGGCTAAACTTGTAATAGCGCAAAGTTTTCATCAGTCCAAGACTTCTTTCTTACACGTGATATATAGAAAGGTGATCAATGATACAAGATTTTTATACAATGTTTGCCACTCTCTCCACACAGGTTTGAATATGTTATGGTCAGAACTTTATGCAGGCTAAACTTGTAATAGCGCAAAGTTTTCATCAGTCCAAGTCTTCTTTCTTACACGTGATATATAGAAAGGTGATCAATGATACAAGCTTTTTATACCATGTTTGCCACTCTCTCCACATAGGTTTGAATATGTTATGGTCAGAACTTTGGGCAGGCTAAACTTGTAATAGCGCAAAGTTTTCATCAGTCCAAGACTTCTTTCTTACACATGATATATAGAAAGGTGATCAATGATACAAGCTTTTTATACCATGTTTGCCACTCTCTCCACATAGGTTTGAATATCTTATGGTCAGAACTGTGGGCAGGCTAAACTTGTAATAGCGCAAAGTTTTCATCAGTCCAAGACTTCTTTCTTACACATGATATATAGAAAGGTGATCAATGATACAAGCTTTTTATACCATGTTTGCCACTCTCTCCACATAGGTTTGAATATGTTATGGTCAGAACTTTGGCAGGCTAAACTTGTAATAGCGCAAAGTTTTCATCAGTCCAAGACTTCTTTCTTACACGTGATATATAGAAAGGTGATCAATGATACAAGCTTTTTATACCATGTTTGCCACTCTCTCCACATAAGTTTGAATATGTTATGGTCAGAACTTTTGGCAGGCTAAATTTGTAATAGCGCAAAGTTTTCATCAGTCCAAGACTTCTTTCTTACACGTGATATATAGAAAGGTGATCAATGATACAAGCTTTTTATACCATGTTTGCCACTCTCTCCACATAGTTTTGAATATGTTATGGTCAGAACTTTTGGCAGGCTAAATTTGTAATAGCGCAAAGTTTTCATCAGTCCAAGACTTCTTTCTTACACGTGATATATAGAAAGGTGATCAATGATACAAGCTTTTTATACCATGTTTGCCACTCTCTCCACATAGGTTTGAATATGTTATGGTCAGAACTTTGGGCAGGCTAAACTTGTAATAGCGCAAAGTTTTCATCAGTCCAAGACTTCTTTCTTACACGTGATATATAGAAAGGTGATCAATGATACAAGCTTTTTATACCATGTTTGCCACTCTCTCCACATAGGTTTGAATATGTTATGGTCAGAACTTTGGGCAGGCTAAACTTGTAATAGCGCAAAGTTTTCATCAGTCCAAGACTTCTTTCTTACACGTGATATATAGAAAGGTGATCAATGATACAAGCTTTTTATACCATGTTTGCCACTCTCTCCACATAAGTTTGAATATGTTATGGTCAGAACTTTTGGCAGTCTAAATTTGTAATAGCGCAAAGTTTTCATCAGTCCAAGACTTCTTTCTTACACGTGATATATAGAAAGGTGATCAATGATACAAGCTTTTTATACCATGTTTGCCACTCTCTCCACATAGGTTTGAATATGTTATGGTCAGAACTTTGGCAGGCTAAACTTGTAATAGCGCAAAGTTTTCATCAGTCCAAGACTTCTTTCTTACACGTGATATATAGAAAGGTGATCAATGATACAAGCTTTTTATACCATGTTTGCCACTCTCTCCACATAGGTTTGAATATGTTATGGTCAGAACTTTGGGCAGGCTAAACTTGTAATAGCGCAAAGTTTTCATCAGTCCAAGACTTCTTTCTTACACGTGATATATAGAAAGGTGATCAATGATACAAGCTTTTTATACCATGTTTGCCACTCTCTCCACATAAGTTTGAATATGTTATGGTCAGAACTTTTGGCAGGCTAAATTTGTAATAGCGCAAAGTTTTCATCAGTCCAAGACTTCTTTCTTACACGTGATATATAGAAAGGTGATCAATGATACAAGCTTTTTATACCATGTTTGCCACTCTCTCCACATAGTTTTGAATATGTTATGGTCAGAACTTTTGGCAGGCTAAATTTGTAATAGCGCAAAGTTTTCCTCAGTCCAAGACTTCTTTCTTACACGTGATATATAGAAAGGTGATCAATGATACAAGCTTTTTATACCATGTTTGCCACTCTCTCCACATAGGTTTGAATATGTTATGGTCAGAACTTTGGGCAGGCTAAACTTGTAATAGCGCAAAGTTTTCATCAGTCCAAGACTTCTTTCTTACACGTGATATATAGAAAGGTGATCAATGATACAAGCTTTTTATACCATGTTTGCCACTCTCTCCACATAAGTTTGAATATGTTATGGTCAGAACTTTTGGCAGGCTAAATTTGTAATAGCGCAAAGTTTTCATCAGTCCAAGACTTCTTTCTTACACGTGATATATAGAAAGGTGATCAATGATACAAGCTTTTTATACCATGTTTGCCACTCTCTCCACATAGTTTTGAATATGTTATGGTCAGAACTTTTGGCAGGCTAAATTTGTAATAGCGCAAAGTTTTCCTCAGTCCAAGACTTCTTTCTTACACGTGATATATAGAAAGGTGATCAATGATACAAGCTTTTTATACCATGTTTGCCACTCTCTCCACATAGGTTTGAATATGTTATGGTCAGAACTTTGGCAGGCTAAACTTGTAATAGCGCAAAGTTTTCATCAGTCCAAGACTTCTTTCTTACACGTGATATATAGAAAGGTGATCAATGATACAAGCTTTTTATACCATGTTTGCCACTCTCTCCACATAGTTTTGAATATGTTATGGTCAGAACTTTTGGCAGGCTAAATTTGTAATAGCGCAAAGTTTTCATCAGTCCAAGACATCTTTCTTACACGTGATATATAGAAAGGTGATCAATGATACAAGCTTTTTATACCATGTTTGCCACTCTCTCCACATAGGTTTGAATATTTTATGGTCAGAACTTTGGCAGGCTAAACTTGTAATAGCGCAAAGTTTTCATCAGTCCAAGACTTCTTTCTTACACGTGATATATAGAAAGGTGATCAATGATACAAGCTTTTTATACCATGTTTGCCAGTCTCTCCACATAGGTTTGAATATTTTATGGTCAGAACTTTGGCAGGCTAAACTTGTAATAGCGCAAAGTTTTCATCAGTCCAAGACTTCTTTCTTACACGTGATATATAGAAAGGTGATCAATGATACAAGCTTTTTATACCATGTTTGCCACTCTCTCCACATAGTTTTGAATATGTTATGGTCAGAACTTTTGGCAGGCTAAATTTGTAATAGCGCAAAGTTTTCATCAGTCCAAGACTTCTTTCTTACACGTGATATATAGAAAGGTGATCAATGATACAAGCTTTTTATACCATGTTTGCCACTCTCTCCACATAGGTTTGAATATGTTATGGTCAGAACTTTTGGCAGGCTAAATTTGTAATAGCGCAAAGTTTTCATCAGTCCAAGACTTCTTTCTTACACGTGATATATAGAAAGGTGATCAATGATACAAGCTTTTTATACCATGTTTGCCACTCTCTCCACATAGTTTTGAATATGTTATGGTCAGAACTTTTGGCAGGCTAAATTTGTAATAGCGCAAAGTTTTCATCAGTCCAAGACTTCTTTCTTACACGTGATATATAGAAAGGTGATCAATGATACAAGATTTTATACCATGTTTGCCACTCTCTCCACATAGGTTTGAATATGTTATGGTCAGAACTTTTGGCAGGCTAAATTTGTAATAGCGCAAAGTTTTCATCAGTCCAAGACTTCTTTCTTACACGTGATATATAGAAAGGTGATCAATGATACAAGCTTTTTATACCATGTTTGCCACTCTCTCCACATAGGTTTGAATATGTTATGGTCAGAACTTTTGGCAGGCTAAATTTGTAATAGCGCAAAGTTCTCATCAGTCCAAGACTTCTTTCTTACACGTGATATATAGAAAGGTGATCAATGATACAAGCTTTTTATACCATGTTTGCCACTCTCTCCACATAGTTTTGAATATGTTATGGTCAGAACTTTTGGCAGGCTAAATTTGTAATAGCGCAAAGTTTTCATCAGTCCAAGACTTCTTTCTTACACGTGATATATACAAAGGTGATCAATGATACAAGCTTTTTATACCATGTTTGCCACTCTCTCCACATAGGTTTGAATATGTTATGGTCAGAACTTTGGGCAGGCTAAACTTTTAATAGCGCAAAGTTTTCATCAGTCCAAGACCACTTTCTTACACGTGATATATAGAAAGGTGTTCAATGATACAAGCTTTTTATACCATGTTTGCCACTCTCTCCACATAGGTTTGAATATGTTATGGTCAGAACTTTGGGCAGGCTAAACTTGTAATAGCGCAAAGTTTTCATCAGTCCAAGACTTCTTTCTTACACGTGATATATAGAAAGGTGATCAATGATACAAGCTTTTTATACCATGTTTGCCACTCTCTCCACATAGTTTTGAATATGTTATGGTCAGAACTTTTGGCAGGCTAAATTTGTAATAGCGCAAAGTTTTCATCAGTCCAAGACATCTTTCTTACACGTGATATATAGAAAGGTGATCAATGATACAAGCTTTTTATACCATGTTTGCCACTCTCTCCACATAGGTTTGAATATTTTATGGTCAGAACTTTGGCAGGCTAAACTTGTAATAGCGCAAAGTTTTCATCAGTCCAAGACTTCTTTCTTACACGTGATATATAGAAAGGTGATCAATGATACAAGCTTTTTATACCATGTTTGCCACTCTCTCCACATAGGTTTGAATATTTTATGGTCAGAACTTTGGCAGGCTAAACTTGTAATAGCGCAAAGTTTTCATCAGTCCAAGACTTCTTTCTTACACGTGATATATAGAAAGGTGATCAATGATACAAGCTTTTTATACCATGTTTGCCACTCTCTCCACATAGTTTTGAATATGTTATGGTCAGAACTTTTGGCAGGCTAAATTTGTAATAGCGCAAAGTTTTCATCAGTCCAAGACTTCTTTCTTACACGTGATATATAGAAAGGTGATCAATGATACAAGCTTTTTATACCATGTTTGCCACTCTCTCCACATAGGTTTGAATATGTTATGGTCAGAACTTTGGCAGGCTAAACTTGTAATAGCGCAAAGTTTTCATCAGTCCAAGACTTCTTTCTTACACGTGATATATACAAAGGTGATCAATGATACAAGCTTTTTATACCATGTTTGCCACTCTCTCCACATAGGTTTGAATATGTTATGGTCAGAACTTTGGGCAGGCTAAACTTTTAATAGCGCAAAGTTTTCATCAGTCCAAGACCACTTTCTTACACGTGATATATAGAAAGGTGTTCAATGATACAAGCTTTTTATACCATGTTTGCCACTCTCTCCACATAGGTTTGAATATGTTATGGTCAGAACTTTGGGCAGGCTAAACTTGTAATAGCGCAAAGTTTTCATCAGTCCAAGACTTCTTTCTTACACGTAATATATAGAAAGGTGATCAATGATACAAGCTTTTTATACCATGTTTGCCACTCTCTCCACATAGGTTTGAATATGTTATGGTCAGAACTTTGGCAGGCTAAACTTGTAATAGCGCAAAGTTTTCATCAGTCCAAGTCTTCTTTCTTATACGTGATATATAGAAAGGTGATCAATGATACAAGCTTTTTATACCATGTTTGCCACTCTCTCCACATAGGTTTGAATATGTTATGGTCAGAACTTTGGGCAGGCTAAACTTGTAATAGCGCAAAGTTTTCATCAGTCCAAGACTTCTTTCTTACACGTGATATATAGAAAGGTGATCAATGATACAAGCTTTTTATACCATGTTTGCCACTCTCTCCACATAGGTTTGAATATGTTATGGTCAGAACTTTTGGCAGGCTAAATTTGTAATAGCGCAAAGTTTTCATCAGTCCAAGACTTCTTTCTTACACGTGATATATAGAAAGGTGATCAATGATACAAGCTTTTTATACCATGTTTGCCACTCTCTCCACATAGTTTTGAATATGTTATGGTCAGAACTTTTGGCAGGCTAAATTTGTAATAGCGCAAAGTTTTCATCTGTCCAAGACTTCTTTCTTACACGTGATATATAGAAAGGTGATCAATGATACAAGCTTTTTATACCATGTTTGCCACTCTCTCCACATAGGTTTGAATATTTTATGGTCAGAACTTTGGCAGGCTAAACTTGTAATAGCGCAAAGTTTTCATCAGTTCAAGACTTCTTTCTTACACGTGATATATAGAAAGGTGATCAATGATACAAGCTTTTTATACCATGTTTGCCACTCTCTCCACATAGGTTTGAATATCTTATGGTCAGAACTGTGGGCAGGCTAAACTTGTAATAGCGCAAAGTTTTCATCAGTCCAAGACTTCTTTCTTACACATGATATATAGAAAGGTGATCAATGATACAAGCTTTTTATACCATGTTTGCCACTCTCTCCACATAGGTTTGAATATGTTATGGTCAGAACTTTGGCAGGCTAAACTTGTAATAGCGCAAAGTTTTCATCAGTCCAAGACTTCTTTCTTACACGTGATATATACAAAGGTGATCAATGATACAAGCTTTTTATACCATGTTTGCCACTCTCTCCACATAGGTTTGAATATGTTATGGTCAGAACTTTTGGCAGGCTAAATTTGTAATAGCGCAAAGTTTTCATCAGTCCAAGACTTCTTTCTTACACGTGATATATAGAAAGGTGATCAATGATACAAGCTTTTTATACCATGTTTGCCACTCTCTCCACATAGGTTTGAATATTTTATGGTCAGAACTTTGGCAGGCTAAACTTGTAATAGCGCAAAGTTTTCATCAGTCCAAGACTTCTTTCTTACACGTGATATATAGAAAGGTGATCAATGATACAAGCTTTTTATACCATGTTTGCCACTCTCTCCACATAGGTTTGAATATGTTATGGTCAGAACTTTGGCAGGCTAAACTTGTAATAGCGCAAAGTTTTCATCAGTCCAAGACTTCTTTCTTACACGTGATATATAGAAAGGTGATCAATGATACAAGCTTTTTATACCATGTTTGCCACTCTCTCCACATAGGTTTGAATATGTTATGGTCAGAACTTTGGCAGGCTAAACTTGTAATAGCGCAAAGTTTTCATCAGTCCAAGACTTCTTTCTTACACGTGATATATAGAAAGGTGATCAATGATACAAGCTTTTTATACCATGTTTGCCACTCTCTCCACATAGGTTTGAATATGTTATGGTCAGAACTGTGGGCAGGCTAAATTTGTAATAGCGCAAAGTTTTCATCAGTCCAAGACTTCTTTCTTACACGTGATATATAGAAAGGTGATCAATGATACAAGCTTTTTATACCATGTTTGCCACTCTCTCCACATAGGTTTGAATATGTTATGGTCAGAACTTTGGCAGGCTAAACTTGTAATAGCGCAAAGTTTTCATCAGTCCAAGACTTCTTTCTTACACGTGATATATACAAAGGTGATCAATGATACAAGCTTTTTATACCATGTTTGCCACTCTCTCCACATAGGTTTGAATATGTTATGGTCAGAACTTTGGGCAGGCTAAACTTTTAATAGCGCAAAGTTTTCATCAGTCCAAGACCACTTTCTTACACGTGATATATAGAAAGGTGTTCAATGATACAAGCTTTTTATACCATGTTTGCCACTCTCTCCACATAGGTTTGAATATGTTATGGTCAGAACTTTGGGCAGGCTAAACTTGTAATAGCGCAAAGTTTTCATCAGTCCAAGACTTCTTTCTTACACGTGATATATAGAAAGGTGATCAATGATACAAGCTTTTTATACCATGTTTGCCACTCTCTCCACATAGGTTTGAATATGTTATGGTCAGAACTTTGGCAGGCTAAACTTGTAATAGCGCAAAGTTTTCATCAGTCCAAGTCTTCTTTCTTATACGTGATATATAGAAAGGTGATCAATGATACAAGCTTTTTATACCATGTTTGCCACTCTCTCCACATAGGTTTGAATATGTTATGGTCAGAACTTTGGGCAGGCTAAACTTGTAATAGCGCAAAGTTTTCATCAGTCCAAGACTTCTTTCTTACACGTGATATATAGAAAGGTGATCAATGATACAAGCTTTTTATACCATGTTTGCCACTCTCTCCACATAGGTTTGAATATGTTATGGTCAGAACTTTTGGCAGGCTAAATTTGTAATAGCGCAAAGTTTTCATCAGTCCAAGACTTCTTTCTTACACGTGATATATAGAAAGGTGATCAATGATACAAGCTTTTTATACCATGTTTGCCACTCTCTCCACATAGTTTTGAATATGTTATGGTCAGAACTTTTGGCAGGCTAAATTTGTAATAGCGCAAAGTTTTCATCTGTCCAAGACTTCTTTCTTACACGTGATATATAGAAAGGTGATCAATGATACAAGCTTTTTATACCATGTTTGCCACTCTCTCCACATAGGTTTGAATATTTTATGGTCAGAACTTTGGCAGGCTAAACTTGTAATAGCGCAAAGTTTTCATCAGTTCAAGACTTCTTTCTTACACGTGATATATAGAAAGGTGATCAATGATACAAGCTTTTTATACCATGTTTGCCACTCTCTCCACATAGGTTTGAATATCTTATGGTCAGAACTGTGGGCAGGCTAAACTTGTAATAGCGCAAAGTTTTCATCAGTCCAAGACTTCTTTCTTACACATGATATATAGAAAGGTGATCAATGATACAAGCTTTTTATACCATGTTTGCCACTCTCTCCACATAGGTTTGAATATGTTATGGTCAGAACTTTGGCAGGCTAAACTTGTAATAGCGCAAAGTTTTCATCAGTCCAAGACTTCTTTCTTACACGTGATATATACAAAGGTGATCAATGATACAAGCTTTTTATACCATGTTTGCCACTCTCTCCACATAGGTTTGAATATGTTATGGTCAGAACTTTTGGCAGGCTAAATTTGTAATAGCGCAAAGTTTTCATCAGTCCAAGACTTCTTTCTTACACGTGATATATAGAAAGGTGATCAATGATACAAGCTTTTTATACCATGTTTGCCACTCTCTCCACATAGGTTTGAATATTTTATGGTCAGAACTTTGGCAGGCTAAACTTGTAATAGCGCAAAGTTTTCATCAGTCCAAGACTTCTTTCTTACACGTGATATATAGAAAGGTGATCAATGATACAAGCTTTTTATACCATGTTTGCCACTCTCTCCACATAGGTTTGAATATGTTATGGTCAGAACTTTGGCAGGCTAAACTTGTAATAGCGCAAAGTTTTCATCAGTCCAAGACTTCTTTCTTACACGTGATATATAGAAAGGTGATCAATGATACAAGCTTTTTATACCATGTTTGCCACTCTCTCCACATAGGTTTGAATATGTTATGGTCAGAACTTTGGCAGGCTAAACTTGTAATAGCGCAAAGTTTTCATCAGTCCAAGACTTCTTTCTTACACGTAATATATAGAAAGGTGATCAATGATACAAGCTTTTTATACCATGTTTGCCACTCTCTCCACATAGGTTTGAATATGTTATGGTCAGAACTGTGGGCAGGCTAAACTTGTAATAGCGCAAAGTTTTCATCAGCCAAGACTTCTTTCTTACACGTGATATATAGAAAGGTGATCAATGATACAAGCTTTTTATACCATGTTTGCCACTCTCTCCACATAGGTTTGAATATGTTATGGTCAGAACTTTGGCAGGCTAAACTTGTAATAGCGCAAAGTTTTCATCAGTCCAAGACTTCTTTCTTACACGTGATATATAGAAAGGTGATCAATGATACAAGCTTTTTATACCATGTTTGCCACTCTCTCCACATAGGTTTGAATATGTTATGGTCAGAACTTTGGGCAGGCTAAACTTGTAATAGCGCAAAGTTTTCATCAGTCCAAGACTTCTTTCTTACACGTGATATATAGAAAGGTGATCAATGATACAAGCTTTTTATACCATGTTTGCCACTCTCTCCACATAGGTTTGAATATGTTATGGTCAGAACTTTGGGCAGGCTAAACTTGTAATAGCGCAAAGTTTTCATCAGTCCAAGACTTCTTTCTTACACGTGATATATAGAAAGGTGATCAATGATTCAAGCTTTTTATACCATGTTTGCCACTCTCTCCACATAGGTTTGAATATGTTATGGTCAGAACTTTGGGCAGGCTAAACTTTTAATAGCGCAATGTTTTCATCAGTCCAAGACTTCTTTCTTACACGTGATATATAGAAAGGTGATCAATGATACAAGCTTTTTATACCATGTTTGGCACTCTCTCCACATAGGTTTGAATATGTTATGGTCAGAACTTTGGGCAGGCCAAACTTGTAATAGCGCAAAGTTTTCATCAGTCCAAGATCTTCTTTCTTACACGTGATATATAGAAAGGTGATCAATGATACAAGCTTTTTATACCATGTTTTCCACTCTCTCCACATTGGTTTGAATATGTTATGGTTAGCACTTTGGGGAGGCCAATCTTGTAACAGCACAATGTCCTAATTAGTCTGCGACTATTTTGTTACATGTGCTATTGTTGGGGATCCCGAGATGAAATCCGGTACCAATAAATAACAAACGCCAAAGAAGGAATATAGGAAAATAAATGTATTAATGTAACAATACAAGCTGTTAATGCAGGTTAGTAGTTCCAGGAATGCGGGTTAGTAGCCAAATATATATATAAAATCTTTGGTATCGACGTATCCCTGTATGACTTCTTACTGAGTCTACGTGCTTGCTCACTGTGACTCTTGGTCGTTACGTTCGTCCTTCTTCGTCCTTCGTTCTCGTTCTTCTGGGTTACTCTCCCGGGTATTCACTAGCAGTATATGTATACCCTGGTTGAGTCCATTTGTGTAGAAAGGGGAGTACCCCTCAACAGATATATAGAAAGGTGATCAATGATGTAATTCTTTTATACCATGTTTGACACTTTCTTCGCATTGGTTGGAATAGATTATGTCTTGGACTTTCGGGAGGCCAATTTATTTTATTTTCATTTCCCAAGTAATTACGATAAGGTATAACAACGCACAATTTTGTATAAAGACTTGTACTCATGAACAACACGAACACTTGCACCCCTGAAGATGATCGTAGAAGAAGATCGAAAGTACTTAGAAATTAAAATAAAAGAAATTTAAACAGTTACAGCACATTTCTCTCATCAACACACGAAAGAATATTCGTGGGCACGAACGGATTTTGTTAAAAATTAGCAGACATAATGTCTGTAATTTATTCAATCAGAGATGCCCAAAATAGAATTTGCTGCCTAAATTCACACACACACACACACACATAGATAGATAGATAGATAGATAGATAGATAGATAGATAGATAGATATCGGCTTCACACACTCACACCATAGTAACGTAGCTTCCCTGTACCTTTTCTATAAATATTTTAATGGCAATTTTTCTGATTAGTTTTCCTTGTTGTTACTTCGGCGAGAAATATGCTGACAATGCCATAGACTGGACATGTGACCAACGATGAAGTTGTAGAGACAATGGCAACGAAAAGGACATTTATGTTTTACATCAAGAAGAGATAATTGGAATTTGTGTGACATATAATGAGGAAAGAGGGTTCGGAAAAATTGATGCTCACAAGACAGATTAATAGTAATAGGGCTAGATGAAAGCACGCACAGCTACCCAGTTAGTTCATTTTCTGTTTAAACCACCGTGGAATGTGCTTAGTAGAGGGCGGATTAATGTTGAATTGTCTTCGAAAATCACGCTGCACCGGGACAACCGTATTTGTTTTCGCGAAGTCGAGAATGCAGAACGCCTTTTGCTGAAGACTCGCCATTCTGTAGGTAAACAAACAACTGGACGTTGCTGGAAATACGACGCAGGACCCCCTGTGGCAGTCATTCAGAACTTAGAAAACTCCTCTTTCAAATGGTCACTGACTAATTCCATGACGATGCTTGAGAACTGAAGCATACTTGATAACTATTTATAACTAGTTATACACGTTTGGAAAAACCTTAGATATTTTGCCTTGTAATTGAACAAACCAATGACCAAGGGAAAATAAGGGATAAAAAAAGAAAGAACTAAGACCATGGAATTGAGGTGAAAATAATCGTCCAGATTTCAAGCTCAGAGTCCAAAGAAAAAAACCTCCAAAAAGAGTAAAGCAAAAGTAACAACGTAAAGTGCTCAATACACTAAGCAGAGCAAATATAACTATGAACCTAAAGAGCCAGGTAAACCTACCTAGGTTTCACTTATAAGGTTCATCAGGGTCGACAAACCGTGTTTGTGTGTACATATATATATATATATATATACACGTTTCAGTGGAGATTGCTGATGCGGTAAAGAGAGAAATAAAGATATATAATCAACAGAAGCATATGTTTAAATGCATTGTAATATGTTGTGACTGGTTTGAAATGTAGTTTTGTTGGGTGGGGGTCTGTTGATAACATTTCTTTCTTTCACGTGGTCAGGTACGACGTCAAAGAACCACATTATGTATTTACAACCCGCGTCTGCTATTCCCCGACCGTTATCGTCGCATAGAAAACTTCTGTGTAAACAAACAGAACAGAATGTCATCTTTGACGGTGAACATCTCTGTTGTAATGTGCATATAACCTCTCTGATGATGGCTCATGCGAGCCGAAACCTTAGATCGAAGATCAATATAATAAAGAAATAGCCAAATGTTGAACAGCTTTTGTCTTTATTTTTTCTAGAAACTAAAGCCATTATACGACGCTTGCAAAGGCTCATGATAAAACATAATAGACATTCGTTGTCTTTTATATTTAACAACTTATGTTTTGAATAATGTTCTGCTTCCCTTAAACGATATATATATATATATATATATATATATATATATATATATATATATATATATATATATATATATATATATATATATATATATACCGGGTGTCCATAAAGTTCGTATGAAATTTAAAAAATTTATAACTTTATTTGTATTTGCGATAGAAACAATCTGTAAAAAATGTTATAAAATTTAATGTACCTAGTTTTAAGTATAGCTAAAATAACTAATGTGATTTCAGGCATTACTGTAAATCAGTTAGCAAATGTTTTCCGTGAACTGAAAAATCGTATTACCCTTTGTATTGCTAACGATGGAGGACATCTGGAAACTTAGATACATTTTCAATAAAACTTTAAAAAATATAGATTTACTTCTTTCTAATCCTTTTTACAAATTATTTCTATCGCAAAGACAAATACAGTTATAAAGTTTTTAAAGTGCACACGAACTTTATGGACACGCCATATATATATATATA
>OZ010604.1:53612341-53644841 GCA_963932145.1 Acanthosepion lycidas
ATATATATATATATATATATATATATATATATATATTATAAACTGTTATATTGGAACATGCAAGTCATGGTAACTTGCATGTTCCAATGTAACAGTTTATAACAAATATTTATTGCTTTACTCTTGTATTGATCCCCCCTTTTTTAAATTATTTTTTTTTAATGTTATGAACGTTTGAATTCATATATGTGTATCTAAATGTAAAAGAACGAAAAGAACACAAATGCAAACGTCCATAACATTAAAAAAGGGCTCAATACAAGAGTAGAGCAATATATATATATATATATATATATATATATATATATATATATATATATATATATATATATATATATCATAAATTAATTGATTTAAAATGTGTTTTTTTTCGCTACACATTTCTAACCATGTTTCAAAAATGGAAGCTAAAAGCTTCGAATTTAATTTCGTAATTAAATTAAAGACATTAGTTCCATTTCATCCTCAAGCGAATTTTGGAGTAACTTATTTTTAAATTTACAGGGTTTTAAAGGCACGGTAAAAATCATAATTCATGTTTCTTACTGTTCTTTCATTTTATATATATATATATATATATATATATATGTTGTTACATTTCAAAGAAGTGTAAAACTCCGCCTTCAAATTAAAGTCCTCTGACTTCAATGCGCTTGCCGTAGCGCTGCAAGCACTCCATAGAGTTTACATGGAAGTCATCCAATGTGCAGGTGGCCAGGGTCCTTGTCACAGCCTTTTTCATCTTCTCAATGCCTTCAAAACGAATTCCCCCGAGGTTGTTCTTCAGCTTTGGGAACAAGTTACAGGGAGTAAGGTCTGCATTTTATGGAGATAGTTATGGAGATTATGAGAGATAGTTTTGATGCACATCAACCATCTACATGCTGTTACCAACACACGTCTTCCCTTCTGTTCATCACTAAGCACCCTGGGAACAAACATTGCACAAGTTTTACGCATGTTTATCCCTTCGTGAATAATTCTGTGTACAATTAACACTCCAAATCCAATTTGTAGTGTTATTGTCTTTATAGACACATGACGGTCTTCAACCTGAAAATTACCAATTTTCTCAATCAGTTATGTTGTACCTCTCCTTCATCTGTAGCGTTCTTGAACCTGTTGTGCCAGCCAAAAACAGATGCTCGAATCATACAAGTTAATCCACAAGCGCTCTACGACATTTCATAAGCTTCTGTGGCGTTTTTGCCCAGTTTAACAACAGGGCAAAAACGCCACAGAAGCTTATACAAAACATTATTGCATAGCAAGCTTCTAAATTGATTTCACGTCCCGACTGCAAATTAATCAGTTATTTTTTTTATTAATTGATTTCCTTTCTACGGCTTTGCAAGTTATTTAATGCCAGAAAATAATTTTTCTTTAAATTGCAAGAATTCTTTGGTGATAACAACAATGCAACCTTACTAATTAACCCATAGTTGGAAAGGAAAGGAAAGGAAGTGGATTTTTTTTTTTTTCTAAATTTTGGTTTAGTCTATTACGGATGGTATATTGGTCCACAAACAGATATTCAATGACGGAAGACAGCAACAAACAAAATGAAGACTTTATTAAAAATTATTGCCAAGTTTATTTTCGAAAATACAACAACAAAAATAAGGCTACAGTGTATTAGGAAAAAGTTAGGTGTGCAAGGTCATGTAGAGCGTAAGAATAGCGTTGTCCTGAAAAGGACAGTTTTGTGGTTGCTGAAGAGTATTGTCCTTAAAAGGACAGTTTTGGTAGTCGCTAGAGAGTGCTATCTTGAGAAGGACAGTTTTGGTAATCGTTGAAAAGTGTTGTCTTAAAAAAGACAGTTTTGTAGTCATTAGAGAGCGTTATCCTGAAAAGGACAGTTTATTCCATATCGTTCCTGCTGGCAAAGATGGCTGAAGTGGCAGTCGATAGCGAGATGGAAATGCAGATGATGATGGTTGTCTGGCCAGCTGGAACTCCTGTTGATGGCTGGAACAGATACGACGTTTTTGGCCCTAGTATTCTGGGCCACAGAAGCCCCCTTTTTCGTTGTTTTGTGGACATTTTATTTACTGAATCAGTCTTACATCGAAGCTGGTTAAGATTTTTCTTCCCGTTGCCTTTAAAAAAATGTAGGAATGCCCAACGGATACGACAAACATCCCCAAAGATTAGCGGTAGAGTTTTCACTTAAATGGATTTATGAAGAATCTGTTATTCTTTTTAGAGAGGCCGATAATGACTGATTTAAATCCCTTGAGGAAGGCAAAAGTGAAAGGATTATCCACTCCTTCTTAAAGATTAAGGATTTTAGCATCCAGTTTAAAATATAAAATGACAGACTTGACTTAGAAATTGAAGCTATGTGCTTGACTTTTTTAATATAAAATTAATCGTAAATCACTCTTCTGTTAACTTAGATCATACATGGCTATCGTTTAGGGCTCACTGGTTGAAAAATTGTACTGTAGAATGTCACAACCATGGGTAGTGTTGGTGCAAAGATCTTGTGCCCATCGTCCGAATCTATGATACCCTCAAAATCTATAATGCACCTCAAATCTATGATACGGAGCTCCCACTCTATTCCAACATAATTTTCAAGTTAATATTCATATAGAATACATTTTATTGCAATGTAATGGACGATAATGGATCATATGCGATATAGATGAACAATTCAACTAGAAATTTTTTAAATAAATACAATGTATCTAAATAAAAATTAAAGACATGTCATAATAAATCATTCAGTTTTTTTTTTTGGGGGGGGGGGTTAATCCTTTCACCTGAAGCAAGGTGATAATGCCACTAAGGCACAATGGGTTACTGGGAGTGAAATAGAATGAGTAAACTTTAAAAGAAACCAGAAACAAGAGATAAACCTCTACTTCCTGTTAAATAGACTGGGGAGGAGCATGAACTGGGCGATATGCAAACCTATTTACTCCTACTGGCAAAAAATAAGAGAAAACATAAGAGAATAAAGAGTAAAAATTTTGAAGTTTTGGTAGAGGTGTTAGAAGTGTTAAGAGCACATGTGATTCAATGGCTTCTTACTTCATGCTAACACAATACTTGATGGCTTTTGAATAATTCAGATTATACATGGTCGATTCAAGAGTCTTATGGGGGGTCCCTAAATCTGTGATATGGTGCCCCCACTATACTACGTCTCAATTTTCATAAGCTAGTATTCATATAAAATACAAATTTTATTCTAACCTAATTATGTACAATGATCAATCATATACGATGTAAGTGAACAATTCAACTAAAAATAAATATAATTTATCTAAATACTAATTAAAGACTTGTCATAATAGATTATTCCATCTCAAATGAATCAAAGCAATTATTAATGTCAACTTGAGATTTTCCTTGTTAAAAAGTTGAATAATTTTAACACATTCAACATTATTGATAAAAAAATAGTGGATTTTATATACTGTTTTTTCAAGATATTGAATAAAAATAGTGATTTTTATATTCTGTTTTTTCAAGATATTGGATAAAAACAGTGAATTTTATATAGTTTTTTTCAAGATACGGATAAAAAATAGTGAATTCTATATACAGTTTTTTCAAGATATTGAATAAAAAAATAGTGAGTTTTATATACCGTTTTTTCAAGATATAGATAAAAAAAATAGTGAATTTTATTTATTTTTTTTTTTTTTTCAAGATATGAATAAAAAATAGTGGATTTTATAAATTGTTTTTTCAAGATTTAACATGATAAAAAAAACTCACACATTTGGGCGAAAATAAAAACCCAGAAAGAAGTCCAAATCTGAAAATAAAAACCAAAATTGGTTCAAGGGCCTCCTGCCCTCCCATGAATCTATCATACCCCAGAATCTCTGATACAGAGGCCCAAACTACTAGATCTCAATTTTCATAAGGTAGTATTCATATAGAATACAAATTATATTGTAACCTAATTATGTACATTAATGGACCATATACAATATAGGTGAACAATTCAACTAGAAAAACTGAAAATAAATGCAATCTATCTAAATACATATTAAATAAATCAACAATTTTTTGTGGCAGTTTTTAACATCAACTTGAGATTTTTCTTCTTAAAAGTTAATGAATTTTAACACATTCAACATTGTGGATTTTGTAATCTCGAACGAACACTTGTTGCTACTTTTATGATGACAACGTACTCGCTTGATACTTGGTCAATGCCAATGTAGTAGAAACTTTGTAATCGCAAATACAACTATCTGAATAATACTGGTGTCAGACGTCTATCAAATAAAACTAGTACTAATAGTACTTCGTATAGTGAATAGAGTAGAGAATAGCAATTCAAATAGTAATTGAGGATAGACTAGAGAAAGCGAACATATCAGACGTCGCGCGACTTCCTCCGTATATACGGTTCCTCTATAGTCAAGTGATCTACTTAGTTCCATAATGAAATCGCCTGTTTGTTCACTGGCGATCTATGTTCAAACGCAAGTGTCGGCAGCGACACTTTATTCCTATATATAACAATGGATAAGAAATAGTGAATTTTATATAGATTTTTTTTTTCCGAAATTTAGCACGAGCAAAACAAATTCTCGTATTTGGACGGGAAAAAAAGACCCCGGAATGACGTCAAAGTCCATTTTTCATCTTTTTAATAGTCAGTTGGTCTTTGTAATGTAGGTAGAAAAATGCATTTTATAAGATAACGAGAGTCACAAACAAATGAGGCTTGCCCCCCACCCTCGGTCGGAAGGGTTAGGAGGTAGTATGCACCGGCCCTGATTATGGGATATCCAGACTCAAATTGACTGCAGCACTAACGGTTTGGGGGGTTAGCTTGTTAACCATTACACCATGGCAATCCTTTTTTTTTTTTACGCATCACCTTTTGACCTCATCTTTATCATATTTAGCACCAGAGTCTATTACCAAGCCAAGTCTTACTTCGCCTATAAAATAGTATCTATGAAGGCGAGTTGTTTGAAAGATGAGGTTTTTATTGGTAGCTAACAAGTCAAGCGTAAACGGAGAATAATTCACAGTGCTAAAAATGAAAAAAAAAAAAAAAAGATGGCCACTGCCTTCTTCCCGACTTTTTCATTTTTCCTTATTTACGCCATTTTTTTTTTTTTTTGCTTTCATTTTTCTTTTCTTATTCAGTTTTTTGTTTTATTTTTGTATTTAAGCTTCACTAATTTTGGTAAAGGCGATGTATGAGATTATTGTATGGACGTGAATATTTATTTAGAAAGTTTTACTTTGTATGGTACAAGATAATAAACGCTGCGCGCTCAGTAGAAATGAAACTATCGTCCGGGTCACACTCCTTCCCGGTTTTACAAAAGAGGAGTAGAGGTTAATCCCTTGTTTCCTGTTCAGGATTAGGTCTCCGCTTCTTTCTAAAGCAGTGATTCTCAACTAGCGTTCAGCGGGATCCTCTTAAGTGTGCCGTGAAATATTATCATATATATATATATATATATATATATATATATATATATATATATATATATATATATATATATATGTATGTATGTATGTATATATATATCATAATCATTTTTTTAATATATTATCATCCTAACACCGAAATTCCCATGTTTCAAAACTGAAACTTCAATTTAAATACAATCATAAAAATTAAACTAAAAATACAAATTCAACTTAAAATACAAAGTTCGGTTCCATTATCAAGCGATAATGGAACGAAACTTTGTATTTTAAGTTGAATTTTTATCCTTGAATTTGAATTGAATTTTCTGTTTTGAAACATGGGAATTTCGGTGTTGCGATGAGAATATATTTAAAAAAAGAAACAATTATAATATTATGCTCTACCATTGTATAGAGCACTGTTTTTTAAAAATAAAAATAAATGCTAAGAACTCTGAATTACAAATCTCATTGTTCTTTCCTATGATTTTAATATATATATATATATATATATATATATATACGTATGTGGAAGTAATAATGGTACAGTGTTAGTATTTGAATAAATGAAAAAGTATTAAACTTTTTCAAATAATTCTTTTCACTATTCTTCAACTGCATTTTTTCAATATTTATTTTGAAAAAGTATTTTTGTTTTTTTTTATTTAACTTTCTAAAGTTTTCCTTTATTTGAATAAATGAATAATAACCTTTTTCATATAACTTTATTCAACATTCTTCGTTCAATTCAAAATTTTTACAAAGTTATGTTGAAATATGTATTAATATTATGCATTATTGAATGATGGAATAATATTATGTGTTATTGAACTGGGTAATAAAATTACGTTGGTGCAAAAATAATATCGTTTTCTCACATATGTTACTACGTGAGAAAACGACATTATTTTTGCACCTACCTAATATTATGTTATTAATATTAGTTATTTTTGAATTATATAATAATATGTCTTATTGAATTATGCAATAATATTATGCATTATTGAATTATGTAATAATATTACGTGTTATTGAATTATATAATAATATTATGCATTATTGAATTATGTATTAATGTCATGTGTTATTGAATTATGTAATATTATTATGTATTATTGAATTATGCATTAATATTGTTTTTGCTATGCAGCATTAAGCATTTGATTTTTTTATTCTAATTTTTTAAAAGTATATTACTCTGAAAATCCTGCTAAGTGCGCCGTGATATTTTTAGTCTTAATTATGCCGTTGCTTAAAAAGGTTGAGAAATACTGTTCTAAAGTCTACTTCAACTCTATACTCCTCACTATTTACATTATTCGGACTACTGTCCTCATCTTTGTCGCCATATTTATCACATTTATCACAACGTTTCGGCACTAATGTAAATAGTGTACATCTCATCTCAGGAATATAGACAGACTCTATACTCCTCCTCCTTTTCTACTCTAAGATAACTCCACACAGGAACCCTCTACCTTGACTGGTTCTTGGGACTTGTACTGGTTAAACATTAGTAAGAAAAAAAAATCCCTTTAAGTGGTAAAAGTCTATTGAAATGAGCTATTGATATTTACCAAGCTTACCTGGGTCGGAAACAAAGCCATAAAAACTGACGTCAGATTTTTTCCCAACTCAGGTTCCACAGGTCATATAATAATAACGGTGTAAATTGTTTTTTTTAACGTTATATCTTATTAAAGCGTAGGCTGTCATGGCTCTCCACAGTTTCCACTTCTTTAATATTACTTTAATTTAATATTACAAAATTGGGAAAGTTGTTTTCTTCAGCGTTTGCAATTTAGATTTAGTCCTTCTGCTAGATTAGCTCTCACTCAAGGTTAGAAAGTCCAATCAACACGGCCATTTTTACTATACACGTTGAGTCCTGCCACTGGATCTAACCAACGTCTTTTATCCACTGTGTCCTTTAATACCTGTTTAAGGTGGTGGAGAACATGGAGAGATGAATTAACAGTAGATAACTGATAACTGACATCCATGTGACATGGCACGTGGAACTAGAACAGTCTGCACTAGCGAGCGAAATAAAGGGTTCAGTTCGACATTCCAACCACCTGAAGAAGGCCAGAGCGTACAATACCCGAAACGTTGTGATAAATATGGCAACAAATAGTCCGAATAATGTAAATAGTGTACATAATACCTCATCTCAGAAATATAGACAGATACTGAAAGGCCGAAACGTTGTAATAAATATGGCGACAAAGATGAGGACAATAGTCCGAATAATGTAAATAGTGTACATAATACCTCATCTCAGAAATATAGACAGATACTGAAAGGCCGAAACGTTGTAATAAATATGGCGACAAAGTTGAGGACAATAGTCCGAATAATGTAAATAGTGTACATAATACCTCATCTCAGAAATATAGACAGATAAAGCAGTGGGTTAATTTGTAAGTCTTGTATCACTAAATTATTATTAACTAAAAATAAAATTCATATAAACTAAACAAGATAATTTCTGGGTTTAAATAAGCCAGGGGTATTTTTGTGAAAGGGAATGTAGCCAACTCGACCGTAGCCAACTTGAACTCACGAGGCGTGGTGGAGTAATGGATAGCGGCTTGGATTGAGGAATCGAAGAGCCGAGTTCGAATTCCAGTCGAATCCATTACATTCACTTACATGCTAATACTCTGGGGAAAGGTGTAAATCCTCTTCTTCTCCCTCCAGCTATGGGTAAATAGCAGGACAGACTAGGTTCTATAGCCTTGGATGGAAACTGGTCTAGAAGAAGAAAAACTCTGAATTCAAAACCTGCGGTGGGTCGTCTGGGGACCTTGTGGTCTGTAATCGGCCCTTTAAAAAGTGTGGATGGTCACGACTATAGTCAAATCTCATGTGCTATACATGCGGGTTTGGGGACCGCTTGTGAATTCCAAATTCCCGTGAAACTTCAATGTTGGAGCCAGCTCAACCCACCCCGGGTGAATGCCGTTACAAGAACAAGAGAGAGAAGAAACTCGAACTCTTCTCGCCAATTCCTCGTAACGAGACGCTAACATACGGTCCATCCAATTATATATATATATTTTTACAAAGACAAGCTTAATCCACTATAAGCCTTTAAATGTATGGCTCTAGTAAGGATCAAATAATATAATGGTAATGGGCGGCTCAGCTTTTAACAAAAGAGAGATAAGTGGCTTTTTTTTTTAAAGTCGAGCTTAAAATATTGAATCTTTTTCTTTTTTCCCTCTGCATTGTTTGGCAACTGAGACCCAAACGATAGGAGGTTACCGGTCAGATTGTGACAGGGAGGCTTTATTTCTTCTTCCCGCTTTCTCCGTGATGCTCCATCGAATATCCCAAAGAAATTGGTACTGGAAAAAAAAATCAACGCTTATTTTTATGCCATTAATTTTCAAATCTTTGCTCTTCGTCAAGGCGCCCGCGGGCCGGTTTTCTTAACTCTCCGTTCAAAAGCGATCAGTATTTTTAATACTCGATACGCTTTATCAATACATTACTTTGCAATCAGAGACCATTCAATAATAATGTCTTAGTATTTTGGCCAGCGTGATTCATGACAGAGCATCCTCCCATCACCATTCGTCTTTCCATTTATTAAACCGCCAAAATTGTCTACCCCCGACCTCAGCCATCGCATGGATAGAATTCATTATCTAAATGCAAGGAAGCGTTATGGATGCTCATTTCCGGGAAGCGGGCGCGCCATTTTGTCAATATATTTCATTATGGCTTCCATTTGCTTCGTTACCCGTGACCCGGTCAGGGTCATCCAAGGTTTTTTTTTTTCTTTTCCGGAGTTACTGTCTAGAAAAGAATTACCTACATCAAGAGAAGACCAACATCAGCGTTTCCACGATCAAAATATTTAAGATGTAAGTAGGAGACTAACTAGATTTATAAGTAAATACAATATCTATTAACTAGTTCAAGATTAACACAAATAAGAATTTTTGGGAAATCATTCAGATTGACAGTGTTTTATACATGCGGACTAAAAATAACTAATATATATATATATATATATATATATATATATATATATATATATATATATATATATACAGGGTGTCCATAGAGTTTATATATAACTAATACATATATATATATATATATATATATATATATATATATATATATATATATATATATATATATATATATACAGGGTGTCCATAGAGTTTGTGTGCACTTTAGAAAAATTATAACTTTATTTGTATTTGCGATAAAAATAATATCTAAAAAATGTTATAAAGTTTAATGTACCTGGTTTTAAGTATAGCTAAAATAACTAACGTGATTTCAGGCATTACTGTAAATCAGTTGGCAAATGTTTTCCGTGAACTGAAAAATCATATTACCCTTTGTATTGCTAATTATGGAGGACATGTGGAAACTTAAATAAAATTTCAATAAAACCTTAAAAAATATAGATTTACTTCTTTCTAATCCTTTTTACAAATTATTTCTATCGCAAATACAAATAAGGTTATAAATTTTTTAAAGTGCACACGAACTAATGGACACCCTGTATGTATGTATGTATGTATGTATATATATATATATATATATATATATATATATATATATATATATATATATATTCACGGACAGCTTCAATCCGGTAAACATTGTTACGTAACCTATGATAACCAATCAGAATACAGTTATATAGTAATTCAAAATAACGTAACAATTTAACCTAAGTACAATCTATTATTGCATTACCGTTACATTTAGATTAAATTAGAAATCAATATAAGTAATTAAGTTTGTCACATTTCAATTTAAATTTAAAAATTAAAATTACAAATGCCAAAATCTAAATTTAACCGAGCATCATGTTTAAAATTATTACAAACTTCTTCAGAAATGAAACTAGGTGAAAAAATATATTTTATTTTTCTTGGGGAAGTGCCAATTTATCAGTTAAGTTCTTTCTGCACTTGTAACACACACACACACACACACACACACACACACACACACATATATATAGATTGATAATTGCTGAGTCAACGTGTTTTAGTGGACTCAGCAATTTTCAATCTGTTTCTTTGTATCATCTTCAAGAAGCGAGAGCAAGATCTAAAAGGTCAACCAATCTAACAGTGATATCATCTCACATTCCTCACACTTGCTCCATATGTGGCCTCCTTTGTAAATGACTAGCGGGTCTTAAATGCCACTTAAGATTAGCGGATAAACTTTCATAACTGAATCAGTAAGCTGGCTGATCCTCATACGTCGAAACCGACGGGAGAGTCCATTATATATATATATATATATATATATATATATATATATATATACATATATATATATATGTCCGAATCGTACTACGACCGGCCAGTGGAATAAGCCTGATTGGACCCATTACTATCATATGAACATTTGCTTTTTTTCTACCTACATTTATATACATTACAAATTAAAGTAAACATAACTGACTATTAAAGGATGAAAGATTTTCGCGCATATTGACGTAATCCTGGCTTTTTTCCCTCCAGATCCTCGAATTTGTTTTGCTCTTGTGAAGCCTAGAAAAAACACAATATAATATTCATTATTTTCCAATCAATAATGTTGATTATGTGAAGATTCAATTTTTTTAACAAGAAGAATCTCAAGCTGATGTTAAAAATTGCCGCAAAACATTGTTTTATTCAGTATAATCGATGACGGCATGTCTTTAATTAATTTAATAATCACTGTATTTTGAACGTTGAATTTTTCATATATATATAGCATATTAACGATTAGTGTGCATAATTATTTGATATGAATACTATCTTATGAAAATTGAGATGTAGCAGAGAGGGGACCCGCATCATAGTTTCGGGTTGGGGTGTGTATCAGACATTCTTTCCCCGCCTCTCCTTCTCTCTCTCTCTCTCTCTCTTTCTATATATATATATATATATATATATATATATATATATATATATATATATATATATATATATATAGCCGTCTCTTTGCAAGCAAAAAGACTGTCTCCTTGGGCTTCACGTTATTAGACTCTAGTGTGTATCATACATTCCCCTCACACTCCCCAATTTTTTTTTCCTTTGTGCTGTGCTAATTCGCGTGGTTTCAATTTTTTTTCCTCTCATACCATTAATCATTTCATTTTTTAATGTTTTAATTGTATGTAGGGTGTTTGTGTGAGTCAATATATATTGCAATAATTGTTAGATTGTTCCCAGTCGACCCTGATGAGCTTGGGAACGAAACCGGTTGGTCTGTTCTGTAAGTGTTATCATCTCTTATTTTTTTAATTTTTCATAATGCCTTTAGGAAATAATCTGTATCTATTCCTTGCAGACTGTTTCGCTGTATCACAGCACCTCAGTGTGATCAGACGTCCTATTGCTTTAAGCCGAGATCGAAACCTGATTTGACATCAGTCAGATCTCTTACCCCTAGACAATGGTCGCACGGCAGGGAAGAAAAGGAATTTTAAAGGTCTTTCTCCATACGAAACAGGCCAGCAGCTCATAGAACTCAATTCATTTTTACTTGAAGAGTAATGCTTAATAACGGTACGAGTCGCTGATTTTTAAAACCACCTTTTTCCCTAGAGAGCTCAACTGGATTTCCGGGAGCATATATAGTCATCCACAGACAGACTGTTTCGCTGTATTACAGCTCCTCAGTGTCGCTAGACGTCCGATAATATTAATTATACAAATCCCGTAAATTACTATTCATTTATATAATCTTATGCTTTATCAAGCTTCTCTGTATGGAGCGGCTTGGTCGAAAAAAGCCGTTCAAAGCAGAAAACACTTGTATGCACGAAATAAAAATATAGTAAAAAGTCATCTTCTATAAAACGTATATATATATATATATATATATATGTGTGTGTGTGTGTGTGTGTGTGTGTGTGTGTGTGTGTGTGTGTATTTAGGCAGCAATCCTTCTTTCATGCACATTTCACTGAATACGACAGACAAGGTGCTTTTACCTATTTTTTTATACATTTTTTCATGTGATCTAATAATTTGTTTCTTTTCAGATGATAAATTATATAAAAACTGTCCGAATGTTCTTTTTATCCGACCGCTTTCGACTATACCTTTAGACATTTTCAATGATGAAATATTTTAACTGTTAAATAAGAAATAGTTTGTTGTATGTATGTTTTATAAAATGTTTTCACTTTTCAAAACATGGTCAAGATATTGTGTCCATGTTCATAATTAATATTATTAAATGTTTTTTTTTGTTTTTATTAACAAGGCTTCCATAATTTTTAGCCTTTTTTGCCTGTAGATGATGCTATTATATAAATGTTGTCAACAAGTATGTTACGAATAGTAGCATTATCTACATGCAAAAAAAAAGGCTAAAAATAATGAAAGCCTTATTAAAATATCTTGACCCTGTTTTGAAAAATGAAAACATTATATTAATACATATATACAATAAACTATTTCTAAATCAAAGCATCTTGTCTGTCGTATTCAATGAAATGTGCATAAAAGAAGGATTGTTATCTGAATACACAAAATTATATATATATATATATATATATATATATATATATATATATAGAGAGAGAGAGAGAGAGAGAGATTTCATGTAAATATATAAAAATTTCATATATATGTATAGACATCATATATATATATATATATATATATATATATATATATATATATATATATATATATATATATGGAGAGAGAGAGAAAAAAAAGACATGGTAGAGTAAATAATTAAAATACCTCATCTCAGAAATATAGAAATATCCTGAAGAAGGCCGGAGCGTACAACGGCCGAAACGTTGTGAATATGGGAATAAAGATGAGGACAACAGTCCGAACAATTTAAATAGTGTCAATTCTAAAGTTTTATTTACGCTGCAGATAATGTTTAAATTAACGAAAGTATGTCGGGGTAAAAATAAAAATCCATTAATTCTTCAGTGAAAATTTGAGTTATTAAATTAATTTCCACCCTGCCAACCGTTTCCTCACAGGCTGAATGTTGCTAGCCACTTGCTACTCTAACGCTGTTTCTATGAAATGTTCGAACAAACTAGACTCTTTGTTCCACCAGTTCATACTTCCACATCTAGGAGCCCACTTGCCACCTACACAATGTCAAATTATCTTCATTCACTTCGTATTCCATTAGTAAGTAGCAAGTTCCATTTACACAACTTCTTCCGCAAAATGACAGTTTTGCGGAATAGATTCGCGTGTTGATGCTTCTCTGTCCAATAATATTTAACCTCTTGGGTCAACCGAAATCTATCCAACATATTCTCATAAGATGCACATCAACATCCTTCCTCCTCTTATCCTGGTTATGACGATAAACTACACCCGGCAGAAAGGCCTCTGTTTAAAAGATTGGAGGTTTTGAGGATCGTGGAACCATCTATTAACTGCTGTCGCTCCCAGGTCCACTCTGATCCGAGATAGTCACACCCGTTAGGGTCTTAACTATGGGCAAATAGTGAACCTCCAAACAAGAATGAGCAATAATTTTTTATAATAAAATAACCAACAGTACATCTTTAGAGAAAAATGGCAAACAATACATTTTTATAGTAAAATGACCAACAATATATTTTTATATCAAAATGACCAACAATACATTTTTATAGTAAAATGACCAACAATATATATTTTTTATAGTAAAATGACCAACAATATATTTTATAGTAAAATGGCGAACAATATATTTTTATAGTAAAATGACCAACAATACATTTTTATAATAATATGGCTAACAATACATTTTTATAGTAAAATGACCAACAATATATTTTTATAGTAAAAAGATCAACAACATATTTTATAGTAAAATGACCAACAATACATTTTTTATAGTAAAATGACCAACAATATATTTTTATAATAAAATGACTAACAATACATTTTTATAGTAAAATGACCAACAATATATTTTTATAGCAAAATGAAAATTAATGCAACACTAAATAATTTATAAAAATACATTTTTTATAGTAAAATTATCAACAATACATTTTATCATCTACAAAATATACCGGGTGTAACAGCAAAATTGTCTGCATGACATAACAGCATAATTGTCCAGCTCTCAAAATGTTTGATATCTAAAAAAGTCCATTAAACTAATTGACTTTCATTTTTCCAGGTTTTCAGATAAGACGTTTAGCCAGCTTGACATCATATGTCGTAAGAATCACTGAAAAACCCTTTGAGTTATTCAGCTAGAAAGTGTACAGGTTAAAATCGTTTTGTGCCAACTGAGCAATGGTGAGAGGAAAAAGATTATTCAGGCCTTCAATAATGGTACCGACATTCATGCACTCGCTTCCATCTTCAAACTCCATTCAAGAACTATCAAGAGAACGGTGAATAAGTTTTAAAAAGAGGGAACGGTAGAGAGGAAAACTGGATCAGGAGGTCACAACAGGAAGAGGGATCATCATTTCCATTAGAAAAGGGATCATCATTTCAATTAGAAAAGATCCAGCTCAATCTATAAGACGTTTGGCACGTGAGAGAGAAGTTTCACCTATGATAGTCCAAAGAGCGGTGAAAAAAGACTTGAGAATTAAATCAAAAGTGTGAAATACCTTGTTACTCTAGGACTGAAAGTTCGAAGGTTAGAGAGGAAGAAGATCATCTTGAAAAAGTTGGAAAATAATTCTGGAATAATATATATTTTAAGACATTTTTCTGTTTAAACATTCTTTTTATGGATACAAATACTGAAGTAATATATAAAATAATATAATAAATAGTATTAACAACATTTACTGGCCTGAATTTCCGAGAAATTGTCATAGAAAATATGCATCCTCCGACAAGAATCGAACCTGTATCCTATACGGAACCGTTATATAGCCTAGCGTGCTTTTGCCGATTTCGCTACAGAAGAACGTTCCAGTTAGCACGGTTGATTTTGTTGTTTTTATACTACAATTTTTCCATGGTTTTCTCACGTACATTCGTATCTGCTCGAGGCGTATCCAAATGTAAACAAATGACGTCACACATTATGAAATGGACAAAGTCCGACAATTATTTTAAGATATACATCGTTTTTGCTCAAAATAGACTCCAATAATGTTATAAATACCTCGGTGAGATATCTTTAATTATTTCTAAGATACAACGGTTCAAAGCTTTATCTAACAAATGGACAATTTTACTTCTACACGATTTGGACAATTTTGCTGTTACATCCAGCATATCTAAAAAAAAAATTTGCCTTTACTCTGAAAGTATAAAATTATGTACAACATATCTAGTTAAAAGCATTAAAATTTCGTTCAAAAAAATTAAATGACCCATAGAGGTATTAATGTGCCGCCAAACAAAATCAACCAACCAAACAAGCAACATGAAAGAATTCTTTCATAACATCTAATATCCTACAATTTCTAAACAAATCAAACTGTTTTCCAAAATACGACTTTAACAAAACCACAACAGGAAACACGCATATCACCGCCTCTAGAAATGATGTCCACCCAAACATTATATGCACAAAAGCTGCGTATCATTTACCATGTATTCAACTGTGAAACCAGAATAACGTATTCATATTTTTATTACTTCAAAGCTCCCAAGAAAATTAAATTCCGCCGTTTAATGGCCCATAAATTATTGATATGGCGTTAAAAAAAAAAAAAATCAATTTATCAATCCTTCCTCCTTGTTTGACAGACTTACAAAAATCTAATTTATTAACCTTTGACATTGAGTGGCTTTGGGGCCTTTTATAAAGTGAACAATAGTAAATAAAACAATTAAACAAAGATCAGGATCATTTCTTGGCTCTTGGGGTACCACGTAAGAGGAAAGGCTCCTATATATACGCGTGAAGAGCTCTATGTTAATTGTGATCTTATGTCAAACTTACCTTCATAGGAGTGGGTAGATAATATTTTTCAATTTTATTTTTTGTCAATTTAAGTTTGGGTTACGCTTCCCTGGAAGGCATTTCAATATAAAATCGATTGCTTGCCAAAAATAATCAACCTGAACAATTGATTTGAGGCAAGTTAATGATTCGCCAATCCCTTGGTTATTAAGTCAGTGTTTCGCTTATAATCTCTGATAAATTGTCAATTAAACGATTCACGAGAACGGTAAAAAAAACATCTTGAACCGAAGAAATCAAAATCAGTTCGGTATAAAGACCATTTGGAAAGAATTAAAATAAAAATGATTTTCTTGGTTTTATTTATTGACTCTTCTAAACCCATAACGGTTTTTGCCAAAATTGACAAATTATCGAAAAATTACTTATCTAGTGCATTTTTTCGACTCTTTTCAATATGGGAGTCTTCAGATAAAAAAAAATATGATAAAAGCAGTATAATCATGAATCATAAAAGTTTGATGATTTTACATGTCAGTTCGTTTTAGATAATTTAATGTTGAATTTTGGATAAGGCACACAGTTAGAATCAAACTCATCCACACTCACCGCTACCTTATTTATTTAGGTTGGTTGATTTGGTGACATTAACGCTGGTTGGATTATTTAACGTTGAATTTTGTACGGGGTACCTAGTGAGGATCGGACACTCGGGTCAGTGGTAATGGTCAACCAGATTAACCTCGGGAACCATTACCCGCGCCATAAAATTGATGACAGAGAGGGAGCCGGAGAGGTCAGTTTTGTACTTAATTTTTTGAATTCGTCATCAGTTTGAATATTTATAAACATGCAATTATTTTTCTTTAATATTTAATTTAAACATTTAATCATCTGTCTAAGCCAATCAGCATTAATGTTTCTTAATGTGTATGGATGGGCAAACGCAAACGAATCACAGCACACGATACTTTTAGTTCCGAGAAATAACTTCTTCAGACAAATTTCATGGCAGAAGGAGTCAGATACTTTCTGGGGCAAGAGAATGAACCGACTGTTTTTCCAGCATTTTGATTTTGTTTGGTCTTTTCCTGTGAAGACTGCTTGGAATTATATTATAATGTTATATTAAATTACAATTCGTTCTTGATTTGTATATTGCTGTCACATCTGGTCCTGCTAAATATATATATATATATATATATATATATATATATATATATATATATATATATATATATATATATGTATGTATAAAATAAAAAGGCTTAAACTCTAATGTTCTATGGTCATAATTTATTCCATTGGAATCGTAAATACGATCCAATTCATCAGACCTTTTGAAATTGTAGGTCTGATAAATTGGATCATATTTACGATTCCAATGGAATAAATTATGACCATGGAATATTTGTGTTTAAGCCTTTTTATTATTATATCCTTACTCTGTCCTGGACATTGAGTTCTACCTGGATTCTATTCTCTTGAGATTATTTTTATTCAAAAATATATATATGTATGTGTATGCATGTATGTATATATATTTATATATTTTGCATATGTATGTGTATATTTACCACTAATATTATATATATATATATATATATTAGGTTGGTGCAAAAATAATGACGTAATGATGTCGTTTTTTGACGTATTTTTAACCTCAAAAAACGACATTATTACGTCATTATTTTCGCACCAACCTAATATATATAAATACATATATATATATATATATATATATATATATATATATATATATATATATATATATATATATATATATATATATATACTGGAAGAAAACTGGCCATAACTTTCATTTTGCTAATTCCACCCTAATTAAAAAAAGAACATAATTCATTAAGGCGAAAGTTCTTTGAGAGCTTACTTATAATATTACCAATTATAAACACACATCAAAAAACATAATATTACAACACCAACTTTTAGTGAAACCATTCTTAAATAATCTAATAGCATGTACGTAAAACTGTTCCCAAATCAAAATGCCAAGAAAACAACAAACATAATATCTACTAGACACATGCGCACACACGTACACACGAATATATATTATCTTCTGTTGCCCACATAGACAAACTAGAATTATTATACACTTACATACATGTCGATCAAACAAGATCTTAAAGAGTCTGTTCGGACCTTGCTTGATCGGTAATGCTAGAGTAGGTTAAGGTACGTCGGACCTACCATACATACATATGGAAATATTTACGGTTTTCCATGGACGTATGCAATCCTTTAATTTCTGGAAGCGTCGGGTGGACGCGTTGCTTGTCGATTCGGCCGTCCTGGGTATGACGATAAACTACATACGACAGCGGAGCCACTGATTAGGAGGTTTTGCAGAGCGTGAAGCCGCCTCTTGGTTGCTGTTGTTCTCAGGTTCGCCCTGGCGCGAGGTGGTGGCGCCAGTTGGGCTCCAGGCTATGGGCAACTGGTTAAGCCCAAACTGGGGTCAAAATAGTATTAAAGTGTTAAAATAGGTTTTAGCACCAGCAATACATTTTTCTATAAAAATTATTGCCAGTAATGGGTTTTTGTAGGAAAAAATATTACCAGCAATACATTTTTGATAAAATCAAAATATTACCAGCAATACATTTTTGATAAAATCAAAATATTACCAGCAATACATTTTTGATAAAATCAAAATATTACCAGCAATACATTTTTGATAAAATCAAAATATTACCAGCAATACACTTTTGGAAAAAATATTACCAGTAATAAACTCTCGTTGGCATTAAATAACCGATTGAGGTAGATATGCCGTAAAACAAAATAAACCAAACCAAACTCGATTCATGAACGCCACAACGTTGTTTGCAAAAAGTCGAATTCACGTGATACATGATAGACCAATGAAAAAACACAAAAGTAAAACATAAAAGAAATTATTTCGTCCTATTCTCCATATCTAATTCTCTGAAGAAGATTTTGATAAAAGTGAAGGATGTTAGATTGATAAATATTTCCTAATTATTTTTCTTCTTATCATCCAGTCGGATCCCGATCACTATTTGATACCAACTCATCATAGATAGATAGATATGAATAGTCAGAGATAAATAGATAGATAGATAGATAGATAGATAGATAGATAGATAGATAGATATACATAAATACATATAGATAGAACGATATACATATTAGGTTGGTGCAAAATAATGACGTAATAATGTCGTTTTTTGACGTATTTTTAACGTCAAAAAACGACATTATTACGTCATTATTTTTGCACCAACCTAATACATATGATAGATAGATAGATAGATAGATAGATTAAGAATATAAAAAGATAGATATTCAGACATACATAAATACATATAGATAGATATACATGCATATCATTAGATAGATAGATAGATATACACAAATAGATTGATACATATACATACATATAGATAGATAGATAGGTAATAAATATACATATATACATACATACATACATACGTACATATACACAGAGAGATTGATATATATACATACATATAGATAGATAGATAATGAACAGCCTGAGATAGATAGATAGATAGATACATACATACATACATACATGCATATACACAGATAGATTGATGCATATACATACGTAAAGATAAATAGATAGGTAATGAGCGGCCTCAGATAGATAGATAGATAGATAGATAGATAGATAGATAGATAGATAGATAGATATGAACAGACTAAGATAGATAGATAGATAGATATGAACAGACTAAGATAGATAGATAGATAGATAGATAGATAGATAGATAGATAGATAGATAGATAGATAGATAGATAGATAGATATGAACAGACTAAGATAGATAGATAGATAGATATGAACAGACTAAGATAGATAGATAGATAGATAGATAGATAGATAGATAGATAGATAGATAGATAGATAGATAGATAGATAGATATGAACAGACTGAGACAGATAGATAGATAGATAGATAGATAGATAGATAGATAGATAGATAGATAGATAGATAAATAGATATGAACAAAGTAGGACAGACAGACAGACAGATAGATAGATAGATAGATAGATAGATAGATAGATAGATAGATAGATAGATAGATATGAACAAAGTAGGACAGATAGATAGATAGATAGATAGATAGATAGATAGATAGATAGATAGATAGATATGAACAGACTGAGACTGATAGATAGATAGATAGATAGATAGATAGATAGATAGATAGATAGATATGAACAGACTGAGACAGATAGATAGATAGATAGATAGATAGATAGATAGATAGATAGATAGATAGATAGATAGATAGATAGATAGATATGAACAAAGTGGGACAGACAGATAGATAGATAGATAGATAGATAGATAGATAGATAGATAGATAGATAGATAGATAGATAGATATGAACAAAGTGGGACAGACAGATAGATAGATAGATAGATAGATAGATAGATAGATAGATAGATAGATATGAACAAAGTGGGACAGACAGATAGATAGATAGATAGATAGATAGATAGATAGATAGATAGATAGATAGATATGAACAAAGTGGGACAGACAGACAGATAGATAGATAGATAGATAGATAGATAGATAGATAGATAGATAGATAGATAGATAGATATTATGCGACAATAATCCTTCAAAGACTAGAAATCCAATACTAACACTTCTGTGTTCCATGACAATGCCAATGTTGTAAAAAAATTCTTGCTTCGACGAATAAAGCTGACTTCCGTCATAAAATCTACAAAAATAATAAGAATGTCATTTAATTTCATTCATTCTTGTGGAGTCTTGACAGAATTCACCCCCTCTACTCAACCAGCCCACCGTAAAAAGTGTTTTTTTTTTTTGTTTTTTTTTTGTCCGGGGGTGGGAGTAGGTTAGATTCGCCCCAAGGCACAAATGATCCCCACACGTCTTTTACTTATTCATTCATTGTTTGGAAAATAACGGTTTTCTATAATGTTCCTGTTTTGCGTGAGTATTTTATTTGCGCACAGGACCCATTGGATCTGTGTTTAGTCTCCATAGCAAACACGGGAGAAATTAGGCTCTCCACCGCCCCGCCAATCACACACCGCCACAAAGAAAGAGATGGGGAGTAGGAAGCCGACGTTCTGCTCTCGATACAGAATTTTTTGACAATTCAATCTTTGTTTATTTTTCCCCACAAGCTGATGTGGATGAAACTGAAAATATTAGGTTGGTGCAAAAATAATGACGTAATAATGTCGTTTTTTGACGTATTTTTTAACGTCAAAAAACGACATTATTACGTCATTATTTTTGCACCAACCTAATATATAGAGAAAGCTGCTTTGGTGTACACACGCACGCGCGTGTACACACACACTCATATATATATATATATATATATTGTTCGGACTGTTGTCCTCATTTTTATTGCCATATTCACGACGTTTCGAGGGTTGTACGCTCCGGCGTTCTCCAGGTGATTGGAATTTCGAACTGAACACTTTTTTTTCGTTTATTAGTGTAGATTGTTCTATTTCCACGGGCCATTTCTCTTCTGTATGTCGCAGAACAATCTAACACGGTGGACGAAATAAAGAGTTCTCTTCGAAATTCCAATCACCTGAAGAAGGCCGGAGTGTACAACGGCTGAAACATCGTGAATATGGCAACAGAAATGAGGACGACAGTCCGAACAATTTACACAAACACAAACATATATGTGTGTGTGTGTATGTGTGTGTTTGTGTTATATATATATATATATATATATATATATATATATATATATATATATATATATATATATATATATATACCATGGATCCAACATATGACCAACGTCGAAGTTTTAGAGAAAATAGAAACAAAAGGACGCTTATACTTAACATCAGAAAGAGACAATTAAAATTCCTAGAGTACATAATGAGGAAAGAGGGCTTTGAAAATTTGATACTCACAAGACAGACTGTGGTCAAGAGAAACGGAGGAAAACAACGCACAAGCTCCCTCACGAGGTTGAGTAAATGCAGGGATCACCAAACTACAGCCTGCGGGTCGGATCCGGTCCACGATCTCAGTTCATCCGGCCCGCCGCTTAACTGTGCCAAAAATGAGCTAAACTATAATTATTTATATGGAATTATCAATAGATTGTAGTTAAACTTAATATGTAGAAAAATAAATGTAATTAAAATGCCAAAATCTGGCCAATCTGATCTTTGCATCTGACAGTAATATAAGTTTTAGGAAAATCAGTGAAATAAAAAATTCGGCAACTTTTTTGCAACTTTTGATATCCGAGCGTTTTTTGTGCAATGAAGTTTCTAAGAAAAGCAATTATGAGCCTGCTGCAGCAATAATGTTTTAACTTACATTGCCATGTTTAAACCGGTTTAAGTGCCGTATATAAAAGGGACTGAGTTCAGTGAATTATGTCATATATTTTGCCTGAAGTTATTATAAAATCTAAAGTATGTAAAATCAGCACATGTAACGAGGTCGACTGATGAACATTTGAAAGTATTTGTCTTGGTTGGATGCAGCAATACCAAAACAAATATTAATCTCTATCTATAAGAGGCAGGATGTGTGTGTGTGTGTGTGTGTGTGTGTGTGTGTGTGTGTAACGAATGCACGGCAGCAATTTACGACGGATTTGCACCAAAATTTACATGCACATGCTCCAAGTTAGCGACAAGGCCAAGACCGACTTTGCATTTCCCAGCTCCCATCGATAGTGGAAATAATCGATTTTTTCATGCTTCTACGGCAGTTTTCAAGTAGTTTGCGGCCATTTTCTACTGGCCAGAGTGAGAGCCTATAGCTGGCTGCCACGAATAGGCAGGAATATTCTATTGGTCAACGTGAGAGCCAACAGCTGGCTGATACGTACGTTAACAAGCATTGCTAGCATGCAATAAAATCGATAGCTGCATTCGTCACAAGCGGGAAAAATTTAAATCTGCATGGCACTTTACTTCAATTGGCTCATTCGCTTGCTTAAACTCAACGTTGATTCTGATTCCGCAGAACTGGGTTGGGTGTGAAAAAGTGTTTGTTGTTAACATTCTTTTTTCATACAGTTTTTCCAGTTACGAGTCCTTTTTTAAAACTGATCGTTTTGTGTTCATTTTGTTTAGTTCTTTTTTCGTAACAGATTTAATGTTTAGTATCGACCTTAGAAAAAATTCGCAGTGTGAGATAGGCAAGAAGTAAGGCATGTAGCAACATCAGCATGGCAAAGGGCACTCCTTTAAAGTTAAGGAAGGGCAAAAATATTTTAAGTCAAGTGATAGAGATTGCTGTATGAGTCGTATGATTTTTGAATCAAGCACGGGCAACGCCGGGCCATGCTGCTAGTTATATCTTAAAAGGTAAACGCCAGAGTATGTTTATTCCTAAGATGCTATAAAACCGTGTTCAATTGTCTGAAACAGAGCTATAAGTTTATATTAGTGAATTTACGTGATATCCAACGTCGATTTTACTACTTGGAGTTTCATGCAAATTTAAGGTGTGAATTCTGACAGTTATTTGTAGCGTTCTTGTGACTGTGAGTCAATATTGGGTTTAAAAGCTTGTCTATTTAATTATAGAATTAACTATTGAATATTATGTATATTCACTAATATATATATATATATATATATATATATATATATATATATATATATATATGCATTCAAAACATATATATATATATGCCTTAGAGCTCTCTAGAGAAAAGGTTAAATTTAATAAAAAATAGTGGCTGCTCTTCAAGTACGAATTGAGTTTTTTAGCCGCAGACGTATTTCTTATAGAAAACGATAAATTTTTCTTTTCTCCCAGTGACGGCTTAGAGATAAGATCCATGACTGATGCCAAATCGGTCGAGTTTCGATCCGGCTAGAAGCAATCGGACATGTAGCAACACTGAAGAGCTGTGATAAAACGAAACAGTCTGTCTCTTCTCTTTCTCTCTCTCTCTCTCTCTCTCATATATATATATATATATATATATATATATATATATATATATATATATATATATAAAAGTGAACATAGAAGTCAACACTTAAAGGCGACAGTCTGTTTCATGCTGTTCACTTTTCTATATTTGATATTGATATTGAGCACTTTATCCCATAAATATAGCACATCTTAATACTATATTTCTTGCTATATATATATATATATATATATATATATATATATATATATATATATATTGAAGTCAACACCGACTTGACTTTTCCGCTAACCTGCTGAATATTCATGAGAATTCCTATACCAAAAAATTTTGAAAAACTAATAACATTTTGCTCGTGTATACAGATACTCGTCACCAAATAAATCCTTACTTATTCCCCTTCAAAAGGTCCCTCAGAGGACGAAATACGTCGGCTAAGATTAGTTTTCTGTTTTCTTTATTCAAATATATATATATGAATATGTCATATTCATATATATATATATATATATATATATATAATTAGTTGTATGAAGGTGAGTTTGTTTCACGCTTTTGCGATCCTCAGACAAGGATCTGAGAATCGCAAAAGCGTAAAACCTATATTTTTATCTAATATATATATATATATATATATATATATATATATTTGTCTGAGGATTGCAAAAGCATAAAATCTAGGGTTTACAAACTCACATCTATACAACTAAGCATGTTAGCACTCTCATTGATATTGACCGCTTTCCAATAAGTACTGCACATATATAATATTTAAATATATAATATATAAATAAATATATAATATAAAAAAGAACGTATAAACATAAAAAAATGTCTTATAATATGTATATAAATCACACACATGCACACACACGCAAACACACATACACACGCACGCACACACACACACGCATATATATATATATATATATATATATATATATATATATATATAGTTCAGTGATTGTCTTCATGCTTAGTGGGGTTGTTTCCTCACTTGCTTACAACTTGAAATGTGACGTGATGTTGAATTTTTCTAGGACCTAAATCACTTCGTCTACATGAGAAAAGGCGACACAAAAAAAGATGACAGCTGATAAAGAAAAAATGTTTTCCCGCTATACTAGCCGTGTCATTTAAACCAAGACGCTCCTCATCAGGGTAGAAATAATCACAAATTTCCACGTCATAACGAAATGAACTGTCAACCTGTAATCTTGATATTCTGACCGAGATGGTAATGGTAATATTAGCCGTTTCCTTGTGTGCAAATATTCGGCTTTCATTCAGCAAACAGTGTGACAGCCGGTTGAAATTCATAAACTCTTTCTCCTAAAATAAATCACCAGGGAAATAGTTTTCTCGAATCTGCTTACTAGTATCGCTCTTTCGAATACTGATGCGGACTTTCCTTCCTAACCTTTTGTTTGAAGTAGTGTGGAATGTCAACATCTTGATTATGACGTTGTTCTCACTTTGAGTAACATGTGCTATCCATTTTAGCTGTTGAAAATCATCCAGTAATTTAGTTTCTGTTATTTCGTACAATTCTTTGTTTGTGATCCTGTAGCGCCAGTCCACGAGGTTCGAAGAAAGTTGCTTCTCTCTAAGACCTGAAGGCTTCATTCGCCTGAAGCCATTTTTAAACATTTATCTGAAAAAAAAAAAAAGAGGTTTTATACAGCAAGTAGTTTAGATATACCTAAACGGGTTTGGCCCCATGCATGACATCTACTGGATAAATTATCGCTATTTTATATTTTTAATTTCGCGCATGCGCGTTTTTGGATTTTGTCGACAACACAGTATAGTAGGGTCAGTTGGGCACCGTCTGTGAGAAAAAGAGCACCGCAATTCACTCCGCCAACAATTTGGAATGTTCTTCGCGCCGGACGCTCCAATACGCACATTTCAGAATGTTTGGGTGTTAATCTGAGGACAGTGCAGAGGATTCGAAAGAGTTGGATGAGTCTAATGGTGATTACGAATGTGTTTGGAGTGATTAGACCTTATGTTTTTATTTCTCTCTATGCCATGTCCCTTCAGGATATAGGCGATCATTGCTCCCCACATCTTCTTTCTCCTTTTTATCTGTGAATCGCCGGAGAAACAGAATGTAATGGTTTCCTTTTTCTGTTTGAATTCAGAGTTTTCTTTCTCTTAGACTGGCTGCCACTCAAGGCTAGAGACCCCAATTCACTTTGCTCTTTAACGCAAATCTGCCTAGAGAAAAGTCGGGTTCATGCCTTTCCATTATTCGCGCCGATAACCGTTACACTACCCGGGCATTTCATAGTAATAGTAGTTTATTTTAATCAGACGCAGGGCTGCCTTTCTACAAAGCCATATAGATATTTGTGCAATGGAGGGATGCTCAGAATTCCGACGATCAGGTTTCGCTAATTTTATGTCACGTTTCTAAAACCAAAACCTAACTCGAGAAGAATAAACCTGAGGCGGAACTGTTACTACACATTGATCCTAGCCTGAAGCCAGGGATCTTAGCTCCGAACTGGAACTGGGCTTATCTTTTTTTATTTTTTTTTTATTTAAGAGTTTCACCCCAAGCAAGGCGGGAAGCCACTAGAACACAAGGGGTTACAGAAAATTTGGAGCAAGATCAGATAGAAGTGATAGAAGAAAGGATGAGGAGAAGGATAGTGGATAGATCAAGGCAACTGGAGATGTCGATTGACATTACATTTGAATAGTTGGAGATTATAGCTCTCAGGGAAACAGGAATAGGGAAGGGAGTTCCACAGGCGAGAGGTGCGAGATATGAAGCTATTGGAGTAGAAGAGACGGCTACATTTAGTAGTTTCGACAGTGAAAGGGTGAGAGCGGGATGCTAGCCTCGTAGGGCGCTTGAACTCATGAAGTCTGGGAACCAGTGAATGCAGATCCTCGGAACAATTACCATGAAAGTATTTGTAAAAAAAGACAGAGAGAGGCGACAGCGCGTCTGTGAGAGAGCGACTGTATCTTCGGAATAAATAAACAGTAAATTCCCTTTGTCCGTCCGTGTGTCGGAAATCCTTTTAACTCTGGCTACACTTGCTATGCATAGAGATATTATACTTTGTTATAATCGGGATAATCCCGGGAATGGAAATCTCCCCTTCATCTGGTGCTTGAACATCCAGCACTGGGATTTGTGTCCGATACATTCAAATTTTAAACAACTGAAAAAAGTTAGTGATTTTAAAAGTTTTAAATTTATCCTCATCAGTTATGTGCCATACGTGATACACGTTTAGGCGATCATGTACTTTTCGATATATGATTAACGAGGCAGATTTTTTTTCCCGCAGTACGTAGCCATTTCTTTCTGCGGTAGACCAGTTACTATCCAAGGCTATAGAACCCGGCCTGTCCTGCTATTTAATTTACCCATAGCTGTAGGGAAAAGAGGATTCATACCTTTCTCAAGGATATCAATACGTAAGTGAATGGAAGTTTAAAGTAACACAAAAAACTTAGTGAATTTAAAAATGTTTCTTAAATATCACCTTTTATTTCTTCAAAATGCCAAGGAATCAGGGTTAAAATGAAAGGTTTGGTAACGTGAAGTTTTGAAATTCAAAAGGGTTTGTGAATTGAAGAACTCAAATTTCGCACGAATTTCGGCCCAAATGGATCTTTTGGCCGGAATTGAACTTATAGCCAGAATCAGAGTTATAGTGAGGTTTTGAAGTTCCGTAGAGTGAATTGAGGAATTCAAAGTTATTCCTTCAAAATTATCATTGCTGGTTTCTAAGCTGAACCAGAGGACCTTTTAGTTTTGGTCCGGAGGAGCTAGCTTTAAAGTACGCAATTTTTCATTCTCTCACCCTCTTTCTGTACCTATTTCTACTTCTCTCTAAATGTCACTCTCTCTAAATGTCACTCTCTCTAAATGTGTCTCACTGTTTAATAGAAAGTGAGATATTTCGTGACGTGAGGTTTTGAATTTTTTTTTTTTTTTTTCATTTTGTGATTTGAAGAACTCAACTCATTTTAAATTCCACATAGTTTGTGATTTGAAGAACTCAATTTTCAGCCTGAATTAAAATTTCGGCCAAATCGGAGTTTTGGTCCAAATCGGTCTTTTAGCCTGAATTAGAGTTAAAGTGAGGTTTAAAAGTTTCATGGAGTGAATTCAGGAATTCAAAGTTATTTCTTCAAAATTATCATTGCTGTTTTCTAAGCTGAACCAGAGGTCCGTTTAGTTTTGGGTCGGAGGCCCATTTAGCCCTCTGCTGGGTCTTCCTTAAAATTCCGTACGGAATGCAGCTTTTTCGGTCCAAAACGGTCTTTTGGCCGGTACTGGATTTATAGCCCGTATCTGAAAAGTGAAGTTTTGATGTTCCAATGAATGAATTGAAGAATTCAAAGTTATTTCTTCAAAATTATCATTTCTGTTTTCTAAACTGGAGCAGAAATCCGTTTAGTTTTGTAGCTTAACTAGATTAAAAGTCCGCATGGAATGCTAGTTTAAAGCTATTTAAAAAAAAATAAATGGTTATTAATATCAACACTGAATTTAATTTCTTAGGCCAAGTTATTTGTCGTTTCTTTTTTGTTGAGGTCTTCGCTAACTTCTCATGAAATCTGTCCCCGGCTTTATAACCTGAAGCTACAAACAATCAACTATCAATCCGATCATGGCGTTCAGCCGTGAAGCGACAATGACATTCTTTTTCTAAGCAGACGACCTAACTTGTTTTATCGTCGAAATCAGGAGTCACTTCTTGATAAAAGTTGTTTCTACGATTGTCCATCTCTAGTTGACACCAAATACTCTTGTAACTTGACCAGGAAATTCGATTTTATTTTTGTCGTCAGCTCGTATTGATTTATTGTCTGTTTTATAGATTTTTTAAGGCTGTGATTTATGGCTGACTTTCGTCGCCTAACAAAATATGAAGGAAGGGGGTGATGTTTGAGTTTGCTGTAAAAGAAGGAGTAAGAGGAGTGGGAAAAGGGACAATTATGAGAAAGATGAAAAGTAAGATAATATATAGGTTAAAAGAAGTAGAGGAGAAGGAGGAAGAATAAGAAGTAATAGATAAAGGAAAATAAAAGAAAGAAAGAAAGAAAGAAAGAGTGGTATAAATATAAAGAGAAGGAGGTGGAAAAATGAAGTAATAGATAAAAGAAAATCCAAGAAGAAAGAAGGAAACAAAGAAACAAAGAAAAGAGCGGTAGAGCCGTAAAGTAGAGGAGGTAGAGAAGAAGTGATAGATAAAAGAAAATAAAAGAAAATAAAAGAAAGAAAGAAAGAAAGAAAAAAAGAAAGAAAGAAAAGAGTGGTATAAACGTAAAGAGAAGGTGATGAAAAAGAAGAATTAATAGATAAAAGAAAATACAAGAAAGAAAGAAAGAAAAGTTGCGATAGAAACGTAAAGAGAAGATGGAGAAGTAATAGACAAAGAAAATACAAGAAGAAAAAGATGAAGAAAAAAGAAAGAAACAAAGAAGAGAGGTATAAACATAAAGCGAAGTTAATAAAAAGAAAATACGAAACGAAAGAAGAATAAAAATGAGAAGAAGAAGAAGAAGAAGAAGAAGAAGAAGAAGAAGAAGAAGAAGAAGAAGAAGAAGAAAGCGAAGGGAGTAAGAAACGAAAGAAGGAGCGGTAAAAGTTAGAAAAATAGAAAAGAAAGAGTTATAAAATTTTTAAAGATGATAATTCAGAAATATCTAAACTGTCAGCTGTATAGAACCGCTTTCTAAAATCAATGGTTAAAATTGGCTTTAAACAAGTGAATGGTTAAAACTGGCTTTGAATGAGAGAAGACCATTTTGTACATTTTGGACTGGAGCTATAGAATCACGCAAGAGCCTTTTATTAATGTCTTATTTGAAAGGAATTAATCAAAATTCCCTGGAGAATGTCATCTTTATACTTGAACTAGCAGCATGGCCCGGTGTTGCCCGTGCTTGATTCAAAAATCATATGACTCATACAGCAATCGCTGTCACTTGTCTTATAATATTTTTGTCCTTCCTTGCCTTTAAACGAGTGCCCTTTGCCGTGCTGATGTTGCTACATGCCTTACTTCATGCCTATCTCACACTGCGAATTTTTTCTAAGCTCTATACTAAACATTAAATCTGTTACGAAAAAAGAACTAAACAAAATGAACACAAAACGATCAGCTTTAAAAAAGGACTCGTACCTGGAAAAACCGAATGAAAAAAGAATGTTAACAACAAATACTTTTTCACACTTAACCCAGTTCTGCGGAATCAGAATCAACGTTGAGTTTAAGCAAGCGAATGAGCCAATTGGAGTAAAGTGCCATGCAGATTTAAGTTTTTCCCGCTTGTGACGAATGCAGCTATCGATTTTTTTTGCATGCTAGCATGCTAGTTAACATTCGTGTCAGTCAGCTGTTGGCTCTCACGCTGGCCAATAGAATCTTCATGCCTATTCGTGGCAGCCAGCTATAGGCTTTCACTCTGGCCAGTACAAAATGGCCGCAAAATACATGAAAACTGTCGTAGAAGCATGAAAAAATCGATTATTTCCACTATCGATGGGAGTTGGGAAATGAATAGTCGGTGTTGACCTTCCCGCTAACTTTGAGCATGTGCATGTAAATTTTGGTGCAAATCCGTCGAAAATTGCGGTCGTGCATTCGTTACACACACACACACACACACACACACACACACACACATCCCGCCTTTTATAGATAGAGATGAAATATTTGACGCTTTCGAAAATACAAGAGAAACAAAGTTTTCCGATTCAGGGACTCTCTTCTTGTATCAGCCATTTTCCTTTGCTTCTTTTCATTCACTTTTTTTATCTGCTTCCGTTTTTATCGTATTTTATTTTAATGACTTCGAGATAGCCCGGGAGATCTTTTTCGCCTGATAAGTTGATACAAGAGCTTAAGTAAACAGACCAGTGTGGAAAAAGTCAAAAAGAAAGAATGTAAAAAAAAAAAAGGGATCTGACACGCTGATTGTTGTGTCTGAAACGAATTGCACCGATACAGTCCAGGAAAAGACGACAAAACAAACAGCTAGAAATTCTCCCTGAAACTGCTCTTTAGAAAGAATTCGAGAGAAAAGGCGTTGTTCAAAAGATAATTTTATAAACAACTTTTGTTAGATGAGATATATTTAGCTTCATTGAAATACATCAAACTTCAAACCATTTACTTCCCTATACTCTCTACACAATTGCTCATATATATGTATGTAACCCCCTGCCCCCGGTGTTCTTGTGTTTTTTCTTCTTTTTCTTTTTCTTTTTCTTTGGTCACGTGGTATGATTTTGATTATCGCCTATAATTATGCTGTTTCTTTTTTGCCTCTTTAGCCAGCTTTCCCTGACGACCCGCTTAGTTGAAACCTGGGTAGGTTTATCTGGCTCACTAGGTTATATATATATATATATATATATATATATATATATATATATATATATATATATGAAGAAATATACTCTTAAGGTGTGGTATATTTTATGGGATAATGTGCTCAATATCAGAGATAGAGCATGTGTAAATATGATATGCCCCGGAAAGGGATATATTTGAACGAAGTAGCTAAGTGGTTTTGGCTACTATAACCAAGTAGAATACGGTAGCAGTAATCGACTGGCACGCGTCGTAGTCGCAGGTAAGAAGTGTAGATCAATGGCGTAGTCCAATGGGCGTCGTTATAGACTTAACTCTCAGACTAAGGCTCCCTTGACTCTCCTACACGTCCGTCGGTATTTATGACGGACACCAGGCAGTCCTATTCCAGTGACGGGGAACACAGGCTTACGCATATTCTATTATATCAAAAAATAAAAGTGAACATTGAAGTCAACACTTAGAGGCAACAGTCTGTTTCATGCTAGACGCAATCTTCAGGCCTGACGATTGCGTCTAGCATGAAACAGACCGTCGCCTTTAAGTGTTGACGTCAATGTTCACTTTATATATATATATATATATATATATATATATATATATATATATATATATATACCGAGTGTAACAGCAAAATTGTCCAAATAGTGTAACAACATAATTATCCATAACAAAATGTTTAATATCTAAAATAAAAAACTAAACTGAGTTTATTTTTCTAAGTTTTCAGATAAGATGTTTAGACACCATTTGTTGGAAGAATCACTGAAATACCTTCTGAGTTATTGAGGTAAAAAGAGAATAGGTTAAAATTGTTTTGTCTGACCCACTATCATCCCAAATGAGCAATGGTGAGAGGAAAAAGATAATTCAGACCTTCACTAGTGATACTAACATTCAAGATTTGGCATCCATCTTCAAAGTCTATTCAAGAACTATTCAAGAATGGTGAACAAGTTGTAAAAAGAGGG
>OZ010604.1:53647341-53667341 GCA_963932145.1 Acanthosepion lycidas
TTAATGCTGATTCTATTTTCTATTGATGAGGGTATATGTTTAATTATGGATGGAGGGTTGTTTTAGATTTCGCGTATATATATAAGGGGTTAGTATTTGCTTTTTAATAAGGTTGGTATGTGTTGTTTGTTAAATCTAGGGTTACGTCTAGGAAGTTTACCCTTTTCAATTTAGTACACACTGTTATCTTTAAGTTTAGATTTTTAAATTCCCTAAATATAATTTTTCTAATTTTCTCTATCTTAAAATTAGTAGAACTCCTCACTACCATGAGCCCGTCATCTCTATACAGTCCGATGTCCTTAATATCTATTTCACGGTGCGCGGTCAGAAGACTCTGCAGAGTCTAAAGATCCCATAGTGATGTCAAACAGGTCATTATTGTTTCTTATCCATTGGTCCCCATTGTGAATGAAGACAGATTTTTTGCGCTGAGGATTATATCTATTTCTTCCTTTGTCAGGTTAGAATAGACAGCGGCAAAGTCCAGGGCAGTCGTAAGTAGATCTTTCGAAATTGATGGGTAGTAATCCACGATATCGAACTGTAATAGGGTGCAATTCGGTTTATTATCAATATTGGTAAACCAATTGATGACATCTTTAGTATTGATCCATAATTTTAATCCAAGCTGTTTTTTTTATTTGGCAAGTATATATATATATATATATATATATATATATATATATATATATATAATTATTTACTAATCGTATCTTACATGTGGCATAAGTACAGAAAAGCCATTAAAGATAGAACCTACTACTCAACCGTAATAGATCTACCGATACAAGATTGCTTTTCGACCACGATACCCGGGTTCGAATTTCACCATGATCGATTTGTTAGGAGGGTGACTAGGAAGACATGCCCAGCGTGCGGCACCTTTCGTAAGTTCCTGAAAACGGGCTGACCTTATCCTTGTGAGTGAAATTGGGTAGACGAAACTGCTTGAATGTCAACCATGGTTGTGACAGCACAAGTCATCGTGACCGAGGGTTTGAGCGTACTGACCTTGTTCAAACTAGTGGTTACACCAGATTATGGACCCTCTCCCTGAAACTGTAACTAAGGTCGGCCCAGGTGAGCTGTGTCGGTGTTGAACAAACACAAATGTACCAGAGCAACTGCAACCTGTTCTTGACTGATTAATTGATTCGTTTTTACGGTTTATCAACCATTTGCAGGGTATTTAAAGCCAGAAAAAAATTTTTCAGATTGTAAGAATTTAGCGATAAAACTCTTTCGAATTAACCTATAGTTAGGAGGGAGAAGAGGTGGATTCATAGCGTTCTCAAGGGTGTTTACGCTTAAGTGAATATGATGAGACCGACAGGAATTGGAACATGGCTCTCAATAAACCATTAATACCGAACCATTATCACCACTCGCACATCCAACCTTACAGCATCCGATATTACCAAATGGTCACTCATCTAGGTACTGACCAGGTTCGATGTTTCTTAACTGGTGTTTCAGCGTGAGGTGACCGTAAGCTGAGGGAAATATGAGAAAAGAAAATGCACGTCTCAAAAATATATTGGCACGAATAGATCTATAAGCACATTGTCCTAATTCTCCAATCCTTTTGCAATTGGTATTCCTAAGCAGTCACCCATCTAGGGACTCCCCAGACTCGGCGTTTTTTAACTTCTGTTCGACATGTTCTACTAGGCCGCAAAAATCCCCTGAGCCGACAAAGCATAGAAATGAATACAATATGGGAACCAGTAATAAGGAGTGCGAGAGAAAAGGGATTATAACAACAAAAAATGTAATATGAGCTCTGGTAAAAACATACAATGATGACAGCAAAAATCGCAATATGAGCACTGGTAAAAAATGATAGCTGATGACAGGTTTATAATACCCAGAAATTCATACGCAGATGTCGTAAAGGACACATGGCACAGTGGATAAAGGCGCTCGTTAGATCCATTTGCAGGACCCAAAGAGTATGAGTTCAATACCTGATTAAGGCAGTGGAAAACTTGGAGAGGGGAATTAACAGGCGATGACATGGCACGTGGAACTAGAACAGTCTACGGTGAGCGAAATAAAAGGTTCAATTCGACATTCCAACCACTTAAAGAAGGCCGGAGCGAACAACGATCGAAACCTTGTAATAAATATGGAGAAGACAAAGATGAAGCCAATAGTCCGAATAATGTTCTACTGAACATATTTTTTTTTTTTTAGCGTTTGGCTTCACGACACAATTTTAAAGACAAAGAATTTTGAGCGTTTTTATTTATTTTATTTTATTTTTTTTTCAAGTCTACGGTTTGTATTACACCCTATTACATAATACGCTCTTTGGGATCTCCTTAGATCAGGGTTCAGCAACCTATGACACGCGTGACACAGGTGGCACGCCAAGAAATTTCTAATAAGACGCAGTTGAAATGACATCACAAAGTCCGAACCAATAACTACTACAACACAAAGAAGATATTTAACTGTTTCAATTTTAATATCTACTAAATTATATATACTATATATTGCTATATAAAATATATTGTAGAACAGGTATATTGACCTTGGCTTGTATAAAAATACGTATGCTGTTGGCACACTGAAGGATTTTAAAACCCTAAGTGGGAACATAGTTAGCAAAAGGTTGCCGACCTCTGCCTTAGACTATAAGCTGTATCTCCAGACGAAAGGGCAATTATCAAGCATTGTTCATCAGCCAAATAATTGCAAACACAGCACACCCTTTTGTTGCCCCTTAACACCGTCAGGCCAACCGGGATAATAAAAGAGTTTCATCATTATTATTATTATTATTATTATTATTATTATTATCATCATCATCATCATCATTATTATTATTATTATTTTTATTTTCTTTGCTTTCTGGCGTTTACACATTTCTTTCTGGGTCCCACCCAGGGACCTAAGGTTAGAAATGGCATCATGACACTTTTCACTGACAAAAAAAAAAAAAATAAAATAAAAATTACATAGATAAAGCCCTTCGTAAAGTGTGGGCTGTACTTGTCAGAACAATTTTTTGTATCTCCTTGAGGCATGGGCTTCCAGGAATCCCTGCAATTAGTCTACTGCAATCTTTTCCAACCAGTCGTAGGGCTCCAACTACAACAGGGATTGTTGATGTTCCCATATGCCACATTTTCGAGACCTCTATTTCAAGGTCCTTGTATTTTGACAGCTTTTTGAATATCTTCAAAGATACATTGCAGTCAGCAGGAACTGCCATATCAATAAGGAGGCACCGTTTTTGTTTGTGGTCTTTAATAACAATTTATTATTATTATTATTATTATTATTATTATTATTATTATTATTATTATTATCATCTTCATCAACCTAAAAAAAATGAATACAGTAGAATAATCTCTACCACTTCCCAAAAAGGAAACAAAGAAAAAGGAAAATCTATCGTGCGAATTGGCTGTAATAGCAGATCCGAAGGGTCACGTGATATAGGGACTTCCGCCCGTGTGAGCGGCATGATAGATGAGGCGTGTTGAGGTTCTTAACGAACGCGAACACCTGGGCCGATTTTATTTGAGGATAGTTTTTCAGTAATGTTAGCAGCTATTTTAGCGGTCAGCCACTATTGTTAACACCGCAACTTTTGTGACTTTATTTATTTATTTATTTATTTACTTACTAGTTCTCTTTTAATTTTCTCGCCCACTGATGTTTACAGAAAAAAAAAATCCAGAGGCGGGATTGGGAAAAATTAGGCGGAGAATTGGGCAATGCTAACGCAAAGGATCTAGTTACGTCCTAAGCGGTTCTGTCGTCTGGACAAAAGAATGAAGGCTTTCATTCATTATTGAAATTTGCAATGCAAAATTGCTTTGCACATTAACCTTCTCCAGGTCTAGAATTATTAATTTAAAACTTAATTTATCCCATAAGCAAACACGCACGAACATAGCAACGCGCATAATTTATTTAAATATAGTGATTTTCCGAGCGTAGCTTGGATGTGGCACAAAGCCGAAAGTAAGAGGCACTCTGTGAGGATTGAACTCGCTACTCAGTCATAATTGTTCTAGCAAGACAAGTTTGCTAACCATTACAATATTTATTTCTGTAAAATTACAGAAAATGTGGCACAAGGCCTAAAAAAGGAGATGGGGAAAAGAACGGTCTTCATCTGTCTTAATTTTAAACTTAGCTAGCAACAAGCCCTGACCCAAGCATACAAACAATATTCGTAATACCAAAACAACACATTCTTACTAGCTTTTCTTACTATTAGGTTGGTGCAAAAATAATGACGTAATAATGTCGTTTTTTGAAGTATTTTTAACGTCAAAAAACGACATTATTACGTCATTATTTTTGCACCAACTTAATACATTCACTATAATACCTCATGTCTCTATGAAAATACTAACTAGTCCCCATATGTACAACTCATCGTATGTGAGGGTGGGGATAAAACAACAAATTAAAAATATCCCCAATGAGTATATACAATATGAATTAATCTATATACAAGAAACTTAACAAAATCATTGTTAGTAATAAAACTGTCCACAATACTTAAACGTGGCAGAAACATCAGTTCACTGGACGAAATCAATGCAGGCCTACAAAATATAAAAAACATTCATTCATCCCTAACTCTCACACGGACATGCACTAATCCAAACACGACAACAGAAAACGAAAAATACGCACAGGCGAAAAAAAAACCGCGAAAAAGCGCCCCGCATCGACCAGAGAACTGACATCACTGCCCACCTAACAAGGTAGGGGATGGGGAATTAAACTAAAGAAAAAAAAATAAGGACAGAACTAACCATTACACCATCTCGAGGTACCCTAATTTATTTAAATATATAGAAAGTCGGAGAGTCGATTTCGAATCCTAGTCCAATTCGTTAGATTCGCTTACTCGCAAATACCCTTTGAAAACGTATAAATCCAGTTCTTCTCCTCCCCTTATATATAATCATGTATAGCTGACCACTCGTCTACTAGGGAGGCTAGCCAATCCCTATTGAAGACGCTTGCTCAGGCGCATTTGTGTTTATTCAACACCCACAGAGCCCACCTGTGGTTTATACTGCAACAATGCTGAGCAGATATTAGTTACTGTTTCTGAGAAAGAGTGTGTTATCTAGCGTGATCAATAATTTGAACAAGGCCAGCACGCTCAAGGCCTCGGCCACGATGACTTGAGTCTTCGTGCTAGCACAGCTATCAACGGTTGCGTCTACCCAATTTCACTCACAAGGCTTGGATCAGCCTGTGGTATGGTTTTTTCAGGCACTTTTCAAAGGTGCCGAACGCTGGGATCGAACCCTCCAATCCAATAACATCAGGAAGTCTCCTTCCTGACAAATCGGCCATGGTGAGATTTGAACCTGGGTCTCATCAGAATGTGAATGTTCTCACCACTCGACCTATATATAATCATAATTTATTATTATTATTATTATTATTATTATTATTATTATTATTATATAAATTTCTCTCTTCTTCCACTTCCTCCATATATAACTATAGATATGTATACGCGGTGGGGTAATGGATAGCGAGAAATTGGAGAGATGACTTCGAATTAGAGTTCGTTACGTTTACAAACTTTGGGAAATGTATGAATCAATTTCCTCTTTTCCCCTCCCACCCAGCTATTAGCAAATAACAGGATAGATTGGGCTCTATAGCCATGGTTGGCAATCAGTTTAGGAGAAGAAAACTGAAATCAAAACCTGAACATGATCATTTGGAGATCTTTTGGCACACTATGTGTACCAGTTCTACGGAGTTCTTTCCAAAAGTTGGATTGCTTCCCGCACAAGACTTCATCATTATAATCAAATCATATGCGCGGATAATCTGACTGTTCTGTTCGAAAAACTGAGTCACTGAACCCTCATACATCGAAACCGATAAGGGAGCCCATTATTATTATTATCATTATTATTATTATTATTATTATTATTCATTATTATTATTATTTCCTTTGATTTCTGACGTGTACACATTTCTTTCCCGGTCCCGCCCAGGGACCTAAGGTTAGAAATGGCATCATCACACTTTCTACTGACAAAACAAAACAAAAAAAATTACATAGATAAAGCCCTTCATGAAGTGTGGGCTGTACTTGTCAGAGAAATTTTTTGTATCTCTTTGAGGCATGGACTTCCAGGAATCCCTTCAATTAGTCTACTGCAATCTTTTCCAACCAGTCCTAGGGCTCCAACTACAACAGGGATTGTTGATGTTCCCATGTGCCACATTTTTGAGATTTCGATTTCAAGGTCCTTGTATTTTGACAGCTATTTGAATATCTTCAAAGATACATTGCAGTCTGCAGGGACTGCCATATCAAAAAGGATGCACTTTTTATTATTATTATTATTATTATTTCGTTTGATTTCTGTTGTATAGACATTTTCTTCCGGGTCCCAACAAGAGATCTAAGGTCAGAAACGGCCTCATGACATTTTCCACTTACCATTAATAAAAAACAAAACAAACACTTAATATCACACACATTTTACATAGATAAAGCTCTTCATAATGTGTAATCTGTACTTTTGAATAAAACATATGTATTTTTAAGGTATGGATTACTAGCAATCCCTTTCATGAGTTTATCGGAACCTTTTTTTCCAGTCAACACGAGGGTTCGAAACACAATTGAAATTATTGATGTCTTCACGTTTCATTTTTTTTTTTTTTTAATTTCCACTTCAAGATCATTTTATTTTGTAAAGCTCTTAAAATTCTGCACTAACTAAACAAAGACTCTTCTGTTTTTGTGGTCTTTGATCATGAAGTCTGAGCGATTAGCTTTGATTGTTCTGTGTGTGTGTAATGTAAGATCCCATAAATTTGTTACAAGTCCTATATCTGTAACCGGGTCTGTGTGGTGTTCATACCAATTTCTTAGTTTCCTTCCCGTAAAAATGACAGATTTCCCGGTGCAGATATTGACCTACGCATTCATGCCATGTCTTATATTCTGAGGATTCTAATGCCCTGCCACCGGATACTTGATGTTCAATTGTTTCTGGATATTTATCGCAGAACCTGCACAATTGTTAATTATGTTTGCTTGGTAAATTCTAGTTAACAAGCACTGGTCCTGTGCAGCAAGAATAAAACACTCGGATTTAGCTTTTAATCTCACACTGCCTAACCACTGATCAGTAAGGTTTGGTTTGGTTTCTTTCACGGCATACCAACCTCAATGGGTTATTTAATGCAGAAAAAAATTTTTATTGTTGGTAATTTTTTTTCTTTCAAAACTCTATTTCTGGTAATATTTTTTATTTCAAAAATCTATTTTTGGTAATTTTCATTCAAATATATATTGCTTGTAATAATTTTTTTCAAGAATGTATTGCTGGTAATAATTTTTTTCAAGAATGTATTGCTGGTAATAATTTTTTTCAAGAATGTATTGCTGGTAATAATTTTTTTTTCAAGAATGAATTGCTGGTAATATTTTTTTTAAGAATGTATTGCTGGTAATAATTTTTTTTTCAAGAATGTATTGCTGGTAATATTTTTTTTTCAAGAATGTATTGCTGGTAATAATTTTTTTTAAAGAATGTATTGCTGGTAATAATTTTTTTTCAAGAATGAATTGCTGGTAATAAATTTTTTCAAGAATGTATTGCTGGTAATAATATTTTCAAGAATGTATTGCTGGTAATAATTTTTTTTTCAAGAATGTATTGCTGGTAATAATTTTTTAAGAATGTATTACTGGTAATAATTTTTTTTTCAAGAATGGATTGCTGGTAATAATTTTTTTTCCAAGAATGTATTGCTGGTAATAATTTTTTTCAAGAATGTATTGCTGGTAAAAATTTTTTTCAAGAATGTATAGCTGGTAATAATTTTTTTTTATGATTACATTGGAATCATAATCACGATCCAAATCATCAGACCTACAAATTCAAAAAGGATTTCTTTTTGAATTTGTAGGTCTGATAATTTGGATCGTGATTACGATTCCAATGTATTAAATTATAATCATGGAACATTAGTGTTTGATCCTTTTATATTATAATATATATATATATATATATATATATATATATATATATATATATATATATAAATATATATATATTTTAAAAAATTATTGAATGGTAATGAATGCAGAAAGGCTAACAATTAAAAACATTTATTCATATAAGACTTATATTTAAAAATTTATCATTCGTCCGTGCATTTGATATTGCTACCACAACTGGCCATGTGCCTCTGCTATATATCTAGAGATTCTTAACAAAACCTGCAAAGAAGAAACTGCAACGTTCTCAGTGTTAGCCTGGCATCTCGGCTTTAATCTTTTCCCCACGACCGTAACTCAGCTTTCCCGTGTCTTTTCTGTTAATATTTTCATGGCAATCATTCTAATGAGATTTCTTCTTTGGTACCTCGACCTCGTCAGTTTAAGCATACTACTAGATTGGCAGTTAGGCCTCATCATTTTTCTCTTGAAATAGGTAGTTGTAACCATAAGTTATATTCTATTAGTTTATATTCTCGCACTTCTCGCCAGTGGAACCCCAGCGATCTTTAAAATTTCAACTTGCGTCTGTAGAAAAAGGTTGTAGGATGAAGAAAATATATTAATATAGACGAATATAAAAAATATAATAATATAGACAAATACGATATATTAATATAGACGAAACCTAAAACTATATGAAAAAAATATTTTTATTTAAAGTTGTGACTATTATTTTATACTAGTAGCATGGCCCGGCGTTGCTTGTGCTTGATTCAAAAATCGTACGACTCATACAGTAATCGCTATCACTTGACTTAAAATATTTTTGCCCTCCCTTGCTTTTAAGGGAGTGCCCTTTTCCGTGCTGATGTTGCTACATGCCTTACTTCTTGCCTATCTCACACTGCGAATTTTTTCTAAGCTCTATACTAAACATTAAATCTGTTACGAAAAAAGAACTAAACAAAATGAACACAAAACGATCAGCTTTAAAAAAGTATTCGTAACTGGAAAAGCCGAATGAAAAAAGAATGTTAACAACAAATACTTTTTCACACCCAACCCAGTTCTGCGGAATCAGAATCAACGTTGAGTTTAAGCAAGCGAATGAGCCAATTGGAGTAAAGTGCCATGCAGATTTAAATTTTTCCCACTTGTGACGAATGCAGCTATCGATTTTTTTTGCATGCTAGCATGCTAGTTAACATTAGTGTCAGTCAGCTGTTGGCTCTCACGCTGGCCAAATAGAATCTTCCTGCCTATTCGTGGCAGCTAGCTATAGGCTCTCACTCTGGCCAGTAGAAAATGGCCGCAAACTACATGAAAACCGCCGTAGAAGCATGAAAAAATCGATTATTTCCACTATCGATGAGAGTTGGGAAATGCAACGTCGGTCTTGGCCTTCCCGCTAACTTGGAGCATGTGCATGTATATTTTGGTGCAAATCCGTCGAAAATAGCGGTCGTGCATTCGTTACACACACACACACAAACACACACACACACACATCCTGCCTTATATAGACAGAAATGAAAATTAAAGAGGGATAACTGTGTTTTTTTTAATTTTTGTTAATAGTTTTAATATATTTTTTTAAATGAATGTTATTAATCTCTGTTTATTTTAAATATGTATTAAAAAAAAAGTTCTCGTTTATTTTAAATATAAAATAAAAATTTCGTCTTTTTTAATGCAATATATATTTTTAAAATAAAAAACCGTAATACTCGCATAATATATCTACTGCGCCAGGATTGCATTAAGCAATTATTTTTATTAAAATTTAAATTATATAACAGCCAGTCTCTACCTAGCACCTGAAGATTGGGTTGTGCATCAAACTTTGAGTCGTACTACCGGTGAAGGATAATATGTATATTTATTAATATATTCTTAATAGCATCATTATAAACATCGAGCACTATTTTATTAACACCAGCACTCTATGTGCTAGCTATATATATATATATATCCGAGTATAAGATTGGCGTATACGGAATAAATTCCAATAACCCAAAAATACTATTATTAAAAGAGTGCTCAATACAGAGTAGAGCAAATATAATTATTTATTCGAATATGTTATAAAATCACTACAAAATTAGCCATTTTGTTTTAACACTTCTGGTACACTTGATAAGACACCAGAATTGTTGAAACAATATATATATATAAAGACATTCTTTTTATAGATACAAATATTTAAGTAAATGCTCTGTTTATAATAAACAGTATTAAACATCATTTACCGTCCTGAATGCCCGAGAAATTTTCACAGAAAATATTCGTTCTCCGACAGGATTCGAACCTGTATCCATTTAACTTACTGTTTATTATAAATAGAGCATTTACTTAAATATTTGTATCTATAAAAAGAATGTTGAACATAAAAATGTCTTAAAATAACTGTCGGACTTTGCCCATTTCCTTATATATATATATATATATATATATATATATATATATATATATATATATATATATATATATATATATATATATATATATATATATATATATATATATATATATATGTTCAAAATTATAACATATGCATCTATTATTAACAATATTAATGTTTGAGCATTTTATATTATATTCTTACTCTGTCCTGGACATTGAGTTCTACTTTCCTCTTAGGAATATATATATATATATATATATATATATATATATATATATATATATATATATAGAGAGAGAGAGAGAGAGAGAGAGAGAGAGAGAGAGAGAGAGATTTTTACACGCAGACAAAACATTTTTTGTCGTAATTTTTTAGCCCGCATGTAAAAATTATAATAAATAATTATTGCTCTATTTTTCGTATTGAGCCCTCTTTTGAATTAATACTGGGAACGTTAGAATTTATATATTATTTTCGTTTTCATTACACTCATATATATATATATATATATATATATATATATATATATATATATATATATATATATATTAATTATAATTTTTACATATAGGCAAAAACAATTTACTCACTACAAAGATGCAACCTTGTTTTAGTGCATTTAGTTGCACTTCGACTGGTGATAACCAAAAATGGTTTATGAACACTTCTGTTTGTAAGCTGTCTGGTCATGAGGAAATTGTTTTTGACTATATCTAAAAATTATAATAAATAATTATTGCTCTACTCTCGGTATTGAGCACTCTTCTGAATCAATCCTGTGAACGTTAGAATATATATATTATTTTCGTTCTCATTACATTTAGATATATACATATTTATGTGTGTGTGTGTGTTTATATGTATGTGCCTACGACACAGACACTACATGGTTATTGAAAATGACCGAGACAACTGAACATACTTGAAGAAAACAGAATAAACATGGACTTCAGAGAGTTTATCCACAATTTCAATCCAATATTGCCTTTAGAGACCGTTCTTTAGATTTTGTCAAGAATCTCAAGATATATAGAAGAAGCCTCAGATCAAATGTGTCAGAAGAATTCATTGTATGGATGAATGGTAGATTTATAAATGTGCAAGATAGATTGTTTCAAGAAAAATTGTCTGGCATGGCACAACTTTCCTAGCAGCAGACATAGCAACTGATTTAATATAATTATTCCAATTCATGTCAGTGGAAAATGTGAATCCAAGAAGGCAGAAGGAGTCTCTCTCCAGGAGGTTAGCATCAGCCATGGAAATCAAAAATGTTTATCTAAGATGACAAAAAGACAGCAAGTTCGTTTTGGAATTGTTAAAATTTATAAACCATTTCTTGCCCCAGTTACTATTCATTTATATCTTCATGGCATCGGTTTAAACTAAGACCTTCCTTCCTTTTTTTTTTACTTTTTCACTATATTGCAACTATTTTGCTTAAAGTTCATATTCTGTTGATTCCAGATGAAAACTTAGAAAATTTCAAACATAATTCACTGAAAGTTTCACTTTACAAAATTATCGTTTATAATTATCGTTTAGATATATGGATAAAAGAAGATATCAGTTTAATCTGAACCCAGAAAGATAAGAGTTGGGTTTCAAGGATTAAATGTATTGTTAACAATGATACATGATCGTAACACTGTCTTCAAATTTAAAAGACGTTAAAGGCTTTAAAGAAAGAAACCTATCGAATATATTTCGTAAATCAAAAAGCGAATGATCATTAAAATACGGCTCCATGAATCGGACGTTTAATTACTAATTGCAAAGTTCAACAAGGCAAAACCATTTCCGGAGATACTTAACTCGGATAATTGGATGTAAAGAATTTTGTCTTTAGTCTTTTCTTTCAATTTTTTTTTTTTTTTTTTTTTTTTTGATTTTCTGGGTTTTTTTTGGGGGTCCGGCTCATCAATTTAAACTGATATCCTTTATAGACCTACTCCAGTGTAACATGTTTGCCTTCTTTCTTTAATTTGGGGTTTTCGAGCAAAGCGTAATAACTTAACATGGCGTGATAGTTAAGTAAAATGTCTTAAAATCGTGGACACCTGTTCTCCGACAAAACAGTTGGCTAGCGAGCTAGAATTTCACACATACAACACACGCATACATACACTTACACACACACATATATATATATATATATATATACATACACATGCATACACACACACGCATATATATATAAATATATTAGGTTGGTGCAAAAATAATGACGTAAAAATGTCGTTTTTGATGTTAAAAAATACGTCAAAAAACGACATTATTACGTCATTACTTTTGCACCAACCTAATAATAATTATTTTTTAAAAATATGATTTCATCGTGACACAATAATTATTATGTTTCGAAACTTGACTCAAGTTCTAAAGTTTAATTCCAATATTAAACTTAAAATTGAGAATCCAGATTCATTATCAAGCGATGTTTTAGAATTATAATTTAAACTCTACTTATGTATCGAGGACTGTTTTTCCTTTAAATATAGATATAAATACTAAAGAACTTTGGATCATTAATTTAACTGTTCTTTTCTATTACATCAACACACACACACGCGCACGCGCATATATATATATATATATATATATATATATATATATATATATATATATATATATTACAATTATTTTTTTAAAAATATGATTCCATCACTACATAAGATTTCTCATGTTTCAAAAGAAGAAGCTAAAAACTTCAATTTATATAATTAACATGAAACATGAGAACATGTAGCGATGGAATTATATTATTTTTTTTAAATAATTATAATTTAGGATCTACTTGTATATTGAGCAGTGTTTTTTTTTTTTTTTAATTAAAAACCAAAATACTAAAGAACTTCGGATTATTAACCTGACGGTTCTTTCCTATTATTCTGTATATTTGCACACACACACACATACACACCGCAGTAGGTTGTCATTTCTTTCTGGGGTAGACCAGTTGCCATCCAAGGCTATAGAACCCGGTCATTTCTGCTATTTACCCATAGCTGGGAGGAGAAGAAGAGGATTTATAATTTTCCCAAGGGTATTAACCCGTCAGTCAGTCAGTTATGTGCCATGCCTGATACACACTTAGGCGATCATGTATCTTTCGATACATGACTGACGAGGCAGATTTTTTCCGCAGTAGGTTGCCCTTTCTTTCTGTGGCAGACCAGTTGCCATCTAAGGTTATAGTACCCTGTCTGTCCTGCTATTTACCCATAGATGGGGGAGGGGAAGAAGAAGAGGTTGCATACCTTTTCCAAAGTTATTAGCACGTAAGAGAATGTAATCTATATATATATATACAAGTTATATTTATCACTACTCTTTTCATCTTTTTTCTTTCTTTTTTTTTGTTTACGGCATTCCACTGTTAAATCTTTCATATACACAATGAAACCTTCCCACACAGCTTTTTAACGTGTATATGTGGGGAGATGGATAGGTTGGGCAGCTGAGACTTGTAGTGTCATCTACCAACCTTTTCCAATCTGCTATTTCCTTAACTGTTAAATAAATGCACACATCTCAGTCAGTTATGTTCCAGGCAGATTTTTTCCCGCAGTAGGCTGCCATTTCTTTCTGTGGTAGACCAGTTGCCATCCAAGGCTACAGAACCCTTCAAGGCTACAGAACCCGGTCTGTCCTGCTATTTACCCATAGCTGGTGGGGGGAGCGGCGGATTCATACCTTTTCCAAGAGCGTTTATCACGTAAGTGAATGTAATGGATTTGACTGGAATTCGAACTCGGTTCTCCGATTCGTCAATCCGAACCGCTATCCATTACTCCACTAGTTGCATGTAATGTGTGTCCCTTCCTTATAAGATAGACTGCATGACTGTAAACAGCAAAATTAAACATCTCTTCAAAATTGATAATGCTAGCGATAAATAAACAGAATTATTGTAAGTTCTTTGACAAGATATTTTTGATTTTCACAGATGTCAATCCTCCACTTTATCAAAATTCGAGCCGTTATCCATTACGACAACGTGTCTCCACGCATACCTACGCGTACCACTAAGATATAATCTACTTTTTGTCTTTTTATTAAAATTGAACTATTGATAGATACTAGCAAGTCAAGTTTTTACACAGTGTTAGCGAAATCTTAGAAGTGACTTTGATGTGTCGTACTACAGTTGTGTATCGCTTCTGCAAGCAGTCAACTGTAGTGCATTATTTAGAAGCCTAACGAAAATATATGAAGTTAGGAAAGTGGGTCGCACATGAATTTATGAAAACAAACGTTTGTTTCGTCTTGCCGGACACACGCAAAAAAAAAGATGTCAGCTTTAACAAGAACCCCAAACGAAATTCAATTTCCCTATTTATAGATGATATATCATAATTATTTGCATAGAAAAAGGTCTATCTAATTTTGCTCATATCTTTTAATCTGCCTGACGCCTCATGTCAGTCAGTCTGTTTATCTATCTATCTATCTATCTATCTATCTATCTATCTATCTATCTGTTCATTCATATCTTTCTATCTGTCTGGCTGCTTTCATTCCTATCTATCAATGTATGTATGTATGTATGTCTTATAATTTCTATGTATGTATGCATATATATATATATATATATATATATATATATATATCTGATCATTCCTATCTATCTATCTATCTATTTGGTTAGAACGTTCATTTTCTGACCATGAAATCCGTGTTCGAATCTCACCACGGTTGATTTGTCAAGAAGTAGACTTCTTTTTGTTATCAGTCTGGAAGGGGAGGATCCCAGCGTGCGGCACTTTTGGAAAGTACCTGAAAACCATACCACAAGTCGACCCAAGCCTTGTGAGTGAAATTGGGTAGGCCGAACCCTTATGGGCCGTTGATAGTGGTGCTAGTACGAAGTCACAAGTTATGACCGAGGATTTGATCACGCTAGATAACACGCTCTCTCCCAGACACTGTCACTAAGGTCTGCTCGGCATAGTTGCAGTATAAACCACTGGTGGGCTCTGTGGGTGTTGAGCAAAAGACAAATGTGCCTGAGCGTCTGCAATAGGGTATCTAGCTAGCTAGATAGCTATATAGATTTTCATTCCTATCCATCTGGCTATCTTTTAATTCCTATCTATCTATCTATCTATCTATCTATCTATCTATCTATCTATCTATCTATCTATTACAATCAGTTCATTATCTATCTATCTATCTATCTTTTCATATCTATCTATCTATCTATCTATCTATCTATCTATCTGTTCATTCATATCTATCTGACTGTCTTTTCATTCCTATCTATCAATGTATGTATGTATGTATCTATCTATCTATCTATTTATCTATCTAAATGTCTTTTAATTCCTATGTATGTATATATATATATATATAATCATTCCTATCTATCTGTCTATCTACCTAGCTAGCTAGATAGCTATATAGATTTTCATTCCTATCTATCTGGCTATCTTTTAATTCCTATCTATCTATCTATCTATCTATCTATCTATCTATGCATTGGGCGCACAGTCTGTAAAGATGACAATCGTCCACTTTACCCAAATATGTTTTCAAAGATACACCCTTGTGCAAATTAATCAAAACAAAACAAATGATTCCGTTATTATTTACCGTTTTTTCATATTTTTCCCATTAAACATGGCCCAGTGTACATGTTAGTACTTCATATTCACATTCCACAAAGACATTCCTTCAACATTGTCCACAGATTCTCGATTGGATTTAAATGAGGAGACTTTCCGGCCCAATCTATAGTACTTTGATTTGCTCACTGAGGAGTCTTGCCAGTGTGTTTCAATTTTTGTACTCTTCCTTGGAGTAACATCCATCGCAGACAATGTCCGTCTCGACATTCGAGACAATAGTGTCTGGGCTTGATAAAAATCTGATGCAATCACGGATGACGCAATATTTTTCAAGGCCAAACAAATTTCATCATACACCCCGAAAATAGATTCATATTACTGCACACCACTGCAAATGAACAAAATCTGAGGAAAAATAGAAATCAATTACACCCTGTCACTCTAGTGGGTCTAAAACTGAGCGTATAACGAAAGAAGGAAAACTAAAGTGGTTGTTTCAATTAATTTATACAACGGTGTACAATATTAATGGAATGACCTCCAGACTCCCCTGATATTAATCTACTGGAAACTTGAGAAGGAGTTTGGTAGACTCAAGTAAGATTATCTTGTGATTCGTCATTGAAAGAGATTTTGAGGAGGATGACAATATTCAAGAAATTAATATTACTCATATCAATTTATTATGCTGCTTAGAAAGCAGCATAATAAAGTGATATGAGTAATATTAATCTCTGTTAATAATAATTAATATTAATCTCTGTTCCAACTGTGCTGTCGACTCTCTGCCTTTGGGCAGAGAGGAACCCAGACAAGGCTATCCCGAAGGGCAGAGTCTCGTCCGGGGAGGTAGACAGACCCGAACCCGAATTTTTGGCAGATGCCTATGGGCTCGGATGACCCACGTTAAACTCGGCCTTGTGCCACATTTACCCATGTCGGGGGTTGGGGCTAGTAAATATTGACTGTGTGTCTGTCTATCAGTCTGACTGGATTTGGGAAGTGTTAGTTGACTCCCCGTCTTTCAGTAGTGTATTCTCTTTTACAATAAACCTCTCTTTCTTTCATCTACGCCCGCGTTTCTGTTCCTTCCACTCGACTACCGCCTTTGTCTGATTGTAACCTTCTTTAATGATACAACAGTTAGTTTTACGGCATATCAACCACTATGGGTTATTTAAGGCCTACAATTTTTATTGCTGGTAATTATTTTTCTTCATAAATTTATTTGCTGTTAATTTTTTTTTCTTTCAAAAATCTATTGCTGGGATTTTTTCCTTCAAAAATCTATTTCTGGAAATATTTTTCAAACATCTATTTCTGGAAATATTTTTTCAAAAATCTATTTCTGGTAATATTTTTTCAAACATCTATTTCTGGAAATATTTTTTCAAACATCTATTTCTGGCAATATTTTTTCAAACATCTATTTCTGGAAATATTTTTTTCAAAAATCTGTTTCTAGTAATATTTTTTCAAAAATCTATTTCTGGTAATATTTTTTCAAACATCTATTTCTGGAAATATTTTTTCAAACATCTATTTCTGGAAATATTTTTTCTTCAAATATATATCGCTGGTAATATTTTTTCAAAAAATTTATAGCTGGTAATTTTTTTTCCCGAAATGTATAGCTTATATATATATATATATATATATATATATATATATATATATATATATATATATAATATTTAGCTGGTAATATTTTTTTTTTCAAAAGTCGATAGTTTGGTTTATTTTGTTTTGTTTTACAGCATATCAACTTCAATGGGTTATTTTATGCCAAGATTTTTAACGCTGGTAATATTTTTTTTTTTTTCAAAAATGTATTGTTGGTAATTTTATTTTCAGAAATGTACAGCTGGTAATATTTTCTTTTTAAATCTATAGCTGGTAATATTTTTTCAAAAACTCTATAGCTGTATTTGTTTTTTCTCAAATGTATTTAGTGGTTTGGTTTGTTTTGTTTCATGGCATATCAACACCTCAATGAGTTATTTAATGCGGACAAGATTTTTAGGAGAGGTTCGTATGAATAGAATATGTATTCTTTCGTTTAGTTTGGTTTGGTTTATTTTGTTTTATGGCATATCAACCTCAATGGGTTATTTAATGCTGACAAGATTTTTAGTATGTATTCGTATGAATAGAATATGTATTTTTTGGTTTAATTTAGTTTGATTTATTTTGTTTTACGGCATATCAACACATCAATGTGTTATTTAATGCTGACAAGATTTTTATCGTTGGTAATATTTTTTTTCAAAAATGTATTGCAGGTTTATTTTTAAAAAATGTATAGCTGGTAATTTTTTTCCGAAATGTATAGCTGTTGTATATATATATATTTAATATTTAGCTGGTAATATCTTTTTTTTTTCAAAAGTCAATAGTTTGGTTTATTTTGTTTTGTTTTATAGCATATCAACCTCAATGGGTTATTTTATGCCAACAAAATTTTTAACGCTGGTATTTTTTTTTCAAAAATGTATTGTTGATAATAATATATTTATATATAATAATATATTTCTGGTAATAATTTTTTACAAAATATTTCTGGTATTAAAGCCTATTTTTAAACTTTCATAGTGTTTTACTACCAGTTTGGAAGTTAACTATTTACCCATAGCTGAGACCCTAAAAGGTGCTACCACCCCGGGTCAGGGTGAACCTTGGAACACCAGCAATTAAGAGGTGGTTACACGCTCCTCAAAAACTCTTGATCAGAGGCCTTGCTGCTGGACCTTTCGGCCGTTGTACCTCCTGCCTTCTTCAGGTGGTTGGAATGTCGAACTGAATCCTTTATTTCGCTAACTGGGGTAGACTGTTCTAGTTTCACCGTTTAATGCTTAATGGATATCAGTTACCTCCTGTTAATTCCCCTCTCCAAGTTCTCCACTGCCTTAAACGAGTATTGAACTCACAATCTTTGGGTCTTGTCACTAGATCTAACCAATGCTTTTATCCACTGTGCTATGCGTCCTGTGTATGAATTTCTGAGTATTATAAACCTAATGACTCAGCAACAATTTTTTACCAGGATTTAGTGATACAAGTCTTGCTAATTAACCCATACCTGGGATAGGGAACGTGAATTGGATTCATGCCTTTCCCAAGGGTATTTAAGAGTAAGTGAATATAATAAACCCAACTGGAATTGGAACACGGATCATCGATTAACAATTCCGAGCCATTATCCATTACACCACCCGCACATCCAAGCGCTCTGAACCTGGTATTCCCAAGCTGTCACCTATCTAGGTACTGACCAAACTCGACGTTGCTTAACTTCGGTGATTGATTTTTCAACGTCATGTGGCCGCAAGCCAGGTTTGCAAAGAGACATGAGATCTGGTGTTGTCCCGATGGAAGACGACACGATTGGTAAATCTCGAGTCGTTTTCATCGATTGCTGACATTGATAGCTCCAACAGAACTTGTCTTAATACAACGTCTGATTTACGGTACCTCGGTGTTGTGTTAACAAGCTTGTCCCGCTAAAACAGTTACGACCTCAGTGGGTGCCCCATACATTTGGCCTTGTACCACATCTAAGCAACGCTTAGAAAATCAATACAACGTCTGATTTACGGTACCTCGGTGTTGTGTTGACAAGCTTGTCCCGCTAAAACAGTTACGACCTCAGTGGGTGCCCCATACATTTGGCCTTGTACCACATCTAAGCAACGCTTAGAAAATCAATACAACGTCTGATTTCATGGTAGGAAATCTTAATGCACAGTGTTGTACACCAGAAACAAAACAGCATCACCTTTTTTTTCGTGTAGATCGACTTTTGTAGCGGTTAATGCTGGCACATTTTTTTTGTTTGCAAATTGTTATTTTTCCGCTCCACATTTTTGTAAACAATTCATTTTTCATCGCCTCCGGTTGTTCTTTTAAAGAATGGATTCTATCTTTGCGCTAGAGTTTCGCAGATGGAAATGTGGTCCATCAATTTAACTGTGGTACCATCTCCGTAACACAATATCTTTGCTATTTTACAGTGTTTTATTTGTTCTTTACCGAAAATGAAAGAGCATCGAATAACAAAAAA
>OZ010604.1:53669841-53682341 GCA_963932145.1 Acanthosepion lycidas
AGTTGTAAGATCACATGAGAAATTGTATAAAAGACTAAATCAAAGCACTTTGTATGTTATATTCAATATATATATATATATATATATATATATATATATATATATATATATATATATATATATATATATATATATATATATATATATATATAAAGAGAGAGAGAGAGTCTGGAATTAAACAGCACTGACGACTGGGTTTGTACTAGTTTATATGAATAAATAATTAGGTTGCTGGTTATGTATAATCAGATAGCTAGCTAGAGAAAAATACGAACAAACAGATAGATAGATAGATAGATAGATAGATAGATAGATAGATAGATAGATAGATAGATAGAATATCGAGCTAGGTATATGAACACAGAAAAAGAGAGAATTTAAAGACCTGAAGATAGATAGATAGATAGATAGATAGATAGATAGATAGATAGATAGATAGATAGATAGATAGAATATCGAGCTAGGTATATGAACACAGAAAAAGAGAGAATTTAAAGACATGAAGATAGATAGATAGATAGATAGATAGATAGAATATCGAGCTAGGTATATGGACACAGAAAAAGAGAGAATTTAAAGACCTGAAGATAGATAGATAGATAGATAGATAGATAGATAGATAGATAGATAGATAGATCATGAAAAATAAAACGAGATGTATAGATAGATACATAGCAAAAGACCTCCAACGTTAGGGTCTCATCTTCACGGGTGACTGACTCACGGCGACACAAAGTACTCAGCGTACGTTTACTCGCCGACTGTCAGCGTGTTGAAGCCGACTCTTCGGCTAGGACGCACGATAAATTAGTTATAAAAGCGGGCCCGCTTCCAGCTGTGTGTCTTTCTTGAAGATCCAGGTGAGCCCTTACCAAGAAGGTGACACGACGTTACCCAGATTTCAACAGATGCGCGCAGTATTTCGAGAATGTTAAAACAAGTCCTATTATCCCTGTAAATATAAAATAAAAAAGTAATTTTTTTTATGTATGGTTATCAGCAAACAAAAAAAGGTCCAAACACGTGAATTACAAGTTGATAATGCCAAAAGGGTGCAAGTACAAAAATTTAAATATCTAGGAAGTATTTTAACGCAGGACGGAAAATGCGACCTCAAAATCATAAGTCGCATTGGGAGAACGAAAGATGCCTTCCAAATGTTAAGCAAAGTATCAAGAAACAATGAAATTTAGTTCGAAAGAAAGGAAATTTTATGTAATATCAGCTCCCCCACCATATTTTTTAAATTATTTCTGATCAAGCAAGTCAATAAAACCACCGCATGTACAAGGGTTAAAAAGTATATGAGAAAAATACTATTAAGGAAAGAGAACAATAAAAGAACAAGAATTAAGAAGACAGAAAATAACGATTGCTATTGCCTTTAAATGTTTGAAGATCAAAGTTGACTAGGCAGCAAGAAACCGGAAGTGATTTCCACAAGCGAGAAGTGTGATAGAAGAGATTGTTAGCATAGAACTTATGGTTATATCAACCCGTTTCAACTGTAAAATGATGAGACCTTTCCGCCAATCTAGTACTGCGCTTAAATTCGTAAAGTCTCGGTACCATAGAGGAAAGTTCATCAGAACAATTACCATGAAAAAAATTTATAGAAAAGACACAGGGAAAGTACATTATGACGGTGGAGAAGAGACTAAAGCCAAGATGCAGATTCTTCTTTGGATTTTATCGAGAATCTCTAAATATATAGCAGGAGCACTAGACAATATGTGGCAGCAATAATCACGGTATGAATAGTAGATTAATAACTATGTAAAATAGATTCTAAAGAGAAAAAAATGCCTATCATGACACAGTGAACTAACTTTCCTAGTAGTAGACCTCTTCAATATAATCTTAACCACTTCATGTCAGCGGAAAATGTTAGTCCGAGAAGGTATAACGAGTCACTCTCCTGGAGGTTAGCATCAGCCATATTGATGGTAGGTAGAAAGGGGTCTCTCAGATGATTGATAAAGGGCAGTTTCATTTTGGAGTGATTAAAATTAATAAGGCATTCCTTGCCCCAGTTAGCAGTAGATTGTAGGTCCTTTTTCGATCAGCTGCCAATTTGATCAGACTTGCTATTAAGAGAGGAGTAAATACTGAATTGGGAATTGGTGACATCAGGAAGGGTATTGTTGAAAATTAGGGGCAACGTAGGTCTAAGTATAGAGCCCTGGGGCACACCTGTATTAATGCAGAAAAATCTAGAAGAATAGCCGTTCAAGCAACCTTCATTTCGCGATTTGATAAAAAAAAAGACTGAATCAGTTCAAAAAGACGTCCAGAAACACCATATTTAAAGCTAAACAATGAAGAAAAACCTGAAGGTAAGATGATATGCTTCTACAGAAGGATGTTGGGGATATCTTGGACTGAGCAACAACAGTTTTACCGAAAATGGAAGCAAAAAGGACATCTCTATCTATAAAAGGCAGGATGTGTGTGTGTGTGTGTGTGTGTGTGTGTGTGTGTGTGTGTGTGTGTAACGAATGCACGACCGCAATTTTCGACAGATTTGCACCAAAATTTACATGCACATGCTCCAAGTTAGCAGGAAGGCCAAGACCGACTTTGCATTTCCCAACTCCCATCGATAGTGGAAATAATCGATTTTTTCATGCTTCTACGGCGGTTTTCATGTAGTTTGCGGCCATTTTCTACTGGCCAGAGTGAGAGCCTATAGCTGGCTGCCACGAATAGGCAGGAAGATTCTATTGGCCAGCGTGAGAGCCAACAGCTGACTGGCATGAATGTTAACTATCATGCTAGCATGCAAAAAAAAATCGATAGCTGCATTCGTCACAAGTGGGAAAAATTTAAATCTGCATGACACTTTACTCCAATTGGCTCATTCGCTTGCTTAAACTCAACGTTGATTCTGATTCCGCAGAACTGGGTTTGGTGTGAAAAAGTATTTGTTGACATTCTTTTTTCATTCGGTTTTTCCAGTAACGAGTCCTTTTTTAAAGCTGATCGTTTTGTGTTCATTTTGTTTAGTTCTTTTTTCGTAACAGATTTAATGTTTAGTATAGAGCTTAGAAAAAATTCGCAGTGTGAGATAGGCAAGAAGTAAGGCATGTAGCAACATCAGCACGACAAAGGGCACTCCTTTAAAGGCAAGGAGGGTCAAAAATATTTTAAGTCAATTGATAGCGATTGCTGTATAAGTCGTCCGAGTTTCGATTCAAGCACGGGCAGCGCCAGGCCATGCTACTAGTATACACATATTTGGTAGCGAGCCGTGAATCATTTGGTACTGGGCCGTGGACCATTTGGTACCGGGCAGTCGACTATTTAGTACCGTGCCGTGAATCATTTGGCACTGGGCCGTGTATCATTTGGTACCGGAGAGCGGGTCATTTGGTACCGGGCAGTCGACTATTTTGTACCTGGTAGTCGAATATTTGGTAACGGGCTGTGGATCATTTGGTACCGAACCGCGGACCATTTGGTACCGGACCGCGGACCATTAGGTACCGGACCGCGAACCATTTGCTGCCGGACCGCACCATTTGCTACCGGGCAGTCAACTATTTGGTACCGGGCCGTTGATTATTTGGTACCGGACCGCGGACCATTTGGTACCGAGCCGCGGACCATTTGGTACCGGGCAGTCGACTATTTGGTACCGGGCTTTGGATCATTTGACACCTTTTCTCCTCTCTGGTGGCGGTGACAGAGATGGCTGTTAAGGCCCAGCCTACTCCTGAAGAGTCATGAGCAGGAGTCATAGATGACTGTGGGTGGGCGAGTTGGGCCATCCTGACAGCACGCCTCATATCCTCTTCGTGTTGACGGTAGGATTCGAAAGTCTCGGACCCCACTTCCCGGTCCTATGCCAGGAAGGACGATTTGCAGCAACGGTTTCCCAGGTCTCACAGTCGATGTTGGCCTGTTTCAGGGATGTTTTCAACTGATCCTTGAAGCGTTGCTTTGGGCCTCGGCGTAGCCTCTTGCCGCTGGCGAGTTCTCCAAATAGAATGATACGTGGGAGTCGAGTGGAACGTATTCTGGACACGTGACCCGCCTAGCGGAGCCAAAATAAGCTTACTATGTGTAATGGATAGCGTCTCGGACTGAGTAATCGGTGAGCCGAGTTCGAATTCCAGTCGACGCCATTGCATTCACTTACGGGCTAATACCTTTGGGAAAGTTACGAATCCTCTTCTTCTCCCCCAGCTATGGGTAAATAGCAGTACATACTGGGTTCTATATGGCAACTTGTCTACCGCAGAATCTGCTTCATCAGTCATGTATCGAAAGATACATGATCGCCTAAGTGTGTATCACACATGGCACATAACTGACTGTCTGACCGTTGGGAAAGGTATGAATTCTTTTTCTCTCCCCCTAGCTGTGGATAAAGAGCAGGGCAGACAGGGCTCTATAGCTTTGGATGGCAACCGGTCTACCGCAGAAAGAAATGGCAACCTACTGCGGGAAAAAAAATCGGCCTCGTTAGTCATGTATCGAAACTTACATGATAGCTTCAGCGTGTATCACGAATGGCACATGACTGAAAAGTTAATCAAATCAATGAATGTAGAAAGCTTACTAAATATTGAATACAGAATGTGACTCCAAACTTTTGGTCTACAGTTTAAGACTGGCCTCATCAGTAAAACCATTTTTACTTCCTTCCTAAGGTGTCATGAGTGAGACATACTTTGTTGATCATGTTTCATTTCCATTCATGACAAACTTGGCAGAATTCCAGCAATAAACTCCTAATAGTTTCTGCACTAGACTGGTTGCCAACCAAGGCTATAGGAACGAATCCTGTTATTTACTCATAGCTGAGTGGAGAGGAAGAGACGGATACATACGTTTCTCGAGGGTATTTGCTCATAAGTGGATGCAGCGAGGGAAATTCAAAATCTGCTTAGTTTTTGGTGTTTCAACGTGATATGGCCGTAAGCCAAAACCATTATTAGCCTGTAAAAAAATCATTGTTGGATTGAAACTTGTCATAAATGATTTCATTTATTTATTTTTTTTTCCATTTTGGCATTTGTTTACCCATTATGAATCTGATATTTTTGATCCCATCGTCCATGCATGCCTATGTGCGCATGCGCGTTTGTTCGCGTTTACGCATGAACATTCATTTGATAAATAACTTCCTTTTTTATATCTCTGGGTAACCTTCAGGAACTGTTGTTGTTTTTTTTCCTGTAAGAGACGACAGAGAAGAACCAATGTCATTTTTAACGTTTTTTCATCAATCTGAACGGATACTGTCTGCCCAAGAAAATATGCCAAATATAAAATAAAATAATAACTAAATATTCTATTTGATGGAAGAATTGTGTAACCCCACAAAAAAAATTAAAAAAAAAACAAAAAAAAAAAACTAGAAGGGTGAAGGGTAGATAAATTGGGTAGGGTTTTGGTAGATGTTACTGGTGTAAGATTAAGCAACTAAGAAACATTCACGGTGCCCACTGGACTATGGCGCACCCAACCTGAGCGCTTAGGTTTTAGTGGGGGTGTATTTTGTTTATTACGACGGTTGGTTAATTTGTTATTTGAACTTGCTGGTGTGTAACTGCTATTTAAGGGGACATGTCATTTAGCACATCACAAGTGAACCAGGAAACAGGTCCATTCTGGTGTCATTCGGAGAGCTGAATTCATGACGCACATTCAGATACAGTGACAGAATATATATATATATATATATATATATATATATATATATATATATATATATATATATATATATATATATATATAAAGAGGTTATAGTGGATCCAACGAGAGAAAAGTGTGTATATTAAAAAGAAGGGAAGAGAGGTGCCGCAAACGTTTTTGGTTGCAATGTGGATTTTTAAAATAATATTATGCTTTATTTTCTATAATTTTACTACACGGGTTTCCGGTCTCGCGATCGTCTTCTGGAAAAAGGCGGAGATTTACAATTATTATTAAGAGTAATTAATTAGGGAAAAATAATCAATAATATAAATAAATAATTAATAAGGGAAAAAAATTAATTATTCTTAATAAATATATAAATCTCCGCTTTTAACTGAAGAAGGTCGCGAGACCGGAAACCCGTGTAGTAAAATTATGGAAAATAAAGCATAATATTTTTTTGAAAAAATCCACATTACAACCAAAAACGTTTGCGGCACCTCTCTTCCCTTCTTTCATATATATATATATATATATATATATATATATATATATATATATATACTTCTTTTATATATATATATATATATATATATATATATATATATATATATAGTGAAATGTTGAAAAATACTCGGATCGAGTCAAAACATTTTGACGATATCACTCAATGCCAGATTTTGGGGGAACCAGAAGATTCTTGTTTGCGCCGAAAACATTTCAGCGCCCATTCTTGGATATATACAGGGTGTGGTTAGTAAATTGTCACCATTTTATATTGTTAATTTCCGGCATTGATTTTGTTGAATGGACTGTCTTTGAGTAAAAGAGCATCATGACACAATTCACTCCGCCAGAAAGTTGGAAACGGCATGCTGTACTGCTTGACATTAGCGCCGGAAGCTCCAATACGAACATTTCGGAGTGTTTCGGTGTTAATTTGAGGACAGTACAGTGAATTCCGAAAGAGTTGGATGAGTCTAATGGTGATTATGAAGATGTTTGGAGTGATCACTAGTGATGGGGACGTTTTGCTTCCATTCATCTTCCCACAAGGCCTAAGACTCAATACAGAAGCCTATATCAAGTGGCTTGAGGAGGTACTGTTACTCTAGGTCAAGAGGGTGGCTGTTGGAAGACGCTATATCTGGCAAGAGGACTCTGTACTATGCCACACAAGCTGGAGAATCCAGTCATGGCTGTCAGACAATTTCTGCGACTACATTAGCCCTTACATTTGGCCACGTAACTCGTCAGGCTGCAACCCACTTGATTATCATGTGTGGGGCGCAGTTGAGCGGGTTACCAACGAAACTCTTTGTAACATCAAAGATGAACTGAAGACTAGTATTGTGGCAGCATTCACAAACTTAAACAAGGAGTCCGCCCAGAAGAGTGGCAGGAGATTCCCAAGTCGTTTGGAGGCCGTGGATGAAGTCAATAGCGATTATATTGAATAAATATATTCTTTAGTATTTCAAGATATGTTTGTGTAATTTTGATAAATATATTTCTTAAAATGAGATGTCATTATTTTCATTTTTGCGCAATTTAGGTGACAATTTATCCATGTCAGCCTATATATATATATATATATATATATATATATATATATATATATATATATATATATATATATTAAAGACATTTTTTTTTATGTTAAACATTCTTTTTATAGATACAAGTAAATGTTATTTAATACTGTTTATTATAAACAGAGCATTTACTTAAATACTTGTATCTATAAAAAGAACGTTAAACATAAAAAAAAATGTCTTTAATGAATAAATTGTCGGATTTTGTCCATTTCGTAATATATGACGTCATTTGTTTACATTCGATACACTAATGAGCAGTTATGAATGTACGAGATTCATGGAAGATTGAAGTTTATAAGCAGTACATTCGACCTTGCCTACAGAACGCTTCTTTGTAGCCTAACGGTAAGGCACGTCAGCGTAAAATGACGGTTCCGTATAGCTATAGGATGCAGGTTAGAATCGAATTTCTATGAAAATTTCTCGGCCATTCAGGCCGGTAAATGTTATTTAATACTGTTTATTATAAACAGAGCATTTACTTAAATACTTGTATCTATAAAAAGATCGTTAAACATAAAAATGTCTTTAATAAATAAATTGTCGGACCTTGTCCATTTCTTAATGTATGACGTCATTTGTTTACATTTGATACGCCATGAGCAGTTATGAATATTCGAGATTCATGGAAGATTGAAGTTTATAAGCAGTAAATTCGACCTTGCCTACCGAACGCTTCTTTGTAGCCTAACGGTAAGGCATGTAAATGACGGTTCCGTATAGGATGCAGGTTCGAATCCTGTCAAAGAACGAATATTTTCTATGAAAATTTCTCGGACATTCAGGTCGGTAAATGTTATTTAATACTGTTTATTATAAACAGAGCATTTACTTAAATACTTGTATCTATAAAAAGAACGTTAAACATAAAAATGTCTTTAATAAATAAATTGTCGGACTTTGTCCATTTCGTAATATATATATATATGTGTGTGTGTGTGTGTGTGTGTCCGTCTATTCCAATAGCCTCATGTCTCGCACTTCCCGTCTGTGGAACTCCCTTCCTCTTACTTGCTTCCCTGATAGTTTTAATCTCCAACTATTCAAGCGTAATGTCAATCGACATATCCAGATGCCTTGATCTATTCCCCGTCCTTCTTTTCATCATTTTTTCTGCCACGCCTCTTTATCCTCGCTCCCACTTTCTGTAACCCCTTCCGTTCTAGTGGCACTGCTGCCTTGCTTGGGGTGAACAATTTTATATATATATATATATATATATAGACATGTCTCATTAAATAATTTAGACAAGTTTTGTCTACTTATTTTTTATATGATCCTCTCATATTCCCAGACAAGCTTCTTAGTATCCTTATTTAAGGAAGAAAGAAAGTTACGATATTGATAAATATTCATTTATTCTGAGTACTTTCGACATTAGCAAAATTCAGGTTTTGTTTTATCTAAGACAAATTTGTTTTGGTTATCTGAAAATTATTTTTTTTTATTTTTGAAGTGAAAAATACTAACCTTAGATACTGTACGATGTTTTCATTTTATGATGCAAGCATACTCGGGCAGTAACGTCAAGGGAGGTAACTAAGTCATTAAAATATGTATCTATTTTTAAAAAAACTATTTAAGGCTATTAGTTAAAACATAGATATTTTAAATTATCTGCTGTAAACATTTTAAAACATTTGAGCAGTATTCATAATCTATTTTATTAAACAATATTCATAATTAATTTTATAAAGTAAAAATTCTTGAAGCTATTTATATTAAAAAATGATACCAACTCTTAATAAAATTATTGAATGAGACGCCTTAATGAAAACATGCTACAAAATATACGCTCTCTCTCTCTCTCTCTCTCTCTCTCTCTCTCTCTCTCCCTATATATATATATATATATATATATATAGAGAGAGAGAGAGAGAGAGAGAAAGAGAAAAAGATTGTTCTGTTACGAGACATAGGGTCGGCCAGCAGCCACCCTCTTGACCTAGTGCAGTACTAACTCCTTAAGGCCAATGATGTAGACCTCCGTTTTCAGTTTGAGGACCACACCAACAAATTTCGAAGTTCTTTTCTTATCAGAACGATCAGAGTGAACTTTGCGAGCTGCCGTAACTTCGTAATCACTATTAGATTCATCTAACTTTTTCCGACTCCTCTGTACTGTCCTCAGTGTCCTTCCTGTATTCCTATGCATATTTTTTCGTTGTCTGCTGATTTTACAGTGGCTTGGTATATTACATTGTTCTGTAAGCATTTGCCGTTTAAGGGGCATTCGTTCTTTGGAAATGTTTTTTTTTAACCATACGTTTCGCCTACGACCAGTGTTAGGTTAGGCGTCTTCACGTTGAAATGAAAGACAAAACTGTCTAACCTGAAGACGCCGATCTTAATACAGATCGTCCGAATAGCGCGTCATTGAAAGGTTTTTTTTCCCATTTTGTCCGATTATTTACACATTTGTTTCGAATATTATCATACATCCTACTAACACGCACATACAAAGACACACACATACACTCACACACACACACACACACACACATATATATATATATATATATATATATATATATATATATATATATATATATATCAGGAACAATCTACGGCAAAGTGGAAAATTTAAGATTAACAAACAACGTGTTAAAGTTTCAGGAGTGCAGATGGAAAAATTGTTCATAAATTCAAACAAACTGCGTGAGTGACAGATGTGAAAACATCACTGCGTGCTCGTTTACCCCGTTCAGGTGAAAACACTGCTGCAATGCACGAGATTGTGTCTGAAAATCCTGGCACCTCTATTCATCTCACGCAGGAATTGAACCTCTGCATAACAACGTTACATCGCTTCGAATATGTCTGCATCTGGGACATTGCAAATGAATCCGGCCCACTTGAATTTGGAGTTTTAAACATGGCTTCTCCAGAAACACAAAAGAATCTCCATATTACATGTAAGACCCCATCTTTTCGTTCTCCTTACACGCTGTTATGTTATATTGTTCTCTGCATAGGACATGTGAAAATATGTACATATAGTTTTATGTAGGTCCTAGCAATATAAAACTCTGAGTACAAAGCATGGTTGTCATTCAGTTTCCATTCAGCTATTCTGTTCGATCCATGAAGTACGGTATTATATCACGGATGTAATAATGCTCATAATGGGGGAAATTTAAATGGGAGAATAAATCTTTCTTCCATAGTTCTCCTCCACCCTATTATAAGCACGTCAAGAGTAATGAAAGAAAGAACCCACCGGCGACCCACGAAGAAGCGAAGAAGAATATTACATTAAATTGAGCACCAATACAAGGTTATATTTTTATCCAAAAGTAATACAACCCCATCACAATGTTTAGCTTTTCTAATGCTTTTTTTTCGTTAGTTCAATGCGTGTTCGGATCTCGGGATCTCTGGACAATCTCCCAAAGAGACGAGAAGAAAAGTAGAGGCAGCAAAAATATGGTTCTGCAGAAGAATACTGAAAATTCCATGGACAGAGGGAGTAAACAACGAGAAAGTCTTTGATAAAATGGCAACGGAAAGTTTACTTCTACTCAGAATCAGGCAAAGACAGCTGACAATCTTTGGATGCATAATAAGGATGGAAGGCTTGGAAAAAACACTCACAGGGCATACTGAGGGCAGGAGTGATCGTGAAAGGCAGCGAGCCACTTGACGAGTTTGTGTGAATGGATGGCAATGTGGGAAAAACTTATAAGAGCCACAAACGATAGGAAGTTGTGGAGAGCTGTAATTATATCCTAAAGGGAAGCGATACAAATAAGAATAATATAAAGGTTGGTAAAAATCATGAAATAAAAAAACTCAAAGGATATTCAGACGGAGAGAATATACTATAAATTGAAATAATTTAATATAGTTTCTTTAAATATATTTTATGAAGCCACAATGCTCAGCTATGAAATAAAAATGTTTTGCATCTCATATGTATGTTTATTTCTTCTTCTTCTACTACTACTACTAATAATACTACTTATTTTTCTACTATTACTAGTACTACTACTTCTTCGTCGTCTTCTTTTTCTACTACTACTACCACTTCGTCTTCTTCGTCTTCTACTTCTTCTTCTTCTACTACTACTACTTCTTTCTTCTACTACTACTTCTACTATTACTACTACTACTTCTGCTGCTACTACTACTTCTTCTACAACTATTACTACTACTTCCTTTTTCGTCTTCTTCTTCTTATACTACTACTACTACTACTTCTTCTTCGTCTTCTTCTTTGTTTTCTTTTTCTGCTACTACTACTTCTTCTACAACTATTACTACTACTTCCTTTTTCGTATTCTTCTTCTTCTGCTACTACTACTTCTACAACTATTACTACTACTTCCTTTTTTGTCTTCTTCTTATACTACTACTACTACTACTTCTTCTTCGTCTTCTTAGTCTTCTTCTTTGTCTTCTTCTTCTGCTACTGCTACTACTTCTACAACTATTACTACTACTTCCTTTTTCGTTTTATTCTTCTTATACTACTACTACTACTTCTTCCTCTTCTTCGTCTTCTTCTTTGTCTTCTTCTTCTTCTACTACTTCTTCTACAACTATTGCTACTACTTCCTTTTTCGTCTTCTTCGTCTTATTCTTCTTCTTCTTCTACTACTACTACTTTTTCTTCGTCTTTTATTATTATTACTGTATTGCCGTGTTCCTTTAGGATTTTGGTGATTATGGCTCTCCACAATTTCCTGTCATTTTTAGCTCTTAATAAATTATTTTTTGTTATCTCTCCTAAACTTTCTTCTGTCATCCATTTACTCAATCTCTTTAGGTAGGTTATGCGTTGTTTTTTTCTCTGTTTCTCTTGCCTTCAATCTGTCCTGTGAGTATCAAATTTTCCAAGCCCTCTTTCCTCATTATACGCCATAGAATTTTCACCTGTCTCTTTCTAATGTTAACTATAAGTGTCTTTGTTTCCCATTACATCTAGAACGTCGTCGTTGCTCACATGCTCGATCCGTTGTATCCTCAGCATCCTTCTGTAGAATCACATTTCTGTTGCTTCAAGTCTTTTTTTTTTATCTGTGATGAGATTGTCCACCATTCACTGCCATATAGGAAGACTGATATTACGTAACAGTTCAGTAATCTTTTATTTGTTTCTAAATTTTTCCTGTTTCTTAATACTTTGCTTAGCTTTTGGAAGCCATCTTTTATCAAGCTCGCTATAGGTTATGCGTTATTTTCCTCTGTCTCTCTTGCCTTCAGTCGGTCCTGTGAGTATCAAACTTTCCAAGCCCACTTCCCTCATTATGTGTA
>OZ010604.1:53687341-53694841 GCA_963932145.1 Acanthosepion lycidas
TCTCTTTCTGTGTCTATATACCTAGCTCGATATTCTATCTATCTATCTATCTATCTATCTATCTATCTATCTATCTATCTTCAGGTTTTTAATTTCTCTCTCTTTCTGTGTCTATATACCTAGCTCGATATTCTATCTATCTATCTATCTATCTATCTATCTATCTATCTATCTTCAGGTTTTTAATTTCTCTCTCTTTCTGTGTCTATATACCTAGCTCGATATTCTATCTATCTATCTATCTATCTATCTATCTATCTATCTATCTATCTATCTATCTATCTTCAGGTTTTTAATTTCTCTCTCTTTCTGTGTCTATATACCTAGCTCGATATTCTATCTATCTATCTATCTATCTATCTATCTATCTATCTATCTATCTTCAGGTTTTTAATTTCTCTCTCTTTCTGTGTCTATATACCTAGCTCGATATTCTATCTATCTATCTATCTATCTATCTATCTATCTATCTATCTTCAGGTTTTTAATTTCTCTCTCTTTCTGTGTCTATATACCTAGCTCGATATTCTATCTATCTATCTATCTATCTATCTATCTATCTATCTATCTATCTATCTATCTATCTATCTCAGTCTTCATAACTAGCTTCGATGTAAAAATAATTTTCATTACATCATTGAATTGCATGTGGATCCAAAGTTTCAATTTCAGCAACTGAACTCCATGCTTCTATCGAAGAATGTATGGAAAAACTTTGAAGAAAAAAAATTAAAAGAAAAATAGACGTAATCCTGAAATACTCCGGATCAGTATTCAGCGAAGGAGAAACATTCCGACATGTTCTTTTTTCTCTCTTGATGGCAAAATGCTCGTGTAACTTGGGTGAAATCCCTCTTCTTTACGTTAATGCCATCTTGTGGGAGGAGTTCGAAGGGGAACATTTGGTCAAGTAGCCGATCCAGACAGAGATAATGTTCAGCGTTCGCTCGCTGGTCTTATTATTGACCGGAGGGACATCAGGATGGGGTCACTTAACGCAACTGATGGACACTCAATGACCCACGTTGTCCACTTCGGCTGGAAATTGGCGCCCAGTGTAGCGAAACGGTTCTATTGTAATTCTCGAAAATGCGCCGTTGGCAAGACATGTGTTCAACTGAAGGAGAGAGAGAGAGAGAAAGAAAGAGAGTGGGGAAGGAAGGTGAGAGCGCTAAAAAGAAAGAAAGAAAGAAAGAAAGAAAGAAAGAAAGAAAGAAAGAAAGAAAGAAAAAGCTGGATACATTTGATAATGATGGTAGGATGGAAGGGGGAATAAAAGCGGATGATGATGATGATAATGATGTCGACGACGACGATGATGACGAGGCAATAAAAGCACCAGTATTAACAATTACGGAAGAAGACGACGATATAAATTCGAATAAAAGGAAATAGCGCAAAGAATACAGCAACAATAATAATAATGCTAATATCTTTAGAAATAATAAATGCAAATGGCTGCGCAGAGGATATTTAATGAATAAAAACAAAACAGAATCTCTCATCTTCTCGGACCAGATAAACCACACCCAAACGAATATTCCTAAACCCAATATAACAACAGAGAAGATAAAATATCAAATTACATAATCAGTAAATCAGATGGTCACAATAGACGCTTGATAGAGCGGCAACAGTCATACACGTGGAACTGTGCAAAAGAAATTATAAAGTATATAATGGGTTTAGTTTCTTCTAAAAGAAAACAAAAGAAGTCAAGAGAGTATTAAAAAAAAGTCACACATTTGGAGTTGTTCAATGGAGATGAACTTGTAAGCCACATCATTAGTAAATGACGGTGAACTCAAACAAAAAAGTAAAAGGCAAAAGTAGGCATGAGTGGGTGGCAACAGTAATATACATGGGAACTGTGCAAAGTACTTCAAACGGTAAAATATATAAATCAGTGTATATGACTAGACCCAAAAGAAAACAAAAGTAGGCATGAGTGGGTGGCAACAGTAATATACATTGGAACTGTGCAAAGTACTTCAAACGGTGAAATATATAAATCAGTGTATATGACTAGACCCAAAAGAAGACAAAAGTAGGCATGAGTGGGTGGCAACAGTAATATACATTGGAACTGTGCAAAGTACTTCAAACGGTAAAATATATAAATCAGTGTATATGACTAGACCCAAAAGAAGACAAAAGTAGGCATGAGTGGGTGGCAACAGTAATATACATGTGAACTGTGCAAAAGAGATCAAACGGTAAAATATATAAATCAGTGTATATGACTAGACCCAAAAGATGACAAAAAATGGCTTCAGAATGTAAAAACAATACAAATGACTTAGATTCATGTAGACGAAACCCTTTAGTCAGCCTATGGGTTTAGACCAGAGTGGGTCGCAATCTTTTTTAACCACTAAACCACTTTTCTTTTTACTTTTTTTGGTGGATCGCCATAACCATTCAGAATTGTATTATAGAAGTACTAAATGTTTATGCTTTATTTTGAAGTAAAACAAATTTAATGCAAATAAAATTGTATTTAACAAGGAAATTGTTATGGAACATTGATATACACTAGTAAAATAACTCTAACTGAAACATTTTAAAATATGTAAGTAATTAATAAATTCAAATTGTGAAAGTGTATTCAATGTGGTCTATGTGATTGATGTTGCTGAAGAGTTTGCTACTGTTAATCTTTTCTTTATATATAATCCTTCTATAATTTATATATTAAATTAATTTTATTTTGGATATTTTCTTTTTTAATATTTTATGTTAATTAATTTATATTAATATATTAATATTTTATTTTATTTTAATCATATTTAAAGTTATTATCTGTTATTATTTTATTATGTTAAATTATTATCTGTTATTAATGTATTGAATTATTTTATATAATAAATTATAATCTTTATATAATATTCCTTTATAAATATAATCTTTACTTCATATATCCTTCTCACTATTTATTCAAATTTTACAATCAAAATATCCGGCAGAATAAAAAAGCCGCTAACTGAGGAATTGTATTATAGAAATAGTAAATATTAAGTTGGTGCAAAAATAATGACGTAATAATGTCGTTTTCTTGGCGTATTTTTTAACGTCAAAAAACGACATTATTACGTCATTATTTTTGCACCAACCTAATATATATGCTTTATTTTAAAGTAAGACTAATTTAATGAAAATAAACTTGTATTTAACAACCAAATTATTTGGAACATTTATGTACACTAATAAAATAACTCATAAGAAACCATTTTTTTTTTTTTTTTTTGCAATCAAAAAATTCAATAGAGTAAAAGCGACGCTAATTTACATTCCTTGATTTCGTTTTCCGCTAGCTTGAGAGTTGTTTTTCTATTTTTAGAATTTCAATATGGCGTCGCTTACTGTAGAAATTCCAGTTCTCAGTTGTTAACAATCGTTCCGAAGTGAAATTGCTCTCTGAATCACTAAAATATTAAGGTGAACCCCCAAACTTCTATATTTTTTGTGGGCACCCCCCCCCCCCAGTAATGTTACATGGAGCCCTTGGGTCCCTAAAGACCCCGGTTGAGAACCACAGGTCTAAACTTTCTTTTGTAAATATAAGGTGGTGTAATGGTTAGCAAACTTGTCTTGTTAGAACAGTTAAGACTGAATATTGAGTTCGATCCTCACTGATTGTGCATTTTTGTATTAATATGGTAATATGAGAATTCTTTTTAATGTTTAAAAAAATCTATTCAGTATTAGGTAATAAGCATTATTTAAGTTTCCGCTCTCGGATAGATGTCACAATATAACCTGACGTGCTTTTACCAATTAAGCCACAGAGGAGCGTTTCGGTTAGCAAGGTCGATTTTACTATTTTTAAACTACAATTTTCCATGATTTTCTCACGTACATTCATATCTGTTCGATGCGTATCCAAATGTAAACAAATGACGTCACACAGGTTATATGACGGTTCCGTATAGGATACAGGTTCGATTCCTGTCGGAGGATGCATATTTTCTATGACAATTTCTCGGACATTCAGGCCGGTAAATGTTGTTAATACTGTTTATTATAAACAGAGCATTCACTTAAATATCTGTATCTATAAAAAGAATGTATAAACATAAAAATGTCTTAAAATAATTGTCAAATTTTGTTTATTTCATAAAACACTTAGCCATCTTGACACCATTTGTCGTAAGAATCACTGAAAAACCCTTTGAGTCATTCAGCTAGAAAGAGAACAGGTTAACATCGTTTTGTTTCAGCCCCATGTCTTCCCAACTGAGCAATGGTGAGAGAAAAAAGATCATTCAGGCCTTCAGTAATGGTACCAACATTCATATTCTGGATTCTGTCTTCAAAGTCTATTCAAGGACCATCAAGAGAATGGCGAATATGTTTTTAAAAAGTGTGAATAATAGAGGGGAAATCTGAATCAGGAGTTCACGAGAAGAACAGGGATCATCATTTCAACTTAATGTTACAAAAAGATCCAACTCAATCCATGAGATGTTTTTGTTTATTTTTTTCATTTTTTGATAGGGTGATCATATCTATCATGAGCTTGACTTCTTTCTTCAAGCGCAGCTATGAAGGGCATTGATGTTCCACGTATTTGTTTGAAATTCTACTTCGAATTAGAGAAAAATGTTTCAACAAGCCAGTAGAAAGGGATGTCTGTGCTGTACGCATTGTTACCAGTTGGCCCATCATTTCATCTCAGGAAGGACATCCACCAAAATCAATCCTCCAATCAGCATGACGTTCCGTATCAATGATCGACATTAAACTGCGAAAAAAAGAGAACTTTCCTTTTTTTTTAGTCAATAGTTAATCGTGCGAATGCTAATGAAAAACCTCCCGGAAAGTGTTATGGAAATTGACTCTCCCATCTATAAACAGGAGCAGGTACTGCCTTTTGGAGTGTAACATTTCCAGCAGTCATCTCTGAGAATCAGACCGAACATTCTTGCTGTAACGTTCTCGTTTGTATATGTTTGTATTACTGTTTCTGGTAATATATTTGTTTAACTCAATTCCACTCTTTGTGTCTTTATTTCTGGCCCTAACAAGGCGACAACAGACAGTATAATAACAGTTGATGAAAGCTGGCTGGACGATAACAATGGAGAAAATTACAGTCGACGCAGGGAATTGAAACCTTATAACCACGCCCCTCCCCCCCCCCAAAAAAACAGGACAGACAAACTCAGATGTGACGATGATATTGATCATATTTTTTTATTTATTTATTTTGTTTTGGGGCTTGTTTTTTTTAATGGGAGGACGTCGTTTATACTGAATTTATTCCATGTGATCAGACGGTCAGTAAAGGATTTTACTTGGAGGCAATGAGTTGTATGGGAAATAAAGTTACAAAATAAGAAGCTTTAGGCATAGATAAACAATACCACAGTGCTGGTAACATGTAGCATTTTATACGGGAATTTTGTTTGAAGCGTGAGACATTAACTAGGTTTGCTCTACTTACAGTATTCAGCACTTATTTTAGTTATTTTGCTTACTCGTATCGGGGTTTATTACTTTAGACTTTGGACTTGCATGCTAGACGATTATTTTCGGCTAACGTACATGTTCTTGGTTCTTTCTTTTTTTATAGCATTTTTCCCCCTTTGGTATTGGTTTGATTATTTGCAAATCAAGTCACCGAAGGTTTTCCGAACGAGTATAATTTCTTATACTTGTAAGATTATTACCACTAATATATATATATATATATATATATATATATATATATATATATATATATATATATATATATATGTGTGTGTGTGTGTGTGTGTGTGTGTGTGTGTGTGTGTGTGTGTGTGTGTGTTTAAAATTCCAGGTAGAATATATCTGTAAAAAGAAAATATGAATAAAGATAAAAGGAAACTTTTCTTACCCGAATGACTTTGTCAAGTCAAATACAAAGATTTTATTTTGTTGGTTGATTTTGTTATTTCTTGGCTAAGCCTACATATTTGCGACATCATTTTATACTTTCAGGGTAAAGTTGTTGTTTTTTAGATATATAATTTTACAAATCACAAAATGTATTGTTGATAATTTTACTATCAAAATATATTGTTGGTTATTTTACTATAAAAATGTATTGTTAGTTATAAAAATGTATTGTTGGTAATTTTACTATAAAATGTATTGTTGGTCATTTTACTATAAAAATATATTGTTGGTCATTTTACTATAAAAATGTATAGGCAATTTTACTATAAAAATGTATTGTTGGTAATTTTACTATAAAATGTATTGTTGGTCATTTTACTATAAAAATATATTGTTGGTCATTTTACTATAAAAATGTATAGACAATTTTACTATAAAAATGTATTGTTGGTAATTTTACTATAAAATGTATTGTTGGTCATTTTACTATAAAAATATATTGTTGGTCATTTTACTATAAAAATGTATAGGCAATTTTACTATAAAAATGTATTGTTGGTTATTTTACTATAAAAATGTATAGGCAATTTTACTATAAAAATATATTGTTGGTTATTTTACTATAAAAATGTATAGGCAATTTTACTATAAAAATGTATTGTTGGTAATTTTACTATAAAATGTATTGTTGGTCATTTTACTATAAAAATATATTGTTGGTCATTTTACTATAAAAATGTATAGGCAATTTTACTATAAAAATGTATTGTTGGTTATTTTACTATAAAAATGTATAGGCAATTTTACTATAAAAATATATTGTTGGTTATTTTACTATAAAAATGTATAGGCAATTTTACTATAAAAATGTATTGTTGGTAATTTTACTATAAAATGTATTGTTGGTCATTTTACTATAAAAATATATTGTTGGTCATTTTACTATAAAAATGTATAGGCAATTTTACTATAAAAATGTATTGTTGGTTATTTTACTATAAAAATGTATAGGCAATTTTACTATAAAAATATATTGTTGGTTATTTTACTATAAAAATGTATAGGCAATTTTACTATAAAAATGTATTGTTGGTAATTTTACTATAAAATGTATTGTTGGTCATTTTACTATAAAAATATATTGTTGGTCATTTTACTATAAAAGTGTATAGGCAATTTTACTATAAAAATATATTGTTGGTTATTTTACTATAAAAATGTATAGGCAATTTTACTATAAAAATGTATTGTTGGTAATTTTACGATAAAAATGTATTGTTCTTAATTTTACTTTAACAATGTATTTTTATATTTTTTAGTGTTGTCATTTTGCTACAAAAATCTATTGTTGGTCATTTTATCATAAAAATGTCTTGATATTTGTTTGGTGGTTTCTGTTTGCCTATAGCCGGCAGCCTAACAGGTACTACCACCCCAGGCTAGGCTGAACATGAGAATAACAAGAATTAAGATGTAGTCCCACATTCCTCAAAACCTGCAATCTTACTTGCAATATTATATCAGAGGCACTTGCAGCCAGGATGTAGTCTAGAGTCATACCCTGGACGATTTTATTTTGTAATAACCTGTGTGTGTGTCTGTCTGTGTACGTGTGTGTGAACGTGAGCAGACATATGA
>OZ010604.1:53697341-53702341 GCA_963932145.1 Acanthosepion lycidas
TTTAACCCGTAGATATAGCATATTACAAAACTATATTTTTATCATTATATATATATATACATATATGTATATATTATTATTATTATTATTATTATTATTATTATTATAAGATTATAATAAAAACATTTTGAAATCGCTACACAGTAGCTTTCATTTTTCAATACTATGATTGCACTTCTTCAGGCGCCGGTAAGTAACTGGTGATTAAATAATCTTTAAAAACAAAGTTTTACCTCTTTTCCGAAAGTTAAAAGTGGAGGGGCGTAAGATCAGAATTATAATTAGACTTGTAGGCATGTCTTAATTAACGAATTAAATATACGATCTATGTGAGAGTTATTTTTCATGTCACGATAAACGGGAACATAGACATTTCATCATTGAGGATTGCTGAATATATGCCAACGAGAAATGTATCATATATATATATATATATATATATATATATATATATATGTGTGTGTGTGTGTGTGTGTGTGTGTGTGTGTTTAGGAATCAAATTCCTTTTTAGGCATGTCTGATTAAACAAATTACAAACATTATTTTGCTTATTTTGATCATAATCCTTTCATATTCATGAATATTTTTTATGTATATTACAATTAAATAAGGCGAGAAATGCACTGTAACACAGAGAATAACTTAATATTTGTTACATTTGGGAAATAAAAGTGATTCATAATCTTCTTGCCTTTTTTAATTGTAATATACGGAAAAATTCCTGAATATAAAAGGATTATATTCAAAATAAGAAGACATAATGTTTGTAATTTATTCAATCAGACACACACACACATATATATATATATATATATATATATATATATATTATTATTATTATTATTATTATTATTATTACTTGAACATTATTTTTAATGGATATTCGTACTTGAGTAGACGCTCCGTTTATTTATTAAACAGTATATTTATTTATTTTCGTCTACTGGCCTGAATATTCACGAAATCTTATTAGAGAAAAATATTCGCTCTTTGGGAGGATTCGACACTGCATTTCCCCTAGGAAATAGATCTAACGTACTTTAAACTCTCGGCTACGGAGTGCGCACCGGACCTTTGCAAAGCTGTGTTGAAAGGTATTATAAAATTCAAATAACATATTTATTAATCCGACAGATTAATATATACATTGGGTGAGGCAAAAGTCGGTCACTAAAGTGGTTGATTAATTATGTTTTAAATGTCAAATTTGTTTTGATATCTTGCAGAATCAATTTTAACTAAGTAAGATGGCTGAAAAACTGACAAATGTTCTTTATCAAGCGTGCCCCCAAAATATTGAGGAACTTAAAGAAAGAATTAAATATATATATATATATATTATATATATATATTAAATATGACTGTAGTAAAACGGCAGATGAAAACTCTCAGATGTGTTAATGAATCAGGCAAGCAGAGAAATAAATTATTAGGTTGGTGCAAAAATAAGGTCGTTTTTCTTTTGAAGTTGAAACGACATTATTTTTGCACCAACCTAATATGTTTTGAAAAAATAGGACATTTTGAACAACACATATACCAATTAAGTAACTAGTAAATAAAATTTTCATGTATAATTATACTCCTAATAAATTGTACCTACGAGGTGCGACTTTTGCCTCACCATATACACACATACACACACATATATATATATACATATATATATATATATATATATATATATATATATATATATATATATATATATATATATATATTCAAATCCAGTCGAATCCATTCACTTACGTGCTAATACTCTTGGGAAAGGTGTGAATCCTCTTCTTCTCCCTCCAGCTATGGGTAAATAGCAGGACAGACTGGGTTCTATAGCCTTGAATGGCAACTGGTCTAGGAGGACAACTCTGAATTCAAAACCTGCGGAGGGTCGTTTCGGGACCTTGTAGCACTTTGTGCACCAGGTCTCTGTATTCGTCCCTCCCAAAAGTGTGGATGGTCCTGCACGAGGCCTTCACCACTATAATCAAATCTCATGTGCCGTTGTCGGGATGTCGGTTTCCTGTGAACTGATCTGCTTGTCCCTCATACGTCGAATTCGACGGGAGAGTCGAGTATATATATGTATATATATATATCAGGGTTTCGACCAAATAATGTGAACACTAGCTTAAACATTTATTTATTAGGTAATCTTATTAGACCTCCACTAGATTCTAATTATTCTAATTATTTTACCTGAAGATAAATAATGATTTTAAAAGGTGGAAAAACAAGGTAGATGATGTATTTGCTGAGCAGTTAATCTTTATGCCGATTTGATGTTTACAAATAGCCGGAAATGCCGGAATTGAAACAAATTGCTATTTTTGCAACTTGTTCACATTATTTTGACTAACCCATATATATATATATATATATATATATATATATATATATATATATATATATATATATATAAGGCTCAAACACTAGTGTTCTGTGGTTAAAATTTAATCCATTGGAATTGTAATCACGATCCAATTCATCAGGCCTACAAATTCAAAATTAATTTTGAATTTGTAGGTCTGATATAACTAAAGTTTTAAAGGAGAACGACTGATATTACTACTTTTCGCTAATATCGTTGTAAAAGGCATGAATGCATCTTCCTCCAGCTATGGGTTAAATAGCAAATCAGACTGAGCCCATTTGGCATGAGGTGGCAACTTGTTTCGGATTTGGAAATCTCTGAATTCAAAATGAGCTCCGTCAGGCTATGTTACCAATACACATTACGGTAACAGTACACGTGTTCCCCCCTGTAAAGGTCCTGGGTTACGGGGGACCCGAATGAGAGGATACAATATCGTGAGGCAGACTGAGCACATATTGTCCTATTTTAGCTTTGGGATAACGAGTAAGGGCCAACTAAGAACTGAACCTTGCACACTACTGTCAGCAGTCGAACTCTTTCGCCATTTAGCACTTTCCATATCTACGGAACAAGTGGTGTAGATGATGTTAGACGTCGATTTGCCCTCAGCTTTGACTGCTGTTTTAATTTATTTATCGGCAGATGGTCTGTATAAATAAATGTACAGCAAAATACGAAAGAAACAAGAGATTAGAAGAGAACGAAAAAGCAAAAAGATCGTGCGATTTAATACGTCACTGTATACTTGGTTTGTTCGGCAGTAAATGCCTCCATCTGAATAAATATTTTCGACAAAGTAGCTTGGAAAATGAAGAAGCAGAGCCATCAGAAAGTTTGCTTTTTTTTTTAATGAAAATGTATTTGGAGGCGGTTAGAGTAGAAATGGTGGGGTTTGGGGAGACGAGAAGAAGAAAAAGGAAACAATAATTTCAGAAGAGAATTACAGACAGAAAGAAAAAGAAAGAAAAGTGAAAAAAAAACAACTAAACGAGAAAGAAAGAAAGAAAGAAAGAAAGAAAGAAAGAAAGAAGAGAGATGAAGAAAAAGAAAGAAAGAGGAGAGATGAAGAAAAAGAAAGAAAGAAAGAAATGAAGCAAAGGAGAAAGAAAAAAGAAAGAAAGAATAAAGAAAAGAGAGATAAAAAGAATAGAAAACGAAAGAAAAGAGAAACAAAGAAAGAAAGAAATGAAAGAAAGAAAAAAAAAGAGTGACAAAGAAAGAACAAAAAGATAAAAAGAAAGAAAAGACAGACAGAAAGAACAAAAAGACAAAGAAAGAACGAAAATAAAGAAAGAAAGAAAAAGAAAGAAAGAAAGAAAGAAAGAAAGAGAGAAAAGTAAAAAGTAAAAAAGGGAGAATACAGAAAGAAAGAAGAGAAAAGAAGAATGATATATAAAAAAAGGATTAATTGAAAGAAAGAAACAAAGAAAAAGGGAAAACAATGCAGAAAAATATACGGGACGGAAAAATGAAGAAAAAAAAGAATATATCAAGAAATAAAACAGAAAAAGAAAGAAAGAAAGAAAGAAAGAAAGAAATGAAACAAAGGAGAAATAAAAAAGAAATAAAGGATAAAGAAAAGAGAGATAAAAAGAATAAAAAAGAAAAACGAAAGAAAAGAGAGACAAAGAAAGAAAGAAAGAAAGAAAGAAAGAAATGAAAGAAAGAAAAAAAAAAGAGTGACAAAGAAAGAACGAAAAGATAAAAAGAACGAAAAGATAAAAAGAAAGAAAAAGACAGACAGAAAGAAAGAACAAAAAGAGAAAGAAAGAAAGAAAGAAAGAAAGAAAGAACTAGTGAGAAAGAAATGCAAGACATTGAACGAAGGAAATGAACAGACTGATAAACAGGCATACAGAAAAAAAGAAAGGGAAAAATCAAGTCGGGAAGAAAGAAAAACAAGAAGAGCAAGGATGGAAAGAAGGGAAAATTAACAAATAAAGGGGGAAAGGATTGAAAAGAAAGAAAGAAAGAAAGAAAGAAAGAAAAAAGAATTAACATTGAAAGAAACAAACAAAAAGAGGGAACAAATACATAACAGAAAATATAAACAAAAAAGAACGAAAGCGGGTGAAAGAAATAAACAGCAAAAAAGCCTGTTTTCGAAAGAGAAGGGAAAACAGAAAAAAAGGAAATGGAAAGAATTTTACCATTTTTACAAGAAACATGAAAGACACGAAAAGACTAACGTTTAGAAAATTAATGCAAAGAATCAACGAACTATGAACCAGAGAAATCTTTAAGAATAGAAGGGTAAAAGCAGTTTGCAGATAAAAGAATGAATGAATGAATGAGAGGATATCACTATTTAAAAGAAAGAAAATTACAATCAAAATAAAGAAAAAAGAATGCAAAAATATTGCATGGAAAGAAAACATTCAAAAGGAAGAAAGACTGAGTAATAAAAAGAAAGAAAAAACGAAATTACAGTCGAGGGAAGGATAGAAGGAAAGTACAAAAGCCATGAAGAAAAGGAAAAAATCAAAGAAAGAAAATCAATGAGAAATAAAAAGAACGAGAAATTAAAGAAAGAAAGAAAGAAAGAAAGAAAGAAAGAGAGAACGAAAGAAAGAAAAGGCAATAGAAAGAACGAAAAAGAAAATCACAAAAGAAAAAGAATGGGCAG
>OZ010604.1:53707341-53719841 GCA_963932145.1 Acanthosepion lycidas
TCATATATGTATATATATATATATATATATATATATATATATATATATATATATATAGTACAATGTATGTGCATGTATGTGTGTCCAAGCAACTCCTCTGCACCCAATGGTCCGATTTCAATGATTCATTGCTCATTCAAAAGCCCTAGAAAAGTTAGGTGCGGAGATGGATTTTCGTTGATCTCAGGTTTAGGGTTGCCAGATTATACAAGGTTAAAAATATATATTAATAGCCATTATCGTTGCATTCATGGTTCAAAGGGAGTAACTCTTATTTTCCTTTTGTATCCAAAAATACCGTAAAAGATTTAAAATTTCATTCTGATAGTTTTTTGTGTGCACAATTAACGCGAAAATAATTATAAAAACAACCCTTTAAAAAAACGTGGTGTAATTTTCTCGTTTGTTTTTAACCGTTTAGGTGCCGTCCTGGATTAAGACGAAAGACTACATCCGCGTCCTGGGTAAGACGATAAACAACGCCCAACAGCAAGGCTGTCGATCAGAAGGTTTTGTGGAGCATGGAATCACCTCTTAATTGCTGCTATTCCCAGACCACCCTGACCCGGGGTGGTTGCACTTGTTAGGGTCCCAGCTATGGGTAAGTAGCTTATCCCTAAACTCGGATCAAAACATTATGAATGTGTAAAAATAGAAATTAATACCAGAAATACTTTGTAAAAAAGAAATTTATTACCAGCTATACTTTTTTGAATTAAAAATATTACCAGAAATAAAAAAAAAATGTAGGCATTAAATAACCCATTGAGGTTGATATGCCGTAAAAAAACCAAACCAAACCAAATCGTTTAGGTGCACGTTAGAGTAACATTTTCCCATGGTTTCTGATTAAATGATCGAAAAATATTCTGAGTTAGCAGAAAGCAATCATGGTCTGCTATGTAATATAAGGAAATGAGGGCTGACCAATTTCTTGAAGCAACAAAGCTACGGTTCTTCTACCGACGAATGCTGAGAACGCAAAGAAAATGGAAAATAAGGAAATTTTAAGAACAAGAACTACAAAGACCCTAACAATCAGAAAGAGGCAGCAGGAATTTTGAAGAAACAAGGCTTGGAGAATTTAACACGCGCAAGGTACGTTATAAGGCTAGAGAAGCATGGTGAATATCGAGTATTTTTTTTAAATTCAATTCACCCCAAGCAAGGGGATAATGCCACTAAGACGCACAGTGCTATTGAGAGTGAAAGAGAACGGAAAAGTTTTTAGAAAAAAACGCAAACCAAGTCCTAAACAGAGAACAAGGGATAAACCTCTACTCCTGTTCAACAAGTCGGGGAAGAGTATGAACAGGGCGATAGGCGAACCTATCTGCTCCTAGTGGAGAGAAAAAATAATAATTAGTAAGTAAACATTCAGAGTTCAGGCGGAGATATTAGAAGTATAAAGTTGAAGTAGACTATAGAAGGAACTGGAAGTCCAGTCCTAAACAGGGGAAAAGGGATAAACCTCTACTCCTCTTCAAAAGAGTGTGAAGGAGTGTGAACCGGACGATAGGTGATTATTACTATTTAATTAAAATTCATAAATTTATGAGAAAGTTTCATTCAATTTATTCAACTGTATATATTTTCCAAACAAGTTATGGACAAGTTTATGAAAGTGGCTGACGATACAAATGGCGGAAAGTAAAAAAAAAATAGTGGTTGTAAAAAAATACGGGAAGTTGTAGAGAGCCATGAACGTTACACAAAGTTGAAATCTACCAATTTTCACCGACTGTTCATCAAAATTTTATGTGAAAGGAGAAAGCTTTGATATCAGTGAGTTGGGTCAGCAAATGAATGTTGTGAGGCGTTGGTAGTATCTCGCCGTAGAAACTGACAATTACCCAAGCATTTATAATGAAAATAATAAAGACGGCTTGTGAGAAGTCCGAATAATGTAAAGAATTTTTTAAATATTTTCTAAAAAAGAATACACCAACAAAATATAAAAACATGTTCCATACCTTCTCTCTGAACCTGAAAAGAGAAACAGACTTCACTCGCTCATAGACATTTCAACCATTGATCTTAGAAAGATGTTGAATACAGATGCCGGTTTAGATATTTCTGAATGGGTGTGAGGCTATGCATGACATCCATATGGAAGTCACGATGTGACGAGGCTATTTAAAAAACATGACTCGTGTTTTTAGGTTGTTGTTTTAGTCTTGCAGCAATTTACTTTGAAACTAGTTCGGACGCAGTCTATTCTATGATCAGTTTCGCTTTCTCCTATACTAAATTTGTTGGTCCATACACCGAGGGATTTGAAGCGTTTAGTGTTTACTAATTCTACACCCTGAATTTTTATGATGGATTCAGGGTAGGTGCAACCATTGTTTTTATTTCAATTCCAGATCATATTTTTCGGAAAGGTTTGTCTTGAGTCCTAACTACTACTAATAAATGACAGTTAATAAATTTTGAGATAAACTTAGTACATATACCTTAGTGTATTGAACTGTTATAACAAAATTAGTATAGTATATGTATTTACATTGTTTGGAGTGTTGCCCTAATCTTTATTGTCATATTCACGACGTTTCGGCCGTTGTACGCCCCGGCTTTCTTACGGATATTTTTATATTTCTGCGGTAAGGTATTATAATTATTTACATTATTTACATTGTTCGGAATGTTGTCCTTATCTTTTTTTGCCATATTCACGAAGTTTCGACCTTTGTACGCCGAGGCCTTCTTCGGGATATTTCTATATTTCTGCGATGAGGTATTGTAATTATTTACATTATTTACATTGTCCGGACTGTTGTCCTTATCTTTATTGCCGACGTTTCGGCCGTTGTACGCTCCAGCCCTCTTAGGGATATTTCTATATTTCTGACGTGAGGTATTGCAATTATTTACATTATTTACACTCTTTGGACTGTTGTTCTTACCTTTATTTCCATATTCACGACGTTTCGGCCGTTGTAAGCTCCGGCCTTCTTCAGGATCTTTATACATTTCTGAGATAAGGTATTGTAATTATTTACATTATTTACATTGTTCGGAATGTTGTTCTTACCTTTATTTCCATATTCACGACGTTTCGGCCGTTGTAAGCTCCAGCCTTCTTCAGGATCTTTCTACATTTCTGAGATGAGGTATGGTAATTATTTACATTATTTACATTGTTTGGACTGTTGTTCTTACCTTTATTGCCATATCCACGACGTTTCGGCCGTTATACGCTTCGTCCTTCTTCAGGATCTTTCTACATTTCTGAGATGAGGTATTGAAATTATTGACATTATTTATTATTATTCGGACTGTTGTCCTCATCTTTATGGCCATATTCACGACGTTTTTGAACAATGTAAATAAGGTAATTAATTACAATACTTCATCTCAGAATATATAGACAGGAATTTAGTGTAGGTGATAAAGTAATTGAATATAAAATAGGATGCGCTGGGGTCATTTTGGTCCAACACCGTAAGCTGCTATAAAACCAAAATATCCTAAATGCTAGTCATGTTATTAAATAGCCTCGTCACATCGTAATTGAATATCACATCAGAAACTATGCTTATGTTCTTTCTGCCCTGAATGACGTGGCCAATCAGAAAAACCGTTCGGTGAATAAAATTGCGTTTCTCCTGTTGTGAAGTGATGGTTGGATTTCTGACCCCGTTTTTCATTGCTACGTTGCCTGCTGGACTGTTACGACAGATTTTCAATTGAACTTTGTGTTGGCACACGGGTTCTATTTTTTTTTTTGTGCGGGGGGGGGTCTGACACCATTGGTTGATAACGAAACATCTGTGTTGAATTGAATACAAGTGTCGCGGACGAGAGCGACAAAAGAAACTGATTGCAAGCATTAACTGCTACAATAAGTTTAAAGCAATTTTTGTTTTTTATGACCGGCATGGGTTCTATCTGGCTATCTTGTCCAAGAAACACCACTTCCCCTGCGGCTGTAGTACATGTGATGCCCCTACGGGATTCGCTATAACACTGCATCGAGACACGGTGGATAGCGATTCGGATTGAGGGATCGGAGACCCGAGTTCGAATTCCAGTCGGTTCCATTACATTCACTTATGTGCTAATACCCTTGGGAAAGGTATGAATCCTCCTCTTCTCCTCCATTTATGTGTAAAGAGCGGGACAGACTGGGTTCTATAGCCTTTGGTCTAGGAGACTGTAACTGTGAATTCAAAACCGGCATGGGTTCTATGTGGCTATCTTGTCCAAGAGACACCACTTCTACTGTAGTACACGTAGTGTCCCCACTCCCTATGAACTTGATGGGTCAAGGGATTTCGCGAAAACACAACAAAATGTACAGTTATATATCCAGAAGATGCACTGAGTCCATAAGCGTTTGGCCGTAAGCATTCCCATCCCCACGTGCTCGTCTCTTGGGAAAATGTTGTTCCCCTGTATGAGAACGCAATTCCGGATACAAGAATAACACGGGGAAAATATTGCAACTCACTTGGTCTGTTCTACGCCATCTTCACATGACCTTGCATCAAATGATTGTTATCTTTATCGATTGACTGCAAAGCAATTTGAAAAACTATCTATAATGAAAACCACATTCAAGAGATTGATTTTTCCCATCATAACCTGGGTAATTTTAGTCAAAAGGTATCGAAGAGCTGCCTGATGACTGTCAACAAGTCATTGCAAATGATAGGGATTAGATCCTTGAATGTAATTGTACTTGATTTGTTGAGGAATAAATTTTATAAGCAAAACTAGAAATTATTTATAGCTCGAATTAATATATTATAGAAGGGATTCAAATCTATGCAAAGAAAGAAAGAAGAAAAAAAAGTATAGAAAGAGAACAGATTAAAAAAAAGCAAAGAAACAAAGAAGACAGACTAGAGAATAAACAAAAAGAATAAAGAAAGAAAGAAAAATAAAGAAATAAATAAAAAGAGAACAAAATACAGAAGATAAAGAAAGAGAGAAAGATAAGAGAAGGGGGTAAAGAATAGAAATAAAAAGTAAGAAAAAAGAATACAGAATGAAAAGAAAGAAAGAAAACAGGATAAAGAAAGAGATCAAGAAAACAAGAAAGATATCAGAATATAGAATAAAAAAAAGAAAAGAAGGCGATCAGAAGGGAGAAAGAAAGAAAGAAAAAAGAAAGAAAGAAAGAAAGAAAGAGAAAAGAATATGGAAAAGAAAACAGGATACAGAAATATTACATAGAAAGAAAGAAAGAAATAAAGAAAGAAAGAAAGAAAGAAAAAAGAAACAAACAAACAAACAAACAAAAAAGAAAGAGAAAATAATATGGAAAAGAAAACAGAATACAGAATAATTACACAGAAAGAAAGAAAGAAAGAGAAAAGAATATGGAAAAGAAAACAGAATACAGAATAATTACATAGAAAGAAAGAAAGAAAGAAAGAAAGAAAAATGAAGAAATAAATAAAAAGAGAACAAAATACAGAAGATAAAGAAAGAAAGAAAGATATCAGAATATAGAATAGAAAAAAGAAAGAAGGCGATCAGAAGAAAGAAAGAAAGAAAGAAAGAAAAAAGAATGAAAGAAAGAGAAAAGAATATGGAAAAGAAAACAGAATACAGAATAATTACATAGAAAGAAAGAAAGAAAAAAGAAAGAAAGAAAGAATGAAAGAAAGAAAGAAAGAAAGAAAGAAAGAGAAAAGAATATGGAAAAGAAAACAGAATACAGAATAATTACACAGAAAGAAAGAAAGAAAGAAAGAGAAAAGAATATGGAAAAGAAAACAGAATACAGAATAATTACATAGAAAGAAAGAAAGAAAGAAAGAAAGAAATAAAGAAAGAACGAGAGAGAGAGAAAGAGAAAAGAATATGGAAAAGAAAACAAAATACTGAATAATTACATATAAAGAAAGAAAGAAAGAAAGAGAAAAGGATATGGAAAAGAAAACAGAATACAGAATAATTACATAGAAAGAAAGAAAGAAAGAAAGAAAGATGGAAAGAAAGAAAGAAACAAACAAACAAACAAGGAAAACAGAAGAGAATACAGAATAAAATAAATAAATCAAGACACAAAATACAAAGAATGAAAGAAAAAAAGAATGAGATACGTAATCGAAAGAAAGAAAACAGAATGTAGAATAAAAAGAAAGAAAGAAAAAGAAAAGAATGAAAAGAACAAAAGAAAGAAAAAATAAATCAGAATATTAAAAAGAAAGAGAAAAATCTTTGTAATAGAAAGAAAGATAGAATACATAATAAAAAGAAAGAAGGGAATACCGAAAAAAAGAAAACAGAATACAGAATAAAAAGAAGGAAAGAAAAAAGAAAGAGACAGATCAGAATACTGAAGAGAAAGAAAGAAAGAAAGAAAGAAGAGTATACAGAATAAAGATAATGAAAAAGAGAATACAGAATAAAAAAAAGAACAGAGAATACAGAATAAACAGAAAGAAAGAAAACATAATAAAGAAAAAGAGAAAGAAAATATGCAAAATAGAAAGAAAGAAAGAAAGAAAGAAAGAACGAAAAAGTGGAATCAGAAGAAAAAAAATGAAGAAAACGAGTAACTCTTATTCAGTTTTCTTCGTGTATAATATTGTTAGAATTTCAGATAAAATTTCAAATAAAGCTTCGAGAATATTTGATTATTTCTTCAGGCGTTTTCTCATTGCTGTGCGTGTAGAGTGGTGGTCATCGGAGTGGGAAGTTAGCACAAGGAGCCGAATACATATGCCCTCCCAAATTCTGATGCTGCCGTCAATTTCGCACAAATACGCTTACGAAAGGCATAAATCCAATACTCCTCTCTTTCCACGCCAACAGAGGTGGGTTATATAGGAGGGTTGACTGGACTCTTTAGCCTTTGATGGCAACCAATCTAAGAGGACAATTCTGAATTTCGAAACCGCGGAGGTGGCAACAGTAGTCGGCTCTGATTTCTTTTCAAAAGACGCATGGCAATACATAGAAAAGAAGTCTGTGGAGAACCTTGCTCACCGACGTCTAGATGGATCATGATATTTATATTTTTTTAATTAAATATTTAAATTAAAAAATAAAATTTGATTTCAATTTTCATATTCTTTTTATTTAAAAAAAAAGAATAGGCTGCAGACAACCGTTTGTAGAGCAAGTTTATATTTTCTCGTTTTTAAGATTAAAATAATATAAATTCCCTTGACAAACTATAAAAATAACTTATTGATTTGAAAGATAATTTCAAAGACTGCCCTTCCTAACATCATATGAATTCACGTTTTTGTTTTGTTTTTTTTTGTTGTTTTTTTCACCCCAAACTAAGAAATAAAGCCACTAAGATGCAAGCGGCTACTAAGTGTAAGAGAATATGAGAAAAAAACACTGTTAAGAGAAAGAACAATAAAAACAAGAATTAAGACAGAAAGTAACAATTGATATTGCATTTAATTTTTTGAAGATCGAAGAGCAAGAAGCCGAAAGTGAGTTCCACATGCGAGAAGTGCGATAGAAGAAACTGTCAACATAGAATTTAAGGTTAAAATTAGCAATTTAAAGTGTAAAATGTTGAGACCTTGCCGCCTATCTAGTACCGCCATTAAATTCCTAAATCGCGGTAACGTAGAGCAAAGCTGATCAGAATAATTGCCATGAAAGTAAAGTAAACCACTCTCTGGAGTGATTTGTAACATATTATTTAATATCTCTCAGTTGCGTCTCTGTCTTTGGGCAGAGTGCACTCAGGGGCGACTCGGTCAAAGGACAGAGTCGCAACTGCGGAAAATTATACTGAGAGGTGTCCAATCCTGGGGAACAGCTGCCCGAGACCGCGCCCTCTCATTGCATCAGAGAGAGGGATTGGTGTTCGCAACGAGACCAGCGACGGTTGCGGGGGCTGCGGGTAATTTTTATTCCTGGCCCAGGTGTACGTTCTCGGGTCACCACCTTAAAAAAATGACCTTGTGCCACAACTCGTCTTAGTGGGAAGTAAATACCTACCATGAAAGTATTTATAGAAGAGGCACAGAGAAGCTACGTTATGGCAGTAGGAAAGTGACTAAAGCCGAGATGCCAGGTCAGAACCAATAATATTGCTGATTCTTCTTTAGACTTTATCAAGAATCTCTAAATATATAACAGGAGCACCTTTCCCTTACAATCTTACTTAATAACCATCATATAGAAGAGGCACAGAGAAGCCACGTTACGGCGTTAGGAAAGTGACTAAAGCCGAGATGCCAGGTCAGGACCAATAATATTGCTGATTCTTCTGTGGATTTTATCAAGAATCTCTAAATACATAACAGGAGCACCTTTCCCTTAAAATCTCACTCAATAACTATCATATAGAAGAGGCACAGAGAAGCTACGTTACGGCCGTAGGAAAGTGACTGGAGCTGAGATGTCAGGTCAGGACCAATAATATTGCTGATTCTTCTTTGGATTTTATCAAGAATCTCTAAATATATAACAGGAGCATCCTTACAATCTCACTCAATAACCATAATATAGAAGAGGCACAGAGAAGCTACGTTACGGCAGTAGGAAAGTGACTGAAGCCGAGATGCCAGGTCAGGACCAATAATATTGCTAATTCTTCTTTGGATTTTATCAAGAATCACTAAATATATCACAGGAGCACCTTTCCCTTACAATCTGACTCAATAACCATCATATAGAAGAGGCACAGAGAAGCTACGTTACGGCGGTGGGAAAGTGACTGAAGCCGAGATGCCGGGTCAGGTCCAATAACATTGCAGATTCTTTGTATTTTGTCAAGGATCTCAAAATATATAGCAGGAACACTAGATCAGATAGTGACAGCAAGGGCGAATGGTATACTTATAAATATTCCAACGTATCTATCTTATATTTCACCTCCCAATTGAAAAAAGGGGCCCCTGAGGTTTCTTCTTGTCTCAAAGCCGGTTTGGAAGCTTTTATCCCTTCTCTGAAATACCAGGTGAAACCGCAATATTCTACATAGTTTCCGCCAGCATTCTCCGCCACTATAGCACACAGGAACCACTATTTCCGGCTATACCAGAGTGACAGCTCTCGTCAAAACAGGTGCCTATTTGCTACTGCTCGTAACAAATGTAAACGAACACTCGAAAAAGCTAAGACCCTGCATGCTGAGAGAATGAGGCACTGCATAGCCTATAAAAACTTTGGCTTTCGTGACTACCGGCGTCTCTGTAATAGAGCATTAAATAAGTGTATGGTCTCTATTCCCCCCACTCTTCGATCGATCTGAGGTGTTACCATCATCTGCTGATAAAGCTGAATGCTTTGGCTGTAAATTATCCTCAAACTCTAATCTTGACTCATCTGGAATGCCCCTGTCTAACTTCTCACTTAGAACTGATTCTCTGTTGAGTGATATATATATATAACCCTTTCTATGTTTTCTGCTATCATCTCTAACCTTTATTCCTACAAATCATGTGGACCCGATGGTATCCCTGTAATAGTTAATAAGAAGTATACTCCCGAGCTGGCTCCTGTTCTCTCTAAACTGTATAATAAATGCCTCGCTGCCTCCTGCTTTCCTGTTTGGTGGAAGTCATCGTCCGTTGTTCCAGTTTTTAAGAACTCTGGCTTAACTATCTGACCCATCCAACTATCGGCCTATTAGCCTTCTGCATCTTTTTGAGCAACCCCTAGATGTCCTAATCAATGCTGAATTGGTTCATCATCTTTCTCAGACATGCAATACGGATTTTGCTTCTCCAAATCAACTGAAAGAGTCTCTCATACTCTAAATAAAAACGATGAAACCCGGGATGTAGCATTGAACATCTTGAAGGCCTTTAACAGGGTTTATCATTCAGGTCCACAAGCTGAAAAGATACGGTATCTCCTACCACGTTTTCGAGCTGATCCAGTCGTTCCTATCAAATCGTAAAATCAAAGTTGTCTTGAACGGCCACTTCTTTCGTACTAACGCAGTTGTTCCCCAGGGCTCCATCCTTGGTCCTACGATGTTTTTAATCTTCATTAACGACCTTTCCGATGACAAACTCTCAACTTGGTATCTATGCTGACGACACTGCCATTTACTCCTGCCTAGATAGTAAGGCTGATCAGCTGGACGAGGTCAAATTGACAGCTGCTGTACAAATCAACCTCAAGGCCATCATTAACTGGAGCAAAAGATGGTTTGTCAAATTTAACGCCCCGAAACTAAGCGTTTCTCTATTAATCATCTGAAAGACCTCTTTCTACCTTCCATCAGTATGGCTGATACTATCCTCCAAGAAATAAACTCATTGCGCCTTCTCGGGCTAACAGTCTCAGCTGACATGACGTGAAAAGACTTCATTGAATCTATCGCTAGATCAGATACTAAAAAAGGTAGGTTTACTGTGTTGGGCGAGACAGTTTTTTCTCTGGAATCTATCTTGTATAACTATAAGCCTACCATTCGTCTATGCTTAGAATATTGCTACCATATATGGTTCGATGCCCTTGATATTTTCTTGGAGCTCCTTGATGACATCAAATCAAAAATCTACAATATTATTGGTCCTGATCTGTTTTTCCTTCCATTTTTCCTCTCTTTTTCTATTTTCTTCTCGCTTCTTTTCGTTCATAATCTTTTTCCTATCCTTTGTTTGAACCTCTGTTTTTATTTCTTTTCTTTCGACTCTACATTTGACCTCTTGTCCGCCATCTTTTATTTCTTTCTCTTCTGCCATTTCCGTTCTGTCGTTTTCATTTTCTCTTTTTCTTCCTCCATCTTTTCTGTTCCTCAATCATTTTGCTCCTGTTATCATTCTCTTCACTCGTTCATTTATCTCTCGTCGTAAGGTTGCATATTTGTGTCTTTTTTCTGAATACTTTTACGGTAATTGTTCGGATGGGCTTTTCGCTGTGGTACCTAGACTGTATGAATTTAAGCGCAATACTAGACTGGCGGCGAGATCTCATAAATTTATAGTTGAGCTGGCTAGATGTAGTCGTAACTTCTATGCTAACAGTTTCCTATCTCGCACTTCTCGCTTGTGGAATTCACAATTTCCAACCAACTTTAATCTATAAAAATTTAACCGCAAAGTCAATCGCTGTCTACTGTCCTCCTGATTGCTCTTTTCTCTTTCTCCTCATTACTAATGTTTCTGTTCGTAATTCCTCCACACCCTGTAACCCCTTGCGTGCTAGGGGTTGTACTGCCTTGTATGCGGTGATATCGATTGATAGGTTCTTTATAAAATGCCAGCTCTGTTATAGTTTTCCAAATATCAGCGAAATTTCCAGTGTGCTGCTCACTAGATTAGATTATTTCGCTGGATATGACTTCTGTATAGCAGTCGATGTTCAATAAAAGTCTACTGATGACTCATGATTCTATGTGTAAGACTGGAATATTTTTTTTCTATCTCAGGACATTTGTAAACGGCCTATGTAACCCGCTGAAAACAGTCATCAGGTTTATTTACTAAGCTGTTTATGGCTAACTTGGATAGTTCAAACTGAAGCCTTTTCAGCAACAAGCTTGTCCAACACACACCACTTACCCAAGAAAAAGCACTGTTACCTCCCTTCGCGGCATTAACATCCTAAGCAAACTTAATACAGAAAAAAAGTCCTATTTCTCTTACCCTCTCTATTTTACTTTCTCACTTTCTCTGCCATTTTAAGAGGACATGCAATTAATTGCTTTTTCACCCTTTTTCAGCGAATTCATACCCCATCCTCGTACCAAAGGGCGCCAATTGCTTCATAAAGATAAAAATTGGAAAACTAAGATAAATAAATAAATAAATAAATCTCCAAAAGCTTTGGACGCTAACGAGCCCATTTCTAGAAAAGAAAAATAGCTAAATAAAGCGGAAAATAAATACAGAGCGTGAATTGCAGACGATAAATATACGAGAAAAGAATTGGCGGTTTGAGAAAGAAAAGAAACCAGGAGAGACAGTAATAGGAAAGATTAAGAAATGAATGAGAGACTGTAAGTAAAAAAGAAAAAAAAAGAAAAATAAATAGGATAAAATGAATGAAAACGAGAGATAAATGAACGAGTGAAGAGAATGATAACAGGAGCAAAATGATTGAGGAAAAGAAAGGGCAACATAGAGGAAGAAAAAGAGAAAATGAAAAATAACATGATGGCACAAGCGAAAGTAATAAAAGATGGCGAGAAAAGAGATGAAATCTATTTTGCTGAAAGAAAATAAAAAAAAAAAGAAATAAAAAATAAAAGTAGAAAAGAAAGAGATAATGAGAAAAATAAAAAGAAGGGTGGAAACGAAAGAACATTGGAGAAAAGATGGCGGACAAGAAGTCAAAAGTAGAGTCGAAAGAGGCTGAAACAAAGGATACGAAAAAGATGATGAACGAAAAGAAGCAAGAAGAAAATAGAAAAAGCGAGTTAAAAACGGAAGTAAAAACACAAGAAAGAAGAGGTAAAAACAATTATAATGACTCAGAAAAGAAAGAGAGCAAATAAGGACGAATGGGATATTGAGAAGCGTAAGCACCACATTATTAAGCGATGTCAAGCAAGTTTTTTTGGCAGATTTTTACAATTTAAATGAGTTCAGTTTTTTTGCTCAACGTTTTTTAACCGG
>OZ010604.1:53727341-53769841 GCA_963932145.1 Acanthosepion lycidas
GTGGATTATTTCAGCATAAAAGATTTACAGGAGAAAAGATAATTGAATGGCCACCATCAGGTCTTGATCTGAATCCGATCGAAAATCTATGGTCAATTGGGAAGATGAAATTATATGAAGGTGTCAAACAAAATAACAGAAAAGCAGACCTATGGAAAATAATTAAAACCGCATATTGGAAAATGAACCTGAGGAATTAAACATCTATGGATAATAGATTTCTGGCTGCTATTGAGAAGAAAGGTCAATATCTTAAGATGTAAATTCTTCAAAGACTTATCATATATGTTTTGTTACTTGTTCTATTACACTAGTCAACAAAAAAAGTTTTTTTTTTGAAATGGTATCGATACACCAAACATCTTTTTTTTAGCTAATTTGAGGGAGCTGAATTTGAAAATAACCTTACTTTTTCTTGGTTAGCTACTCTCGTTGCTGTACAGAAATGCCTCACTTTTGGGGGAAAAAGAAACTTTTTTTTTTCATTTGTTTTTTTTTTTTTTTCATATTATATTGACCGATGGCAATATTTCTCAAAATAAAATCGTAGAATCCTCTCAATTCGTATTTAAACCAACAAATATTGGTCTGCTTATTGAGAAATACTATTTTTGCAATAACAATCAGACCCTAAGACTTTAAAAATAACACGATTGAATATACCAACAAGTATATTTTCATCAAATCACTTAATAAAATAATAGTAGAAATAAAACCTTCGTGAACATAAGGACTATGGTAAAACTTTTCTCTTTCTTGATTGCCTGTCATGTTCAATATTATTTAAGTCCCTCCTGAAGTACCATGTACAATAGAATAGGTACATTCAATTGGGATGTCTTTTGTTGGAGTTTCTTTCCAACTGTGAAAACAAAATGCTCTCAAGGTCTTTGACTTCCTTCCGTAGTGATTGGATAGAAGTGATGGGATTAATTTATGAATATCAGATTTTAGGGTTTCATCTTTTTTTATGTTATCGTAATTATGTTTATTAAAGTGAATTACTGGTAAAGTTTATCAGTTAATTTGAATTTTGGCGATAAAATTGGAAAAATTCAGTACATCTATTTAAAAATTTTGACTCAAAAACACTTTTTACTTATAAAATAGTTTATTTCAGGTCGCTAACATAAATTGCTCGACCTACCCGAAAATTGATGGGTTTCTACGACTGTTATTAACTAAATTTAGCGATCAGTCAAGATTGTAAATTGATCTTTTTTCAAAAATGAGCAATTTCAGTACAGCAAAAATTGTAGCTAACCATGAAAGATTAAGGTCATTTTCGGAATCAGCGCCATCAAATTAGCTAAAAAAAACGTTTTGTTTCTTGGCACCAGGTGTTGACTTTTTATTATCATGTTATTGAAGTAAATAAAAGTGATTTTCTGGTTTTGCATAATAACTTCAGACTGTAGTTTTTATAATAAATCTAATAGCTTTAATAAAACATTGAAACTATTATAATATATAACTCAAGCTTTCTTTTAACGTCTAGATTAATCTTTTACAATTTGACAAAAACTTTTCAATGCAAGTTCAACTTAATCAGGTTTATATGATTAATAACTTCAGACGGACTGTAGTGGTGTTTTGTTCTTTGGAACGTGAAAATTTTGAAAAATATTGTTTAAAAAAAATTATATTACTAAATAGAAAAAAAAAGAAAGTTTTCTCTATCCTTCTTGATGTTCAGAAGCGATGAATGAGAACAGAAAGACAAACAAACATTGCAATTTAGGAGAGATGCCAAAACAAATTCCTTAACGGCTCTTGCAATATCAAACAAACAAAATCAGAATTTTGTGCTTGTACAGACGCTTATCAGCAATAATCCACATAAGTATTTGAAAAAATATAAATGTGACATCTATGGTTTGGATTTAAGAATAAAAATAAAAAATAGGACGGTTAACAGAAACCAGGAAGAAAAAAAACATTAGAATCAGATATAAATAACTGTACAATGGCAAAAAAAATCTAAAAAAAAATGTTTAAAATATAAATATTAGCTGATTTTTAAGGAATGTCCACGCAGTTTCTAAATTAATTTAATGTTATACAAACGCGAACATATCTTTTAACCCGATCGCCTAATATATAGTATGACTACATTAAAAAGAAAAGCAAGCTACAGAAAATGGCCACGCTATCGAAAATGTTTGTATAATAAATATTTACTGTGGTCACACTAGAGAAATTCTTCAATATATAATTAATATATCTACTGGTTCAGAGTGTTCTTGTTTCACTGCGTACATCTAGGTCTATTTCATTTTGGTTTTATTTAGTACTGTTCAATTAACATGATTCAAGAAACCATTGCCAGTTGAGCCAACTATAATGTTTACGCCAACTACGAAAATGACATTTTATTTATCAATCAGCCTGCGTTTGTTCTAAATCTTGTTTTGGATCAATCAAAATGCCATCAATAACAACATCTTCTCACGGGCACATTCAATTGGTTCAACGTAGGCGATACGAGATAGATAAGCAATACGGCCATTTTTCGAGAATAGTTCAGATTAATATGGACAGATAGATAGATAGATAGATAGATAGATAGATAGATAGATAGATACGGACAGACTGAGATAGATAATTAGATAGATAGATAGATAGATAGATAGATAGATAGATAGATAGATAGATAGATAGATACGGACAGACTGAGATAGATAGATAGATAGATAGATAGATAGATAGATAGATAGATAGATAGATAAATATGAACAGACTGAGATAGATAGATAGATAGATAGATAGATAGATAGATAGATAGATAGATACGGACAGACTGAGATAGATAGATAGATAGATAGATAGATAGATAGATAGATAGATAGATAGATAGATAGATAGATATGAACAGACTGAGATAGATAGATAGATAGATAGATAGATAGATAGATAGATAGATAGATAGATAGATAGATAGATACGGACAGACTGAGATAGATAGATAGATAGATAGATAGATAGATAGATAGATAGATAGATAGATAGATAGATATCCCTAATGCAGCTCAGGCACATTTGTTTGTTTAACATCACGGAGCCAATCTATACTACATCTATGCTGAGCAGACCATAGTTACAGTTTCTGGTAGAGAGCGTGTTATCTATCAGTTCATCCCATAAGTTCTGTCCGAATTTTAACTTTTTGTTAAATTGAACGAAATTTAAAGTGTATTTTATAATGTCTAATGGAGCTGAACATTATTTTTATGTTTAGATGCGTTTAAACTGATCAAATTTTATTTCAGAGAACAATAAAAATTAAATTCTGTTTGATTAAAACCCTGCTAACATGGAAGTACCCAAGAATCATTTGAGGCACATAATGCTTTATGAGTTCAAGAAAGGAAACTCAGCAGCCGAAGCTGCTAGAAACATTCACTCAGTTTATGGAGAGGAATGTGTGAATGAAAGAACTTGCAGAAGATGGTTTGCAAAATTCAGGGGTGGAGATTTCACCCTTGAAGATGAAGATCGAACCGGACGTCCAGTTGAGTTTGATGAAAAGCTTCTTGAAGCAGCCGTTGAAGAAAATCCTGCTTTTTCAGTTGAGGAATTGGCAGTGGTACTCAGTTCAAACCATACAACTGTTCATCGTCATCTTCAACAACTTGGAAAAGTTCATAAACTTGAAAAATGGGTGCCTCATGAATTGTCTGAAAACAACCTCAAATCCTGAGTTGACATCTACTCTTCTCTCCATTCTCGCCAACTTGTTTCAACTTTTTTTTGATAGACTTGTGACTGGCGACGAAAAATGGACCTTTTATCGAAATGTTAAGCGTCGTAGACAGTGGCTTGGTAAAGGGGAAGGACCCCAGCCACAACCAAGAAGGGAACTTCATGGGCAAAAGGTTCTTCTTTCAATCTGGTGGGATCGAAAAGGAATAATCCACTTTGAATTCTTACCCCCTAATGCAACAATTAATGCTCAAATATACTGTCAGCAATTAGAGCGTTTGAACCAAGCTTTGAGGAAAAAAAGACCTGCTCTAGTGAATCGAAAAGAGGTAATGTTTCACCAGGACAATGCGCGACCCCACACAGCAAGAATCACGTCACTAAAGATCGAAGAACTTGGTTGGGAGAAAATTCCTCATCCACCTTATTCTCCAGATCTTGCTCCTTCAGACTACCATTTGTTTCGTAGCTTACAGAATCATTTGGAAGAAACGACTTTTGTAACACAGGAAGAGGTTAAAACTGACATTTGTGAGTTCTTCGAATAAAAGCCAAAAGAATTTTACAGTAATGGAACTAGTAAGCTCTTTAATAGATAGAAGGAAGTCATAGATAATCCGGGAAAATACATTGTTGATTTAATCTGTAATTAAATGTAACATTTGGTCACTTTATTCAAAATTCGGACAGAACTTATAGGATGACAATCTGAACAACACCAGCACACTTAAACTCTCGGTCACAATGACTTGTGACTTCGTGCTAGCACAGCTATCGACGACCCCAAGGTTTCCGTCTACCCAATTTCACTTACAAGGATAGATAGATAGATAGATAGATAGATAGATAGGAATGAAAAGATAGATAGATAGATAGATAGATAGATAGATAGATAGATAGATTTGTGGTATGTAGAAACATTATAAAATTAAACAAGCACAACAATTTAAATATCTGAGAGTGTTTTATCAGAAAACGAAAAGTGTGACACTGAAATCCGAAGCGAAATAGCGAAAGATGCCTTCCAAAAGCTAAGCGAAGTATTAAGAAACAGGAAATATTTCGTTAGAAAGAGAGAAGACAGTACTGAACTGTTACGTAATATCAGTCAGTGTTCCTATATGACAGTGAAAACTGGACAATCTTCTTAGACACGACAAAGAGACTTGAAGCAAGCGAAATGTGATTCTACAGAAGGATGCTGAGTATACAATGGACTGAACATGTGAGCAACGACAATGCTTTAGAGAAAATGGGAACAATAAAGACACATCCTTAACATCAGAAAGAGACAGTTGAAATTTCTATGCCGGATAATGAGGAAAGAGGGCTTGGAAAATTTGTTACACACAAGACAGATAGAAGGCAAGTGGGGCAGAGAAAAACGTCGTATAACCTGCCTAGTAAGCGTGTGTAAATGGGGGGGGGGTGCAGAACATGATTTAAAAAAGATAACGAAAAAAAAATTTATTAAGTGCTACAAAGATCAGGAAGCTGTGGACAGCCATGATCGCTAATAGCATGAAGGGACACGGTACATAGAAGAAAAATATATTTCCACATTATTACTAGTTTCGTTTCCACTACCCGGACTAAGGCTTTAAACCATCTTGCCCATTTTAATCTACCATTCGTCCGTGCATTAAATACTGCTGCTATATCTGGTCTGGTTTTTCTACCGTATTTCCCAAGATTCTTCATAAAATTCAAAGAAGTGTCTCTAATCTAATCGATCCTGACCTGGCATCTTTATTTTCTCACCGATTTGATATGGCCCCGCTCCTCTGTCTTTTCTCTAAATATTTTCATGGAAACTGTGCGAGATTTACCTTAACTCCACACTCAGCCAGGTTATGATACGAGGTCGGTTTTTAACGTGGGACCGAGTGTTTCCATTTGGGCCGCTGGTCTAAGCTGGTCATAGCCGATCATACCCCCCGCTACGCAACAGATGTTACACAACGGTGGGGGTGGAACGCAAGGGAGGAGAGAAGGCCTCCGGTCCGGAACAGATACTACAACCGCAGCATCTACTCCAGCGGGAACTCCTATCCTCGTCTTTTTTTGCAAATCCTCCCGGAACAGTTCAGAAGGAAAGGAGTCTCTCATTTCTTTTGAGGGTTGGACGGGTTCTACTAACATAAATTAATTTTATTTTCTGTATTTTGTTATATTTTAATTTGTTTTGGGGTTCATCCCCTCCCAACTCATTGTTTATTGTCAATAAATTATTGTATATAATTTTATACTCAACAATTTTTATGCCATGGGGTGTTTTTTGTAGGTACCCCGTGTGTGTGCGGTATTGTGGTATATGTAGGACTGAATGATGATGGACGAGTTCTTGTGGTGAATGTACAAATTATAATGAATGATTGAGTCGCGAATCTGATTAGCTAGGTATAAAATAGTGTCGACCAGCCTTAACCTGTTTCCCCTTTTAGGCCTTGTGCCACAATTGTATGTTTTCATGCGCAATAAATCACGACAAGGCGGGTATTTGAAATCTGCTAGCTGATTCGTCTATCCGATATCCGTTACGCTACCCGCATGCCATGAAGCTATTGCTAATTTTACAAGTCTACAAATTATTTTTATTTTCTGTATTTTGTTATATTTTAGTTTGGTTTTGGGTTCATCCCCTTCTCCCTCATTTTTTATAATTAATAATTTTTTATATATAATTTTATATTCAAGAATTGTTATGTCATGGAGTGTTTTTTGTAGGTTTCCCGTGTGTATGCGGTATTGTGGTATATGTAGGATTGAATGATGATGGACAAGTTCTTGTGGTGAATGTACAAATTGTAATGAATGGATAGGTTGTGCATCTGATTAGCTAGATATAAGATAGTGCCGACCAGCCACATCCCATTCCCCCTTTTAGGCTTTGTGTCACAATTGTTGTATGTTAACGCAATTTTTTTTAGTTATACCCAATACAAATATGGAGAATCTATAGATCTTGACCTATGCTGAAGCAAGCTTAGTTCAGCTATCTCCCAAAGTTCTGGTTAAATACAGAACAAACAATTAAAAATAACCATGCTGAGGGGTGTTACAAACTAATCAGGTCAACAGTGATGGGTGAAATCGATCTTCACTGTTAACCCATACACTATGCTAAGCTTAATAAATATTTTAGACTACTCAGTCTGTAGTAATGGTTAACGAGCTCGTCTGGATGAGCATTACCTCTTAGTAGTGATTTCGTTCCTCACTAGGACACCATATATTTAGCCTTGTACCAAACTAAATTGAGCTTTACCCATAATTAAGACGCCTAAGCACGGGATAGTCTTTAGCGAGATATTCAAGTTGACACTTCTGAAGAATGAGTTCAATCCCTAGTATGTCCCCATAAAATATGGCCTTGTTTCAAACTATGCTAAGCTGCGTAAATCCCTAGGATAGTGGTAATCAAAGTTTTTATGTCCCCTTGTCATCAAATGTTAGAATGTCACCTCATTTTCCAAGGTTACCCGACTCAAAAGGTGCATTCCAAATAATATGCATATATTATTGAAAATCTCCATTCTTCTCCATATAAGTACATATCCGTACAGGGATTATTTTTAGAGAGCAGTTTTACAAATTTAATAGCAATAGAAAACGTTGATGATCTCTTAAACGTGAATACATGTACACTAATTTGTTTTAATTGAAAACTAATTATTAAATAAAGTGAAGCATACTTCAACAAAAGGTTCAATAGAATGTCAGGGTATTGTAAACAAGATTCTGTAAATAAAAAACAAAACAAGTAAGAGCAACTCTCACCCCTGAAATTTCCCCCTGGTTGAGAAAAAGCCCCTGAATAGCAGAATTGGACCAGAAATAAGAGAAGAACAGTATGAGTTTCATTAACGACACTGAAACAAGGAAATACAATATTTATACTCAGAATGATATCAGAAAGAGTAATACAGCTGCAGTATATATAATATATATTATGTTTTATAGATTAGGCAATTGAGTTTGATAAGATACAACACAAAGAACAGTTTAAGGATTCTTGATAAAATCCAAAAAAGAATCAGCAATATTATTGGGCTTGACCTAGCATTTTGGCTTCAGTCAATTTTCCATCACCATAATGTAGCTTCCTTGAGCCTTTTTTATAAATACTTTCATGGTAATTGTTTGGATGAACTCTTTGCTATGGTACCTAGATTTTATAAATTTAAGCACAGTACTAGATTAGTAGCAAGATCTTATCAAATTAAAGTTGAATTGGCTAGATGCAACATAAGTTCTATGCTAACAGTTTTTCTTGTACTTCTCACTTATGGATCTCTCTTTTGGCTCCAGGCATCCCAGCCAACTTTGATTTTCAAAAATTTAAATGCAATATCAATCATTATCTACTGTCTTCTTGATTAATTGAAAACGATGTAACATTGTTGTGTAGAGGTTCAATTCCTGCACACAATGATGTCTAGATGTGTCTGGATTTTCAGCCACATTCTCGTGCACTGCAACAATGTTTTCAGTTGAACAGTGTAAATGAGCATGCAATGGCGTTTACACATCTGCCACCAACCCAGTTTGCTTGAATTTGCAAACAATTTTTTCCAAATTGCACTCTTGAAACTTTAGAACATTGTTTGATTATTAATTTTTTCCATGGTTGAAATTGACAAATACTTAAGTTGCTAAATCTAAAAAAAAAAAAAAAATCATTAGACACTTAAAATTAATTCACATTTAAAATCGATCCAAGTTATTGGAACAACCGTTATAAGTATAATGAGGAAATGAGAATATATGGTCGAATAATGAGAGCATAATAGTTGGAACACATTTTGGTAATTGAAGTGCCATCTCATAAAAAAAATGGCTTTGTACAAAAGTCATTTCAATTCTGATGAATAGAGCATATAGCACATTGGTTATCAACCTTTTCTACCCAATGCCCCTGTTTCACCATAAGTCAAAATGTCTGACTCAAAAGGTACATTCTAATATGTATATATTATTGAAAATCTTCATTCTCCTCCATATTAGTACATATACATTTACACAGATTATTTTTATAGAGTAATTTTTACAAATTTAATAGCAATAGAAAATGCTAATGGATTTTTGAATACATGTACACCAATTTCTTTTAATTCATAATTATTAAATAAATAAAGTAGAGCATACCTCGGTCAACAAAAGTTTAATAGAATGCCAAGGTATTCGAATTCAATAAACAAATTCTTTAAATAAAAAAAAGAGGCAGAGAGTTCGACCGTCAAGCCGAAACGGCTCGACTCGATTCGGTATCTAGCCACCCCCCTACGAGGGTTGCATGTGGAACAAGGCTGAGTTTAACGTGGGTTTCCGTAGCCTCGGCTAAAAAATGCCCGTAGAACCCGTACAAACGGAATCGGGTTTGTCAACCTCCCCGAACGAGGCTCTGCCCTTCGGCGGAGCCTCGTCCGGGTCCCTCTCTGCTCAGAGGCAGAGAGTTCGACCGTCAAGCCGAGCTTCTCGACTTGATTCGGTATCTAGCCACCCTCCCACGAGGGTTGCATGTGGCACAAGGCCGAGTTTAACGTGGGCTTCCCGAGCCCGTAGGCTCGGCCAAAAAATTCCCGTAGAACCCGTATAAACGGGATCGGGTTGGTCAACCTCCCCGAACCAGACTCTGCCCTTCGGCGGAGCCTTGTCCGGTTTGGTCTCTGCTCAGAGGCAGAGAGTTCGACCGTCAAGCCGAGAAGCTCGGCTTGATTCGACCCTGTCCCTTGAGAGGCGTAGTATATATAGTGTTAGGAAGAGTTCATTCTGTAGTTATAGGTAAGGACCCATGAAAATATATATATATATATATATGCGCCATTTGTCATACGAATCACTGAAAAACCCTTTGAGTTATTCAACTAGAAATATATTTGATAACGTTGTATTTTTGTTTTCTCCCCCTGACAAGGATGTGCGCTGTGGTTTGATGGTTATCGGCTCCGAATAAGAACTCGGGGAACGAGGTTCGAATTACAGTCGGGTTCCTTACTCTCGCTTACGCGCAAATACCCATTGAAAATTATGTGTCCATCTTTACTCTTTCGGCTATGGTTTGGATAGCAGAGCAGACGAGTTCTTATAACCTTGGTCTGCAGAAAGAAATGGCAACCTACTGCGGGAAAATCTTCTGCCTAGTCAGTTATGAATCGAAACATGATCACCCAAGCGTGTATCATGTATAGCACTTAACTGGCTTTTTTTTCTTTTGTCAAGGTATCAATGAAATCCAATACTAACACAATTGGTTTCTTCAAATATTTATGAGCAGTACTTTCTATAGGGTACGACTCTTAAATATTTGAACAAACAAAAAAATCTGTTTTTATTGCCTAAGAGTGCAGAGACTATTAAAGATTAGTAAATATTTTAGGCGCCTCGGCATAGCGTAATAGTTAATGATCTAGTCTGGTTGGGTAGAGATTTTCCAAGCGTAGCTTAGATGTGGCAAAGTGATTTTCTAAGCCCGGCTTAGATGTAGCACAAGGCCGAATGTATGAGGCACCCAGTGAGGATCGAACTCACTACTCAGTCGTAATTGATCTAGCAAGACAAGCTTGCTAACCATTATACCAAGTCGAGGTGCCCAATAACGTAGCTGTAGTGATTTTTTAAGCGTAGCTCAGATGTGGCACAAGGCCGAAAGTATGGGGTACCCAGTAAGGATCGAATTCACTACTCAGTCGTAATTGATCTAGCGAGACAAGCTTTCTAACCATTACACTACATCGAAGTACCCCTATTCTAAGTATAGCCTAGATGTAGCACAAGGCCGAAAGTATGGGGCACCCAGTGAGGATCGAACTCACTACTCAGTCGTAATAGTTCTAGCGAGACAAGCTTGCTAACTATTACACCACCTCGAGGTGCCCTAGTCTGGTTGGGTATTACCACATTGTTCGGTCCTGACTGCGTCATACATTGGACCAAATTCAGGTAACCCCTGTTAATATTTTTGGTACCTTGTTATGGAGTAATGTTTAACTAGCTAGCCTGGTTGAACATTGAGTAATGAGTCTGACCCTTTCCCCATCACCCACATACACGTGGCCTTGTGTCAAACTAAGCTAAGGTTAGTAAATAATAACAAATATGAATGGTTGTCTATATACTTTGATAATTCGATTTTGTTGATCAATTGGAACCAAAGAATGGTTCAGTTATTGAAGGTGACCTGACAGGTTAAAATCAAAAAAGACCAGCACCTCCCTTTCCTGGATATGATGATAAACTACATCCAGCAGCAAGATGTCTGATCAGAAAGTTTTGAGAAGCGTGGAACGACGTCTTAATTGCTGCTGTTCTCAGGTCCACCTTGACCGGGGTGGTAGCACCTGTTAGGATCCCAGCTATGGACAAATAATGAACCCCCAAACATTATGAAAGCATAAAATACATTTTTAAAGCAGAATTTCAACAATAAATTTTATAGAAAAATTACCAACAATACATTTTATCTGCAATTGAAGCCACAAAACTGTGTTCAAAATATTTAGATTATGGCATTGAATAACCCATGGAGGTGTTGATATGCCACTAAACAAAATTAGCCAACCAACCAACATAAAAGAACTCTTTCATGACATTAATGCATATACTGTCCTATAATTTCTTAAAGAAATCAAACTGTATTCTAAAGTATAATTTCAACAAAACTACAATATAAAACATACATACCACCGCATCTAGTAATTATATCCACAGAAATATGTATATGCACAAAAGCTGAGTATCATTTACCATGTATTCAAGTGTGAAAGCAGAATAACATTTTTTTTTTTACTTCAAACTGCATTTTGGATTTCGGCATTAAATGACCCATAAGGTGTTGATATGCCGTTAAACAAACACATCAATTAACCACCGCCTTCCGTATGCACTAATTCTGACCTTGTATCGTATTTTCTTTAGTATTTTTGTTAAAGTATCAATGAAACAAATAAAAACATAGTTTGTTTGTTCAAATATTTATGACCAGTAGTTTCTATAAGAAACAGATTCTATGTTTGTTAAAATAGTTAGGAAACAGAATTTCTTTCTTATTACTTGAGATTACAAAGACCATTAAAGATTTTTAATCTGGGCGGGATCAAGATTTATTTACACGTTTGGCATCTCTTCTAGATTGCAAGGAGGGTTCGCCTACTCGATCTCATTTATCGATTCTGATCGATCTTTCTCACGATAGAAAATACTTTTTTCTCAAAGAATTTAATTCTATTAGAAGATATTTTTCTAGAAATTTCGCATTCAAAACCCCAAGTCAAAACAAAATGTTTTATGTTGATTGCAATAAAATCTGCTTCTTTTCACTTAATGTTCCCACTTTTGACTGGAAGCCTAAAGATTAGTCGCAAAAGATCTGTTTAAATACTTATGGCAAGTATTCCACACACACACACACACATACATACACATACATACATACATATACATATATATATATATATATATATATATATATATATATATATATATATATATATATATATATATATATATAATGAAATGGACAAAGTCTGACAATTATTTTAAAAACATTTTTATGTTTATAATATCTATAAAAAAGAATGTATAAACATAAAAATGTCTTAAAAAATAATTGTCGGACTTCATCCATTTCATAATGTGTGACGTCATTTGCTTACATTTGGATACACGTCGAGCAGATATGAATGTACGTGAGAAAATCATGGAAAATATTTGTATCTATAAAAAAGAAAAATATGTCTTAATATATATATATGTGTGTGTGTGTATGATTTTTTTAATCGGTATCACCCCAGACAAGGCAGTATATCCTCTAAGATACAAAAGGTTACAGAGGGTGGAAGGATTAGGAACAGAAATATTAATAGTAAGCAGGAAGATGAAAGAGTAATCAAGAGGAGAGTAGATAGCGATTGACATTGCATTTACAAGCAAGGGATGAATTTAAATAGGTTTCACAAAGGGCAAAGATATATAGCGACTATTGCAAAATAAAAAATTCTACGTTGCAAAAATTGCAAGGGTTGGGGGGTAGGGTTTATTTTTTTATTTTATGTTGTTTTTTTTTTTGCTCGTTTAGTTGTATTTCTTTTTGTTGCGTTTTCCATGAGTTCGTTCTTAGCCGAGAGGTAGAAAAGACCACCATGTCACTAGCTGTCGTCCATGACAAAATAAAAAATATTGTGTGTGTGTAATTTATGAAGACTTAAGACATTTACTTTGAACCCAACATTTTTATTGCTTCAAAAATTATTTTTAGCGGATGCCTGTGTTTAAGTAGACGCCGCGTTTTTTTTTTGTTTTTTTTTTTTAACAGCCTGTATTACGTCTTCATAACCTGCACATTCGAATTTAATAAATAAAATCTGCTTTCCGGTAAGGTTCGAACAAACTTGCCCCTTTATATAAAAACCACCTTCTAATCTATGGTGGATCTTGATAAAGCATACCGAATCATACGATGTCTACTTACACACGAATATCCGCAAAAAAACGTTCGAAGTTAATATATATATATATATATATATATATATATATATATATATATATATATATATATATATATATATTATTTTCTGTTATATACATGTATTTTATATATGTGTTTTATATCATTTCATTTATTTTATAGATGTATAATATTTAATAATATATATCTATATCCAGGTATATCCATAGCTAATGATAATATATATATATATATATATATATATATATATATATATATATATATATATATATATATAAAGCGAAGAGGTTATAGTAGCTCCAACGAGAGAAAAGTGTGTATATTAAAAAGAAGGGTTTGTACTATAGTGACTGATAAACACCTCCGAAAACCCGCCTAGAAGAACTACATAAAACTCTAAAAAAAAACGACGCTACCCCACAACACTAATAAACAAAGGTTTTGAACTCACAAAAAAATTCCTTCAGACCAACTTTGAAATAAAAAGGTAACGTAGCGTTAAACAAATTCTAGCATATGTCTCAACATACAACAAAAACAATCCAGAATTATTCACAGAAATTACAAAAAATCAAGACCTACTTAGCAAGCATAATAAACTGAAAAATATATACTAAAAACAACCAAAATAATTAAAAGCAAACGCCAATCTAAAACCTTAAATACATATTAACCTCATCCAAATTTAGCAAACACATAATACATGGAGTCACAAAATGCAACAAAAAAAGATGTGGAGTTTGTGACATCATTATAGAAGGAAACTCTGACACTTTTGAAAACCCCAAAACGACATTCATAATAAATACAAACTTAAACTGCAATTCCAATAATGTGATTTATGTAGTGAAATGCACAAAATGCAAGAAGTCATATATAGGTATCAGCCAACAACTAAACAACACAAAAGCAACCTAAAGGTACCAGACAACAGAAAACTTTTTGTATCACAACACATTTTTAAATGTAACCAGATTAAATTTAAAACTATGCCAATATATCAAAGAGACAATTAGTCTTACCTATAAATGCAAGAAAAAAATTCATAAACAAATTTAAATGCGCACATAATGGCCAAATACAGCGATCAAACCACTCGCATGCATGCACACACGCTCACATGCGGGTGTCCGTGGAAACCGAATATATATACGCATATTGACAAAAGTAGGGGACTACTTTGCCTGATGAAGGTCACGAGACTGGAAACTCGTGTAGCAAAATTATGGAAAATAGAGCATATTTTTTTTTAAATCCAAATTACAAACAAAAATGTTTGCGGTTTCTCTCTTCCTTTTAATACGCACACACACACACACACACACACACACACACATACACGCACACACGTATATATATATATATATATATATATATATATATATAGATAGATAGATAGATAGATAGATATAGGCTGTGATGGGTAAATTGCCGCCATTTATATTTTTTAATTTCGCGAATCTGCGTTGTTTGTTTTTGCTTTTGTCGACTGCACAGTATAGTAGGGTCAGTTGGGTACCGTCCGTGAGAAAAAGAGCAGCATGATGCAATTCTGTTGTGCCAGTCCACAAGGTTCGAAAAAAAATGGTTTTATCTAAGACCTGAAGGCTTCATTTGCCCGAAGCCATTTTTAAACATTGATCAGAAACAAAAGGCGGTTGTATACAGCAGGCTCTTTTTTCGGTTTTTTGCTTTTGTCGACTGCACAATATAGTAGGGTCAGTTGGGCACCGTCTGTGAGAAAAAGAGCACCACGAAACAATTCACCCCACCAGAAATTTTGAAATGGCATGCTGTACTGCTTGACATTCGCGCGGGAAGCGCCAGTATGAACAGTTCAGAGTAGTTGGCTGTGAACCCCAGGACAATGCAGAGAATTCGGAAAGAGTTCGATGTATTTAATAGGGATTAAGAAGGTACAGCATCTCAGAAATCTCACTCGGATCGTTCTGATAAGAAAAGATCTCTCGAATATATTGGTGAGGGCCTTAGACTCAACACGGAGGCCCACCTCAAATGCCTTGAGGAAGTAGTGCTTCTCAATGTCAAGAGAGTGGCCGCTGGAAGATCCTACGATTAGCAACAGGGTTCTGCACCATGTCATACAAGCAGGAGAACCCAGGAATTTCTGCGACTTATATCTGGCCACCTATCTCCCCACACTGCAGTCCCTTGATTATGTGGGGGGTAACAGTTGAGCGAGAGACCAAAACAACTGAACACAAAAAAGTAAATAATTCAATAACTGAAATGCACTGAAAGCAAGGATTATGGCATCATTCACCAACTTAAACAAGGAGACCGTCCAGAAGAGTTGCAGGAGATTCCGAAGTCATCTGGGGGCCGTGGTTGAAGCCAATGGCAATTTTTGTGAATAAATTTACTCTTTAGTGTTTCAAGATATTTGTGTGTAATTTTGGTAAATATATCTGTTAAAATTATATATCAGTGTTATTTTAATTTTTGCGTAATTTAGACGACAATTTACCTATCCGTGTGCAGAGAGACAGTGAGATCAAACCACAGCGGGAAATACATATATATATATATATATATATATATATATATATATGTGTGTGTGTGCGTGCGTGCGTGTGTGTGTTTGTGTGTGTGTGTATGAATGTATATATGTATATATGAATGTATATATGTATATATATACACGTACAGGATTGATGTATACGGAATAAATTCCAATAACCAACACTTGATAAGACACCAAATGTGTTGAAAGAAAATGACTATTTTTGTAGTGGTTTTATAACATTTTTATGTTATAATTTTCGAATAAATATATATATATATATATATATATATATATATATATATATATATATGTGTGTGTGTGTGTGTGTGTGTGTGTGTGCGTGCGTGTGTGTTCTACATAAAATTTTAGTATACAACTCAGTCCTTTTAACAATAAAATTGGTATTAGCCAACTGATATTGATAACATTTACAGCCGATACTATAAAAATGGATGAAGATGTTTTTCAAATCAAAAATGTCGGCCGAGTTCCTAATTCTAGAACTTAATCCGGAATTCCTTCTTTTAGATCTTTTGTCAGGCCTGCATAAAATACAACACGCGGGCCCATTTTGGCTCACGAGACTATCGACTATATCATGTGAATGGTTTTTAAAATGGTATCTTTTTTTGTTTATCAGAATAACTTCGGCAGCAGATCACGTACTAAAAATTGAGTTTTGTGGGAGCCTGACTTTATTATTTTTCTATCTAATTAATTCTTTTAACTCTGTAAAGAAAGAAAAAGGGGGAATTTTCTCTCCATCCTGCTCTGTATATATTCGTTTCTAACTCACTCATATTCTAATCTCTATCTATAAAAGTCAGGATGTGTGTGTGTGTGTGTGTGTGTGTGTGTGTGTGTGTGTGTGTGTGTGTGTAACGAATACACGGTTGCAATTTTCGACGGATTTGCACCAAAATTTACATGCACATGCTCCAAGTTAGCAGGAAGGCCAAGACCGACATTGCATTTCCCAACTCCCATCGATAGTGGAAATAATCGATTTCTTCATGCTTCTACGGCAGTTTTCATGTAGTTTGCCGCTATTTTGTACTGGCCAGAGTGAGAGCCTATAGCTGGCTGCCACGAATAGGCAGGAAGATTCTATTGGCCAGCGTGAGAGCCAACAGCTGACTGACACGAATGTTAACTAGCATGTTAGCATGCAAAAAAAAATCGATAGCTGCATTCGTCACAAGTGGGAAAAATTTAAATCTTCATGGCACTTTACTCCAATTGGCTCATTCGCTTGCTTAAACTCAACGTTGATTCTGATTCCGCAGAACTGGATTGGTTGTGAAAAAGTATTTGTTGTTAACATTCTTTTTTCATTCGGTTTTTCCAGTTACGAGTCCTTTTTTAAAGCTGATCGTTTTGTGTTCATTTTGTTTAGTTCTTTTTTCGTAACAGATTTAATGTTTAGTATAGAGCTTAGAAAAATTCGCAGTGTGAGATAGGCAAGAAGTAAGGCATGTAGCAACATCAGCACGGAAAAGGGCACTCCTTTAAAGGCAAGGAAGGGGAAAAATATTTTAAGTCAAGTGATAGCGATTGCTGTATTTTTTAATCAAGCACGGCAACGCCGGGCCATGCTGCTAGTTTAGTCAAAAATTTACTCTTGTGGCCGACGGCTAATTCTCTGGGATCAATATGGATCTACACAGATTTTAATTGTGCAGAAATGCTTTTAGGATAAAGGATCAGTTTCAAGGGAAGTTCGTGTTCAATTTTGCGTCCAAATAGCAGAGATCAGTGTCAAATATGTTTTAACATTTTATCAAAATTCAAAAAATTATCATTTAAATTGTTTCAGACTATCACACTATTTGTTATTTCCAATATGCAACTCTGACGCTCTACTTCTACTTCTTCTTCTCCCACTCCTCCTCCTCCTTCTTCCCCTCCTCCTCCTTCTCCCCTCTCCACCTCCTCCCCTTTCTTCTTCTTCTTCTTCTTCTTCACCTCCTCCTCCTCTTTCTTCTACTTCTTCACTAAAACCATTATTATCTCCCCACAAAATTCTAAAAATCTAGAAATATTTTCTGAATTTGAATAAAATGCAAAGAGTTGGTAAGCCGTAAAAAATCAATCAATCAATCGTCTTCTATGTACCGTGTTACTTGAGGACGTCGGCGATCTATGGCTCTCCACAACTTCCTTTCTTTTGTAGCTCATAATAAATTTTGTCTATTTGCTATCTCTCCTTATCCATGTTCTTCTAATCAATCTCGTTGCTAAGATATTCTCTACTTTCCTTTGTTTCTATTGCCTTCAATACATCCTGAGCGTGTCACGTTTTCCATGCCCTCTTTCTTCATAATCTTCCATAGAAATTACAATTGCATCTTTCTGATTCTAAGTATAACTGTCCTTTTTGTTTCCATTTTCCTTAAATATTCCTCGTTACTTAATGTTCAGTTCATAGTATTCCCAGCATCCTTCTGTAGAACAACATTTCCGTTGCATCAAATCTCTTCATCTGCGAAGAGATTATCCAGCATTCACAGCCGTATAATAGGAATTATATGACATAACAGTTCAGTAGTCTTTCCTATATTTCTAAAGATATCTTCCTGTATCTTAATACTTTGCTTAGCTTTTGGAAGGCATCTTTCACTACCCCAGTGTGCATTAAGATTTAAGTGTCGCGCATTCTGTCCTCCCTTAAAAAGACTTCCCAGGTAATTAAATTATTGTAATTGTTTGGGTTTTCGCGGATACAACTGGTATGATCACCATCTATCTGTAGAACCACATTTCTGTCGTTTCAAAACTCTTCATCATTTGTCGGGAGGTTGTATATCATTGACTGTCATATAAGAGGACTGATATTACAGAACAATTCAGTACTCTTTTTTCCAATGAAACTTTCCTCGTTCTTAATACTTTGCTTAGCTTTTGAAAGCTAAACTACAAACATCAAAATTAAAGACGTCAAAACTATAGACATCTCTACTGAAGATATTTGAACTAAAGACATTTCATCTAAAAACATGAAAACTAAAGATATCTAAAGTAAAGACATTTAAACTAAAGTAGGTACCTCCACTATTTCGGCATAAATTTTCTATATTGAAATTTAAAATGAATTTTTTACAACGAAAAAAAATTCTTGAATATTTCATTTTAGCTTTAATTGAAAGTTTAATGATTAAATTTACGATTTCTATTAATTAAACAATTCTGGTGTATTTCAGATAGAAACTATATACATTTGATTGTCAAATTTAATTTTAAATTTTTAAATTTTCTTAAAAATGGCCATTTTCTTAATTTTAAGAAATTTGTAAACAAACACAAATTTATCGATTTTTAAAATATTTAAAAAAATTTCTGACACGTTATTTTAGTAAAATTAAAAAATTTAAAGTTAAAGTAATCTGATTTGAAAGAAATCTTTCTTACTTATAGCGTAAAAAAATAATATACAACCAATTATTAACGATCGATCCTGTTAATCTGACCCACCTATTGATGGATTGTTGAATGACGAGGCGATGACAGCTACTACGGATTACCATCAATGACATAATTTTTAAAAGTCTGAGTTTTAAAAAAAAATTATTCTATTTGAGTATGACCCGCACTAATGGAAATACAATACATAAAATAAAATTATTTAGTGAAATAGTAAATGAAAAAAAGAAAAATTACTTTAAAATTTAAAGTTTACACTTTTAAAGTTGAATGGAAAATAAAAAATGTTATGAAAAGGCCGCGTAAAGGGACAAAACCCTTAAATCGCGTGACCTTGTAATAATACTGGCAATTTCAGTATATCATACACGGAAATAAGGAATGTATTAAGTAAAAAAATACAACATAAAAAATTATTTTTAAAAAAAGTAGCTCAACTAAATTTATTAAACTTAAAGTTTTTTTCTACTTAATTACTACATAATATCGAGGAGCCCTCCTAATACAGAGCTTTACACGATGTTAAACTATTATAAATTATTATAATTAAAATTTTTTAAAAAACGAAAAAATTCTTGTAAAAATTAATTATTCATCAGAAAAAAATTATTTCTTCAGACAATAATGTCCTTAATATTACTTATTTACAAAAGCAATTAAAAACTTTTCTAATTAAGTAATATCATTGTTTTATTGGATTCATTATTTTTCAATTCAGACAAGATTTTCAGTTAAATAGCGCAAATTTGAAAAAAAAAAGTAGGTTATTTATCATCTCCAAAGACTCCTCCTTTTAACAAAAAAAAAATTCAGGAACCAAAAAGGTTTCGGGCGAAATTTCATGAAATTAAATAAGTGGGGGGTAACATATTTAAAAAAAAATATTTTTTACCAAAAATTTCTAAAAACAAAATGTTTCAAAAATAATTTCATTTATTTGTGAATAAGTCCTGAAAATTTCATTAAAATTGGACAATTACTTTAATTTTACAAGAATTTCCAAATCAATGTGTTTTCAACGGGAAAAAAGCGCCAAAAAAACCTGTTATTTTAACGTTCCCGCGATGACGTAAACAAAAGAAGATTTTAACCGAAATTTCGAACGTGTTAGAAAATATTAAAAAATTTCAAAAAATAATTAAAAAATACTTTTTTTTTTCATCTTAATAATAACATAAACATTTTGACGATAATACTTTATTTTCTTTAATTTTGTGGCATTTTTCATTTACGCTATGCTGTTTTTCCGCGAAAACAGTGGACATGCCTAAACTAAAGACATCAAAATTAAGACATCAAATCTAAGTACATTTAAACTAAAGCCATTTAAACTAAAGATATCAAAACTAAAAAAACATCTAAACTACAGATATCAAAATTAAAGACATCAAAAGTAAAGACATCAAAATTAAAGACATCAAAAGTAAAGACATCAAAATTAAAGACATCAAAAGTAAAGACATCAAAATTAAATATATCAAAATTAAAGACATCTAAACTAAAGACTTCAAAATTAAAGACATCAAAAGTAAAGAGATAAAAATCAACGACATCAAAATTACGTACCTCAAAATTAAAGACATCAAAAGCAAAGACATACAAATTAAAGACATCAAAAATAAAGACATCAAAATTAAAGACATCAAAAGTAAAAACATCTAAACTAAAGACATCAAAAGTAAAGACATCAAAAATAAAGACACCAAAATTAAAGATATCAAAAGTAAAGAATCAAAAATAAAGACATCAAAATTAAAGACATCAAAATTAAAGACATCAAAAGTAAAGAGATAAAAGTAAAGAGATAAAAATAAAGACATCAAAATTAATGACATCAAAAGTAAAGACTCAAAAATAAAGACATCAAAATTAACGACATCAAAATTAAAGACATCAAAATTAAAGTCATCTAAAGACTTCAAAATTAAGACATAAAATCTGAAGTCATCTAAATTAAAGACATCAAATCTAAATCATCAAAATTAAAGACATCTAAACTAAATACGTCAAAACTAGTCATCTAAACTTGCATTGGCCATAAAATCCATGGTACTTGCATGACAATTAGGGACTTGCATGACAATTAGGGACTTGCATGACAATTAGGGACTTGCTGATGTTAATATGGACGTAATATCATACCTGCTGTCTAGTGTTGATCCCAGAGTAATTGCACTAATTGCCTCTCAAAAGACACAGATCATTTATCCAAGTTTAACCTCACAAATGAGGATTTGGAGAATTTGAAAAATGGTTAAGTAGGTCCGAAAAAAAAACATAAGTTTAAGAATTTTAATCTCGGAGCAACAATGATTAATAATTATTTTAAAAAGTCTGGTACCAACTGGAAGAAAAATCCGCATAAAACACTATCGATCGGAAGAGTCGAAAGAATTCTACGATAACTGATACACAAAACGCGCAGGCTGGGATACTGCCTCTTCGGTTTCATATCAGGCATAAGAAGTGGAAAATTATTAAAGGCGCGTTTTGCCGAAAGCAGCTGTTCTCTCTGTCTTCCTTAGGTATGGATGGAAGAAAAACAAAATTGTTTGTGAAGAAAAATGCCTTGTGGTCCCTGAGCATAATTAGTGACTATAAATCAAATTTAATTAGATTACTTTATCACCTGTAAAGGTAATCTAATTTAATTTGATTTTTTCTAGGTATATTTCTTCTTCAATAAATATAAATAATGGGACCGCAGATTCTTAGTACTCTTGAATAAGAATCTTATAATTATTCCCGATTTTATTCTGTTGCAGTGGTGAGAATAGAAATTAATATGGTCATCCTTGTTGGTAGATTTTCTGCAGGTCATTATTAAATTATTATTGCAGTTCTATGTAGCATGATAGGTCAAATCTATAGTGTTACTAATAACTGATATTGTTTAATATGCTTATTCTTTCTGGATAAACATTTTTTACAGTAAAGTTCACCATTTACAAGTTCCGACTGGGGGGGAACTTGTGGTATAGTGGAATTTACTTCTCACCGATGGAATACGGGGGGAATGTGGGTGATTTGCTATTATGTAAGTGGCATGGGGGTCCTAGCCGTGAAGTTTTAAACTGGTGGGACTAGGGAAGATAGATAGATAGATAGATAGATAGATAGATAGATAGATAGATAGATAGATAGATAGATAGATAGATAGATATGAATAAGTAGAGATAAATAGCAGAGGACGTAAATGGATATCAATTCATTAAGATAGATATGAATAGTCTAAAGATAGCGAGATAGGGAGATACATAGAGCTGAAAAAGCTGAGATAGATAGATAGATAGATAGATAGATAGATAGATAGATAGATAGATAGAAAGATATGAATAAGCAGAGATAGACGGAGGTAAATAGATATGAATTCACTTCGTTTTGAATCGTCTGAGATAAAGAGATAGGGAGATACGTAGACCTGAGAAAGCTGAGATAGATATATTAGGTTGGTGCAAAAATAATGTCGTTTTCTCACATATGGTACTATATGAGAAAACGACATTATTTTTAGTAACAAACTTAGATATTAAGAGACATATATATATATATATATATATATATATATATATATATATATATATATATGAATAGGCTGAGAAACCGATCATCTATTTTATTGCGTCCGCGACGGGCTTCCATACTGTGTTCGCCATTTCTTTGTTTCCCTTTCAGTGCAAATGATTGCACCAAACAATTACAGCCGTCGCTTGTTTATTTACCGGCAATAGTGGAAAATCAATCGCCATTGGGGGAAATGATATTGAAATTAGAAAACAATTCCCGTGAAATCTCTCGCGGCCAACAGAAGGAACGATATAAAATAAGTGCTTGCTTGCTTGCTTGCTTGCTTGCTTCTTTCTTTCTTTCTTTCTTTCTTTCTTTCTTTCTTTCTTTCTTTCTTTCTTTCCGTCCGTCCGTCCGTCCGTCCGTCCGTCCGTCCGTTCCACTCCTCAACCTCTCGCCTCTCTCTCTCTCTCTCTCTCTCTCTCTCTCTCTCTGCACGCACACACACATACATACATACATATATATATATATATATATGTTATGAAATGGAGTAACTCATTATGAAATGGACTATTATCTTAATATATTTTCTTTTTATACGTTATTTTTATTAATACAATTATACAAGTAGCATTTACTTGTATAATTGTATTAATAAAATGTATAATAAACAGTATTAATAACATTTACCGGCCTGACTGTGCGAGAAATTGCGTAGAAAATATGTATCTTCCGACAGGATTCGAACCTGTATCCTATACGGAACCGTCATTTAACTTCGCTAATTAGTCGCTTCGCCTGTAGCTAAATGGATATTTTAAATTCTTAAATTTCCATTGTACGAATACAGCTTTCCTCAATAAAATTGATAAATGGGATTTATTTCTATGAAATCAATTTTTCTGTTTTCTATGCATATTCAGTTATTATACATCTGTTTACAGTTAATTATATGAAAAGTATGTTTATTCATTAGTTGAAAATACAATAAAATAAAATTTGTATATGTACGAATATTTGTTTCTCCCCACTATATATATAGATAGATAGATAGATAGATAGATAGATAGATGGGGGTAATTTCCGTTATGTTTGGTTGATTAGTAACGGAAGTTTGGCCCTGTTTCAAAGAACTAAACCTGGTGACAGGCCTCTCTGTGACAGGCCAGCAGCTGCTATGACATGAAATCAACTACGTTGAGACTCTCATTACAACTGCCAGAAGAATTACGATTGCGAAACTCCTGGAAGGCCTTCAGAGGAACTATTTTTGTTCTGTTTTCTATGCATATTCAGTTATTATGCATCTGTGCACAGTTAATTATATGAAAAGTGTGTTTATTCATTAGTTGGAAATACGATAAAGTAAACATTTGTATACGTACCCACTATATATATATATATATATATTGTATGAGTGTGTGCCTTTCTTGAACAATACAAAATGTTAAAAAATTAAACTTACACACTGGTTTGTATATTAATATTTTTGTTTCATCATTTAAATTATGTTTCCCGACTAGTTTCAGCCAGAATGACCATCAGAAGAAGAAAATTCCTGCTTGTTAGTAACAGTTAACTACAGAGGGGAATGGCTGTCTCTGAAGAAAGTGAACTTTGCCTGTAGTTTTCATTTGTTTTTTTATCATTAATTTCTGGTCAGTCCTTGTATTGGTCAAAAGACCTCTTTCGATTTCTTTTAAGAAGCTGCGAGATTCATGAGTCGCAGATATACTTCCTTAGTCATTCAGCTTTATTGGTTGGTGGGAAGGAGATGTTTGTGTGCTGTGTGTTTGTTATCTTTTAGGGTTTTTTGTGGGAGGGTGATATGTGTATGTGTATATATTTGCGTGTACGCGGTTGACCACAACACCTCTGCATGTATGTCTGTCATGTGTATTTGAAGGGGTTGATCTATGGGATTATATATTAATTATATCTATGCTGATTAGTCTGTTGTTAAGCCCGTCAGGACAAAGTGTTTTGAGGTGCAAAATCCATTTGTCTTCATGTTCTTCTAATATTTTCCCAAGTTTATCTTTTGCGACTATATCTATTCTTCCAATAATAGTGAATATTGCATGGCTATTAAGACTTTATATATATATATATATATATATATATATATATATATTAGTAGCATAAGTATAAGAAATTATACTCGTTCGGGTAACCTTCGGTGTCTTCATTTGCAAATAATCAAACCAATACCAAATGGAAAAACAGGTATAAAAAAAGAAAGAACCAAGAACATGTACGTTAGCCGAAAATAATCATCTAACATGCAAGTCCAAAGTTCAAAGAAAAAAGTCCCGATACAAGTAAGCAAAATAACTAAATAAAGTGTTGAATACGGTAAGTAGAGCAGACCTAAATAAACCTAAAGAGCCAGACAAACCTACCAAGGTTTCACCTAAGCGGATTGTCAGGGAAGGCCGGCTAAAAAGGTAACGAAAGAACGGAATATTTATAACCTATAAATATAAAATCATAACCACGTGACCAACAAAAATAAAAAAGGTGGGGAAGAAAACTCAAACAACGGGGGTGGGGGTGAACTCAAACAACGGGGGTGGGGGTGAACCATTTATTCAAATCAAGATAACCATACCTGACTACGTATATGTATATATATATATATATATATGAAATGGAAGTAATGTCTTTAATTTAAGTACAAAATTAAATTAGGGGCTTTTAGCTTCCATTTTTGAAACATGGTTGGAACTGTGTAGCGAAAAACCATATTTTAAGTCTATTAACTTATTATATATATATATATATATATATATATATATATATATATATACATACATACATACATACATACATACTGGGCGTGTTTCCAAAAATAAATACGCTAAAAATCCACCTTCATCCCGACCGTGCGCCGACAGCTTAGTGGTAGAATATCCGCCTGATACCAATTCAGTCGGGTTTCCTAGCTAGAGGCAACCGGATGTCTAGCCGCACTGATGAGCTGTGGATGACATTATATATATATATAGCGGGTAATATACGATTTTGTGTATTCATAATGTAATTACATATGTTCTTTGTATGTGTGGACATGTGTATATATATATGTATAGATGTATGTGTGCGTGTATATATATATATATATGTGTGTGTATATGTGTATGCGTATATATGTCCATATGTATGGATGTACATATATGTGTATATGGATTTACATATAACTTTATGTGTGTGGATGTATATATATATAAGTATATGTGGATATGTGTGTAGATATGTTTGTATGTATATTTCTATAGGTGTATATGTGTAGATATGGGAATATACATATAGTTTATGTGTAGATGTGTGTGCATGTGTATATATGGATTCACAGGTATATAGGGAGATATAGGGATGTAGATATAGATAGGGGTTATGATATGTGTAGAGGTGTGTGTGTATGGATTGTAAAAGAAGGACCTAATTTTCTCTTAGCAGTGTTTTATCCAAATTTCTCCTCTAGGACTCTCCAATTGGAAGTGAGTTTAAATAATACGGAAGTAAATTTTAAATTGGCAAATTGGCAATGGAAATATATTACCCTTTAATAATTATTGATGATAAAATTATTTAAATTGGAACAACCCTTGATAATAATTAGGTAGGTATCTAAAAACAGTCACGAGTTTAATTTATGAACAAGACTCAAACGAATAGATGTCAACTGAATAATCAACAAGAAAAAAGTTTGTGTACGAATATATAGAATATTGTAAAAGAAGGACCTAATTTTCTGTTAGTAATCTTTTATCCAATTCTCTCCTCTAATATTCTCCAACTGGAAGTGAGTTTAAATAAATAATACGGAGGTAAATTTTTAAATTGATAATTTAATTTAAATTGAAATATATTACTCAGTAATTATTATTGATGATAAAATTATTTGAATTGAAATAAACGTTGATAATTAGGTATCTAAAAACAGTAACAAATTTAATTTATGAACAAAAATCAAACGAATAGATGTCAACTTAACAAGCTATAAGAAAAAAGTTTAGGAAAATAAAAAGGATTACTAGATATAAAATGGATTATTCTTTCAATGTACTTTCTATGATTTTTCCAATCGACTATTTCATAGAAAATACCCAAAACTCCAACAAACTTCAAATTAAATTCGTCGTAGATTTTTAGACATTTAGATTTATATCAAATTCTAACCCCCAAAGATACCCTTTAAAGTAATGCGAATTAACAGCATCTAAGAATTTGAGTGAATTCTGCTTTCAAGGACATGATTTATTATTTTATTGATAACTGTATCTTCCACCTTTAAGTCGGTCTTCTCCCTCACCCCTTACCCATCTATATCTAGATAGCATACGTTTAGTTAAGCGGCGTCTAGCCTACACAGAGTGGGGTTAAGGATAAGGAATTGAAAATGGTACATCTAACTCAGTCATATCTTCTCTCCCACCTCACTTCCTCACTTCGTTACTTTCACATACGCTTGGTGCGGTCCGTCAAAAATGTGTAAGTTTCTTTCCATTTTTCATTTCAACTTTTGGAAGTAAAGTCTGATGATCCAGAGCCCTTTAAAAGGGTTGTGGTGAAATAACTTATTACATGGAACCTTAAACTGATCTGTTTTTATTCAAATATAATTGCTCTGAATTTACATTGAGCTCTCTGGATATCATCCTCCTTGGGTCTACCCATACGGATTACTTAGTTTTGCAGAAACTATATATATATATATATATATATATATATATATACGTATTCAGGTATGATTATCGCAAGACATCAAGTTACAATGTCATATCTGTGTACGATTTCGTCTTAAATGTAAAAAGTCTTTACATTCGGTCAAAACAACTCTTGAAGAAAGAAGAGCTTTTAACGAAAAAGAACAACCAGTCAACATAATTGGATGCCGTCAAGCCGTAGTTAGTACATCAGAGTTTTCTTTATTCTTTTTCAGTGATTCCCAACCGGTGTTGCGCGTCTCATTGGTGCCGCAAAAGAGAATAGCAGGTGAGGCAGAATGATTGAAAGACAATCACAGATTTAGAAACAGTTTCAAAAATTCATATGCCAAAAATAAACATTATTTCAAAATTTAAAATATTATTATGGATTACTTGTTATTGCATGCATTAGTCCCAGTATAAATAGTTATAAATAATTATTGACTGATTTATCAGCGTGATATATTTGCATTATATCAAGTATTAAGAATATAGTAACTAAGAGTCAACAAATTGGGAGAGAGTTATAAATGATAATGTTTTGACTTCGAATCCTTTAACACTCTGTCTGATTTTTTTTTATTTTAAATGCAACCATCGCTTCTACTTCAGCAGTTTCTTTTCTCACGCTTCCTAACAATGAAACTCCCTTCCACTTACTTGCTTCCCGGATAACTACAACCATCAAAAATTTAAATGCAACATCGATCGACATTTTCAGTTGTTCTTCTTTTCACCTGTCCTCATTCCTCTCCGTACATAGTATTTTCCCTTACGTTCTGTAAACTCCTCTCCTCCTTGCTTGGGGTGAAATGGTTTAAAAAAAATGTACTTTTTATCACATAAAATTTGGTGAGCTCCATCTACCCGAAGAGCCTGGTTATGAGGCGACAGTTTTCAACATTCTCCGGCTATTTGAAACTCATACCACGGATGCGTTTTCTACGCAGTGGGAGCTTGTCCCTACTAACAGTTCCGGCTATGACAACCTTTGTAACATATGTAATGTACGTATATAAACATTATATACATTACGTTTTTTAGAAGCTCAAAAGATATTAAATGTTATTGAAACATATAAAAATTTATGTCAACATAAAACGGTAGAAAACAAGACAATTACGAAATAGTAGATAAATCAACAAACAAATATCGAAAAGATTGTTAATGTAAAAAAAAAAAAGAAAAGATAACAGAAACGAAAAATGAAATTATAAATCGGAATTTAAGCCTAAAACATTCGGATGTCATGATATAACATATGATAGCATAATTTATCCTGCATTTTGACAGTCCTAACACCAAATTGTCAACTGATAGAAAATGAACGAGAGTAGAAGAATGCAATGTTGATAAATATAACTTTAGATAAGCAAAAACAGAAAATAAAAATAAGGAAACGATCTTCAGGTTTACTCTACAATAACAAATTACTTCTACAGAAAAAACCGGTAACTGTGGAGAAAATTGAAAGATAATAATAATAAACAATACGTATTAACTTCAAATAAATATAATAACCATAATATATATATAATAAATTGAATAAAATAAATAATAATTGCAAATTATATTAAATTATTATATTACTTTTAAGCAATATTTATATTATATTATAATATATTATTAAATTATATTAGCATATTATATTAATATATTACTATATTATATACTATTATTAAATTACATTACATATATATATATATATATATATATATATATATATATATATATATATATTATTACATTATATTGTATTACTTTTAAGCAATATTTTTTGTTTTTCAGTTAAACTTAAAATCCGTTAATTTTTTTGAGTTTCCTTGAGAGATTATGGACGTAAAATATTTTATTTAAACTCATGTCTTGCACCACACAAATACGCTTTTACAATCATTATGATCACACACATACATACATACATACATATATATATATATATATATATATATATATATATTGCATGGGATAAAAATCCAGATTTACCTCATACATACATATATATATATATATATATATATATATATATATATATATATATATATATATATATATATATATATATATATTGCATAGGATAAAAATCCAGATTTACCTCATTTGTATAGCTATTTCAACCAACAAGTAAACCTACATTGTCAACTCAGAAGTGTGAAGCTTCACACATCTGAGTTGAAAAAGCCAATATAGGTTTAGTTGAAATAACTATTCGAATGAGGTAAATTTGGATTTCTGTTCTATGTAATTTATCTGCTTTGTTATAATAAATGCATTGAGCACTTTTTGGGGAACAGTTTTAATATTTTATATTATTAGGATTCACTTGAATTATATACCATATATATATATATATATATATATATATATATATATATATATATATATATATATATATATATATGCGCGATATTTTGTTTGTGGAAAGTGCTCAATATCCGTGATAGAGCTAACATATGCGGTTGCATGGGTAGTAATTTACAACCCCGGATTTCACTCTTTCCCAATCTTCATGCAAACACTGAAGATCGCGAAAGCGTGAAACCCGGGGTTACAAAATAGTATCCATGCAACCGCGTATATATATATATATATATATATATATATATATATATTAGGTTGGTGCAAAAATAATGACGTAATAATGTCATTTTTTGACGTAAACGTCAAAAAACGACATTATTACGTCATTATTTTTGCACCAACCTAATATATATATATATATATATATATATATATATATATAGTACTCGTTTAGAAAACCTTGGATAGCTCAAGTTGCTGCAGAAAAAATCGATATCTGAGGAAAAAATTGGAAATAAAAAAAGGAAAGAACCAAGAACATTAAAACAAGAGGAAACCAATCGTCAAGTGCTTCAGTTCCAAGTCCAAAGAGAAAAAAAAAACCAAACGAGTAAAAGGACTAAAGCGTAGAGTGCTCAATAAGCTAAGTAGAGCGATAAACTAAAATAATCCTAAGGAGCCAGGCAAACCTACTTAGGTTTATTTATTTGCCTACGTATGATATTAATATTCAGCACTGAATCAAGTGTATTGACAAGGAAGGTGATTATGTTGAAAAATGAATATCTGTTGTATAAGATAAATTTTTTTCATCCTTAGGCTACAGATTTATTTATTTGTTTACCTACGTATGAGATTAATATTTACCACTGGATTAAGTGCATTGACAAGGAAGGTGATTATGTTGAAAAATGAATTTATGTTGTATAAAATAAATGCTTTTTCCTCAATAGGCTACAGATTTATTTATTTACCTACGTATGAGATTAATATTTACCACTGGATTAAGTGCATTGACAAAAAAGTATATTATGTTGAAAAATGAATATCTGTTGTATAAAATAAATGCTTTTTCATCCTTAGGCTACAGATTTATTTATTTGTTTACCTACGTGTGAGATTAATATTTACAACTGGATTAAGTGCATTGACAAGAAAGTATATTATGTTGAAAAATGAATATCTGTTGTATAAAATAAATGGTTTTTCATCCTTAGGCTACAGATTTATTTATTTGTTTACCTACGTGTGAGATTAATATTTACAACTGGATTAAGTGCATTGACAAGAAAGTATATTATGTTGAAAAATGAATATCTGTTGTATAAAATAAATGCTTTTTCATCCTTAGGCTACAGATTTATTTATTTACCTACGTATGAGTTTAATATTTACCACTGGATTAAGTGCATTGACAAGAAGGTAGATTATGTTGAAAAATGAATATCTGTTGTATAAAATAAATGCTTTTTCATCCTTAGGCTACAGATTTATTTATTTACCTACGTATAAGATTAATATTCATCACTGAATCAAGTGCATTGACAAGGAAGGTGATTATGTTGAAAAATGAATATCTGTTGTATAAAATATATGCTTTTTTTATCCTTAGGCTACAGATTTATTTATTTGTTTACCTACGTATGAGATTAATATTTTACACTAGGTTACGTATACTGACATGGAAGGAGAATTTTTTGCTTATTTGTTTTTGCTGCGTGTTATTTTTTTTATTTTTATTTTTTTTTTTTTGTAATCGTTAGACTATAAACTTACTGTGCACATCTTTAAATAAAGCAGTTTTTATATCTGTGTAATTTTAGCTTCAGGTTTTCGTGAACGATATCGAAAAGATCAAGATTTTTTTGGTGAGAAAATGTCGCGAAAAAAAAATAAAATATATATATGCTTTTTTTTTTCTCTCTGAACATAAAAACAAAAATCAAGTCATTAAATTTTTTTTTTTTTTTTTTTTTTAGCAAGGAAATTTAAAAAAGCCTTTTTTCTTTTTCTTTTTTCGGATGTCTCTGGGAGAGTCTGGCGCAGAATTGGCTCTCCAAACATGAGAGGTAAATACGCCAATTAAATGTTCGCCGGTTGGAATATGCGTGAGAAACGTCTATCTTTAGGAAACATCTGAATCATATGAACCGACAACAAAAAGAAGAAACGTTATAAACGAACAATGGCCAATTCCACATACCAGGCAATAAGTGTGTATCTTTTAATACTTCTCACTAACATTTATACAGGTGGCAGCTGAAGATAACGTTTCTTTATTCTATAATATGGTTGCTCAAATGGGCATAAAATCACAAATAGCTGTCCTCAAAACCAGTCAAGAGACATCTTAATCGTCACACTGACAATCTGAATGCCCAAAGGGAAAGGATCTGATTATTGTATTACTAGGACTCTGTACATGATAAATTGAAATATTTCTATTAACAAAAGCTTAGATTAAAATCACAGAAGTTAACGAATTCTTTTATCTATTCATTACATTTACAGTATTATCACTCACTCTCTCTATCCATCTCTCTCTCTATATCTATCTATCTATCCATCTCTCTCTCTCTCTCTCTCTCTCTCTCTCTATATATATATATATATATATATATATATATATATATATATATATCCATTTCTCTCTCTCTCTCTCTATATATATATATATATACATATATATATATATATATATATATATATATATATAGGTGTTCCTAAAATCTGGACCCACAGGAAATCTCATTAACTATATGTCCTTTAACCTCCATAAAGTAAACATTGTTCTGTCGAAAGAATAAAGAATTGGCTTCTTTTTCTGAAGTACGCTAAAGGAGGTGTACTCAATGAAGATCACAGATGCAACACACTTGATTGAACGCATACAGAGTGAATGTGCTAAAATTGGCGGCATTGTGGAGTTATTGCATCAAGTTCACGTGAATCTTGCAAACAGCACCAACCTTTGCATCACTTTTTTGCCTAGGGTGCCCAGACTTTACGAGAAACCCGGTATAATACGCCAAGTGTTGTTTTAAGCTCAACACCTCCAGCGGAACTCGTACATACGATCCATCCCGAAAAATGCTGAGAAACTGGTCGGTACCTTATGGTTCTTGTACAGTTCCAGTAAACAGCTGACTCCTGCCGCTTTTCTCTACCTTTTCAAGAGCGAGATCAGGCCGAAAATGAAGTACCGCTACCATGTACGGGCAGGAGCTGCACAGTCTTCAATTTCCGGTCACGATAGAGTCAAAAAGCGTCTACAAGGCCTTGTGGATGATTAATTATTTTTCACCCTGTTAGATAGGGACGAAGTGTCGCTGACGACACTTAAGTTTGAACATAGATCGCCAGTGAGCAAACACAGGCGATCCCATTATTGAATTAAGCAGACCACGTCCCCATAGAGGAAACATATATATGTAGAAAGTAGCTAACGACTAACGATTGATTGCTATTTCTCCTCTATTTTCTATTAGTATTCGGATCACTATTTCTAGTCTATCCTCTATTACTATACGGACCGCTATTCTCTACTCTATTCACTATACTATTTCTCTATTCGGATCACTATTCGGTGGTTACTATTCGAGAGAGTTATTATCAAGCAAGTACTATTAGTGCGAGTGATATTCGAAGGCGGGTGACACCAGTATTGTTCAACGGCGTTACTATAGTTGTATCTGCGATTACAAAGTCTCTACTACAACGACCATTACGAAAGTAGAATGAGTGTTCGTTGACATCACAAAACACCCTATAACCCTTTGGCTGCAAATGAAACATTGCAAGACTTTCGCTATATCGCTATTTCCTTAGATCCACCAGTTCTAACCTTCACGGCTAACACCTACCATGATACTCACATTGTAACGAACCACCCTCTTTCCCTTCGTGAGATGTAGATTCCACTCGAAGGGCTTCTTCCCACGAATTAATGGTGTAGGCATTCACGGTGTAGGCAATTACGGAACGAGATGTGAGCTGAAGATATGAGTGGGTAAGAAGGATAGATAGCGATTACCCTTTGAGCTTGAAGAAGTTGAGATTGTAGCGTTCACGATTTTGTTCTACAAGATAGCATTTCTCGGGGTGGTGGGAAGCTGAGGCTGAGTATAAGTTTCTTCTTAAAAATAGTGAATATAGGTAATTCAACTCCGCGAATGGTGGGTGCTAGCTGTAAAGGGCTGACCTGGTGGAACTGAAAAGAGGGTCTCATCTGAAAACTTCCCATGAAAATAGCGATAAGTAGCGATAGGCTTGTGATTATGCGTCTGCGGGGAAAGAGAATGTATAGTGGAAAATAAGACCCTGTAAACAATAACAACAATAAAGATGATGACATTTGTCCGAATGAAAATTATGAAAATATCCGAATTTGTTATCCGATCGTCCAAGTTAAGCAATGTCGAGGCTAGTCAGTACCTAGATGGGTAACCGTTTGGGAATAACCAGTTGTTTTAATATCCGGGTGGTGTTAATCGTTAACGTTTCAGAATTGGAAATCAGCGGGCCGAGTTCCAATTCCAATTGGGTTCGTTATATTCACTTATATGCAATTATCTTTGGGAAAGTTATGAATTCACCTCTTCCCCCAACTATGGGTTAAATAGTAGGACGTCTATCAGTAAATCTTTATTTAAAAATATTACAATCTAAAAATACTTTCTGGCTTAAAATAATATTAAAAGGTTGGCAAGCCGTAAAAAAAAACATATCAGTCAAAAAATGAATTTTATTCTTATTAAAAAAACAACTCTTCCTAATGCCCTAAGTTTATCTAATTTTCGCAAAGTTGTTTCGTAAGAGAACATCAGATAAAAGGAAAGCGGGAAGCAGCGATTGAAAATGGAACTTATAGACATGGATTGAGCAAATTAAATAGCGAACCATCACTTCCCGGCGAAAGGTAAACTTCTTATTTTCAGGTAATTATTTGTAAAGACTCAATTGTAAGGGGGCAAAAAGTAAATTTCTCAGTAAAATGAAGATTCCTAGATACGAACTACGAATCAGGGACACCAAAATTAATCAAGTACACAAATTTAAATATCTCGGTAAGTGGACGGACTAATGTGACACCGAAATCCGAAGGTGGGCTGGAATTGGAAAGAAAGGATTAAGAAACAAGAAAGTTTAATTAGAAACAAAAGAAGTGTTCAACTGCTATGCAATATCAGCATCCTTCTGTAGAACCACATTTCTGTGGTGCTACAGAAGGATGCTGAGAATCCCATGGACTGAACACGCGATTAATGACGATGTTTTAAGAAAAATGGGACCAAAAAGAACGCGACTACTTGGAATCGGAAAGAGACAAGTCAATTATTTTTAGGGCGCATAAGGTGGAAAGAGGGTTTATAAAAGCACTTAGTGAAGGCTAAAGAGACAGAGAAAAGTAGTGAATAATTTACCTAAAGAGCTTGTGTAAAAGGTTGACAGAACAGGGTTTGGGGGAGATAGCAAAAAGACAAACCTTACTAAGAACTACAAAGGGCAGGAAGTTGTAGAGAGCCATGATCGCCCATGTCCTGAAGGGATACAGCACATAGAAAAATTTAAAAATCTTTCTTGGAGGTAAAAGATTTTTTCTTTTCTTTTTCATTTTTTCTTTGTCTTTTTCTTTTTTTTTTTTCTTTTCTTTTTTCTTTTCTTTTTTCTTTTTTTTCTTTTTTCTTATTCTTTATCCATTTCTTTAGAATTTCTTCTTTATCCTTTTTTGTTTTCTTTTTCATTTTTCTTCTTTTTCCTTTCCTTTTTCTTTTTTTTTCTTTTTCATTTTTTCTTTTCCTTTTTCTGTTTCCTCTTCTTTTTTCTTTTTCATTTTTTCCTATTTTTTATCCCTTTTTTGTTTTTCCTTTTCTTTTTTTCTTTTTTCTTCTTCGTTTTTCTTTTTCCTTTTCTTTTTTTCTTTTGCATTTTTTCCTATTTCTTTATCCCTTTTTGTTTTTCCTTTTCTTTTTTTCTTTTTTCTTCTTCTTCGTTTTTCTTTTTCCTTTTCTTTTTTTCTTTGTATTTTTTTCCTATTTCTTTATCCCGTTTTTCCTTTTCTTTTTTTCTTTTTTCTTCTTCTTTGTTTTTCTTTTTTTCTTTTTGCATTTTTTCCCTATTTTTTATCCCGTTTTAGTATTTTTTTACTTTTCTTTTTTTTCTTTTTTTTTTTCTCAGCTTGTGAACCGTTTCTCGCCCTAAAGAGAAGCTGAAAAGACAAACAAGAGAATAAAAGCAACGTAGTAGAAGAAGAAGAAGAAGAGGCTTACAATAATGGGACGAAGGTTGTCAACAGTAATGAAATCACAGTCGGCGGAAGCGTGACGCTTCACTTTGGAATATTTGACACACCAGAATAAAGTGCTTAGATAAATAGGTAAGTAAGTAGCTCTGAGGAGGTAAACAAAAAAAAGAGGGGGGGTGGAGGGAAGCATTAACATAGACAAAAAGCACAGAGAAAAAAAAAACAAAGAAATCGAGCAACTATTAATTGATGAATTAAAATTTACGGTTTTCTAAATTCCATGTTGTCCTTTTTTGTGCATATTGACTCAATCCAGTTGAAAATGATGACGGATCGACTTTTTGCTTTTAGGGACTTGACAAATATATTCGTATTATTTATTTAGCCACATTATTATCAAGGCAAAGTGGATTAATGGATAGCGGCTCGGATTGAGGAGTCAGAGAGCCGAGTTCAAATTCCAGTCGGATCCATTACATTCACTTACGTGCTAATACTTTTGGGAAAAGTATATACCCTTTTTATGGGGACCTGCCTTCATGGGCAAAATAGACTCGTCTTATGACTATATTATGCCTCGCAAGAGGGCTGTAGATAGTGAACGAGTTGACTACTCTACTTAGGCGTTAGACGGACGTGCAACACTTCTGTATTCGTTCTTTTTGTTAATAATACGTTTTCACTGAATTGCTGAGTTCGAGTTTTCTTTCGGACCTCTTCCGGGTCCACAACAATCCTCTTCTTCTCCCCTCAGCTAAGGGTAAATAGCAGGACAGACTGGGTTTATAGCCTTGGATGGCAACCAGTCTCGGAGAAAGTAACTCTAAATTCAAAAACTATATGTACCCTGGCGTAGCACATACTATACAGCTAAAGAAAGGGTCGTTCACATTGGTTCAATGATACCGAGTACGTTCGAAAAAATGATGATGATGATAAACGGTGGAACATGGGAGCAAAAAAGTAGATTTTCCACTATTTTCTTGAAGGGTTTCCATTGGATATTAAATAAAGGAACATTGTACCACGTGTGAGGAGCTAGAGAATCCAAGAGATTGTCAACATTAACCTTTATACATTATGAAATGGACAAAGACCGACAATTATTTAAGACATGTTATATCTATAAAAAGAAGGTATAAACATAAAAAATGTCTTAAATAATTGTCGCACTTTGTTCATTTCTTTTTATTTGAATACGCAGTGAGCAGATATGAATAAATGAGAGAAAATCATGGAGAATTGTGTTTAAAAACAGTAAAATCGACCGTGCTAACCGAACGCTCCTCTGTGGCCCAATTGGTTAAGGCACGTCAGGCTATATGACGGTTACAGGTTTGATTCCTGTCGGAGGACGCATATTTTCTATGAAAATTTCGCGGACATTCAGGCCGGTAAATGTTGTTAATACTGTTTATTATAAACAGAGCATTTACTTAAATATTTGCATCTATAAAAAGAATGTATAAACATAAAAAATGGCTTAAAATAACCTTTATCTATAACACATATCCTCATAATCAACAATTCTTACTAGCGACTCTTACGTCCATAAAACAATCTCATTTAATATCCACCTATCTGGAGTTGCTCTTGGGTCTTGTATTGTGTGAACAGTAATATCTTAGAAATATCTTTGGAGCTCATTCTGCTATACCTTAGTTTTCAAATCAGTTTCTGGGTATGACGATAAACTACTTCCGGCACAAAGCCTCTGATCTGAAGATTGGGGGTTTTAAGGAGCATGGAACGACCTCTTAATTGCTGTTGTTCCCAGGTTCACCCTGACTCGGGATGATAACACCTGTTAGGGTCCCAGCTATGGGCAAATAGTGAAATCTCATACAAAAACACTATGAAAGTATAACAATACATTTTTATATTAAAAATACTTGCAGTGCATTTTATGTGAAAAAAAAAATTAGCAACAAAACCTATTTATAGTAAAATTAGTAGCAATACAAGTTCAAAGTAACATGACCAACAATCTATTTTATCTGTAGTTGAAGCCATAAAATTGTGTCCAAATTATTTACATTTCGACATTGAATGACCAGACGAGGTTGATATGCCGTTGAACCAAATCAACCAAATAACCCACATGAAAACATACTTTCATAACATTAAGCCATATAATACCCGACAATCTCTTAAATTAAACTGTATTCCAAAATATAACTTTAACAAAACTACAGCATACAGCACATATACTGTATGCGTCTATCGTGTTCACACGAACATGTCGAACATGATGGGTGCAGTGATTACGCGCATGCGCGTTGTTTGTTTTTGATTTTGTCAACTGCATAGTATAGTAAGGTCATGTGGTCACCATCTGTGAGAAAAAGAGCACCATGATGCAATTCCCTCCGCCAGAAATTTGGAAACGGCATGCTATATTGCTTGGCATTCGTGCCGAAACCTCCAATATAAACATTGCAGAGGATTCGGAAAGAGTTGGATTAGTTTAATGGTTATAACGAAGGTGTTTGGAGTGATCACTAGTGATCATCTTACGACAGGGCCCCACACACAACATGAAGGCCTACTTCAAGTGACTTGAGGAGGTAGTGCTGCCCTAGGTCAAAAGGGTGTCTGCTGGAAGACACTATGACTACCACATAAGGAAGGAAACTGGCAGTCAGAAAATTTCTGCGACCATATCACAACTTATATCTGGCCACCTAACTCCCCACACTGCACACCCCTTGATTTGGATCTCAGTTAAGCGAGAAACCAACAAAACTCTTTATAACACAAAAGATGAACTGAAGTCAATGATTATGACAACAGTCACCAACTTAAACAAGGAGACCGTCCAGAAGAGTTGCAGGAGATTCCGAAGTTGTCTGGAGGCCGTGGCTGAAGCCAATGGCGATTTTATGGAATAAATTTATTCTTTGGTATTTCAAGATATTTTTGTGTAATTTTGGTAAATATCTCTGTTTAAATAAGATGTCAGTGTTATTTTCAATTTTGCGTCATATAAACGGCAATTTATCCATCGCACCCTGCATATGCACAAAAGCTGAGTATCAACTATCATGCAATCACTTGTGAAAGCAGAATAATATATCATATTTTTATTATCTCAAAACTCTCAAGAAAATTAAATTTCGGCATCAAATTAGCCACAAGGTGTTGATATGTCGTTAAACAAACAACTCACTTGAGTATTATTATGTGGCGTCTAGTCCAGAAAGGCTACTCTGAATTCCCCACCATAGGGAAAGCAATAGGAGGCCATTACAGCATCGAATTAATAAAGATAAGAAGACTTTGAAGAACTATAACCGTCTATATCCTGAAGAGATGAAATTTAAAAAATTGTTCCAGAAATTCGGACTTTAAAAAAATCTGATTAGAATGCGGACAGCTTTAACCTCTAAATCGAAATAGAATCTATTTTAGACAAAAGCTTTTTTGTTTGTTGATTTAATGGCAATACTTCATTCATTGGTGGAAATAAAATAAAATGAAACAAGGCGAAGCTTCAATGATTAATAGAACTAATAATTTTAAGTAATAATTATAATCTTATATATAAAGTACAGTGTATGCGTGTATGTGTCCAAGCAACTCCTCCGCTCCCACTGGTCCGATTTCAATGATTCCTAGCTCATTCAAAAGCCGTAAAAAAGTTAGTCGCATGGAACAATTTTCGTTGAGCTCAGATTAAGGGTTGCTAGACTATGCGAGGTTAAAAATATATATTAATATAGCAGGTCATCCCATAAGTTCTGTCCGAATTTTGAATAAAGGAAAGAAGTGATCAAATGTTACATTTAATTACAGATTCAATCAACAATGTATTTTCCCTGATTATCTATGACTTCCTTCCATCTATTAACAAGCTTACTAATTCCATTACTGTAAAATTCTTTTTCCTTTGATTCGAAGAACTCACAAATGGCAGTTTTAACCTCTTCTTGTGTTACAAAAGCTGTTTCTTCCAAATGATTCTGTAAGCTACGAAACAAATGGTAGTTTGAAGGAGCAAGATCAGGAGAATAAGGTGGATGAGGAATTTTCTCCCAACCAAGTTCTTCGATCTTTTGTGACGTGATTCTTGCTGTGTGGGGTCGTGCATTGTCCTTATGAAACATCACCTCTTTTCGATTCACTAGAGCAGGTCTTTTTTTTCCTCAAAGCTTGGTTCAAACCCTCTAATTGCTGACAATATATTTGAGCATTAATTGTTGCATTAGGTGGTAAGAATTCAAAGTAAATTATTTCTTGGCGATCCCACCAGACTGAAAGAAGAACCTTTTGCCTATGAAGTTCCTTTCTCGGCTGTGGCCCTTCCCCTTCACCAAGCCACTGTCTACAACGCTTAACATTTCGATAAAAGATCCATTTTTCGTCGCCAGTCACAAGTCTATCCAAAAAAAAAAGGTGAAACAAGTCGGCGAGAATGGAGAGAAGAGGAGATGTCAACTCAGGATTTGAGGTTGTTTTCAGACAATTCATGAGGCACCCATTTTCCAAGTTTAGGAACTTTTCCAAATTGTTGAAGATGACGATGAACAGTTGTATTGTTTGAACTGAGAGCCACTGCCAATTCTTCAACTGATAAAGCAGGATTTTCTTCAAGGGCTGCTTCAAGAAGCTTTTCATCAAACTCAACTGGACGTCCGGTTCGATCTTCATCTTCAAGGGTGAGATCTCCACCTCTGAATTTTGTAAACCATCTTCTGCAAGTTCTTTCATTCACACATTCCTCTCCATAAACTGAGTGAATGTTTCTAGCCGCTTCGGCTGCTGAGTTTCCTTTCTTGAACTCATAAAGCATTATGTGCCTCAAATGATTCTTGGGTACTTCCATGTTAGCAGGGTTTTAATCAAACTAAATTTTATTTTATTGTTCTCTGAAATAAAATTTGATCAGTTTAAATGCATCTAAACATAAAAATAATGTTCAGCTCCATTAGACATTATAAAATACTCTTTAAATTTCGTTCATTTTAAAAAAAGGTAAAATTCGGACAGAAATGGGAAGACCTGATATTATACTAGCTATTATCGTTGCTTTCAGGGTTCAAGCAGAGTAACTCTTATTTTCCTTTTGCATCCAAAATTGCAGTGCATATTATATTATAAACTAGCTTAATCGACGGCATTTAAGCGACTTTTTGGTTTGGCCATCATCACGATAGTTAGGGAAGAGTAGACGCGATCAGCTTCAATAAACTATAGAACTCAAAATTGATCGCTGCATTTAAGTATTGAATTAATATTTCAGCTTACCTTTTAAAAGTTCAACGATAATTCTTCTGCTGACACTTAATTTAAAGACAATTTGATGTACGTAGATCCTTATTTTCCATACAAAAACAATTATTTTTATTTCATGGGTGACAGAACAGGGGACAATTCATAAGATAAAATTAATATAGTGTAAAGATGGGGAAATAGAAATTAGAATTAGTTATACATTCAGTATTGGAAGAGCTAGAGAAACATAACAGCTAATTAAGTAAAACCTATTATGGGATCTATATGAATAAATGCTAAATTGGAGCACAATTATCCGGCTAAACTCTGAATTTCTATTCTCTAATTAAATCTTGACCTCTTCAAGTCAAGATTTGGCTGTTATCTTTCCTGTATAACCCCGAGGAACTTTACTTACTGCTTTTCTTACGCTAATACAACACCATACAGTAACCCTCTGCCTTGAGTAGCTCTTGGGCCTTGTAGTAGTTGAATATTTGTAAAAAAATAAATAAAATTATCCTATGACAATTGTGCCGAGCTAATCTCGAAAGGGTGTGTTCAAATGCATCTTATAATAAACAGGAAGTTTCCCTGAATTATCGTATTGGGGCTTATGGAATGATTATCACTGCAAAGCAAATCCAGACACTTTGAAATTGGCTCAACGATTCCATTTTCGAAACTCTTCACAGTTAGGCGATTAAGATCAGACTAATTCAATTATAGATTCTTGGCAACCATTTACAAAAAAATCTTAAAGTACACAGTTATCAGCGGACACACCACTGTTATGAGTTAGGTATAAACGTGAGGCATGCGCTGTTAGCTGTATGTGTGAAGTTGCGTCCGGGTCAACGCAGTGCGCATGCGCGTTTGCCTACGCATGTTTGGGCATGCGCTGAATCACGTATCCTGAGATTTCGAACAGCAAACAAAAACACTCGGTTTGTTTATTTTTGCTTCAAGGTGAGAAATAAAACCGAAAACATTGGATTTATAATTAAAACAAAAGGTCGGTGAAAAAACAAAACTACAACGAGTGATAAGAAAAGAGATAAAAGTCGTTTATATAAGTAAAACTGGCAAACAAGTGAAAAATATCGAATAACCGACAAAAGATTTTTTTTAAATGGCGAAAATGAAAACAATCTTATCAGTAAAGAAAAAAAATAATTGAGAGTTGAAAGAATAATTCCGCTTTTTAACTTTTTATGTCCAATTCCGTTTTTTTCTAATGCAATTCCATAACGCTAATATATATATATATATATATATATATATATATATATATATATATATATATATATTCGTGTATGTTTGTAAAATACATAATGAAGAATACAGACGCATATATATATGCGTGTATGTTTGTAAAATTCATAATGCAGAATATATATATGT
>OZ010604.1:53777341-53837341 GCA_963932145.1 Acanthosepion lycidas
TCGTTTACTTTTTCTTTCTTTCTTTCTTTCTTTCTTTCTTTCTTTCTTCTTGTCTGAGTTCACTTTTCTCTTTTTTCATTTCTGTCTTCTTTTCTCCCCTCTTATCTCATATTTCTTCTTCGTTTTATTTCTATCCCTTTCTTTTTTTTTTTTTTTTTCTTTCTTTCTTTCTTTTCTTTTTCCTGTCCTTCTTCTTCTTCTTTCTCACTCTCACTCTCTCTCTCTCTCTGTTCCTAATGATTTGCACATTCTCTTGCGTTACCTTATTTCTTCCACTTCCCATTTTTCTCTCTTTCTCCTTCTTTCTTTTACTCTATCTTCCTCGCTTGTTTCTTCTCTTTTTTTTTCTTTTCTTTTTTTTTTCATCTCCTATTCTCATTTCTTACGTTGCCTTTTTTGGCTCCTTTTATCAAAAAAAAAAAAAAGGACAAATATACCAACTCAAGTACACGAACTTATTTTTTAACACTTCTCTTTCTTCAACTCGTATGTTTTTCGTTAAGATAAAAAAAAAATAAAAACCGGGTGGGGTACGAAAACCCACCCAACAATGGCACCTCGTAGACAAGTGGCACATTAACAACCTGTGGCGAACTTCATGGGCACAGCCGAAGAACCTCGAAGTAAAAGTCGCGATTTAAGAGACAACTTTTAGTGTCAACATGGGAAGATTTATAACATTGTTGCCTTTTAGAGTCTTTAATGTCTTTGGAAATGGTGACACCTTTAAGTACGCAGCCTGGGTAAAGGAGTTTATATAGGAAAGAGGTTTTGGTGAATGTAATGTTGAGAGAGAAGAAAAACACAAGGGACAGGATCAGATTTAATGATAAAAGATAATCAGGGGTTAAGTGACAGAATTATGATTGTAATTAGCGTAGTTATCAGATAAATGTTTAAATATCTGTCTATATTTCTAAGATGAGATATTGCAATTATTTACATTGTTCGAACTGTTGTCCTTATCTTTATTGCCATATTCATCTTTCATCTGTTGTATGCTCCGGCCTTCTTCGGGAACTTTCTATATTTCTGAGGTGAGATATTGTAATTATTTACATTATTTACATTGTTCTGACTGTTGTTCTCATCTTTATTGCGATATTCACGACATATGCCGCGGCCTTCTTCAGGATCTTCCTATATTTCTGAAATGAGTAAATATTAGGTTGGTGAAAAAATAATTTCGTTTTCTCACATAGTAACATATGTTAGAAAACGAAATTATTTTTGCACCAACCTAATAATTACAATAATTGTTTACATTGTTCGGACTGTTATCCTCATCTGTATTGCAATATTCACAACGTTTCGGCTTTTGTACGCCCCGGCCTTCTTCGGGATCTTTCTATATTTCTAAGATGAAATATTGCAATTATTTACATTGTTCGGACTGTTGTCCTTATCTTTATTACCATATTTACGTTTCCTCTGTTGTATGCTCCGGCCTTCTTCGGGAACTTTCTATATTTCTGAGGTGAGCTATTGTAATTATTTATATTGTTCGGACTGTTGCCTTCATTTTTCTTGCAATATTCACGGCGTTTCGGTCGTTGTACGCTCCGGCCTTCTTCGGAATCTTTCTATATTTCTGAGGTGAGATTTTGTAATTATATACATTATTTACATTGTTCTGACTGTTGTTCCCATCTTTATTGCGATATTCAGGAGATATGCCGCGGCCTTCTTCAGGATCTTCCTATATTTTTGAAATGAGTAAATATTAGGTTGGTGCAAAAATAATTTCGTTTTCTCACATAGTAACATATGTTAGAAAACGAAATTATTTTTGCACCAACCTAATAATTACAATAATTGTTTACATTGTTCGGACTGTTATCCTCATCTGTATTGCAATATTCACAACGTTTCGGCTTTTGTACGCCCCGGCCTTCTTCGGGATCTTTCTATATTTCTAAGATGAAATATTGCAATTATTTACATTGTTCGGACTGTTGTCCTTATCTTTATTACCATATTTACGTTTCCTCTGTTGTATGCTCCGGCCTTCTTCGGGAACTTTCTATATTTCTGAGGTGAGCTATTGTAATTATTTATATTGTTCGGACTGTTGCCTTCATTTTTCTTGCAATATTCACGGCGTTTCGGTCGTTGTACGCTCCGGCCTTCTTCGGAATCTTTCTATATTTCTGAGGTGAGATTTTGTAATTATATACATTATTTACATTGTTCTGACTGTTGTTCCCATCTTTATTGCGATATTCACGGCGTTTCATCCGGTGTATGCCCCGGCCTTCTTCAGGATCTTTCTATATTTCTGAAATGAGTAAATAATTACAATAATTATTTACATTGTTCGGACTGTTATCCTCATCTTTATTGCAATATTTACAACGTTTCGGCTTTTGTACGCCCCGGCCTTCTTCGGGAATTTTCTATTTCTAAGGTGAGTTATTGTAATTATTTACATTGTTCGGACTGTTGCCCTCATTTTTCTTGCAATATTCACGGCGTTTCGGTCGTTGTACGCTCCGGCCTTCTTCGGAATCTTTCTATATTTCTGAGGTGAGATAGTGTAATTATTTACATTATTTACATTGACTGCTGGCCGCATCCATATTGTCATGTTCACGACGTTTCGCCCATTTTACTTCCGGTGATTGGAATTCAGAACTGAATAAAAAAAAAAGCCTTGGCTGAATCCAGTGACTTGACCCAAAGAGTTGTCAGTTCCATAGCTGACTACGGCAGTGGTGAACCAAAACTTGGAGAATTGAGTTAAAGAGAGACATCGTCATCATCATCATTATACCGTTCTTCTTGTTTTTCTTTTCCTTCTTCTCTATTCCATTTTTCATTTTTCGAGACATGGCACGTGTATGTAGAACAATCTACTCCGATGGACAAAATAAAGGGTTCCGTTCAAAATTCTAAACACCTGAAGAAGGCTGGAGCGTACAACAGCCGAAACGTCGTGAACATGAAAATATAGATGAGGACAACACTCCGAACAATGCAAATAATTAAATAAATTTTCAAAGTTTTCGAAAATGCATTCAAGTCTCGGATTTTTTCTTTATTGCTCTTTTTTCTTTCTTAAATTATATTTGATGATGTTAATTATGTTCTGATAATACTCATGTTGTGGATTCCGTGACTGGAATCCTGCACAAATAAATAAACAACGCCCGTAATTGAGATAGAAAAATAAGTGTATTAAACGTAAGAATACAGACTTGAAGTGAAGATTAGTAGTAAAGGAATGCGGGTTAGTAGAAAGTATATGTACAAGTCTCTTTAAGTAAAGCCGTAATCTCTCTCTCTCTCTCTCTCTCTCTCTCTCTCTCAGAGACTGTATCTCGACGTATCACAGTATTTAAAATCCCACCCAGGAGGAATATATGTGGCACAAGGCCGAATTTAAAGTGGGTTTCTCCAAGCCCGTAAGCGCGGCCAAAAATATACCCTTTGAAACCGCCTAGACGGGTTCATGGCCTGTAACCCTCCCCGGACTAAACCTTGCCCTTCGGCAAAGCTTCGTCCGGGCTCCTCTCTGGCAAAGCAGAGAGTTCGACAGACGTCGAGACTGGATCTCGACCTATCTCAGTATTTAATATTCCACTCACGAGGAATAAATGTGGCACAAGGCCGAATTTAAAGTAGGTTTCTCTGAGCACGTAGTCTCAGCCAAAAAATATCCCGCATAAGCTGGTTCGGGAACTGTCTACCTCCCCGGACGAAACTTTGCCCTTCGGCAAAACCTCGTCCGGGTTACTCCCTGGCAAAGCAGAGAGTACGACAGACGTCGCACGCAGTCAGAGACTGTATCTCAACGTATCTCAGTATTTAATATCCCACCCACGAGGAATATATGTGGCAGAAGGCCGAGTTTAAAGTGGGTTTCTCCAAGCCCGCATGTTCGGCCAAAAATATACACTTTGAAGCCATCTAGACGGGTTCATGGCCTGTATACCTCCCCGAACGAAACTTTTCCCTTCGACAAAGCTTCGTCCGGGTTCCTCTCTGCAAAAGCAGAGATCTCGACGTAACTCATCAGCAGGTATTGTCTCTGTCAGTATAAGTATACTTTGGACGAGTCCATCTTATATAAAAAGGGGAGAACATTACAACAACTCAATGGATTCCTGAAGATTTTATTGACTTCTTTTCACTATAATGTTTCTTCATGATGAGTGCCAGCGAATACATCGGGCGAAAAAGTCCGGGTTCACTCGTAAAAAGTAGAAAAATAACTCGATTAACGTTGATTATTACCTTCCACAAGCCACGACATTCGTTAGAATCGAATATGTTGATTTTTATCGATTTAGAAGGTGGGATCTATGTATAATATCGATATAGTGCAAAATTGATCGTTGACCTTTTACAGAGTTATCTGCACACGCACACAGGCGGTATTTAAAATAACAGCGTATATTTCTGCGTATAGAGCGACCTGTAAATCTAAAAAATTACCTTAAAAAATAGGGAATATGCTGAGGACTACATTTTAGTTCATTTCATCGTTTTTATGCTTCTACAATTATACATATCAATTAAAGAAGAACGGGCATTATTTTTTGATTCACTCTCGTAAAACAATTGTGAAGGAAGGAGACTATGTTGAGACTTAGATTTAAGACTCTTTATTCATTTTGTTCGGCTTTGTGCGCTTCTGCTATTAAATCAATGGAAAATATAAAAAGAAAATACATTACATTTTGATCGACTCTCGCAGCACAGATAAGAAGGAAAGTGACTATGTTGAAATATAGATATGGAGTCTAGAGATGTTTATATTTGTTCTGTCCTCCCTTGTGTCCTTCAGCTATTAAATCTGCTGCAATTAAAGAACAACAGACGTTATCTATTCTCAGAGCACAATAGAGAATGGAGGAGACTATGTTGAGAAATATGTTTGAAGTCATAAGATGTTTGTGTTCAATATGACTTATAAACTTCTACTATCAAATATACTCTAAAGACACTATTTACATTATTCGGACTATTGTCCTCATCTTTTTCGCCATATTTATTACAACGTTTCGGCCTTTCAGTATCTGTCTATATTTCTGAGATGAGGTATTATGTATATTATTTACATTATTCGAACTATTGTCCTCATCTTTGTCGCCATATTTATTACAACGTTTCGGTCTTTCAGTATCTGTCTATATTTCTGAGATGAGGTATTATGTACACTATTTACATTATTCGGACTATTGTCCTCATCTTTGTTGCTATATTTATTACAACGTTTCGTATGATTGGAATGTCGAACTGAACTCTTTATTTCGCTCACTGGCATAGACTGTTCTAGTTCCACGTGCCATGTATAATGGATGTCATTTATCAGTTATCTACTGTTAATTCCCCTCTGCAAGTTCTCCAATGCCTTAACCAGGTATTGAACTCACACTCTTTGGGTTCTATCACTGGATCTAACTTACGCCTATATTCACTGTGACATGTGTCCTTGAAGATACCAGTGTATGAATTTCTGGGTATTATAAACCTAATGTTTTCAGCAATCACTTTTTTAACAGAACAGTCTACCCCAGCGAGCGAAATAAAGCGTTCAGTTCGACATTCCAACCACCTGAAGAAGGCCGGAGCGTACAACGGCTGAAAAGTTGTAAGAAATATGTCGACAGGGATGAGGACTATAGCCCGAATAATGTAAATAGTATACATAATACTTCATCTCAGAAATATAGACAGATGTTTGAAAGTTTGTTTCATTGAAAGGAAAAACGTTGTCAATTTTAAATCTGTTCATTTGTACCCCCTTACTTCTTAAAATAACTGGTAAAATGGTTGCTGAAGACATTAGGTTTATAATGCTCAGAAAATTCATACACAGATATCCTCAAGGACACATGGCACAGTGGATAAAGACGTTAGTTAGATCCAGAGACAGGACCCAAAGAGTTTGAGTTCAATATTAATGGTTAAGGAGGTAGAGAACTTGGAAAGGGGAATTAGCAGGAGATAACTGATAACTGACATCCATTAGACATGGCACGTGGAACTAGAACAGTCTATCCCAGTGATCGAAAGAAAGCGTTAAGTTCGACATTCCAGCCACCTGACGAAGGCCAGAGCGTACAACGGCCGAAACGTTGTAATAAATATGGCGACAAAGATGGGGACAATATTCCAAATACTGTAAATAGTGTACATAATACCTCATCTCAGAAATATAGACAGATACTGAAAGACCGAAACGTTGTAATAAATATGGCGACAAAGATGAGGACAATAGTCCGAATAATGTAAATAGTGTACATAATAGCTCATCTCAGAAATATAGACAGATACTGAAAGGCCGAAACGTTGTAATAAATATGGCGACAAAGATGAGGACAATAGTTCGAATAATGAAAATAATGTACATAATACCTCATCTCAGAAATATAGACAGATACTGAAAGGCCGAAACGTTGTAATAAATATGGCGACAAAGATGAGGACAATAGTCCGAATAATGTAAATAATGTACATAATACCTCATCTCAGAAATATAGACAGATACTGAAAGGCCGAAACGTTCTAATAAATATGGCGACAAAGATGAGGACAATAGTCCGAATAATGTAAATAGTGTACATAATAGCTCATCTCAGAAATATAGACAGATACTGAAAGGCCGAAACGTTGTAATAAATATGGCGACAAAGATGAGGACAATAGTCCGAATAATGTAAATAATGTACATAATACCTCATCTCAGAAATATAGACAGATACTGAAAGGCCGAAACGTTGTAATAAATATGGCGACAAAGATGAGGACAATAGTCCGAATAATGTAAATAGTGTACATAATAGTTCATCTCAGAAATATAGACAGATACTGAAAGGCCGAAACGTTGTAATAAATATGGCGACAAAGATGAGGACAATAGTCCGAATAATGTAAATAGTGTACATAATAGCTTATCTCAGAAATATAGACAGATACTGAAAGGCCGAAACGTTGTAATAAATATGGCGACAAAGATGAGGACAATAGTTCGAATAATGAAAATAATGTACATAATACCTCATCTCAGAAATATAGACAGATACTGAAAGGCCGAAACGTTGTAATAAATATGGCGACAAAGATGAGGACAATAGTCCGAATAATGTAAATAATGTACATAATACCTCATCTCAGAAATATAGACAGATACTGAAAGGCCGAAAGTTGTAATAAATATGGCGACAAAGATGAGGACAATAGTTCGAATAATGAAAATAATGTACATAATACCTCATCTCAGAAATATAGACAGATACTGAAAGGCCGAAACGTTGTAATAAATATGGCGACAAAGATGAGGACAATAGTCCGAATAATGTAAATAATGTACATAATACCTCATCTCAGAAATATAGACAGATTCTAATTAAAGAATAGCAGACATTAGCTTTTGACCAAGTGGGAAGGAAGAAACGAAGAAGAATATGTAATTCAACAAATGTATCTCTTGGCTTTCCTGACAGATTATATTTTAAAGGTACGAAGAGCTGACAGAAGAATTAGTATTGTTTAAATGAGTCGACTACATCCGCCTTCATTCAAATATGGAATATAACAATTAATAAGGAAGGAGAGTTTTGTTAAACACCTGATTTGTACTTGGTCAATTAAATCTGTTATACTGAAAGAACTTGTATTTCTTTTGAATTACACTCAATTGAGAAGGAAGACGAATATGTTGAGGACTACATTTGGAATAACAAGACCTTTTACTCCATTGTATGGTTTGTCTACTTCTACAATTAAATACATTTTAATTAAAGAAGAATGGGCCTTATTTTTTGGCACAATTGTGCAAGATGAAGACTATGTTGAAAACTAGATTTGAGACTATTTTTATTCATTTTGTGAGACTTTGTGTGCTTCTGCTATTAAGTCTGTTCTAATTAAAGAAGCATTAATTAAATCTGCATTACTTTTCGATCAACTCTCGTAGCACAATTGAGAAGGGGCCGACCGTATATTTCTGTGTATAAGGCGACCCTTAAATCTTAAAAATTACCTCCAAAAATATGCAGTCGTCTAATACAACATTTACAAAAAGCTAGCTTTAAATCCTACGCAAGACGCACAAGTAACAACGTAAACAAATCTTTCTTTCTTATATATATATATATATATATATATATATATATATATATATATATATATATATACGATGCCACGCAAAATGTTACAAAACATTACAAAAAATATTTCTTTAGGTATTAGGTTGGTGCAAAAATAATGACGTAATAATGTCGTTTTTTGACGTATTTTAACGTCAAAAAACGACATTATTACGTCATTATTTTTGCACCAACCTAATATTTCTAACACAGATTAATGAAACTTTTACTGCTACTAATACATATGTTTAAGCCTTTCGTCAAACAATCAGATTTTTAAAAAATAATCAATAAAAATATCCGACGAAGAAAAACCAATATTTAATAAAGCAAAATTTTACAATACATTTATTAAATCATCTATTAATATTTCGTAGCGTAACCGTTATTGCTAATTACAGCATGGAGGCATTTAGAGTTGTACCCTACGAATTTCTTGTATGTTTCTTAACTTATATTTGTTCCATTCTTCACAGCAAAATTCCTTTAGTTCCTGCAGGTTTTGCGGGTTCCTTCTTTGAATTCTCAGTTTCAGCTCTCTCCATAAATTTTCAATCGGATTGAGATCTGGAGATTGAATTGGCCATTTTAGAACGTCTGTTCTATTTGAACTTAACCATGATTTTATAAACTTTGCACTATGTTTAGCATCGCTGTCTTGTTGAAGGACCCAACCTGGTTTCAAGCCCAGCGAATGTGCGATTTGACATAAATTTCTCTCCAAAATATCCTTATAATATGCCCCATTCATCCTCCCTTCTATTATTTCAATGTTCCCTAGACCTTGAGCACTAAAGCAACCTCAGATCAATATTGATCTTCTTCCAAATTTTAATGTTGGGATAGTATTCTTCGGCGAATATTCAGTACCCTTCTTTCTCCAGACTTTTGCCACAGCATTTCTGCCAAAATAGTTCAATTTTCGTTTCGTTTGACCAATTTTCTGAAAATGCTGCAGGTTTTATACAATGCTCGTTTGCAAAATCTGGTCTAGCAAGAACGTGTTTTCCCTTAAGAAGTGTTTTTTTTTATCCTTGGAGTCCTTGAAAAGATGTCATATTGAGAAAGTGAATGTCTAATTGTATCTATACTCACTTTTACACCACTTACTTCCTGCCCTCCTCCCCGAAGTTCCTTAAGCGTAACTCGAGGCTTGTTGCCAACTTTTCTCGCCAATAATCTTGCCATACGTTCCGTTACCTTTCTAGGACCACCAGAGCTTTTTGGTGGACGAATGCAATGACACGTCTTCCAATGACAAACTATCGTACCAAATGAACTCAATAGCAGATTTAAATGACTAGATATCTTCCTATAACCAAGTCCATTTGTATGAAGGTCAAAAATGCATTTACGGAAGTCTTCATCAATTATTTTACTTTTCTCCATTTTGTCAAAACTTAAAGGACGGTTGACAGAAAAAGAATGACGCCATATTTTTAATCATTCTTAAAAGCAATCATTATATTAATGTGGAACGTTCTAAAATCACCCCTAATTTGGTACAGTCTTGTCAAATTTGAACACTTTTATAAAAATTTTAAAAAAAAAGTTGTTGTAATTAAAAAAAAATGTCTTTTGAGTTACTAGATATCAGTTTTTCTTTGTGGGATACATTTTTTGAAATTCTAAAAAGATCTGATTGTTTGACTGAATACCTAAATATACAGTGCTGTTCGATAAAGTGACTCACCTTATCCTTTCAATTTAGCCCAACTTTCGTTTCATCGGAGAAGAGAACATGCTTCCAGTCTTCTACGGTGAAATGTTTGTAATAGTGAGCCCATTCAAGTCTCTTGGCTGTGTTGGCTTTGCTTATTAGCGGCTTAAACCTTCGTGTACAAGATTTGTAGCCTTGTTCTAACAGCCACCGACGGACTGTTGAAGAGGCAAGACTAACACCTTGCTCTTCGCTTAGACTCGCTGCAATTTCTTAGCTTGTTATAGTCCTATTCTTCGCAACTTCTCTCTTGATTACCCTGCCAGTTCTATCATCAATCTTTTTCTTTTGTCTCCTTGTTTCCTTCCTTGGAGAGGAGTGGCAGCATTATGTGCCCTAAGCACTCGAGAGACAGTTGATTGCGAGGTTATAACAATTTCAGCAATTTCTCTCGTAGACTTGCCTGCTTTTGAGAGGGCAATAATAGATGCCTTAAGTGGTTCTGATGCGTGTTTGTACCCTTTCATCTGGTTAGTGACTTGAGTGGATATTTCAAGCTGTTTTTATATTGTATGAGGCTTTCTGGAATATTCTGAAATACTCTAGATTTAATTTAAGCTGTTCTAGAATTCTCTAGAATATTGTTCTGAGTGTATTGTAAAATAGTTTTCAATATTTTGTCACAAGCTCTTTAAATTCACCAGTTTAATCATTATATATATATATATATATATATATATATATATATATATATACAAATCCCGCTTATTTTAAATATCAAATATAATTTTAAAAATGAAAAAAAGAAACAGTAATACCTTTATAATATATGGCTGCGCCAACATTGTGATAACTAGATATACTTTTTAAAATGTAAATTACATAACGGCCAGTCTATACCCAGCATCTGAAGATTACGTTGTGCATGAAACTCCGAGACGTGCTATTATTGAGGGATAATATATATACTAATTTATATATACTTAATAGCTCTATTGTATTACATCGTGCATTGTTTTATTGACCCCAGTACCATTTGTGATATATATATATATATATATATATCGTTGTTTAAATATATATATATATATATATAAGGCAGGATGTGTGTGTGTGTGTGTGTGTGTGTGTGTGTGTGTGTGTGTGTGTGTGTAACAAATGCACGGCCGCAATTTTCGACGGATTTGCACCAAAATTTACAAACACATGCTCCAAGTTAGCGGGAAGGCCAAGACCGACATTGCATTTTCCAACTCCCATCGATAGTGGAAATAATCGGTTTTTTTTTTCATGCTTCTACGGCAGTTTTCATGTAGTTTGCGGCAACTTTCTACTGGCCAGAGTGAGAGCCAATAGCTGGCTGCCACGAATAGGCGGAAAGATTCTATTGCCCAGCGTGAGAGCCAACAGCTGACTGACACGAATGTTAACTAGCATGCTAGCATGCAAAAAAATCCATAGCTGCATTCTCCACACGTGGGAAAAACTTAAATCTGCATGGCACTTTACTCCAATTGGCTCATTCGCTTGCTCAAACTCAACGTTGATTCTGATTCCGCAGAACTGGGTTAAGTGTGAAAAAGTATTTGTTGTTAACATTCTTTTTTCATACGGTTTTTCCAGTTACGAGTCCTTTTTTAAAGCTGATCGTTTTGTGTTCATTTTGTTTAGTTCTTTTTTTCGTAACAGATTTAATGTTTAGTATAGAGCTTAGAAAACATTCGCATTGTGAGATAGACAAGAAGTAAGGCGTGTAGCAACATCAGCACGGCAAAGAGCACTCCTTTAAAGGCAAGGAAGGGCGAAAATATTTTAAGTCAAGTGATAGCGATTGCTGTATGAGTCGTACGATTTTTGAATCTAGTACGGGCAACGCCGCGCCATACTGCTAGTATATATATATATATATATATATATATATATATATATATATATATATATATATATATATATATATATGTATGTATCGTTTTCTGAATAAGAAATGCTCCCCAAATTTATGGAAGATATCCGCAGTTTATGCTGTTTTCAAAAATGCCGATGAGCGCTTAACACACTGCGATAAAGATCTATCACCCTTCTTGTCAAACTCTTTAAATCAATGATCAACAACAGCCTCCTGAGCAATAAACGATAAATTTCGTCCTACTCGGTACACTGCTGGTTTTCCTGTTATTACAGACTGAATTAGTCAGGCAGTCGGTAATAAACTCATCAGAAGAGTGATTACCTTAGATGTCTCAAAGGTCATTGACAAGGCCTGGCATAGTCGCTTGCCACACACACTTTCCACCTATCATATCTCTTTCTCGTCAGGTAAATCCATAATTGTAGTAGCTAATCACTTGCATTCTGAAACCCATCAGATCAATATAGGCTACCTCTGAAGGCTCTCTCCTCGGTCTTACCCTCTTTTTCTTTTATATTAACGATACACCTAAGAACATTCTCAGGTCATTTGTAAATACACACACACATGGGTAAGTACATACATACATAATAATAATTATGATGATAATAATAACAAATATTTGCATATATATAAATATAAATATATATATATATATATATATATATATATATATATATATATATATACACCCATACATATATATATATATATATATATATATATATATATATATATATATATGCAAATATCTACGCGCCTTTAAAGGAGTTCTGGCAATTTTATTATTTGTAATTATTATTATCATAATTAATATTATATATATATGTACTTGTATACATATACATATACATACATATATACATACATACATATATATATATATATATATATATATATATATATATATATATATGTACATATATCTATGTATATATATATATATATATATATGTGTGTGTGTGTATATTTCACACATTTCTATAGTAAATTCAGAAATTGCTTGTTTTAATTCAGGAATTGTTTCCGGGTTGAGCCTGTAAACCAACAAGATGGCCACTCAATTTCTCCACGTCACCCTGTCCACCTCAGCTCGAAATTAAGATTTAACGCAAACAAACAAAACAGAGATGAATACACATAACCATTAAAATTAGGATTTTACTGAATATGTATATATATATGTTTGTGTGTGTGTAATTACACTTGGTCTGATGATTGCTTTATCCGTGAAACTAAGAGCTATTAGGCGCTTGGTTCCTGTATTCATACTTTATCTATATCGATATTAAATAAATCGAACATTCTTCAAGTGACTTATCTGACAGACCGACTCAAAGTTTGGCGTTGAAATGTTCCTCAGGGCCAGGTGTTCAATAAAACCATTTATTCTTTGAGTTACACAATATTATAGCTCCAGTTATTTATTGAGCATTTTCTGGCAGGAACTGGTCAGTCCCTCATTATTATTATTACTATTATTATTATTATTATTATTAATATACATATTTTTCTTTCTCTCTCTCTGGCGCTCTCTCTCCGTGTCTCTTTCCCTCTCTCTCCCCCTTTCTCTTTCTCAATCTATCTATCTATCTATCTATCTATCTATCTATCTATCCACACACACACACACACACACATATATATATATATATATATATATATATATATATATATATATATATATATATATATATATATATATACTGTGGGGGGGGGGGGAAATAGATATTCGTACACATGAAAAATTGTATTTTTATGAATGTAAAAGTCTTAACTAAAACAAATTTTGATACGTTTTATGTGTAAAGATACATTTTATTAAAAAATAGTAATAAACTTAATTAATTCTTTTTCTAACAAAAATTAATGCATTTTTTCATTTTAACTGATAAAAAAAGTATTCGTACAAAGCAAAAAAAAAACATATTAACTTAATTTAATTACTTTGTGGAATATCCTTTATTGAGTTCGACAGCTACCAGTCTATTCCTGTACGTCTCAACTAATGATTTGCACACATTGAGTGGTATTTTGTCCCTTTCTTCTTGGCATATTGTCTTCAAATTCTTGATATTTGTTGGTGCTCTTTTTCCAATTTGAATTTTCAAATATCGCCATAAATTCTCGGCTGAGTTCAACTCTGGGGACTGACTTGGCCATTGCAAGACAACAACGTTACTTTCAGCTAACCATTTCCTTGTAGATCTAGCGGTATGCTTAGGATCATTATCCAGTTGGAAAACCCAATCAGGATGTAGCCGAAGTCTCTCAACAGAACGCATTCATCTTGCCATCTATTATTGATATTCTGCCAACACCTTTTGCAGAAAAACAGCCCCAGATCATGATACTGCCACCACCAAACTTTACAGTTGGCAAGGTGTTCTTTGGTAAGTAGGCTTCACCGTCCTTCCTCCACACATGATTTCGATAATTATGACCAAACAACTCTATTTTAGTTTCATCTGTCCATAATACGTTTTCCCAAAACGAATATTCTTTATCCTTATGCTCTCTAACGAATTTTAGCCTAGCATCTCTGTGTCGTTTGAAGAGGAGTAGAGTCTTCCTTGGGATGCGTGATTTCAGACTTTTTGTGTAGTTCATTACTTATTGTACGCTTGGTTACTTTAATCGCTAATGCACGTAGATGTTCCTGCAGCTCTTCTCGGGTAACCTGAGGATTTTGTTGGATCTGGGGTCCTAATATCCTTGCTGATCTTAGAGAAATCTTCCTCGGAGCACCTGTTCGTCTTTGGTTTTCGACGCTGTTACGAGTTTTAAACCTTGCAATGAACGAAGCAATTGTAGTAAAAGGAATATTCAGGTTGTTAGAAATCGTTCTGTAACTGTCCCCATCTTTCCAAAGATACAAAATGTGTTGTTTTTGTGAAATATTCAATTCTTTACCTTTAGGCATTATTAGAACCTTCTCGTAAGACTAGAAATTGCAGAATGCTCTGATAATGTCTAATAGCGTTAACTATAATTACTGATAACATTACTGGAACATTCTAGAATATACCTTTTTCATAACTAATTGATTAATTTATTCTAATAACGAATACTTTTTTCACCAGTTAGAATTTTAAAAATGCATTAATTTCTGTTAAAATAAGAATTAAGTTTATTATTATTTTAATAGTATGTGTCTTTATACATAAAATGTGCCGAGATTTGTTTAATTTAAGGATTTTACATTTATAAAAATACAATTTTTCTAGTGTACGAATATTTATTTACCCCCACTGTATATATATATATATATATATATATATATATATATATATATATATATATATATATATGCAAATATCTACGCCCCTTTAAAGGAGTTAAGTTCTGGCAATGTTAGGATTTGTTATCATTATCATCATAATTGTTATTATGAAGTTATGCTATATTTATGGGATAAAGTGCTCAATATCAGAGATAGAGCGTCTGTAAATATAAAAGTGAACAAGTGTCTCTAAGTGTTGACTTCTATGTTCACTTTTATAATTATTATTATATATGTATGTTTCTTACCTATGTGCGTGTACACACACACATATATATATATATATATATATGTGTGTGTGTGTGTGTGTGTGTATGTTGCTCTAGCAATTTTATGTGATTTGTTACTATCATTATCATCATAATTATTATTATATATACTTACTCTGTGTGTGCACATATATATATATATATATATATATATATATATATATATATATATATACATACATATATATATATATATATATATATATGCGTGTGTGTTGTTCTAACAATTTTATGTGATTTGTTATTATTAATATCAATATTATTATTATATATGTGTGTAAGTACCAATGTGTGTAAACATACATATAAATGTGCATATATGTGTGTGTCTGTGTGTGTGCTGATACTACGCATGCGCGCATTAACACAAAAGGATTGAACAAGAGAAGCTTCCGGTAGAAGATGTCATGTGTCACAGCGGTTGACAGAAACTCCGATGTTGACGGAAGTGTTGTTAGCTTAAACATGTGCCGAGTTGGCAGGCAAGAACAAAAAAAAAAATGGCGGCTCGTGTTATGCCACCGGAAATCAGTAATGACGTAATGCTCCTTCATAATGGCCGTCCAGAAGTTGAGAACTGTCATGAGGCTTTATTGAGTACGAAACTCAGAAGGCATCATGATTCAAGTTCCCACCACTAACACCACCGCCATCGCCACCACTCTTTTCAGACTCCTTTTTATCATCCACCTCTTCTTTTTGTGATTACACATTTGTTCTTCCATAGTTATTGCATTTCTTCCTCATTTTCAGCTACTATTAAAATTTCTCTATCTATCTCCATTTGTTCATAATCCATCTATCTATCCATCCCAATCTTTTCATACCTATATTTTGATCTACCTATATAATTCGTCATATCTATCTATCTACATATATATATATATATATATATATATATATATATATATATATATATATATATATATATATTGTGTGTATTTAGGCAGCATCTTTTCATTCATACACGTTTCATTAAATAATATAGACAAGTCTTATCTATTTATTTTATGCAATTTTTTTTCGTAACATCTGATAAGTTTAATAACATTATCGTTGAATGAAGAAAGAAATTCACAATATTGATCCATATTTTTTTAATACAATCTAAGCTTTCGGCTTACTTAAGCCATTATCAAAGATGTCAATTACAACATATTAAACAATATACGGACAAGACAGTGATGATAGTGTTTATCGTTGCTTAGAAATCATCTATGTAAACATTAACAGACTATCATCACTGTCTTGTCCGTATATTGTTTAATATGTTGTAATTGACATCTTTGATAATGGCTTAAGTAAGCCGAAAGCTTAGATTGTATTAAAAAAATATGGATCAATATTGTGAATTTCTTTCTTCTTTCAACGATAATGTTATTAAACTTATCAGATGTTACGAAAAACTTTCATACTTTCTTGCTGTCCATGTTATTCTGTTCCTATTTATCTATCTATCCCAATTTTTTCATATCTATATTTTGATATATATATATATATATATATATATATATATATATATATATATATATATATATATATATATATATATAATTCCTGTCACATTTATCTATCTATCTATCTATCTATGTTCACATATATTTCAATTTGTTTTTATCTATGTATCTACCCATCTCATTTTAGCTATATCTATGTAACTCTCCCAGTTCATAACTATTTAACCTATTCATATCTATCTATCTATCTATCTATCTATCTATCTATCTATCTATCTCAGTCTATTCACATCTATCCTTCTAGTTAGATTCCTCAGCTCAACCCAAAATCTATGCTGTTTCTGGAAATGCCTGATGCAGACATTAGATGACAAGTGACCGTCACATCCAACTGTGAAGTTATGGGGTGCCAAATTCTAACATGTAGATTTTTAAGACCCAAATTGCAGCAGATTCTTGGAGGTCCTCAATAAGGCACACTCTTGAAATTGTTCTTCATGCTCATGAACTAAATTTAACCGATCACAGTCTATTCTTGTCTCTTCAATCATTATATATTAAGGACTATCTATCTATCTATCTATCTATCTATCTATCTATCTATCAATCTATCTATCTGTCTATCTTCCCTAGTCCCTCCAGTTCAAACCTTCACGGCTAGGACCCGCCATGCCACATACATAATAGAAAACTACCCATATTCCCTCCCTATTCCATCGGCGTGAAGTAAGTTCCACTCTAACAGCTCCTTCCTGCGGGCCACTGCTCTGTTCAAGTCTAGGGTTAAATGTTACCGTCCCTTCCTATTCGTAGAAAAGGCCTCCTAACGTAACCCTATAAATTTCGCCGATCACAGTCTATTCTTTCTGTCTTTCAATTATTATATATTAAGGACTGACCCGTAAATTTTGTCGTATGAAGGTTTAACAGTCCAGTTTAGAAATGAACTGCTACACGGATGATTTAAGTGGTCATGGCTTATGCGGCACCAACGAATACTTAACGGAAGATCTGGTAACCAAACAATGATTTTCAGCCACAAAACCTCCAAACAACCGTCTTCGGGTTTTATTGACATGAACTTTAAAAGCTCCAGAATCATACGGAACCTTAAAGACAGTGAACCATGAAGCTATCTGAAAAGACACGGATCAAATTTAGAGATTTCCCTCTCCAATACTGGTTGCCACTCAAGGCACGGGTGCTCAGTCTACCCTGTTATTTAACCGATAGATGGTGGAAGAAGGATTCATGCTTTTACAAGGGCATTAGTTTGTCGGCTTCAGTCATATTCCTACCGCCGTAACGTAGCTTTCCTCTGCCTTTTCTGTAAATATTTTCATAGCAATTCTGATGAATATATATATATATATATATATATATATATATATATATATATATATATTATTATTATTATTATTATTATTATTATAGCAGGCCACTCGTATTCGAGAATACCCGTCTATTAGGGCGGTTAGCCAATCCTTGTTGAAGACGCTTGCTCGGACGCATTTTGTGTTGATTCAACTCCCACAGAGCCCACCTGTGGTTTATGCTGCAACTATGCTGAGCAGACCTTAGTTACAGTTTCTGGGAAAGAGAGTGTTATCTAGCGAGAACAACAATTTGAACAAGGCCAGCACGCTCAAGCCCTCGGCCACGATGTACTAGCACAGCTATCGACGACCACAAGGTTTCTGCTTAGCCAATTTCACACACAAGGCTTCGGTCAACTCGTAGTATGCTTTTTCAGGCACTTTACGCATGCACCCCCCTCCAGATAGTATTTGCTGACAAATCGACCATGGTGTGATTCGAACCCGGATCTCAAGGTCAGAATGTAAACGTTCTAATAACTCAGCATTATATATATATATATATATATATATATATATATATATATATATATATATATTTGTGTGTGTGTGTGTGTGTGTGTGTGTGTGAAAATATATAGAAAATAGGAAAGAACTGGTTAGTTAAATAAACCAAAGTTCTTTAGTATTTTTGTTATTATTTTTTAAAAATAGTGCTCGATACAAAAGTAGAGCATAAATATAATTATTTATTTAAAAATATGATTCCAACACGCTACATAAGAGGTCTCATGTTTCAAAACAAGAGCCGAAAACTTCAATATAATTATTTGAATTAAATTGAATTAAAGTAAGCTCTGTTCCATCTTCAAGCGAAATTTTTTTTGGAATAACTTATTTCTGAAATTTACGTGTTTTAATAGCATATTCATAATTGAAATCAAAATTTCCATGGTAACAGCCAGGGCGAATTGTTTAAATAGGTAGGGGTGTTGGGTGTTAATAATTTGTATCAGTATAGAATTACTTTCATAGATGTCAAGTCAGGGTAAGGTGGGGGTGTCTAAATTTAAAACGAAAGATGTTTTCGCCTAGTCTGGTTTACGTGTCTATGGAGATTTATTTATTTTTTATTTTATTTCTTTATGAAAGGGATTTGTGTATATAAAAACTGTCGTAACATTTATTTTTTGACGACTTCATAAAGGGTTATCTTTTTTGTAGGGTATTTAAACTATTTATTGGGGCTATGGATTATAAAAGTTATTTTATTGTATGTTTGTTTTTAAGCTAATTATTCAATGCATAAATTTGATGATGTCGGCATAAAACAGTTAATTCATATCTATTGTTTAATAGATTTTTATTATTTAGAAACTTAATAATATGCAGTTTCTCATGGAGGCCCAAAGGGCATGGATCATCCCAAGTTTTACAAGTTCTAGTCCTGTTTATAATTTTCCATTTTACTTTAGATGTCCTATTTATTTCCTTCAGATGCCAAAAATATTTAGAAAGAGAAGTCTGATTTCTTTTATTTATATTGTTGAAAGAGCCCTTACACTGCCTCCATCTGGCTTTAAATTCATTCTTCGTGGACCCAATGTATATCATATTAGTATTAGGACTCTCAGTGGATTAGATAGTACATTGGTATACTACAGATTTGATGCAGCATTTATTTTCTAATGGGCAGTCTTCTGGGTTTCTACAATCACACAATTTTTCACTGTTATTGTCTGATTTAAGTGTAGGGTTTTTATTAAAACTATTCAGGCCATGAGGGTTTGTTCAGGATTTTATTATTATGTTTTTTTATTATACTTTCTAGATTTTCAGTGCAGCTGTAACTCAATTTTAGGGTGTTCTTATTAAATATATTACTAAGCCTACTATTGGTGGGAAAGCGTTTATCAATTAAAGCTAAGAATTTCTGTCCTAGTTTATACTAACCATTTGGTTGAACGGAGGGGTATATCAAATGATTTTTCTTTTCCTGTTTTTTTTTTCTTCTTCTGGCCAGTGCAATTGTTTCTATAGTAAATGTTTGCATTTTTGTAACCACTATTTTTAGGGTAGCATTATAGAAGCTATTGTGTTGTAATATTTCTTTGTTAGCGGAGTTAATGCTAATTCTATTTTCTATTGATGAGGGTATATGTTTAATCATGGATGGAGGGTGGTTTGACTTCGGGTGTATATATAAGGGGTTAGTATTTGGTTTTCTATAAGGTTGGTATGTGTTGCTTGCTAAATCTAGAGTTACGTCGAGGAAGTTTACCCTTTTCAATTTAGTACAGACTGTTATCTTTAAGTTTAGATTTTTAAATTCACTAAATATAATTTTTTCTGATTTTCTATATTTTAAAACTAGTAGAACTCCTCACCACCATGAGCCCGTCATCTCTATACAGTCCTATGTCCTTAATATCAATTTCGCGGTGCGCGGTTAAGTTGTACAGTATTAAAAGACCAACAAGGTCAGAAGACTCTGCAGAATCTAATGATCCCATAGTGATGTCAAACAGGTCATTATTGTTTTTTATCCATTAGTCCCCATTATGAATGAGGACAGATTTTTTTTTTGCGCTGAGGATTATATCTGTTTCTTCCTTTCTCAGGCTAGAATACACAGTAGCAAAGTCCAGGGCAGTCGTAAATAGATCCTTCGAAATTGACGGGTAGTAATCCACGATATCGAACTGTATTAGGGTGCAATTCAGTTTATTATCAATATTGTTAAACCAATTGATGACATCTTTAGTATTGATCCATAATTTTAATCCAAGCTGTTTTTTTTATTTGGCAAATAATTCTTTCCAGGATTCTTTTGCTGATCTTTCCTATGTCGGGTCGGGTAGGGTTAATTAGTCTAGTAGTAGGGTTTCCATCTTTAAGAGTTATATAACATTCCTTTTCAGCAAGTTTGCCTACTCTATCGCTAATTTTTAATTTAGCAGTTATTTTTTTTACTTGCTCTGTTTATGCTATTAACCATATTTATGTTGTTGTTGCTAACTTTTTATAAGTCCTGGTTAAGTTTTTTTTAATTAAGTTGTAGTTATCAACAGCCAATTTGTAGAAGTTGCCAGTTTTGTCAGACTTAACTTGTATTTTATCACAATCATTTATGCTTTTAACTCTTTGGTCTAGATGTTTTTGGAAGTGGCTTTTCTTTTTTTGAAAGGTGATGTTGTTGATAATGTTAAGTAGGTCTTTTTCAAATTCGTATAGCTGTTTGTTGAATGATGCAACTTGTTTAATTTTAAAGCCGTAAACTTCGCGTTCATTATCGGTTGAGTTATTCCCACGAAAGTAGAAGTAAGCCTTCCATCTCATTCTTCTAATTAATTCCTCTGTTTTTTGTAAAAGTTTAACAAAATAATTCCGTTTGTTTGTTTGTGGAATGTTTTTTTCAAAGAAATCCCGAAATTTACTTTTTCCATATTCTTAAAGAAGTTGTTTTAAACGCGAAGTTTACGGCTTTAAAAAGTAAAAAAGTTGTGCTCAGATGTATTATGCTGCTAATGGTGTTCATAGAAATATTTTTCTTTTAGGTTTCTAGATGTTTCACCGATGTACGTTAATGGGCATTTTGTACGGTCTATTTTGTATATTCCTGCCTCTGTCCTATTGTTATTGCTATCCCATTTAATGATAACTATATCTCTTATTTTTTTAGAGATGGTGTTGATGAATTTTATATCAACGTTGGAGCAGGTTCTTTTTTGTTTTTTTGTGGCTGCTACGGAGTTGGTAGGTAAAATTATGTGTTTAATTTTGTTATAGTTGTCAAGATTTTTATTATTTTTGCATTTTTCTTCTGTGCATTTTATATGCTTTGCATTTGGCATTGTGCAGGAAATAATTCGTTGAGAATTAATTCGTGTTTTGGAGGAATTTGGATGTGTTTTCAATATATTTCTCCTCTTTGGACAGGAATTGGCGGCTAAAGATTCTAAGAGATCTTAGAAAAACCCAAATGATTATTATTATTTGTAAATTTTTGTATTTTTATTCTATAGATTTTGTAAGCGTTGCCTTTGTATATATGTACATATGTATACAATTATACATAAAAAACAAAGGCTTTATATTGTGTACATGCGTATATATCTTTATATATGTATGCACATGAGGAGACATGTATGTGTATATGTATGTACAAATATATATATATCAAAAAGGCTGTAATATATGTGCGTCCCTGGGTGGGTGTGAATGTGTGTGCGCGTATATGTATGTATGTATATGATGAAAAACACACTAGTTTAGGTGAAGCGATTTAAAATCCAACAACACTAAACTGTCCTAATATAGACATAGAGAAAGCAAAGAAGCTGTCGAACACTGTCTTGAGTTCGGACATTGGAATGTGGTAAGCAATGTAATTTACTTGCATTTATAGTTCCCACGCCATTGGCTATCCTATTGGTCTACACCTATTACCTGCGACTACGACGAGTACCAGTCGATTACTGCTACTGCGTACTACTTGGTTACAGTAGCCAAGCCCACTTAGCTACTTCGATCAAATAAATCCCTTTCCGGGACATATCAGTTGTGCTGACTTATTTTCTCATAAATATACTCTTTATTATTAGAGAAGTGCACAGAAAAAAACAGTATCTTAAAAATGCGCGGTTTAACAGACAGGTTTGAGTTTAGTATATTACGATAAGTAAAAATATTGGTTTAAATTTATTGAATTTAATTGTATGACATTAACTTAATGTAACAACGTTCTAAATAAATGGTTCCTATTATGTTTTAATAGTAAACTAAAAATGTTAATGGTAAACCAAACTATCAAATTGAAAGTTAAACCAAAGTAAAAATTTTAATGGTAAATCAAACTAAAAATTTTAAAGATAGACCAAACAAAAACAAAATTAATGGTAAACCAAACAAAAAAATTTAATGGCAAAACAAAAAAAGTAATGGTAAACCAAACAAAAAAATTAATGGTAAATCAAACTAAAAATTTTAATGATAAACCAAACAAAAAAGAAATTAATGGTAAACCAAACAAAAAAGAAATTAATGGTAAACCAAAAAAAAATAATGGTAAATCAAACTAAAAATTTTAATGGTAAACCAAACAAAAAAAAATTAATGGTAAACCAAACAAAAAAGAAATTAATGGTAAACCAAAAAAAAATAATGGTAAATCAAACTAAAAATTTTAATGGTAAACCAAACAAAAAAAAATTAATGGTAAACCAAACAAAAAAGAAATTAATGGTAAACCAAAAAAAAATAATGGTAAATCAAACTAAAAATTTTAATGGTAAACCAAACAAAAAAAAATTAATGGTAAACCAAACAAAAAAGAAATTAATGGTAAACCAAAAAAAAATAATGGTAAATCAAACTAAAAATTTTAATGGTAAACCAAACAAAAAAAAATTAATGGTAAACCAAACAAAAAAAAATTAATGGTAAACCAAACAAAAAAAAATTAATGGTAAACCAAACAAAAAAGAAATTAATGGTAAACAAAAAAAAAATAATGGTAAATCAAACTAAAAATTTTAATGGTAAACCAAACAAAAAAATTAATGGTAAACCAAACAAAAAAAAAATAATGGTAAAACAAAAAAAAAATCAACATTCATTTTTAAAAAAACTTTTGGAAAGAAAAACACAAATTACACATGAAAAAATAAAATTGTGTTAATGAGAAAAATAAAGTTTAATCATTTCACCCAAGGTCACTAAGATACAAGGGGCTACAGGGATTGAAAGATAATTAAAAACTTTAAAAGAAACCGGAAACCCAATCCTAAACAGGAATCCAAGGGATAAACCGATACCCCTGTTCAAAAGACGAATGAGGTGTGTAAACTAGGCGATAAACGAATCTATTTACTTCTATTGAGTACAATAAAAAAAGAGAAAGAAATAGTACATCAAATTTCCGAATTTATGTGGAGATGTTAGAAGTACAGAGTTAAAGAATACTTTAGAAGGAACCGGTAACCCAATCCTAAACAGAGAACAAGGGATAACTCTACTCCTGTTCAAAAGACCGGGATGAAGTGTAAAGCAGTAAATTAGCTTCATGTAACAATAATGGCATTTTGAAATAAAAGTGTAAAATAGAATAGAGAAAATAGTCTTCGGAAGAAAACGCTTAGTTAAAAATTAAATATTTAAAAAAATTATTAAAGTGAAATTTCTTGTGAGAGACTTTGTAACATTTGTAAGTCTAATAAAGAATTGCACTGATATTTTATCTCTTAAAATCAAGTAAAATTAAAACGTTACATTATGTTATAAAAAGTATGATAAAAACTAAATGAAGTTTTGCTTGTTAGAACAAATGCAAATATTGCAAATAAATAAAGTTAATCATTTGTGTATTTGCTTTTATGAATCAATGTTTCATAGCGAGGAATATTAAATATACTTCAAATTCAAAAATGTTAAATCAACTTTTAAATACGAGACCAAAATTCACAAATGGCATTTTACGTTAAGAAATTTTCAACTTTCTACCATCTGTAAAATAACCACAGTATTTTCAATTACTTTATTCTTGTACCAACGAGATACGAATACAAAAATACACTTTGCCACTCACCACTCATCTGTTTATATAACACTGGAGGAGGTAACTTATGTCTGCCTGTAGATGTTCCCCATTATCTAATGAGAACTTTCATTTTACTCTACATTCTCATCATCACTTTTGTTTTGGATGCTATTATACTGACTACAAACACACACCTTCAGTGATCTGAGTAGTTTTATCGCCTTGTTTGGGGTTAATTCATTAAGAAAATAATATAAGATGTTGATTAAATTTGGCAGAACGGTCAAATGTGTAGCAATTAGAAAAAAAAATCATAAATTTAACATGAAAATAAACAAAAATATGATTTTTTCTTACTTGTTCCTTATTCAATTCTTTCGCGACTGGAGTCGATTTTTTTTATAATTGTTGTTATTCGAATTCATTTATAGTCTTTACGAAGGATGTTAATATCTGCATTGTTCGTTTTGTTCCTCGTCTTATAATTATTCTTATTGTTCATATAATCGCATCTTTACAAAAAACATGAGTTTTAATAGTCTATTGTTTTCTCTGTTACAAAACAAAAAACAATCTTCTTCCGTACGTGTATTTACGTGGGTGACAATATAATCTCTCCACGCCCATTCTGACATCAGTTTATCAAAAGGCAGGGCTATGCTGTATCATTGTTTTATGTACCGTGAACGATCATGACTCTCCACAACTTATTAACCTTTCTAACTCTGTTAGCAGTGTTTATTTACACTCCTTTTCATTGCCTGCTAGCTATCCATCTCCACAAACGTACGTAGGACATTTGCTGGTTCTCTCTCTTCTTCAACTAAAAGCAGAAGCCATAGGAGAGGTACGTGTTGTGTTTTTGTTTTGTTTTTTACAATCAATTCACCCCAAACAGGGTGATAATGCCAATAAAACACGAGAGCTTCCCGGGAGTGAAAGAGAATGAGAAAACTTTACAAGCAACCAGAAACCCAACCTTAAACAGGAAACAAGGGGTAAATCTCTACTCCTGTTCAGAAAACTAGGGAGGAGTATGAACCGGACATTAAACAAACCTATCTAATCCTATTAAAAATAAAACAAATAAATGAAAAAAAAAAAATTTCAAACTTTAAGCAGAGACGTTAGAAGTATAGAGTTGAAGTAGACTTTAGAATAGAAGGAACCAGAAACTCAATCCTAAAGAGGAAACAAGGGATAAACCTCTACCCCTGTTCAGAAGACCAGGGAGAAGTGTGAACCGGACATTAGACAAAGCTATCTAATCATATTCAAAATAAAAAATAATTGAAAAATAAATAATAAATAGAATTACAAACTTTAAGCGGAGACGTTAGACTTATAGAGTTCAAATATAATTTAGAAGGAACAAGAAACTCAATCCTAAACCGGAAACAAGGGATGCACCTCTACCCCTGTCCACCGGAGAGTTGTGTGAACCAGACGATAGGCGAACATACCTACTTCTATTGAGCAGAAATAAATAAATATTTCGTAAATATAATATATAAATTGACATCAGAAGTAACAGCCTCTGGCCGCAATGGATATTCTTATTTACGATGTCACTATACTTAGTCTCAAGTCTTCAATTGGATGATTAGCTAACAAGCGGGATTGGATGTCTCTTACATTTCTTTTAAACTTGTCACCCCAAGCAAGACAATAAAGCCACTAAGACGCAAGGCTTTATTGAGTGAAAAGAATATAAGAAAAAGAAAAACTATTAAGAAACGATAATAATAATAATAATAAAACTGCTACTGAGAAGACAGAAGATAACGCTTGACATTGCATTTAATTTTTTAAGATCAAACTTGGAAGAGATTTCCACGAGACAAACGCGTGAGAAAAGAAGTTGTTACTATAGAACAAGATTTAACGAAACACAGAAGATGGCGATTGAAAATGTATTTAATTTTTTAAGATTTTAGAAATCGGAAGAAATTTCCTTAGGCGCGAAGTGCAAAAGAAGAAACTTAGAATATACTTATAGTTACGAAGGATGTTAATATCTGCATTGTTCGTTTTGCTCCTCGTCTTATAATTATACTTATTATTCATAAAATCGCATCTTTACTAAAAACATGAGTTTAAATAGTCTATTGTTTTCTCTGTTACAAAACAAAAAGCAATCTTCTTCCGTACGTGTATTTACGTGGGTAACAATATAATCTCAATATAATTTCAACTATAAAATGATGAGACCTTGCCGCCAATCGAGTACAATTTATAAAGTACAGTTAGCGTAACAGGGCTGTAGGCTTCCCATAAATTTTGGTAAGTGTAGTATTTTTACCAGGGTTATATTTTAACAAAATACAATAAAGAAATAAATACAAGAAAGAAAAAAAATATATATCAAACAAGTAAGAATATAACTTTCATAAATCACCGATGAAAAAATTCTTCTTTAAATCTGTAAGATGATACGATATTTTCGCTATGATGGTAATTATCGCCTGGGTGAGTTTTCATTTTAATTTTCTATTGCGGTGTGTCCAATAAAATATATATATATATATATATATATATATATATATATATATATATATATATATATATATATATATATATATATGTAATGAGATATAAATACAAACAAATAGAAAACACCAACGCCAAAACTTACTCGCCAATTCTGACCTTGTATCGTATTGAATGGTTGTGTCATTGAATATTTGATTTACAGAATGTAATTCGCCAGGTTAAAGTCGGAAAAGACCAGCGCCTTCCTTTCCTGGATATGATGATAAACTACATCCAGCAGCAAGGCGTCTGATCAGGAAGTCTTGAGGAGCGTGTAACGACCTCTTAATTGCTGTTGTTCTCATGCCCACCCTGACCCGGGGTAGTAGCGCTTGTTAGGGTCCAAGTTATCGGCAAATAGTGAACGCCCAAACATCATAAAAGTATAAAAATGCATTATTATATAAAAAAAAAATACCAACAATACATTTTAAAGCAGAATTTCCTACAATAAAGTTTATAGAAAAATGGCCAACAATACATTTTATCTGCAATTGAAGCCACAAAACTGTGTTCAAAATATTTAGATTATGGCAATGTATAACCCATAGAGGTGTTGATATGTCGCTAAACAAAATTAGCCACCCTACTAACATAAAAGAACTCTTTCATGACATTAATACATAGAATATCCTACAATTTCTTAAAGAAATCAAACTGTATTCCAAAATATAATTTCAACAAAACTACAATATAAAACATACATACCACCGCATCTAGTAATTATATCCACAGAAATAATATGCACAAAAGCTGAGTATCATTTACCATGTATTCAAGTGTGAAAGCAGAATAACATTTTTTTTTTTACTTCAAACTGCATTTTGGATTTCGGCATTAAATGACCCATAAGGTGTTGATATGCCGTTAAACAAACACATCAATTAACCACCGCCTTCCGTATGCACTAATTCTGACCTTGTATCGTATTTTCTTTAGTATTTTTGTTAAAGTATCAATGAAACAAATAAAAACATAGTTTGTTTGTTCAAATATTTATGACCAGTAGTTTCTATAAGAAACAGATTCTATGTTTGTTAAAATAGTTAGGAAACAGAATTTCTTTCTTATTACTTGAGATTACAAAGACCATTAAAGATTTTTAATCTGGGCGGGATCAAGATTTATTTACACGTTTGGCATCTCTTCTAGATTGCAAGGAGGGTTCGCCTACTCGATCTCATTTATCGATTCTGATCGATCTTTCTCACGATAGAAAATACTTTTTTCTCAAAGAATTTAATTCTATTAGAAGATATTTTTCTAGAAATTTCGCATTCAAAACCCCAAGTCAAAACAAAATGTTTTATGTTGATTGCAATAAAATCTGCTTCTTTTCACTTAATGTTCCCACTTTTGACTGGAAGCCTAAAGATTAGTCGCAAAAGATCTGTTTAAATACTTATGGCAAGTATTCCACACACACACACACACACATACATATATATATATATATATATATATATATATATATATATATATATATATATATATATATATAATGAAATGGACAAAGTCTGACAATTATTTTAAAAACATTTTTATGTTTATAATATCTATAAAAAAGAATGTATAAACATAAAAATGTCTTAAAAAATAATTGTCGGACTTCATCCATTTCATAATGTGTGACGTCATTTGCTTACATTTGGATACACGTCGAGCAGATATGAATGTACGTGAGAAAATCATGGAAAATATTTGTATCTATAAAAAAGAAAAAATGTCTTAATATATATATATGTGTGTGTGTGTATGATTTTTTTAATCGGTATCACCCCAGACAAGGCAGTATATCCTCTAAGATACAAAAGGTTACAGAGGGTGGAAGGATTAGGAACAGAAATATTAATAGTAAGCAGGAAGATGAAAGAGTAATCAAGAGGAGAGTAGATAGCGATTGACATTGCATTTACAAGCAAGGGATGAATTTAAATAGGTTTCACAAAGGGCAAAGATATATAGCGACTATTGCAAGAGAAAAAATTCTACGTTGCAAAAATTGCAAGGGTTGGGGGGTAGGGTTTATTTTTTTATTTTATGTTGTTCTTTTTTTTGCTCGTTTAGTTGTATTTCTTTTTGTTGCGTTTTCCATGAGTTCGTTCTTAGCCGAGAGGTAGAAAAGACCACCCTGTCACTAGCTGTCGTCCATGGCAATAAAAACTATTGTGTGTGTGTAATTTATGAAGACTTAAGACATTTACTTTGAACCCAACATTTTTATTGCTTCAAAAATTATTTTTAGCGGATGCCTGTGTTTAAGTAGACGCCTCGTTTTTTTTTTTTTGTTTTTTTAACAGCCTGTATTACGTCTTCATAACCTGCACATACGAATTTAATAAACAAAATGTGCTTTCCGGTAAGGTTCGAACAAACTTGCCCCTTGATAGAAAAACCACCTTCTAATCTATGGTGGATCTTGATAAAGCATAGCGAATCATACGATGTCTACTTACACACGAATATCCGCAAAAAAACGTTCGAAGTTAATATATATATATATATATATATATATATATATATATATATATATATATTATTTTCTGTTATATACATGTATTTTATATATGTGTTTTATATCATTTCATTTATTTTATAGATGTATAATATTTAATAATATATATCTATATCCAGGCATATCTATAACTAATGATAATATATATATATATATATATATATATATATATATATATATATATATATATATATATAAAGCGAAGAGGTTATAGTAGCTCCAACGAGAGAAAAGTGTGTATATTAAAAAGAAGGGTTTGTACTATAGTGACTGATAAACACCTCCGAAAACCCGCCTAGAAGAACTACATAAAACTCTAAAAAAACGACGCTACCCCACAACACTAATAAACAAAGGTTTTGAACTCACAAAAAATTCCTTCAGACCAACTTTGAAATAAAAAGCAACGTAGCGTTGAACAAATTCTAGCATATGTCTCAACATACAACAAAAACAATCCAGAATTATTCACAAAATTACAAAAAATCAACACCTACTTAGCAAGAATAATAAACTGAAAAATATATACTAAAAACAACCAAAATAATTAAAAGCAAACGCCAATCTAAAACCTTAAATACATATCAACCTCATCCAAATTTAGCAAACACATAATACATGGAGTCACAAAATGCAACAAAAAAAGATGTGGAGTTTGTGACATCATTATAGAAGGAAACTCTGACACTTTTGAAAACTCCAAAACGACATTTATAATAAATACAAACTTAAACTGCAATTCCAATAATGTGATTTATGTACTGAAATGCACAAAATGCAAGAAGTCATATATAGGTATCAGCCAACAACTAAACAACACAAAAGCAACATAAAAGTACCAGACAACAGAAAACTTTTTGTATCACAACACATTTTTAAATGTAACCAGATTAAATTTAAAATTATGCCAACATATCAAACAGACAATTATTCTTACCTACAAATACAAGAAAAAACTTCATAAACAAATTTAAACCAGAACTAAATAGATCATAACCCCACACGCAAAAACACACAACATGCGCACATAATGGCCAAATACAGCGATCAAACCACTCGCATGCATGCACACACGCTCACATGCGGGTGTCCGTGGAAACCGAATATATATACGCATATTGACAAAAGCAGGGGACTACTTTGCCTGATGAAGGTCACGAGACTGGAAACTCGTGTAGCAAAATTATGGATATTAGAGCATATTTTTTTTTTTAAATCCAAATTACAAACAAAAATGTTTGCGGTTTCTCTCTTCCTTTTAATACACACACACACACACACATACACGCACACACGTATATATATATATATATATATATATATATATATATATATATATATATATATATAGATAGATAGATAGATAGATAGATATAGGCTGTGATGGGTAAATTGCCGCCATTTATATTTTTTAATTTCGCGAATCTGCGTTGTTTGTTTTTGCTTTTGTCGACTGCACAGTATAGTAGGGTCAGTTGAGTACCGTCTGTGAGAAAAAGAGCAGCATGATGCAATTCTGTTGTGCCAGTCCACAAGGTTCGAAAAAAAATGGTTTTATCTAAGACCTGAAGGCTTCATTTGCCCGAAGCCATTTTTAAACATTGATCTGAAACAAAAGGCGGTTGTATACAGCAGGCTCTTTTTTCGGTTTTTTGCTTTTGTCGACTGCACAATATAGTAGGGTCAGTTGGGCACCGTCTGTGAGAAAAAGAGCACCACGAAACAATTCACCCCACCAGAAATTTTGAAATGGCATGCTGTACTGTTTGACATTCGCGCGGGAAGCGCCAGTATGAACAGTTCAGAGTATTTGGCTGTGAACCCCAGGACAATGCAGAGAATTCGGAAAGAGTTCGATGTATTTAATAGGGATTAAGAAGGTACAGCATCTCAGAAATCTCACTCGGATCGTTCTGATAAGAAAAGATCTCTCGAATTTATTGGTGAGGGCCTTAGACTCAACACGGAGGCCCACCTCAAATGCCTTGAGGAAGTAGTGCTTCTCAATGTCAAGAGAGTGGCCGCTGGAAGATCCTACGTCTAGCAACAGGATTCTGCACCATGTCATACAAGCAGGAGAACCCAGGAATTTCTGCGACTTACATCTGGCCACCTATCTCCCCACACTGCAGTCCCTTGATTATGTGGGGGGTAACAGTTGAGCGAGAGACCAAAACAACTGAACACAAAAAAGTAAATAATTAAATAACTAAAATTTACTGAAAGCAAGGATTATGGCATCATTCACCAACTTAAACAAGGAGACCATCCAGAAGAGTTGCAGGAGATTCAGAAGTCATCTGGGGGCCGTGGTTGAAGCCAATGGCAATTTTTGTGAATAAATTTGCTCTTTAGTTTTTCAAGATATTTGTGTGTAATTTTGGTAAATATATCTGTTAAAATTATATATCAGTGTTATTTTAATTTTTGCGTAATTTAGACGACAATTTACCTATCCGTGTGCAGAGAGACAGTGAGATCAAACCACAGCGGGAAATACATATATATATATATATATATATATATATATATATATATATGTGTGTGTGTGTGTGTGTGTGTGTGTGTGCGTGTGTGTGCGTGCGTGTGTTTGTGTGTGTGTGTATGAATGTATATATGTATATATGAATGTATATATGTATATATATACACGTACAGGATTGATGTATACGGAATAAATTCCAATAACCAACACTTGATAAGACACCAAATGTGTTGAAAGAAAATGACTATTTTTGTAGTGGTTTTATAACATTTTTATGTTATAATTTTCGAATAAATATATATATATATATATATATATATATATATATATATATATGTGTGTGTGTGTGTGTGTGTGTGTGTGTGTGTGTGTGTGTGTGCGTGCGTGTGTGTTCTACATAAAATTTTAGTATACAACTCAGTCCTTTTAACAATAAAATTGGTATTAGCCAACTGATATTGATAACATTTACAGCCGATACTATAAAAATGGATGAAGATGTTTTTCAAATCAAAAATGTCGGCCGAGTTCCTAATTCTAGAACTTAATCCGGAATTCCTTCTTTTAGATCTTTTGTCAGGCCTGCATAAAATACAACACGCGGGCCCATTTTGGCCCACGAGACTATCGACTATATCATGTGAATGGTTTTTAAAATGGTATCTTTTTTTGTTTATCAGAATAACTTCGGCAGCAGATTACGTACTAAAAATTGAGTTTTGTGGGAGCCTGACTTTATTATTTTTCTATCTAATTAATTCTTTTAACTCTGTAAAGAAAGAAAAAGGGGGAATTTTCTCTCCATCCTGCTCTGTATATATTCGTTTCTAACTCACTCATATTCTAATCTCTATCTATAAAAGTCAGGATGTGTGTGTGTGTGTGTGTGTGTGTGTGTGTGTGTGTGTAACGAATACACGGTTGCAATTTTCGACGGATTTGCACCAAAATTTACATGCACATGCTCCAAGTTAGCAGGAAGGCCAAGACCGACATTGCATTTCCCAACTCCCATCGATAGTGGAAATAATCGATTTCTTCATGCTTCTACGGCAGTTTTCATGTAGTTTGCCGCCATTTTGTACTGGCCAGAGTGAGAGCCTATAGCTGGCTGCCACCAATAGGCAGGAAGATTCTATTGGCCAGCGTGAGAGGCAACAGCTGACTGACACGAATGTTAACTAGCATGTTAGCATGCAAAAAAAAATCGATAGCTGCATTCGTCACAAGTGGGAAAAATTTAAATCTTCATGGCACTTTACTCCAATTGGCTCATTCGCTTGCTTAAACTCAACGTTGATTCTGATTCCGCAGAACTGGATTGGGTGTGAAAAAGTATTTGTTGTTAACATTCTTTTTTCATTCGGTTTTTCCAGTTACGAGTCCTTTTTTAAAGCTGATCGTTTTGTGTTCATTTTGTTTAGTTCTTTTTTCGTAACAGATTTAATGTTTAGTATAGAGCTTAGAAAAATTCGCAGTGTGAGATAGGCAAGAAGTAAGGCATGTAGCAACATCAGCACGGCAAAGGGCACTACTTTAAAGGCAAGGAAGGGGAAAAATATTTTAAGTCAAGTGATAGCGATTGCTGTATTTTTTAATCAAGCACGGCAACGCCGGGCCATGCTGCTAGTTTAGTCAAAAAATTTACTCTTGTGGCCGACGGCTAATTCTCTGGGATCAATATGGATCTACACAGATTTTAATTGTGCAGAAATGCTTTTAGGATAAAGGATCAGTTTCAAGGGAAGTTCGTGTTCAATTTTGCGTCCAAATAGCAGAGATCAGTGTCAAATATGTTTTAACATTTTATCAAAATTCAAAAAATTATCATTTAAATTGTTTCAGACTATCACACTATTTGTTATTTCCAATATGCAACTCTGACGCTCTACTTCTACTTCTTCTTCTCCCACTCCTCCTCCTCCTTCTTCCCCTCCTCCTCCTTCTCCCCTCTCCACCTCCTCCCCTTTCTTCTTCTTCTTCTTCTTCTTCTTCTTCTTCTTCTTCTTCTTCACTAAAACCATTATTATCTCCCCACAAAATTCTAAAAATCTAGAAATATTTTCTGAATTTGAATAAAATGCAAAGAGTTGGTAAGCCGTAAAAAATCAATCAATCAATCGTCTTCTATGTACCGTGTTACTTGAGGACGTCGGCGATCTATGGCTCTCCACAACTTCCTTTCTTTTGTAGCTCATAATAAATTTTGTCTATTTGCTATCTCTCCTTATCCATGTTCTTCTAATCAATCTCGTTGCTAAGATATTCTCTACTTTCCTTTGTTTCTATTGCCTTCAATACATCCTGAGCGTGTCACGTTTTCCATGCCCTCTTTCTTCATAATCTTCCATAGAAATTTCAATTGCATCTTTCTGATTCTAAGTATAACTGTTCTTTTTGTTTCCATTTTCCTTAAATATTCCTCGTTACTTAATGTTCAGTTCATAGTATTCCCAGCATCCTTCTGTAGAACAACATTTCCGTTGCATCAAATCTCTTCATCTGCGAAGAGATTATCCATCATTCACAGCCGTATAATAGGAATTATATGACATAACAGTTCAGTAGTCTTTCCTATATTTCTAAAGATATCTTCCTGTATCTTAATACTTTGCTTAGCTTTTGGAAGGCATCTTTCACTACCCCAGTGTGCATTAAGATTTAAGTGTCGCGCATTCTGTCCTCCCTTAAAAAGACTTCCCAGGTAATTAAATTATTGTAATTGTTTGGGTTTTCGCGGATACAACTGGTATGATCACCATCTATCTGTAGAACCACATTTCTGTCGTTTCAAAACTCTTCATCATTTGTCGGGAGGTTGTATATCATTGACTGTCATATAAGAGGACTGATATTACAGAACAATTCAGTACTCTTTTTTCCAATGAAACTTTCCTCGTTCTTAATACTTTGCTTAGCTTTTGAAAGCTAAACTACAAACATCAAAATTAAAGACGTCAAAACTATAGACATCTCTACTGAAGATATTTGAACTAAAGACATTTCATCTAAAAACATGAAAACTAAAGATATCTAAAGTAAAGACATTTAAACTAAAGTAGGTACCTCCACTATTTCGGCATAAATTTTCTATATTGAAGTTTAAAATGAATTTTTTACAACGAAAAAAAATTCTTGAAGATTTCATTTTAGCTTTAATTGAAAGTTTAATGATTAAATTTACGATTTCTATTAATTAAACAATTCTGGTGTATTTCAGATAGAAACTATATACATTTGATTGTCAAATTTAATTTTAAATTTTTAAATTTTCTTAAAAATGGCCATTTTCTTAATTTTAAGAAATTTGTAAACAAACACAAATTTATCGATTTTTAAAATATTTAAAAAAATTTCTGACACGTTATTTTAGTAAAATTAAAATATTTAAAGTTAAAGTAATCTGATTTGAAAGAAATCTTTCTTACTTATAGCGTAAAAAAATAATATACAACCAATTATTAACGATCGATCCTGTTAATCTGACCCACCTATTATGGATTGTTGAATGACGAGGCGATGACAGCTACTACGGATTACCATCAATGACATAATTTTTAAAAGTCTGAGTTTTAAAAAAAATTATTCTATTTGAGTATGACCCACACTAATGGAAATACAATACATAAAATAAAATTATTTAGTGAAATAGTAAATGAAAAAAAGAAAAATTACTTTAAAATTTAAAGTTTACACTTTTAAAGTTGAATGGAAAATAAAAAATGTTATGAAAAGGCCGCGTAAAGGGACAAAACCCTTAAATCACGTGACCTTGTAATAATACTGGCAATTTCAGTATATCATATACGGAAATAAGGAATGTATTAAGTAAAAAAATACAACATAAAAAATTATTTTTAAAAAAAGTAGCTCAACTAAATTTATTAAACTTAGCAATTTTGGATTCGTAAAGTTTTTTTCTACTTAATTACTACATAATATCGAGGAGCCCTCCTAATACGGAGCTTTACACGATGTTAAACTATTATAAATTATTATAATTAAAAATTTTTAAAAAACGAAAAAATTCTTGTAAAAATTAATTATTCATCAGAAAAAAATTATTTCTTCAGACAATAATGTCCTTAATATTACTTATTTATAAAAGCAATTAAAAACTTTTCTAATTAAGTAATATCATTGTTTTATTGGATTGATTATTTTTCAATTCAGACAAGATTTTCAGTTAAATAGCGCAAATTTGAAAAAAAAAAGTAGGTTATTTATCATCCCCAAAGACTCCTCCTTTTAACAAAAAAAAAATTGAGGAGCCGAAAAGGTTTCGGGCGAAATTTCATGAAATTAAATAAGTCGGGGGTAACATATTTAAAAAAAAAAATTTTTTACCAAAAATTTCTAAAAACAAAATATTTCAAAAATAATTTCATTTATTTGTGAATAAGTCCTGAAAATTTCATTAAAATTGGACAATTACTTTAATTTTACAAGAATTTCCAAATCAATGCGTTTTCAACGGGAAAAAAGCGCAAAAAAAAACTGTTATTTTAACGTTCCCGCGATGACGTAAACAAAAGAAGATTTTAACCGAAATTTCGAACGTGTTAGAAAATATTAAAAAATTTATAAAAAATTATTAAAAAATACTTTTTTCTTTCATCTTAATAATAACATAAACATTTTGACGATAATACTTTATTTTCTTTAATTTTGTGGCATTTTTCATTTACGCTATGCTGTTTTTCCGCGAAAACAGTGGACATGCCTAAACTAAAGACATCAAAATTAAGACATCAAATCTAAGTACATTTAAACTAAAGCCATTTAAACTAAAGATATCAAAACTAAAAAAACATCTAAACTACAGATATCAAAATTAAAGACATCAAAAGTAAAGACATCAAAATTAAAGACATCAAAAGTAAAGACATCAAAATTAAAGATATCAAAATTAAAGACATCTAAACTAAAGACTTCAAAATTAAAGACATCAAAAGTAAAGAGATAAAAATCAACGACATCAAAATTACGTACCTCAAAATTAAAGACATCAAAAGCAAAGACATACAAATTAAAGACATCAAAAATAAAGACATCAAAATTAAAGACATCAAAAGTAAAAACATCTAAACTAAAGACATCAAAAGTAAAGACATCAAAAATAAAGACACCAAAATTAAAGACATCAAAAGCAAAGACATACAAATTAAAGACATCAAAAATAAAGACATCAAAATTAAAGACATCAAAAGTAAAAACATCTAAACTAAAGACATCAAAAGTAAAGACATCAAAAATAAAGACACCAAAATTAAAGACATCAAAAGCAAAGACATACAAATTAAAGACATCAAAAATAAAGACATCAAAATTAAAGACATCAAAAGTAAAGAGATAAAAGTAAAGAGATAAAAATAAAGACATCAAAAATAAAGACATCAAAATTAATGACATCAAAAGTAAAGACTCAAAAATAAAGACATCAAAATTAACGACATCAAAATTAAAGTCATCTAAAGACTTCAAAATTAAGACATAAAATCTGAAGTCATCTAAATTAAAGACATCAAATCTAAATCATCAAAATTAAAGACATCTAAACTAAATACGTCAAAACTAGTCATCTAAACTTGCATTGGCCATAAAATCCATGGTACTTGCATGACAATTAGGGACTTGCATGACAATTAGGGACTTGCATGACAATTAGGGACTTGCTGATGTTAATATGGACGTAATATCATACCTACTGTCTAGTGTTGATCCCAGAGTAATTGCACTAATTGCCTCTCAAAAGACACAGATCATTTATCCAAGTTTAACCTCACAAATGAGGATTTGGAGAATTTGAAAAATGGTTAAGTAGGTCCGAAAAAAAAACATAAGTTTAAGAATTTTAATCTCGGAGCAACAATGATTAATAATTATTTTAAAAAGTCTGGTACCAACTGGAAGAAAAATCCGCATAAAACACTATCGATCGGAAGAGTCGAAAGAATTCTACGATAACTGATACACAAAACGCGCAGGCTGGGATACTGCCTCTTCGGTTTCATATCAGGCATAAGAAGTGGAAAATTATTAAAGGCGCGTTTTGCCGAAAGCAGCTGTTCTCTCTGTCTTCCTTAGGTATGGATGGAAGAAAAACAAAATTGTTTGTGAAGAAAAATGCCTTGTGGTCCCTGAGCATAATTAGTGACTATAAATCAAATTTAATTAGATTACTTTATCACCTGTAAAGGTAATCTAATTTAATTTGATTTTTTCTAGGTATATTTCTTCTTCAATAAATATAAATAATGGGACCGCAGATTCTTAGTACTCTTGAATAAGAATCTTATAATTATTCCCGATTTTATTCTGTTGCAGTGGTGAGAATAGAAATTAATATGGTCATCCTTGTTGGTAGATTTTCTGCAGGTCATTATTAAATTATTATTGCAGTTCTATGTAGCATGATAGGTCAAATCTATAGTGTTACTAATAACTGATATTGTTTAATATGCTTATTCTTTCTGGATAAACATTTTTTACAGTAAAGTTCACCATTTACAAGTTCCGACTGGGGGGGGGCACTTGTGGTATAGTGGAATTTACTTCTCACCGATGGAATACGGGAGGAATGTGGGTGATTTGCTATTATGTAAGTGGCATGGGGGTCCTAGCCGTGAAGGTTTAAACTGGTGGGACTAGGGAAGATAGATAGATAGATAGATAGATAGATAGATAGATAGATAGATAGATAGATAGATAGATATGAATAAGTAGAGATAAATAGCAGAGGACGTAAATGGATATCAATTCATTAAGATAGATATGAATAGTCTAAAGATAGCGAGATAGGGAGATACATAGAGCTGAAAAAGCTGAGATAGATAGATAGATAGATAGATAGATAGATAGATAGATAGATAGAAAGATATGAATAAGCAGAGATAGACGGAGGTAAATAGATATGAATTCACTTCGTTTTGAATCGTCTGAGATAAAGAGATAGGGAGATACGTAGACCTGAGAAAGCTGAGATAGATATATTAGGTTGGTGCAAAAATAATGTCGTTTTCTCACATATGGTACTATATGAGAAAACGACATTATTTTTAGTAACAAACTTAGATATTAAGAGACATATATATATATATATATATATGAATAGGCTGAGAAACCGATCATCTATTTTATTGCGTCCGCGACGGGCTTCCATACTGTGTTCGCCATTTCTTTGTTTCCCTTTCAGTGCAAATGATTGCACCAATCAATTACAGCCGTCGCTTGTTTATTTACCGGCAATAGTGGAAAATCAATCGCCATTGGGGGAAATGATATTGAAATTAGAAAACAATTCCCGTGAAATCTCTCGCGGCCAACAGAAGGAACGATATAAAATAAGTGCTTGCTTGCTTGCTTGCTTGCTTGCTTTCTTGCTTTCTTTCTTTCTTTCTTTCTTTCTTTCTTTCTTTCTTTCCGTTCGTTCGTTCCACTCCTCAACCTCTCGCCTCTCTCTCTCTCTCTCTGCACACACACACATACATACATACATACATATATATATATATATATGTTATGAAATGGAGTAACTCATTATGAAATGGACTATTATCTTAATATATTTTCTTTTTATACGTTATTTTTATTAATACAATTATACAAGTAAATGCTCTGTTTATAATAAACAGTATTAATAACATTTACCGGCCTGACTGTGCGAGAAATTGCGTAGAAAATATGTATCTTCCGACAGGATTCGAACCTGTATCCTATACGGAACCGTCATTTAACTTCGCTAATTAGACGCTTCGGCTGTAGCTAAATGGATATTTTAAATTCTTAAATTTCCATTGTACGAATACAGCTTTCCTCAATAAAATTGATAAATGGGATTTATTTCTATGAAATCAATTTTTCTGTTTTCTATGCATATTCAGTTATTATACATCTGTTTACAGTTAATTATATGAAAAGTATGTTTATTCATTAGTTGAAAATACAATAAAATAAAATTTGTATATGTACGAATATTTGTTTCTCCCCACTATATATATATAGATAGATAGATAGATAGATAGATGGGGGTAATTTCCGTTATGTTTGGTTGATTAGTAACGGAAGTTTGGCCCTGTTTCAAAGAACTAAACCTGGTGACAGGCCTCTCTGTGACAGGCCAGCAGCTGCTATAACATGAAATCAACTACGTTGAGACTCTCATTACAACTGCCAGAAGAATTACGATTGCGAAACTCCTGGAAGGCCTTCAGAGGAACTATTTTTGTTCTGTTTTCTATGCATATTCAGTTATTATGCATCTGTGCACAGTTAATTATATGAAAAGTGTGTTTATTCATTAGTTGGAAATACGATAAAGTAAACATTTGTATACGTACCCACTATATATATATATATATATATTGTATGAGTGTGTGCCTTTCTTGAACAATACAAAATGTTAAAAAATTAAACTTACACACTGGTTTGTATATTAATATTTTTGTTTCATCATTTAAATTATGTTTCCCGACTAGTTTCAGCCAGAATGACCATCAGAAGAAGAAAATTCCTGCTTGTTAGTAACAGTTAACTACAGAGGGGAATGGCTGTCTCTGAAGAAAGTGAACTTTGCCTGTAGTTTTCATTTGTTTTTTTATCATTAATTTCTGGTCAGTCCTTGTATTGGTCAAAAGACCTCTTTCGATTTCTTTTAAGAAGCTGCGAGATTCATGAGTCGCAGATATACTTCCTTAGTCATTCAGCTTTATTGGTTGGTGGGAAGGAGATGTTTGTGTGTTGTGTGTTTGTTATCTTTTAGGGTTTTTTGTGGGAGGGTGATATGTGTATGTGTATATATTTGCGTGTACGCGGTTGACCACAACACCTCTGCATGTATGTCTGTCATGTGTATTTGAAGGGGTTGATCTATGGGATTATATATTAATTATATCTATGCTGATTAGTCTGTTGTTAAGCCCGTCAGGACAAAGTGTTTTGAGGTGCAAAATCCATTTGTCTTCATGTTCTTCTAATATTTTCCCAAGTTTATCTTTTGCGACTATATCTATTCTTCCAATAATAGTGAATATTGCATGGCTATTAAGACTTTATATATATATATATATATATATATATATATATTAGTAGCATAAGTATAAGAAATTATACTCGTTCGGGTAACCTTCGGTGTCTTCATTTGCAAATAATCAAACCAATACCAAATGGAAAAACAGGTATAAAAAAAGAAAGAACCAAGAACATGTACGTTAGCCGAAAATAATCATCTAACATGCAAGTCCAAAGTTCAAAGAAAAAAGTCCCGATACAAGTAAGCAAAATAACTAAATAAAGTGTTGAATACGGTAAGTAGAGCAGACCTAAATAAACCTAAAGAGCCAGACAAACCTACCAAGGTTTCACCTAAGCGGATTGTCAGGGAAGGCCGGCTAAAAAGGTAACGAAAGAACGGAATATTTATAACCTATAAATATAAAATCATAACCACGTGACCAACAAAAATAAAAAAGGTGGGGAAGAAAACTCAAACAACGAGGGTGGGGGTGAACTCAAACAACGGGGGTGGGGGTGAACCATTTATTCAAATCAAGATAACCATACCTGACTACGTATATGTATATATATATATATATATATGAAATGGAAGTAATGTCTTTAATTTAAGTACAAAATTAAATTAGGGGCTTTTAGCTTCCATTTTTGAAACATGGTTGGAACTGTGTAGCGAAAAACCATATTTTAAGTCTATTAACTTATTATATATATATATATATATATATATATATATATATATATATATATATATACATACATACATACATACATACATACATACATACTGGGCGTGTTTCCAAAAATAAATACGCTAAAAATCCACCTTCATCCCGACCGTGCGCCGACAGCTTAGTGGTAGAATATCCGCCTGATACCAATTCAGTCGGGTTTCCTAGCTAGAGGCAACCGGATGTCTAGCCGCACTGATGAGCTGTGGATGACATTATATATATATATATAGCGGGTAATATACGATTTTGTGTATTCATAATGTAATTACATATGTTCTTTGTATGTGTGGACATGTGTATATATATATGTATAGATGTATGTGTGCGTGTATATATATATATATATGTGTGTGTATATGTGTATGCGTATATATGTCCATATGTATGGATGTACATATATGTGTATATGGATTTACATATAACTTTATGTGTGTGGATGTATATATATATAAGTATATGTGGATATGTGTGTAGATATGTTTGTATGTATATTTCTATAGGTGTATATGTGTAGATATGGGAATATACATATAGTTTATGTGTAGATGTGTGTGCATGTGTATATATGGATTCACAGATATATAGGGAGATATAGGGATGTAGATATAGATAGGGGTCATGATATGTGTAGAGGTGTGTGTGTATGGATTGTAAAAGAAGGACCTAATTTTCTCTTAGCAGTGTTTTATCCAAATTTCTCCTCTAGGACTCTCCAATTGGAAGTGAGTTTAAATAATACGGAAGTAAATTTTAAATTGGCAAATTGGCAATGGAAATATATTACCCTTTAATAATTATTGATGATAAAATTATTTAAATTGGAACAACCCTTGATAATAATTAGGTAGGTATCTAAAAACAGTCACGAGTTTAATTTATGAACAAGACTCAAACGAATAGATGTCAACTGAATAATCAACAAGAAAAAAGTTTGTGTACGAATATATAGAATATTGTAAAAGAAGGACCTAATTTTCTGTTAGTAATCTTTTATCCAATTCTCTCCTCTAATATTCTCCAACTGGAAGTGAGTTTAAATAAATAATACGGAGGTAAATTTTTAAATTGATAATTTAATTTAAATTGAAATATATTACTCAGTAATTATTATTGATGATAAAATTATTTGAATTGAAATAAACGTTGATAATTAGGTATCTAAAAACAGTAACAAATTTAATTTATGAACAAAAATCAAACGAATAGATGTCAACTTAACAAGCTATAAGAAAAAAGTTTAGGAAAATAAAAAGGATTACTAGATATAAAATGGATTATTCTTTCAATGTACTTTCTATGATTTTTCCAATCGACTATTTCATAGAAAATACCCAAAACTCCAACAAACTTCAAATTAAATTCGTCGTAGATTTTTAGACATTTAGATTTATATCAAATTCTAACCCCCAAAGATACCCTTTAAAGTAATGCGAATTAACAGCATCTAAGAATTTGAGTGAATTCTGCTTTCAAGGACATGATTTATTATTTTATTGATAACTGTATCTTCCACCTTTAAGTCGGTCTTCTCCCTCACCCCTTACCCATCTATATCTAGATAGCATACGTTTAGTTAAGCGGCGTCTAGCCTACACAGAGTGGGGTTAAGGATAAGGAATTGAAAATGGTACATCTAACTCACTCATATCTTCTCTCCCACCTCACTTCCTCACTTCGTTACTTTCACATACGCTTGGTGCGGTCCGTCAAAAATGTGTAAGTTTCTTTTCATTTTTCATTTCAACTTTTGGAAGTAAAGTCTGATGATCCAGAGCCCTTTAAAAGGGTTGTGGTGAAATAACTTATTACATGGAACCTTAAACTGATCTGTTTTTATTCAAATATAATTGCTCTGAATTTACATTGAGCTCTCTGGATATCATCCTCCTTGGGTCTACCCATACGGATTACTTAGTTTTGCAGAAACTATATATATATATATATATATATATATATATATATACGTATTCAGGTATGATTATCGCAAGACATCAAGTTACAATGTCATATCTGTGTACGATTTCGTCTTAAATGTAAAAAGTCTTTACATTCGGTCAAAACAACTCTTGAAGAAAGAAGAGCTTTTAACGAAAAAGAACAACCAGTCAACATAATTGGATGCCGTCAAGCCGTAGTTAGTACATCAGAGTTTTCTTTATTCTTTTTCAGTGATTCCCAACCGGTGTTGCGCGTCTCATTGGTGCCGCAAAAGAGAATAGCAGGTGAGGCAGAATGATTGAAAGACAATCACAGATTTAGAAACAGTTTCAAAAATTCATATGCCAAAAATAAACATTATTTCAAAATTTAAAATATTATTATGGATTACTTGTTATTGCATGCATTAGTCCCAGTATAAATAGTTATAAATAATTATTGACTGATTTATCAGCGTGATATATTTGCATTATATCAAGTATTAAGAATATAGTAACTAAGAGTCAACAAATTGGGAGAGAGTTATAAATGATAATGTTTTGACTTCGAATCCTTTAACACTCTGTCTGATTTTTTTTATTTTAAATGCAACCATCTCTTCTACTTCAGCAGTTTCTTTTCTCACGCTTCCTAACAGTGAAACTCCCTTCCACTTACTTGCTTCCCGGATAACTACAACCATCAAAAATTTAAATGCAACATCGATCGACATTTTCAGTTGTTCTTCTTTTCACCTGTCCTCATTCCTCTCCGTACATAGTATTTTCCCTTACGTTCTGTAAACTCCTCTCCTCCTTGCTTGGGGTGAAATGGTTTTAAAAAAATGTACTTTTTATCACATGAAATTTGGTGAGCTCCATCTACCCGAAGAGGCTGGTTATGAGGCGACAGTTTTCAACATTCTCCGGCTATTTGAAACTCATACCACGGATGCGTTTTCTACGCAGTGGGAGCTTGTCCCTACTAACAGTTCCGGCTATGACAACCTTTGTAACATATGTAATGTACGTATATAAACATTATATACATTACGTTTTTTAGAAGCTCAAAAAATATTAAATGTTATTGAAACATATAAAAATTTATGTCAACATAAAACGGTAGAAAACAAGACAATTACGAAATAGTAGATAAATCAACAAACAAATATCGAAAAAATTGTTAATGTAAAAAAAAAAAAGAAAAGATAACAGAAACGAAAAATGAAATTATAAATCGGAATTTAAGCCTAAAACATTCGGATGTCATGATATAACATATGATAGCATAATTTATCCTGCATTTTGACAGTCCTAACACCAAATTGTCAACTGATAGAAAATGAACGAGAGTAGAAGAATGCAATGTTGATAAATATAACTTTAGATAAGCAAAAACAGAAAATAAAAATAAGGAAACGATCTTCAGGTTTACTCTACAATAACAAATTACTTCTACAGAAAAAACCGGTAACTGTGGAGAAAATTGAAAGATAATAATAATAAACAATACGTATTAACTTCAAATAAATATAATAACCATAATATATATATAATAAATTGAATAAAATAAATAATAATTGCAAATTATATTAAATTATTATATTACTTTTAAGCAATATTTATATTATATTATAATATATTATTAAATTATATTAGCATATTATATTAATATATTACTATATTATATACTATTATTAAATTACATTACATATATATATATATATATATATATATATATATATATATATATATATATTATTACATTATATTGTATTACTTTTAAGCAATATTTTTTGTTTTTCAGTTAAACTTAAAATCCGTTAATTTTTTTGAGTTTCCTTGAGAGATTATGGACGTAAAATATTTTATTTAAACTCATGTCTTGCACCACACAAATACGCTTTTACAATCATTATGATCACACACATACATACATACATACATATATATATATATATATATATATATATATATATATATTGCATGGGATAAAAATCCAGATTTACCTCATACATACATATATATATATATATATATATATATATATATATATATATATATATATATTGCATAGGATAAAAATCCAGATTTACCTCATTTGTATAGCTATTTCAACCAACAAGTAAACCTACATTGTCAACTCAGAAGTGTGAAGCTTCACACATCTGAGTTGAAAAAGCCAATATAGGTTTAGTTGAAATAACTATTCGAATGAGGTAAATTTGGATTTCTGTTCTATGTAATTTATCTGCTTTGTTATAATAAATGCATTGAGCACTTTTTGGGGAACAGTTTTAATATTTTATATTATTAGGATTCACTTGAATTATATACCATATATATATATATATATATATATATATATATATATATATATATATATATGCGCGATATTTTGTTTGTGGAAAGTGCTCAATATCCGTGATAGAGCTAACATATGCGGTTGCATGGGTAGTAATTTACAACCCCGGATTTCACTCTTTCCCAATCTTCATGCAAACACTGAAGATCGCGAAAGCGTGAAACCCGGGGTTACAAAATAGTATCCATGCAACCGCGTATATATATATATATATATATATATATATATATATATATATATATATATATATATATATATTAGGTTGGTGCAAAAATAATGACGTAATAATGTCGTTTTTTGACGTTTACGTCATTATTTTTGCACCAACCTTATATATATATATATATATATATATATATATATATATATATATATATATATAGTACTCGTTTAGAAAACCTTGGATAGCTCAAGTTGCTGCAGAAAAAATCGATATCTGAGGAAAAAATTGGAAATAAAAAAAGGAAAGAACCAAGAACATTAAAACAAGAGGAAACCAATCGTCAAGTGCTTCAGTTCCAAGTCCAAAGAGAAAAAAAAAACCAAACGAGTAAAAGGACTAAAGCGTAGAGTGCTCAATAAGCTAAGTAGAGCGATAAACTAAAATAATCCTAAGGAGCCAGGCAAACCTACTTAGGTTTATTTATTTGCCTACGTATGATATTAATATTCAGCACTGAATCAAGTGTATTGACAAGGAAGGAGATTATGTTGAAAAATGAATATCTCTTGTATAAGATAAATTTTTTTTCATCCTTAGGCTACAGATTTATTTATTTACCTACGTATAAGATTAATATTCATCACTGAATCAAGTGCATTGACAAGGAAGGTGATTATGTTGAAAAATGAATATCTGTTGTATAAAATAAATGCTTTTTCCTCAATAGGCTACAGATTTATTTATTTACCTACGTATGAGATTAATATTTACCACTGGATTAAGTGCATTGACAAGAAAGTAGATTATGTTAAAAAATGAATATCTGTTGTATAAAATAAATGCTTTTTCATCCTTAGGCTACAGATTTATTTATTTACCTACGTATGAAATTAATATTTACCACTGAATCAAGTGCATTGACAAGAAAGGTGATTATGTTGAAAAATGAATATCTGTTGTATAAAATAAATGCTTTTTTATCCTTAGGCTACAGATTTATTTATTTGTTTACCTACGTATGAGATTAATATTTACCACTGGATTAAGTGCATTGACAAGGAAGAAGATTATGTTGAAAAATGAATTTATGTTGTATAAAATAAATGCTTTTTCCTCAATAGGTTACAGATTTATTTATTTACCTACGTATGAGATTAATATTTACCACTGGATTAAGTGCATTGACAAAAAAGTATATTATGTTGAAAAATGAATATCTGTTGTATAAAATAAATGCTTTTTCATCCTTAGACTACAGATTTATTTATTTACCTACGTATGAGATTAATATTTACCACTGGATTAAGTGCATTGACAAGGAAGAAGATTATGTTGAAAAATGAATATCTGTTGTATAAAATAAATGCTTTTTCATCCTTAGGCTACAGATTTATTTATTTACCTACGTATAAGATTAATATTCATCACTGAATCAAGTGCATTGACAAGGAAGGTGATGATGTTGAAAAATTAATATCTGTTGTATAAAATATATGCTTTTTTTATCCTTAGGCTACAGATTTATTTATTTGTTTACCTACGTATGAGATTAATATTTTCCACTAGGTTACGTATACTGACATGGAAGGAGAATTTTTTGCTTATTTGTTTTTGCTGCGTGTTATTTTTTTTATTTTTATTTTTTTTTTTTGTAATCGTTAGACTATAAACTTACTGTGCACATCTTTAAATAAAGCAGTTTTTATATCTGTGTAATTTTAGCTTCAGGTTTTCGTGAACGATATCGAAAAGATCAAGATTTTTTTGGTGAGAAAATGTCGCGAAAAAAAAATAAAATATATATATGCCTTTTTTTTTTCTCTCTGAACATAAAAACAAAAATCAAGTCATTAAATTTTTTTTTTTTTTTTTTTTAGCAAGGAAATTTAAAAAAGCCTTTTTTCTTTTTCTTTTTTCGGATGTCTCTGGGAGAGTCTGGCGCAGAATTGGCTCTCCAAACATGAGAGGTAAATACGCCAATTAAATGTTCGCCGGTTGGAATATGCGTGAGAAACGTCTATCTTTAGGAAACATCTGAATCATATGAACCGACAACAAAAAGAAGAAACGTTATAAACGAACAATGGCCAATTCCACATACCAGGCAATAAGTGTGTATCTTTTAATACTTCTCACTAACATTTATACAGGTGGCAGCTGAAGATAACGTTTCTTTATTCTATAATATGGTTGCTCAAATGGGCATAAAATCACAAATAGCTGTCCTCAAAACCAGTCAAGAGACATCTTAATCGTCACACTGACAATCTGAATGCCCAAAGGGAAAGGATCTGATTATTGTATTACTAGGACTCTGTACATGATAAATTGAAATATTTCTATTAACAAAAGCTTAGATTAAAATCACAGAAGTTAACGAATTCTTTTATCTATTCATTACATTTACAGTATTATCACTCACTCTCTCTATCCATCTCTCTCTCTATATCTATCTATCTATCCATCTCTCTCTCTCTCTCTCTCTCTATATATATATATATATATATATATATATATATATATATATATATATATATATCCATTTCTCTCTCTCTCTCTCTCTATATATATATATATACATATATATATATATATATATATATAGGTGTTCCTAAAATCTGGACCCACAGGAAATCTCATTAACTATATGTCCTTTAACCTCCATAAAGTAAACATTGTTCTGTCGAAAGAATAAAGAATTGGCTTCTTTTTCTGAAGTACGCTAAAGGAGGTGTACTCAATGAAGATCACAGATGCAACACACTTGATTGAACGCATACAGAGTGAATGTGCTAAAATTGGCGGCATTGTGGAGTTATTGCATCAAGTTCACGTGAATCTTGCAAACAGCACCAACCTTTGCATCACTTTTTTGCCTAGGGTGCCCAGACTTTACGAGAAACCCGGTATAATACGCCAAGTGTTGTTTTAAGCTCAACACCTCCAGCGGAACTCGTACATACGATCCATCCCGAAAAATGCTGAGAAACTGGTCGGTACCTTATGGTTCTTGTACAGTTCCAGTAAACAGCTGACTCCTGCCGCTTTTCTCTACCTTTTCAAGAGCGAGATCAGGCCGAAAATGAAGTACCGCTACCATGTACGGGCAGGAGCTGCACAGTCTTCAATTTCCGGTCACGATAGAGTCAAAAAGCGTCTACAAGGCCTTGTGGATGATTAATTATTTTTCACCCTGTTAGATAGGGACGAAGTGTCGCTGACGACACTTAAGTTTGAACATAGATCGCCAGTGAGCAAACACAGGCGATCCCATTATTGAATTAAGCAGACCACGTCCCCATAGAGGAAACGTATATATGTAGAAAGTAGCTAACGACTAACGATTGATTGCTATTTCTCCTCTATTCTCTATTAGTATTCGGATCAATATTTCTAGTCTATCCTCTATTACTATACGGACCGCTATTCTCTACTCTATTCACTATACTATTTCTCTATTCGGATCACTATTCGGTGGTTACTATTCGAGAGAGTTATTATCAAGCAAGTACTATTAGTGCGAGTGATATTCGAAGGCGGGTGACACCAGTATTGTTCAACGGCGTTACTATAGTTGTATCTGCGATTACAAAGTCTCTACTACAACGACCATTACGAAAGTAGAATGAGTGTTCGTTGACATCACAAAACACCCTATAACCCTTTGGCTGCAAATGAAACATTGCAAGACTTTCGCTATATCGCTATTTCCTTAGATCCACCAGTTCTAACCTTCACGGCTAACACCTACCATGATACTCACATTGTAACGAACCACCCTCTTTCCCTTCGTGAGATGTAGATTCCACTCGAAGGGCTTCTTCCCACGAATTAATGGTGTAGGCATTCACGGTGTAGGCAATTACGGAACGAGATGTGAGCTGAAGATATGAGTGGGTAAGAAGGATAGATAGCGATTACCCTTTGAGCTTGAAGAAGTTGAGATTGTAGCGTTCACGATTTTGTTCTACAAGATAGCATTTCTCGGGGTGGTGGGAAGCTGAGGCTGAGTATAAGTTTCTTCTTAAAAATAGTGAATATAGGTAATTCAACTCCGCGAATGGTGGGTGCTAGCTGTAAAGGGCTGACCTGGTGGAACTGAAAAGAGGGTCTCATCTGAAAACTTCCCATGAAAATAGCGATAAGTAGCGATAGGCTTGTGATTATGCGTCTGCGGGGAAAGAGAATGTATAGTGGAAAATAAGACCCTGTAAACAATAACAACAATAAAGATGATGACATTTGTCCGAATGAAAATTATGAAAATATCCGAATTTGTTATCCGATCGTCCAAGTTAAGCAATGTCGAGGCTAGTCAGTACCTAGATGGGTAACCGTTTGGGAATAACCAGTTGTTTTAATATCCGGGTGGTGTTAATCGTTAACGTTTCAGAATTGGAAATCAGCGGGCCGAGTTCCAATTCCAATTGGGTTCGTTATATTCACTTATATGCAATTATCTTTGGGAAAGTTATGAATTCACCTCTTCCCCCAACTATGGGTTAAATAGTAGGACGTCTATCAGTAAATCTTTATTTAAAAATATTACAATCTAAAAATACTTTCTGGCTTAAAATAATATTAAAAGGTTGGCAAGCCGTAAAAAAAAACATATCAGTCAAAAAATGAATTTTATTCTCATTAAAAAAACAACTCTTCCTAATGCCCTAAGTTTATGTAATTTTCTAGGAAAGCGGGAAGCAGCGATTGAAAATGGAACTTATAGACATGGAGTGAGCAAATTAAATAGCGAACCATCACTTCCCGGCGAAAGGTAAACTTCTTATTTTCAGGTAATTATTTATAAAGACTCAATTGTAAGGGGGCAAAAAGTAAATTTCTCAGTAAAATGAAGATTCCTAGATACGAACTACGAATCAGGGACACCAAAATTAATCAAGTACACAAATTTAAATATCTCGGTAAGTGGACGGACTAATGTGACACCGAAATCCGAAGGTGGGCTGGAATTGGAAAGAAAGGATTAAGAAACAAGAAAGTTTAAATTAGAAACAAAAGAAGTGTTCAACTGCTATGCAATATCAGCATCCTTCTGTAGAACCACATTTCTGTGGTGCTACAGAAGGATGCTGAGAATCCCATGGACTGAACACGCGATTAATGACGATGTTTTAAGAAAAATGGGGCCAAAAAGAACGCGACTACTTGGAATCGGAAAGAGACAAGTCAATTATTTTTAGGGCGCATAAGGTGGAAAGAGGGTTTATAAAAGCACTTAGTGAAGGCTAAAGAGACAGAGAAAAGTAGTGAATAATTTACCTAAAGAGCTTGTGTAAAAGGTTGACAGAACAGGGTTTGGGGGAGATAGCAAAAAGACAAACCTTACTAAGAACTACAAAGGGCAGGAAGTTGTAGAGAGCCATGATCGCCCATGTCCTGAAGGGATACAGCACATAGAAAAATTTAAAAATCTTTCTTGGAGGTAAAAGATTTTTTCTTTTCTTTTCTTTTTCATTTTTTCTTTGTCTTTTTCTTTTTTTTTTTCTTTTCTTTTTTCTTTTCTTTTTTCTTATTTTTCTTTTTTCTTATTCTTTATCCATTTCTTTAGAATTTCTTCTTTATCCTTTTTTGTTTTCTTTTTCATTTTTCTTCTTTTTCCTTTCCTTTTTCTTTTTTTTTCTTTTTCATTTTTTCTTTTCCTTTTTCTGTTTCCTCTTCTTTTTTCTTTTTCATTTTTTCCTATTTTTTTATCCCTTTTTTGTTTTTCCTTTTCTTTTTTCTTCTTCTTCGTTTTTCTTTTTCCTTTTCTTTTTTTCTTTGTATTTTTTTCCTATTTCTTTATCCCGTTTTTGTTTTTCCTTTTCTTTTTTTCTTTTTTTCTTTTTTTCTTTTTTCTTCTTCTTTGTTTTTCTTTTTTTCTTTTTGCATTTTTTCCCTATTTTTTATCCCGTTTTAGTATTTTTTTTACTTTTCTTTTTTTTCTTTTTTTTTTTCTCAGCTTGTGAACCGTTTCTCGCCCTAAAGAGAAGCTGAAAAGACAAACAAGAGAATAAAAGCAACGTAGTAGTAGAAGAAGAGGCTTACAATAATGGGACGAAGGTTGTCAACAGTAATGAAATCACAGTCGGCGGAAGCGTGACGCTTCACTTTGGAATATTTGACACACCAGAATAAAGTGCTTAGATAAATAGGTAAGTAAGTAGCTCTGAGGAGGTAAACAAAAAAAAGAGGGGGGTGGAGGGAAGCATTAACATAGACAAAAAGCACAGAGAAAAAAAAAACAAAGAAATCGAGCAACTATTAATTGATGAATTAAAATTTACGGATTTCTAAATTCCATGTTGTCCTTTTTTGTGCATATTGACTCAATCCAGTTGAAAATGATGACGGATCGACTTTTTGCTTTTAGGGACTTGACAAATATATTCGTATTATTTATTTAGCCACATTATTATCAAGGCAAAGTGGATTAATGGATAGCGGCTCGGATTGAGGAGTTAGAGGGCCGAGTTCAAATTCCAGTCGGATCCATTACATTCTCTTACGTGCTAATACCTTTGGAAAAAGTATGAACCCTTTTTATGGGGACCTGCCTTCATGGGCAAAATAGACTCGTCTTATGACTATATTATGCCTCGCAAGAGGGCTGTAGATAATGAACGAGTTGACTACTCTACTTAGGCGTTAGACGGACGTGCAACACTTCTGTATTCGTTCTTTTTGTTAATAATGCGTTTTCACTGAATTGCTGAGTTCGAGTTTTCTTTCGGACCTCTTCCGGGTCCACAACAATCCTCTTCTTCTCCCCTCAGCTAAGGGTAAATAGCAGGACAGACTGGGTTTATAGCCTTGGATGGCAACCAGTCTCGGAGAAAGTAACTCTAAATTCAAAAACTATATGTACCCTGGCGTAGCACATACTATACAGCTAAAGAAAGGGTCGTTCACATTGGTTCAATGATACCGAGTACGTTCGAAAAAATGATGATGATGATAAACGGTGGAACATGGGAGCAAAAAAGTAGATTTTCCACTATTTTCTTGAAGGGTTTCCATTGGATATTAAATAAAGGAACATTGTACCACGTGTGAGGAGCTAGAGAATCCAAGAGATTGTCAACATTAACCTTTATACATTATGAAATGGACAAAGACCGACAATTATTTAAGACATGTTATATCTATAAAAAGAAGGTATAAACATAAAAAATGTCTTAAATAATTGTCGCACTTTGTTCATTTCTTTTTATTTGAATACGCAGTGAGCAGATATGAATAAATGAGAGAAAATCATGGAGAATTGTGTTTAAAAACAGTAAAATCGGCCTTGCTAACCGAACGGTCCTCTGTGGCCCAATTGGTTAAGGCACGTCAGGCTATATGACGGTTACAGGTTTGATTCCTGTCGGAGGACGCATATTTTCTATGAAAATTTCGCGGACATTCAGGCCGGTAAATGTTGTTAATACTGTTTATTATAAACAGAGAATTTACTTAAATATTTGCATCTATAAAAAGAATGTATAAACATAAAAAATGGCTTAAAATAACCTTTATCTATACCACATATCCTCATAATCAACAATTCTTACTAGCGACTCTTACGTCCATAAAACAATCTCATTTAATATTCACCTATCTGGAGTTGCTCTTGGGTCTTGTATTGGGTGAACAGTAAAATCTTAGAAATATCTTTGGAGCTCATTCTGCTATACCTTAGTTTTCAAATCAGTTTCTGGGTATGATGATAAACTACTTCCGGCAGCAAGGCCTCTGATCTGAAGATTGGAGGTTTTAAGGACCATGGAACGACCTCTTAATTGCTGTTGTTCCCAGGTTCACTCTGACCCGGGATGATAACACCTGTTAGGGTCCCAGCTATGGGCAAATGGTGAAATCTCAAACAAAAACACTATGAAAGTATAACAATACATTTTTATATTAAAAATACTTGCAGTGCATTTTATGTGAAAAAAAAAATTAGCAACAAAACCTATTTATAGTAAAATTAGTAGCAATACATGTTCAAAGTAACATGACCAACAATCTATTTTATCTGTAGTTGAAGCCATAAAATTGTGTCCAAATTATTTACATTTCGACATTGAATGACCAGACGAGGTTGATATGCCGTTGAACCAAATCAACCAAATAACCCACATGAAAACATACTTTCATAACATTAAGCCATATAATACCCGACAATCTCTTAAATTAAACTGTATTCCAAAATATAACTTTAACAAAACTACAGCATACAGCACATATACTGTATGCGTCTATCGTGTTCACACGAACATTTCGAACATGATGGGTGCAGTGATTACGCGCATGCGCGTTGTTTGTTTTTGATTTTGTCAACTGCATAGTATAGTAAGGTCATGTGGTCACCATCTGTGAGAAAAAGAGCACCATGATGCAATTCCCTCCGCCAAAAATTTGGAAACGGCATGCTATATTGCTTGGCATTCGTGCCGAAACCTCCAATATAAACATTGCAGAGGATTCGGAAAGAGTTGGATTAGTTTAATGGTTATAACGAAGGTGTTTGGAGTGATCACTAGTGATCATCTTACGACAGGGCCCCACACACAACATGAAGGCCTACTTCAAGTGACTTGAGGAGGTAGTGCTGCCCTAGGTCAAAAGGGTGTCTGCTGGAAGACACTATGACTACCACATAAGGAAGGAAACTGGCAGTCAGAAAATTTCTGCGACCATATCACTACTTATATCTGGCCACCTAACTCCCCACACTGCACACCCCTTGATTTGGTTCTCAGTTAAGCGAGAAACCAACAAAACTCTTTATAACACAAAAGATAGACTGAAGTCAATGATTATGACAACAGTCACCAACTTAAACAAGGAGACCGTCCAGAAGAGTTGCAGGAGATTCCGAAGTTGTCTGGAGGCCGTGGCTGAAGCCAATGGCGATTTTATGGAATAAATTTATTCTTTGGTATTTCAAGATATTTTTGTGTAATTTTGGTAAATATCTCTGTTTAAATGAGATGTCAGTGTTATTTTCAATTTTGCGTCATATAAACGGCAATTTATCCATCGCACCCTGCATATGCACAAAAGCTGAGTATCAACTATCATGCAATCACTTGTGAAAGCATAATAATATATCATATTTTTATTATCTCAAAACTCTCAAGAAAATTAAATTTCGGCATCAAATTAGCCACAAGGTGTTGATATGTCGTTAAACAAACAACTCACTTGAGTATTATTATGTGGCGTCTAGTCCAGAAAGGCTACTCTGAATTCCCCACCATAGGGAAAGCAATAGGAGGCCATTACAGCATCGAATTAATAAAGATAAGAAGACTTTGAAGAACTATAACCGTCTATATCCTGAAGAGATGAAATTTAAAAAATTGTTCCAGAAATTCGGACTTTAAAAAAATCTGATTAGAATGCGGACAGCTTTAACCTCTAAATCGAAATAGAATCTATTTTAGACAAAAGCTTTTTTGTTTGTTGATTTAATGGCAATACTTCATTCATTGGTGGAAATAAAATAAAATGAAACAAGGCGAAGCTTCAATGATTAATAGAACTAATAATTTTAAGTAATAATTATAATCTTATATATAAAGTACAGTGTATGCGTGTATGTGTCCAAGCAACTCCTCCGCTCCCACTGGTCCGATTTCAATGATTCCTAGCTCATTCAAAAGCCGTAAAAAAGTTAGTCGCATGGAACAATTTTCGTTGAGCTCAGATTAAGGGTTGCTAGACTATGCGAGGTTAAAAATATATATTAATATAGCAGGTCATCCCATAAGTTCTGTCCGAATTTTGAATAAAGGAAAGAAGTGATCAAATGTTACATTTAATTACAGATTCAATCAACAATGTATTTTCCCTGATTATCTATGACTTCCTTCCATCTATTAACAAGCTTACTAATTCCATTACTGTAAAATTCTTTTTCCTTTGATTCGAAGAACTCACAAATGGCAGTTTTAACCTCTTCTTGAGTTACAAAAGCTGTTTCTTCCAAATGATTCTGTAAGCTACGAAACAAATGGTAGTTTGAAGGAGCAAGATCAGGAGAATAAGGTGGATGAGGAATTTTCTCCCAAACAAGTTCTTCGATCTTTTGTGACGTGATTCTTGCTGTGTGGGGTCGTGCATTGTCCTTATGAAACATCACCTCTTTTCGATTCACTAGAGCAGGTCTTTTTTTTCCTCAAAGCTTGGTTCAAACCCTCTAATTGCTGACAATATATTTGAGCATTAATTGTTGCATTAGGTGGTAAGAATTCAAAGTAAATTATTTCTTGGCGATCCCACCAGACTGAAAGAAGAACCTTTTGCCTATGAAGTTCCTTTCTCGGCTGTGGCCCTTCCCCTTCACCAAGCCACTGTCTACAACGCTTAACATTTCGATAAAAGATCCATTTTTCGTCGCCAGTCACAAGTCTATCCAAAAAAAAAGGTGAAACAAGTCGGCGAGAATGGAGAGAAGAGCAGATGTCAACTCAGGATTTGAGGTTGTTTTCAGACAATTCATGAGGCACCCATTTTCCAAGTTTAGGAACTTTTCCAAGTTGTTGAAGATGACGATGAACAGTTGTATTGTTTGAACTGAGAGCCACTGCCAATTCTTCAACTGATAAAGCAGGATTTTCTTCAAGGGCTGCTTCAAGAAGCTTTTCATCAAACTCAACTGGACGTCCGGTTCGATCTTCATCTTCAAGGGTGAGATCTGCACCTCTGAATTTTGCAAACCATCTTCTGCAAGTTCTTTCATTCACACATTCCTCTCCATAAACTGAGTGAATGTTTCTAGCCGCTTCGGCTGCTGAGTTTCCTTTCTTGAACTCATAAAGCATTATGTGCCTCAAATGATTCTTGGGTACTTCCATGTTAGCAGGGTTTTAATCAAACTAAATTTTATTTTATTGTTCTCTGAAATAAAATTTGATCAGTTTAAATGCATCTAAACATAAAAATAATGTTCAGCTCCATTAGACATTATAAAATACTCTTTAAATTTCGTTCATTTTAAAAAAAGGTAAAATTCGGACAGAAATGGGAAGACCTGATATTATACTAGCTATTATCGTTGCTTTCAGGGTTCAAGCAGAGTAACTCTTATTTTCCTTTTGCATCCAAAATTGCAGCGCATATTATATTATAAACTAGCTTAATCGACGGCATTTAAGCGACTTTTTGGTTTGGCCATCATCACGATAGTTAGGGAAGAGTAGACGCGATTAGCTTCAATAAACTATAGAAGAACTCAAAATTGATCGCTGCATTTAAGTATTGAATTAATATTTCAGCTTACCTTTTAAAAGTTCAACGATAATTCTTCTGCTGACACTTAATTTAAAGACAATTTGATGTACGTAGATCCTTATTTTCCATACAAAAACAATTATTTTTATTTCATGGGTGACAGAACAGGGGACAATTCATAAGATAAAATTAATATAGTGTAAAGATGGGGAAATAGAAATTAGAATTAGTTATACATTCAGTATTGGAAGAGCTAGAGAAACATAACAGCTAATTAAGTAAAACCTATTATGGGATCTATATGAATAAATGCTAAATTGGAGCACAATTATCCGGCTAAACTCTGAATTTCTATTCTCTAATTAAATCTTGACCTCTTCAAGTCAAGATTTGGCTGTTATCTTTCCTGTATAACCCCGAGGAACTTTACTTACTGCATTTCTTACGCTAATACAACACCATACAGTAACCCTCTGCCTTGAGTAGCTCTTGGGCCTTGTAGTAGTTGAATATTTGTAAAAAAATAAATAAAATTATCCTATGACAATTGTGCCGAGCTAATCTCGAAAGGGTGTGTTCAAATGCATCTTATAATAAACAGGAAGTTTCCCTGAATTATCGTATTGGGGCTTATGGAATGATTATCACTGCAAAGCAAATCCAGACACTTTGAAATTGGCCCAACGATTCCATTTTCGAAACTCTTCACAGTTAGGCGATTAAGATCAGGCTAATTCAATTATAGATTCTTGGCAACCATTTACAAAAAAATCTTAAAGTACACAGTTATCAGCGGACACGCCACTGTTATGAGTTAGGTATAAACGTGAGGCATGCGCTGTTAGCTGTATGTGTGAAGTTGCGTCCGGGTCAACGCAGTGCGCATGCGCGTTTGCCTACGCATGTTTGGGCATGCGCTGAATCACGTATCCTGAGATTTCGAACAGCAAACAAAAACACTCGGTTTGTTTATTTTTGCTTCAAGGTGAGAAATAAAACCGAAAACATTGGATTTATAATTAAAACAAAAGGTCGGTGAAAAAACAAAACTACAACGAGTGATAAGAAAAGAGATAAAAGTCGTTTATATAAGTAAAACTGGCAAACAAGTGAAAAATATCGAATAACCGACAAAAGATTTTTTTTAAATGGCGAAAATGAAAACAATCTTATCAGTAAAGAAAAAAAATAATTGAGAGTTGAAAGAATAATTCCGCTTTTTAACTTTTTATGTCCAATTCCGTTTTTTTCTAATGCAATTCCATAACGCTAATATATATATATATATATATATATATATATATATATATATATATATATATATATATATATATATATATATTCGTGTATGTTTGTAAAATACATAATGAAGAATACAGACGCATATATATATGCGTGTATGTTTGTAAAATTCATAATGCAGAATATATATATGTATATAGATATATATATAGAGATAGATATAGATAGATAGATATATATGCGTGTACATTTGTAAATATATATATATATATATATATATATATATATATATATATATATATATACATACATATATATATATATATTGATTGATTGATTGATTGTATGAATATGAGTTTGTGACTCTGGTTTCACGCCTTTGCGATCATTAGACAGACTGGTTTATTCTTTAAAATTGTATCTATTTATGCTTGTTTGTCTGTGTTTGGTGGCAGCTTCTGTGTTCGTTTGGGGTGGTAAATATATATATATACGTACATACATACATACACACACACACACATATATATATATATAAGTTTGGTGCAAAAATAATGACGTAATAATTTGATAATTTTGATGTTACGTTGATTTGATTTTTGTCTTGCTAGATCAATTACGACTGAGTAGAGATCCACAATTAGTGCTCTACACTTTCTTTCTTCTGCCACCTCTAAGCCACGCCTAGAAAAACATTGCTGGGCACTTCAACGTAGTTTTATGGTTATCAATCTTGTCTCACTAGATTAAATATGACTGAATAGCTATTTCCAGCCTCACTGAGTGCCCCATACTTTAGGTCTTGTGCCACAAGTAGTAAATTCCCAACATATATATATTACAGAATATTAATAAAGACTATATAGAGACAGACAGACATATATATATATATATATATATATATATATATATATATATATATATATATATATATATATATATATATATATATATATATATATATATATATATATATATATATTCTGTATTATATAATATATGGATGAGCAGGTAGCGTAAATGTTATCGGCGCTATTTATTATTATGAGTTCAAATTCGAGTCTAATGGGCTACATTCACTTTACTTCAAATGTTCTTGAAAGAGACAGGAACCCGGTTCTTCTTTAAACTACTCTAAATAAATTAGGTTTTAATTTTTATTTTATTGGATTAAATAGTTGGGCAGACTGGATTCTCAAGACTTGGGTGACAGCCAGTCTAAAAGAAGGGCCACTCTGAATTCCAAACTGTGGAGCAGGTGATGCGAAACTACTTCACTATCTTTTCC